>OY037013.1:17955900-19155900 GCA_955831195.1 Pilophorus perplexus
AGATAGGTTGGTACTCAGTTTCAGTTTTCTGATATCCAATTTCAGATAGTTTTCAGTTCCACTGAATTTTGGTAGTTTTTGCCCCATGACTAGTGGTTGGTACTTTTTTCCCTAAAGGATAGCCGGCCCTTCAACCTGTGTTCATCCATGAGCATCCTTGAAATGAACGGCAGTGACAACAGGTGTGAAACTTACAACCTACGAGACCGGGACAGCTTGGCTACCAACAAAATAATCGCCCTGGTAGCTTTTGCCCCGTGATAGTTTTTATCCCCATCTACCTACCTTACTTAACTAAATTTCACCCGAGTTGAGAGTTTTAAACTATCCCAATCAAATTTTCGCGCCTGATTCGATGAAACTGCATAATACTTATACTTATTTGATACTATGGTATTGTACCGTTCCTACCTATTGATATACTTGCGATGCGCTAATTAGGTACACTCCTGCTATTCATGTGTATTGCCACCTCCAGAAGGTATTAGCGCAGTTATGTTTTATTTCAACATGCACATTGTCGACAGAAAAGCTACACATGAATCTACCCGCTTTCGAAACCAATGTTTGCTCTAGGCGGTGGTACGTGCCTCAGGGGCGAGGCATCACTGAACTAATAGGCAAACATTACAAATATTCTCTGTAGGATTAGCACTCGAATGCTGGTAGAACAAAAAACACCTGGCCAAAGCGAATTCACAATGGAACGTCGTGCTGTCTATCACCTCCTCGTAAATATGGATGTCCCTCTGCAACAACTCATGTCGTGACTCACAAGTTTCAGGTTTGGAGTAGCCTTGTCAAGATGAATCGAACGGCATTGTCATTTGGTGGTAAGCAGCGAGTCACGCTATTGATGTCAGTCTTACGGTGTTATGCAGTATTACTGCATTGGTGATTTCTGTGCTGCATACTAGCTTCTGTCAACATCACCAGCCTTGGATTCCAAGAGAGCTGGGCATGATGTGTTTGTTATGTCCCCTAGTGTGACAGTAGTCCCTTGGGATCTGCTTGTGGCGATGAACAGTGACAAATGTCCCTGTCTACTCGACTGCCTTTCTGTGTATGCAATAACCAAGAACAGGTCTAGCGGTTGGTCATACACCTTCCCCGAAGCTAACTCGTTGTGTAGGACACTCCTTCCCAGAGACTGCCTTCTTGGGCCGGATTCACGCCTTTCCCTCCCGTCGCGACGATTGGACTCACACCCTCACCAGGATGACAGCTGTATTGTTCTTGTGGTTTGGATGCCTGGTCCTCACGGCAGGGACTGCAAATTGGGTGTTGTGAGATGACTTAGAGATGGATCCGTCTCAGTCCTCCCTCAAGCTGCCAAGGTAGACCTCATCCTCCAGGGCGGCTCGCAAGTGCGCGCATCTGACTGAGTAAAGCGAGCCCCCCCCCCCCCCCCCCCCCCACCACCCGGTTGGATTAGCGCCACTCCTTACGCTGATAACTATCTCCACCCTGTAACAAAGTGACTAGCCCAGTATAGGCTTTTAAACCTACATCGAGTACTTCCTTTCTTTACTGAACTGTATTGATCCATCGTTCCAAATGGAACCTCTGACACCATCCAGGTCAATCACGGTAACTCCTGAGAGCTCACCTCCCTAGTCGGACTTGTTGAATGTGTATTTCTCTGTTCGTCATTTTCATTTGAGGTTTCACCGCACGTGGTCGTATTGATGTAGGTCAAATCGGAAATTTATGTCGTTGTTTGTCATTTGAATGTAAAACAAGGCGCTGATGAGATGCACGATTTTTTCGACTCGTGAGAGAGGCCTCAACGTCCACACTCCTCTCCAATTTGCATAATTATTATAAATCGGGCTCTGCGGGAAAGTGGAGCACAATGGACGAATTTCTCTGCCGGTCCGACGGAGCCCTTTTTTACGAGATCGCCGTGCATTTTATTGCCCTACCCGGACCCCGTATTTATAGATTCAATTGTTCGGAACCAGAACGCCCTCACTATCAGGCGATCTATTGTGTTGAGGCAGGCCGTTTGTTGATCAACGTCGTCCCAGTTTCGTCGTCCGGATATTCCGCGAGGACAGGAAGGGTCGGGCTTCAGAAGGCGAAGGGGGGTTTCCGTGATAGAGTGCTGACTGGTGTAGTGAGACCCGACTAAATCAGTCTTTCTTTTTTTTCTTTTGCTTCTTTTTTTTAATTTTCATCTATTAGACGCAATTGTGTGTGATGATGAAGTGAAAACAAAAAACTTGGAAAAGCAGGGACCAGGCAAATAAAATTGAAACTACAGCACAACCGTGCTGATGTCTTGCATTCATCTCTTCGGGTCTTCGACGGGGAATCGTTGAAAGTGAAGTTTTGTTGGGAGCCAAAGCACATCTCCGCCACTTTACGCGATTCGATTTATCTTTGGGCGAAGGCAACGAATCTTCGAAAAGGTCTTCGAAAGTTACTCTGCGATCGGAGGGGCAGTTTAAAGCAGCGATAACCTAAGTGATAATGTTTATTCCGTCGTAATCGACTAATCGAGCGTATCAACTTTGATTAGTTTCGCTGGATATGCCGCAAGGAGTTCTACGTGCACTATCGTCCAATTTTCGATGATTCGACGGTGAAAACCAGAAGAGCCTGATGGAACTCTCACTTACCTAACCGCTCTTTCGATTTACGACATCCGGAATCTTAATTAGACCAACAAAAAATAAAAATAAAACCTGATTCGAACCAACAACAACAACTAGCCATCAATTGAATTGAATAGATGAGCGCAACCTTTCTGTTATTACGATATATTAAAAGCGAGAGAAACTAAGAAACATTAGGTATCTAGCGACCAAACACATCAAAAATATCCACGTGATGCTCATTACGTAAACAACTGCACCCTAACGACCGATGCGTAAGAAAACCTTATGCCGATCAGAGGTAACGAACGGCTCAGGCTGCAAAAATCGTTTTGGAGTCGTTGGAATCAGCCTAAAAAGCTCATTCCATAGACCCTTGTACCAACGAAATCGGACAAAAACTTTCGTCCCCCTTTTGAGGCCTCCTTAGTTACACTTCAGAGATAAACAACTTTCGTCGTGAAGGACCTCCCGAAAACCGATGAAAGGGATGAGGGAGGAAAAATCAAGGTAGCCTATAACCAGCCCCCGAACTCGCTGATCACAATGAGACCACCCTCATGAAAATCTGTTGAGCCGCTCGGGCGTGATGCTGTGAAAAAAAAAAAAAAAAAAAAAAAAAAAACATTTTTTGAGGGAAAGGTTGCGCTAAAAACTATCATTTTTGGATTCAGCACCCTCAAAACCCCCTAGAATAGGTTAAAAAAAAAGCCGTCAACTCGTTTTGTTTTTTTTTGTTTTTTTTTCAGACCGGTGTTATCTTCTTTACGGCAGTGTTGTCATACCACGTCTTTTGCTGATCCCATCATGATTTTTTTTTTTTTTTTTTTTTCAGAAATTAACGAAAGGTTCAGAAGACAGCTGGTCGCTTGCTGAGGTGGTCCACGCCATAGTCATCCTCGCCCACTTCCACTCCCTCAGCAGCTTCGTCTTCGGCTGCGGCCTCCTCGAAGACGCTGACGAGCCGGAGTCGCCCCCCAAAACGCCCACTTTTCCCAAGGATAACGGAGCCGGATCCAAAGGTAAGCAGATAGTAACTGGGGGGGGGGGGGATTTAAATGCAAAAATTTGGTGAAAATGACAGCACGAAGCACTGTTATATTATACTGATCGTGAATAAATAAAATGATCGATGGCATCAGGGACAGTTTTGTAGCTGGCAACTGTTAGAGTTCCTTTGAACTACCAGCAGCCTCACACCCTGACACTTTTACACAATTAGTGGTATTCTCCCTCAAGCTCCTAACTGGATTTTGGTTGTCAGCGTACATCTTGTGTTGTATCTTGGATCAATACCGGAACATCCGACACAAAATCCGGTTACAGTCTCCAGTCAATCTGTGGAACTTCAGGTCGTTTGTCCTCTTAATTTCAACCCATTACTATCTCTAACCAAACAATATAATTTGCTAATCGGGATTCACGTGTCTGTGTTAGATCGCCTTTTCGTTGAAATATTAGGCGAGTTAATATCCAACAAAATTAGTTTTGTATTTGAGTTGGAAATAATTATGTTGAGTGCCTCATCATCTGTGAGTCTACTTCACCAATATTCAACAAGTAAGTGGGCATCTGTCCTCGGTAGCCGATGTTGGGTAAGCGTGCTGTAAAAACTCCTGCGAACCCTTTTCCCACAATTTCCAAAGATAAAAACTCCAATTTAACGTTAGGCAACCGGCCAGCTACTTTCTGGGAGGCTAAGCGTTTTTCGTTCAGGAGAGGGTTTCCACCTTTGGGAATTGACGGGCATTCCCGCTCCGAACCTTGACTCCTTAGGACCATTACCCCCTTTCGAACCCCCGTCGGGACAAACCATTTCGGAGGTGCTTTTCGGGAAGGATCAGCCAAACAACCGTCAGAAGGGGCGATCGGAGGACCATTTAGCCCGGTAATGGCTCTGCCCCAGTGGGAGCCCGAAAATTTTCTATCTTCCCGAGAAACCCTTAGGAGCTGCTTAGTCATCGTTGGGGCAAATTGAACGTGAACGGCAAATTTCTTTCTAATTTTTTTCCCTCCACCACTTACCTTCTTGTTTTTATTTCTTTTTGTTGCACGGTTCGGTCCAACTGCTCTTAACGCTTCATCTGATTTGACTGAAGCAGCTTTTTCTTGTCTCTTTCAGGTGTCTTGCTGGAGCTAAATCCTCATTTTTCAATCCTCTACAAATTCTCAATTTCGCCGCGAAAGTTTATAATGGAATTTGTGGCCTTAGTTCACCTACGCGCTGCAGCGTGGAGACGCTGGTCCAGGGTAACTCCCACGTCCTCTCGTGCCTGCCATGCTTCGCGATTCCTCGTCGTTGAAGCGCTGAGCACATTTTCAATGTCTGAAAATTATTTTTTCTGAGGACCCTAGGATCGCTCTTTGATGCTGGGAACTTGGACTCTCCTCTCTTTTCTTGGACTCTTCTTGGCCCTGAATGAACATCTTTTCGGGCAATCGCCGTCTTTGATGTTGGGAAATCACATCCTCTTCCTTACACCAAATCACTGGACCCGAGAGCAGCTATCGTCTTTACAGGCAAAACTCCAGGAATCAACGGCTTCTCTTCCACTAGCTAACTAGCAGGGAGAAGTATCTGGGCTCTTCCAGTGTCATCATTCTAAAGGAGTGAGAAGCAGACCCCCCCAGTTATCTGCCTCCAAATCCTCAACGGCTGGAGACCCAGGAAGTCACTCGCTTCGGCCATTCTGATCTCCCCCCCCCCCCCCCCCCTACATAATCGTAAACCAAAACCAAAAAAATCGTAAATCGAAATTTGCAAAAATATATTTTTGTGGCTCTATTGATATTTGTGCTGAAATTGTGTCTGCCGCGACTAAAGAATTTTCCATTTTCAGAAGGTTGGAGCGAAATGGAAGTAGGAGTCGACATGCTCATGGAGCGGATGAAGTCGCTGTCCGAAAGGAGCGAGGAATATTCGGAAACCGAGATGACCAAGAGGTTCGAAAAAGTGGAGTCCCAAAGCGCAGAACTGGCGCCCCTGCCGGTGGACCAATGCGACCTCCAAGTCAAACCTTCCATCGGCCAATTCGTCGAAGACCCGACTTTCCTCTATGAGGATTTCGCTCGCCGGAGCCACAGCGCGGAAATCCCCACCTTCAGGGTACAGGTAGACATCGGACGCTAAGTAGATTTGCATGTTGCATCCAAAAGGGCGTGACGTCAATTACTGCATTTTGAAAAAATCAGTCGTTTTCTAAAATTTAGCTACCTGACATTTAATGTTATAGCTACTTCGTTCAACTGTTCCCACACGGACAATTTCTAATCCTTGAACGATTTACCAGATCCATCGTTGGTATTTGTCGGCATTTGGTACTCACAGAAATTCGCATTAAGTGCCAGCACACATAGGGGTATTCATGGTCTACTTCGTTAATCTTCATAATCGAAAGTGAGTATACCCCATCCAGTTTTATCGTCGGAACTTCGAAAACCTACCTAACTAAGCGTACGTAGCGCCCCGTGTGGCTTTCTGCGAGACTGGTTATCACCAAGATAAAAGGTTGCTGCTGCGTTTGCAGCGCTACTTTAGACTACCTCTTTGATGATATTATCTCCTCGGCTAATGGTTAATTAATTTCTTGACATTTTCACAGCAGAGTCTATCCCTATACATTCGTTTATTTTTCTTCTTCTTAACTTATTCGTCTTCAACTTCTTACTTTCTCTTAACTTCTCGATGATTCAACGTCAAAATGACCATGAAAATCCCTAACGTTTCACATCTTTCCCAAATCAAGATCCGGGGTTGTCTAAAATTGTGCTCCCCAAGTGGATTGCCAGGGCCAATATTTTTCCCCTCCGCATTTTGCGACATTTGTCCTTCGAAACTTCGTGACTCAACTTACGATGGAAAACTTGTCCTTTTGTTGTAAGATAACTATTGTGAGCGATCAACCTTCAGCCATATTGTGTAATTGAGTACCTAATTAAATATTAATCCCCGATAAATGAATATTTGCTTGGCTCGGATGAACGGTTGTGAAATCATGTCCTTTAGGATCATTGTAGTTTGCACGCTTTATCTCTTGTACAGCACCGCATGAAGTGTCGCATAATTTTGTCATTAACATGTGTTTGTATGTGTTCACTAGGAGCGTTATGGAAGTGGGAAATATCAATAATTGATTACTCAAATATCAGTAATTAATACACTCGAACTATCCGATTGTTAGGCAATATCGATTTGGTGCTTGACAATTCAAAACGTGGCTCCAAAATTCGACCTTTCGTGCAGAACCCTGTGCCAATGTGCCTTTCCACCGCCAGGATAGTCTCCATCGTTATCACTGTTATCTGTGCTCTTTGTTCGTTTTACCGTTCATGCAGGCCCCGAAAATCTCGTGATGATCAGAAAATAGTTTGTGGGATGTGCGAAAAAATGTTCCCTCACAACCAGTCATTTGACCACCGGACGGGAAACTCACGATGTGAACGTTGTTCGTGATAATTTGAAATTTAATTGTACTCTTTCAGGAGTTTAAGACGTGATTATGTACGTTCTGTCGAGTACACGTCTAAGGGCCACAGGTTCAATTAAGGTTCAATTAAACTGCGCAAAGTGGCTTGCACGAGACAAAAATTTTGGCTAGGTAGCAGAAAATCGGCTTGTGGTTAGATCGTGCCACGAGCTGTTGGACACCCGCTGTGGGTTTCAAGCCTCAGCAGAAGGCTGACAACCTGGAATGCACAAAATCAACTGAGGGCAGAGCTGTAACAACTGAGGGCGTGGACTTCTCTCAAGTCGAAGTTTGTGAAGGTCAAAAAGTCATCTGAGAAAACAGTGGTGTAATCGATCTGTTCAATATAATTTTTGTTTATCAATATATTTAATATTACTATAATAATGTAATATATTAAATTTAACAGTTGATAATATTTGATTAGGAGAGGTTGACCTCACCTAAAGGGATTTCCTTGTATCAAAATTCCAACACTCTTTATATCTCGAAATCAGCCAAAACAAGCGTCATCGCTCATTTCAGATTATTTCTGAATAACAAAATAACAATAACATTTGTTATTATAATAACAAACATTATGCAAGGATAAATACAAATTTCGCCTTGGGAGGTAATTGCATAATGTTTGTGTAGACCGTTTGGTTTCTCCACCCACAAACCATTTTCTGGAAAACAAGATAAGAGTGATAACGATGTTGACACCCAGCGCTATCTCGCACCTGGCGGATGGGAGACACACTGAGCCCAATTCTGCACGTATGGTTGAGTACTACTATTTACAGGCCGCAATGTTCTTGCTTTTTACCACGTTACTTTTTCCTGCGGGTAAACTGCCGTGAAGGGTGGGATGCCGACTGTGTAAGTCACAACCTCACTTCATACACATAGAAGACGGGCTGCAAGTTGCCTGCAAGCTGTGGGCGCCGCACCATACGGAAGCCAACGTTCTGTGATCCCGTCTGAGCGCTTCAATGAGCAGGCGCGGTTGGCTCATGAACCTGATGACCCCTCCTAGCTCTGCGTGTTTTTTGTTTTTTTAAACCAGAAAATTATATTTTATCATGGACTCGGAAACACGGTGCCTTGGGTTGAGTTTAGCTGGCATGTGCTTACTATGAGTGAGCCCTTCAATATGTCGCCATCTCCTATGGGTTTGCCTATGCATCTCCCTTTAGATGGCGCCTCTGTGTTCTTCGTAATCCAACTGCCGGCTCCAGCACCATAGTGTTCATTTCCTCTGTTCTCCAGAACCTACTCCATGACCTTGTTTCGTTTCGTCAGGGGTTGGAGGGCCTGCACGTAATGGGGTGGGATACCACGGGATGGAGCTGGTGGCTTGAAGGAAGCGTGGCTGCCCGAGATGATCCAGACTTGGGCTTTGATGTGCCACTCCCGTGCGACCCCTAGCAGTGCGTGATGGTACTGTGGTTGCATTTGGTTTGGCCCGACTCCAGTTAACTTCAAGTTAAAAAAATGAAAGCTTTCCTGGGGAGGATATGGGAGCCGAGAGGAGGGATTTTATCAGGGTTATTTATTGTGGTGCTTAAAATTCATGAGCCTAATTAAAGCACGCTTTATGGCACAACTGTCCCATCTATAAGAGTCTGTCGATTGTAGCGGATTGTTCTCTTTCAGGACTATTCCTGGGACGATCACGGTTATTCTCTAGTCAACAGATTGTACAACGACGTCGGAAATTTATTAGATGAAAAATTCAAAACTGCCTACAACCTCACGTATTACACTATGGGTGGCCGGAAGGACGTGGACACTTCGAGGTTCAGGCGTGCCATCTGGAACTACATCCAATGCATGTACGGCATCAGGTGAGCCAACTTAACATGCTCTAAGTGAAAACCATTTGTTGAAACAAAATATTGAAAGTTGTTGATTGCAGGCACGATGACTACGACTACGGCGAAGTGAATCAGCTCCTAGAAAGATCTCTAAAGGCCTTCATCAAATCCAGTTGCTGCTATCCTGAGAGGGTCACGCGGAAAGATTACGACAGGGTACTCAGGGAGTTCAAACTTAGCGAAAAAGTAAGTTCATATCTAAAATGGTTCATCAGGCAGTAATGTCTTAAAAATGAAGTAAGAATTTAAAATATGCAAATTTTGAAATACCAATTTCGTTGAATCCATAATAAAACGAGGAATAAAAATCCTTGGTATCTGTAAACGCAGAAATGTATCAAATGTTTAAAAAACCAACCACTGTACCTATCGAATCACCACTCAATATAATTTCCGAGCCAATTGGAGGCTCACGAAGTTGCCGCCGAACCTGTGATGGAACCTATTTCCTTATACCTGCGCTCGTTAAAGATTAGTTGCTTGCGACGAACACGATGAGGTTGTTTCCCTTTTACTTGGGCGAGCCACGCCGATTCCTGCTCGATCAGCCCCTGTACATGATAGCCGACAGTGAAATTTTATAATATAAAACAGTCGTCGAATTAAACCCTTGTTTCATAGCTATGGAAGTGATGTGGATAAGATTAGGTGGGTTCTGGCAGTTTGGAACTGTTCGGCGCATGCGCTGTGGTGCCTTTTGCCTTGGCCGAGGGTGGGAGCACCGAATCAAGCCCTGAAGCTAGATTCACATGGGGCGGAACGAGGGCGGAAAGCGGAAGGACTGAACGACGGGAAAACCAGTAGAGGGGGTGGCGGAGTCAGAAGAGCGTTCACAATGTGGTGGTCGGAATCCCTGGTGGACGGAATCACAACCTTCCTCCTGATCTGATCTTCAAAGCTCCTCCTGGCACTTCACAAGATCGATTGAATTTTTGTTGAAATTCATCAAAAATAGGGATGGACGCAAAACTACAAATCGACGCGAAAATATTGCGACCTCTTCTAGCAGAGCTCGATGGAACGTCAGAAATGGTTTCGAAATTTTTTCTGCCAACTGCTATATCCGCCCGCTCCGACGACATGGCGACCATCATTCTCCACTGCGGTCCAAACAGCCAATCAGATTGCGTTCCCTCGTTCAGTCCTTCAGAATCAGTTATTCCTTCGGGAGTTGTACTGTTTTTGGTCCTTCCAGAACTGACTTCCACTGCCTCCTTGATGGTGAAATGTTGCCCACGCAAGAGAGAGAGAGAGAGAGCGAGTCGAGTAAAAAGCATTCGATTCGTGTTTTTTTTTCTTCGCTGGAATAATTCGCTTTATTGCTCTCCCTTGTGACAAGCAAAATTATGATGTATCAGCCCAAAGCGTTGTTTTATTTTACTATTCGCCAACTTTAACTTTTTTTTCAATTTTCAGGTCCACGTGAACATAATGGTTTTAGAAGCCCGAATGCAGGCCGAATTACTTTACGCCCTCCGCGCTGTGATGCGCTACATGACGTAACCGCCTTCCTCCAAATCCCTCACATAATACATATATATCATACATCATTGTCAAAGATATTTTGTATATTAAAAAAACTAGGTATATGTTAACCGATTGAAAATCTACTATTATTACGAATTTTGGAGAAAAAATTTGTTTTCTTATTGAAAGTTTTATGTTGGATGTAAAAGTGACAGAAAAGTTTCGTGTGTTGAAAATTGTTTTAAGCGCAAAAGTCCTTTAAACTGGTTTTTTATTTACTGTTGAAATTGTTGATTTTATATTTTTTCTTTCATTTGGTTCAATCTGTTATTTAAAATATTCGTTCCCGCTTTTTAATAACAATTAGATTAACATGGACAAAATTGTACAACATACTTAGCTTTGAAGATGCACGTTTTAGGGTGTTTTGTGATATCTTCCAAACAAAATGAATTTGTAATACTAACAAAAAACGAAATTCAGTTTTGATCTCAGAATGAAAACACTTAATTTTATAATTTTGATAATTTTGCGTGAACCCAACAACCCAAATGTATTGAGAAAGGCGATACAGTCTTCTAGTGTTCTGGCACGACTGCCCTCAATATAAATTTTTCGCAGTATTTTGATTTTCCTGTCAATTTTTGCTGTTCCACAAATAGCAAAACAAAGTTTCCTTAGTATTAAGGACTTTGGTCGGATCTAATTTTGTTAAAAGTAAAATCCGCGTAAAAAACCGTCGTTTTTTTAAATTGTTCAAATTTTAATTTTTGTATCGTCTGCGCTCTTGGACGGAATTGACTGTCTCGAAGTATATTTGATTTTTATAACCGTTGATATATTTTTTCAAAAACTTTATAGTGTAGCGCTAGAAGCGAAGCGTCAAACAAATGTAGAGGATGTCCCTTGGAATTTTCCTTTGAAGTTAGCATGTGTATAGAATTGTAATATGCTCTACCTACGTACTTTCATCGTGAATATTTTTTTTTTTTATCGAAAAAAAAAAAATTGCGAATTTCTGTAGATGCTGCGCCATTGTGATTTATTAGTGACCCAACAGATTAACGTAATTTTAAGCCTGCTGGTATTGCCAAAATTACTTTTTTTGATCTCAGTATTACCACAAACCGCTGATTTTTAAAAATGGGATTTTGTTTTTATTCACTCGTGTAAAATCGCCAGGTTTGTTTTCTCCCTTAGATGTACTGCAGACAGATGGTATTTCATGAACGGTAGGAAATGGGGGCGAAATTCGAGGAGGTGATAGCTTCAATGGAGGATAGCATCTTCCAAATTGTTTAACAACTTCAGTCATTTCTTCACAGCGACACCAAGACACTTAGTGTCTAACCATCTATTTGTAGGGATGTTCATAAAATATCGAATCACCAAAATATTGATCTTGTTGGACAAAATTTCCTTTCACTATTGACCTGTCGCTATTAATTTCAAATTATTGGAATTTATTTTTATTTTTTAAATTTATTTATTTATTTATTTTTTGTTCATAAATTCAGAAGCTCAGAAATCAGCCAAACTGCTAATTCAGGTCAAATGTAAAATGTAAAATGAAAAAAAAAAAAAAAAAAAAAACAAGGATACATCGTACATAATATGTACATATAATCATATATTATATGATTCTTGGTCAGATATGGTCCATATTATGGAACATCCATCGACAATTGACAAACTTTCGCCATTTGGATTTGAGTAAAAAAGAAAAAAAAAAAATCACCCACTTGTCAACGTATTTTTGGGAATGTATCGATATTTTTAAGGTATGAACATCTCTAATCTGCTGTGAATCTACTCATCCTCCGTTCATCTGTTTTTGATTTTTCCTCATTCTGTAAAAAAAGGATTCTTGAGTTGGCAAAACGCCTCGTTGTGGGAAATTGTGGTAGCTAGAACTACCGGTTCAGGCAGTTTTAGAATGTAGTTCTCGTCCAGAAAAAAAAAAGTTTCCAATTTCAAAAACGTCGAATCAACCAGTGAGATATTTTGGAAATAAAACTGAACTATTTACTACCTACCCATATGTATGTGATAGAATTTTGAATTTTTTCGGTGTTGTAATGTACCTACGTATTTCTGTGATTTTCTAGGATCAATAGCACCTAGTGAGGAGATGAAATCGATTTAGGGGGAAAAAAAATCAATCATTAAATGGGAGGAATAAAAATTGTCCAATCGAAACAGCGACAGTACAACCGAGAAATGCTCCAAATTGTCAAGCGGTCTTGGTCAGCGGTTTTTCGAAGTGCTGAAATGTTTGTTTGGCTTGTAATTTGAAATAACTCCGAATGAGGTGAAACTTCGTGTCAGCAGGCGGAGCTCCGGTGACCAAGGTTTGCAAGGAAAAAAACGTTTTTCTTAGTCATAAGCGGTGTGACCAATGTTAAGTGGTAATAATTTTTTCAATACAATGATATTGTCTAATAGAATGTTGCTTTTTATTTTGCCTGAAACCCCTGTCACTGTTTGAGTGGCTCCCCTGTGGCTGGCCTCGTATAAATCGTTGATACACGAACAACGGCATCAATCGCGGGCGAGTCTAAAGCCCTTGTGCCTACCTACCGAAGACAAAAATGCTGACATTTTGCTGTGTATCACTAGTGCCCGGATTGATATGGTCAATAAATCTTCGAATTTGCTAGAAAATTACATTATATATAATATATGCATATAATATTAGCATATTATGCTCTTGAATGAACTTTTAAAAAAAATTGTTAAAATTTGTAGAAAGGAAAGTGAACAAAAAATCTACAACTTACGGGTTTTTGAAGGACTTTGTCCGGGTGGTCGAATGAGATGCCGTTTTCGAAGTATTTTGGACGCAAGCATTAGGCGTCTGAGGGCCATCCAAATTCACCGAGGGGCTAAAAAGGGTCTACGGGATCTATTTGAAGAGTTAAGCGTCGTTTTTGAAGTAGTTGTGGTCGTATAATATACGTATAGGTGATATATTATATACTCCCATACATGGGAGTCTCTTACCCATAGGACCTCACCATGATTCTGTGGAGCTTCTTAAGGGCTACTAAGGTTGCTTTTGAAGGACGTCAAGAGGACTTGGATACTTTTCGCAAGTACCTTCCCCTCGATATGCGCTTTTCGAACGCCTAAAACAGGACCCGAATTCAGCGGAAATTTTAAGAAAAACACTAGGTATACGAACCCACTGTAATATATTACAGCATATATGCTTTTATTCTAAAACCGCGGTTTTATGCATTTATATGCTTGATAAATTTAATTTCTGTTGGTCCAGATAGGTGAAAATACTACCAAAAGCTTTCAATGCTTACTATAGAGGGGGGAAAAAGAGCAAATATGCTCGAATCCAAGCCCTCCTTATCACGCTTAAAAGATAATTACGGGAGTTTTCCCAACTGACTCCTGGCTGTTGCCGCCTTCTATTGGGCGAAGTGAGATAAGACGTAAATCCGCACAAATGAGTGCACTTGCGCTCAGCTTACTTTTCTCAACGGGCGGGTGTAAACTGAGCCCCACCGTGGAAACACTCCCCTGTGTGTAGTGAGTGATAATCGGGCCACGTCAGTCCTTGGTCTGCGGACTTCGGTCGGATACGTCGATACGTCCTCGATTGGAGGAAGCACGAGCTACAGGATGGCAGGAACTGTTGAGTTGTTCTGTAGTGTGTCTTTCCTTGGAACGGGGTTATCAAACACGAAGAGTCGTGGATGGTATCGGTTCTACCACAGCGCCCATTTAAATAGAAATTTTATGGACTGGCTTCCCTAACCGAGTTATTGTCGGCGTGGGAGGCCTGGTCGTCAAATTCAATCATACGAAGGACAGTTCTCCCGGCTCCTAACAGCACATTGTCGCCTTTAGGGGCCTGGGCAGCTGTCCTGCGCATCATTTCCAAATAATATAAATGACTATCAAATCTATAAAAATGACTGCCAAATCTGTTTGACTCACTACTTAAGTGGAGTGTTTGGCACCAAATTGTGTGAGAATGTTTGTGAAGCATTGTAGATGGTTTTTAAGAAGTTTCTACAAAATCGGTCGAGCCATTAATGAGATAATGAATTTTCAAAATCTGTCGGTGTGTTTTCACAGTTTCACCGTACTGAGTCCATTTCATTGAGTTGGTGATGAGTCGTAGCGCTGGTGATAAATAAATAAAACAACTTGACAGGTAGGTAGTAGGTAGTGAAAATACCATGATTCTAATACGAATTTTTGAAGAGAATCTTCAGTGCCAAAAAAAAAAAAAAAAAAAAAAACCAATTAAGCGGAGGCGATCGAATCTCGGTCGCCGTTCACGTCGCAGTGGAGATCAGTTGATTCAACGCAGATCGCAAAGTGAGAAAGAAAATTTTCAAAGAAATGAAGTGGCAAGACAACGACAGCGAAGCGCCACGTCCGCATCTACAATTCGATCGATGCGACCACGAAGTCATTTTTATAGATATAGATATAGTCTGACAATTATTGTCAGACTATATCCAATTATAGGAAACAAAGCGTTGGCTCCATTAGGCATGCCTGCACCTAATCGCCCGAGCGAGAACTACAACGGGAACAATAATACGATTGCAACGATTTACGATCATTTGTGCAATCAAATATTGTGAAAATGAATCCTCAGGAAAAAATTGTGTACCTACGATCAAATCATGCAAGCTTTTTCTGATAATAACGGGATTCTATTTCTTGGATGCACCTGATGTTTCCGGAAAGACATTTATCATATCGCTGATTTTGGCCGCTATTCGATCAGAACAAAAAATTGCATTGGCACTTGCTTCTTCGGGAATTACTGCAACTTTATTGGAAGGCGGACGAACAGCACACTCAGCATTGAAACTGCCATTGAACATACAAGTGATTGAAAATCCAACGTGCAATATTTCAAGGAATTCGGCCACAGCAAAAGTATTGCGACAAGCATCCATTATTCTTTGGGATGAGTGTACAATGGCCCACAAAAAATCCTTGGAAGCAATGAATCGCAAAATTATGGATTTGCGTGGTAATCAACAACTTTTTGGTGGTGCATTGCTATTGCTGTCCGGCGGTTCTCGACAAACATTGCCGGTTATTCCTCGATCAACTACAGCCGATGAAATAAATGCATGATTGAAATCTTCCATTCTGTGGAAAAATGTAGAAAAACTGACGTTAAACATTAACATGCGTGTTCAATTGCAAAACGACCAATCTGCACGTCAGTTTTCAAAACATTTGTTAGACATGGGAAATGGCAACAATGATTGAGAGCACAAATGGATTAATCAATTTGGGGAAGAACTTTTGTACGATTCAGCCATCCATAGAACAATTGATTGACATCGTTTTTCCAAATGTTGTTCAAAACTACCTAAACCACGATTGGTTGAAAGAACGTGCAATATTAGCACCAAAGAATGTTCATGTCATCGCAATTAATCATCAAATCCAAGAAAAATTGCCTGGTGCTGTGACCACATACAAATCGGTTGACACTGCAGTGAATCAAGATGAGGCAGTTAATTTTCCGGTTGAATTTTTGAATTCATTGGAGCCATCCGGTATGCCACCACATTTTTTGAATTTGAAAGTTGGCTCAGTAATTATGCTATTACGAAATATGAATCCGCCGAAACTCTGTAATGGCACACGACTTACTGTCAAAAAACTAATGTCGAATTTGATTGAGGCCACGATATTGACTGGCAAAGCAAAAGAGCGAAAATGTGTTGATACCAAGAATTCCAATGATTCCAACAGATATGCCATTCGAATTCAAACGTTTACAGTTTCCTATCCGCCTTGCATTTGCAATGAGCATCAACAAATCGCAAGGACAGACGCTCCAAGTCTGGCATCAATTTAGAAGAACCATGTTTTTCACACGGCCAATTATACGTGGCCTGTTCAAGGGTCGGATTATCACATAATTTATTTATTCATGCACGAGACGGAAAAACAAAAAATATGGTTTACCACAATGTATTGAGATAAATAAATTAATTAATAAAAAAACAAAAATTCTACATAACAGATTCCTTGATTCCAGATTCATTGTGAATTAAGATGTGATATAGTAAAAATGTTTTTATTGAATAAATTGAATTGAATAGATTGATTTGACTCTTCATTAAAATTCTATTTTTATTTCAGTGCAGCGAAGCGCACCGGGTCAGCTAGTAAATACAATAAAATTTATTTATTTATTGTAAAATTTATCCTATTTAATAGGATTTACAAACGCTTCAATGTTGCTACACAAATTTGCTCAAAATTGGAATAATAATAGTATTAGAATAATAACAGTAGGTATAATTTTTTTCGCAATTAGGACATGACGTATATTTTCTTGAGGAGTTTTCATTTTCCAAGGAGAATTTTCCTGGTGGCGCCGAAGTTCTGACCAGCCTGAGTGGCTCCCTTGTTGGTTCCGGCTTGCAGGCCGATGACGCACTCGCCGGCTTTGAGTTGCTGTTCGGTCCATTCCCGTTTGTTCTCTTCGGACGGTTTGGGGCCCAACCAGGGTCCACGCCACTCGGGGTGTTTGTACGTCTGGAAAAACCGGGAATGGGTGAGCTATGTGGGTGTACAGTGTGCAGGTTTTGTTGCTGATGGCAGAATTTCGTAACGAACTTACGGTTCGTCCAATGGCGTAAATGGTCATCGTGACGGTGGCGATGTTCTTCTGATCAAAAAGGTCGACGGTTTGGAAAAGATCCACGTCTGGCACGCCGTAGTTGATGCAGGCCTTTTGGAACCTGACAGAACACAACGATTAAATAAGAACCTAACAACAGATTAATAAGAGGAATATCGGAAATGAAGCAAAATTTGCTTTACTCACTTAATGACATTAACATGTGAGTGAGGCACCTGGTCAGCGGGCGCAGCACTGTGCGACTATGACGTAAAATTGTATTCAAGGGGGGGTGGGGTGGGGGGCAGCGGATTTGAGCTCCGACTGCTTCATGTCTGCCGGTGATCCGGGGAACCTTCTACGTTTCCTCTTTCATACTCGGCCGACGTCGCCCGGACCTGCGCCCCCACGCCTCACGGCCTCCCCCCCCCCCCCCCCAACCAACGAGTCAACCTCCTCTACCGCCTCCGCACTCCACCCTCTTGATCCGCAGGGATAAACTCCGGTTCAGTTAACACGACAAGTCCCCACTCAACGGTTCGGGAGGGCTATGCATTTTGAGATTGAGGCGGTTTGTTAGAGTGGGGTACCTACGTAGCGGAAAAGGTCAAAATTTGACCAATATTTAATATTGGTGTTAATGGCTTCTTGTGGACATCTTTCCGAAAATTTTATCAAAGCCCATTTTATTTTAATTTTCAGCCCAATTTCATCAGAATCGGTTAAATATGCGTGTGCTAACGACGAAAAAATTCAGGAAAACGGTAGAATTTGATGAAATAGAGCTTAAGGGGATATTGTACTGAAATCCGCCCAAAAATTGAAATTTTCGATTTTTTTTAAATGGTTTTATTTTGTCCTCTGGGATGTGAGGAACATGGAAATAGGTCAAAAAAGTGGTTCCGGGTGTGACAAGTACGAGTTTTTATGCTTTTTAGGTAAGTCGGTCACACCCAAATACGAGCGCTCTAGGAGGGTTGCGCTGTCAGCGCTTTCTCTTGGTTTCTGAACTATTTGATTCCAATAAATCCGATGAAATTTCGAAATTTCAGGGATACCTAGTAGGATACCTACCTATCTAGTACCTACATTATGTGCCTACGACCCATAGAAAGTGGAAACAGAAGAAGAGTGAGTTCAGGCCCTGGTCAGCGGATCCTCAGAATTGTATAATGTTGGACCTGGTGAACGGACCCAGCCGAAGCATAATAATATTATTATTATCCATATTATGGATGAAGAAAATCTTATTTAATAAGACTTACCACGTAAAAGGGTCACAAACCAAAAGTTGTGGTTCGACGTGGGGCACTAGTCAGCGGACCCCCCCCCCCCCCCCCCCCCCCGGTTCTTATGGGTGGGGGGGATGAATATTTCGATAAGGACATGAACGTATAATATACGTCATATTATGAGTATCGTCATCATGATGCGTGATGAGTTATAAGTTTACTTGAACATGTGTGACCATTCAGCCAGCTGGAAAATCAGGTGAAACTTTGAAGCCCGTTTCCCACGAATCAGCTTTTTCCATGTTTTTCAGTACAAACCTCGTTATAACTTTGGCGGCGTTATAACGGATGGCAAAAAATTCGCTTTTTAGAAAAAAAAAGTTTGAGAGCCCACCAAAAATACAGATTTACATTTACAGCAAAACTGTTCCATACGTTTTTAGATTATATACCTGGGAACAGAATGAGACCAATGACATGAAATTACGTTGACTACAGCCGAAGTTATAACCACATTTGGAAGGTTACCTTTTTCACTCTATTTATTTATATATAAAATATATGCCTATGTATATAAAAAAAATTTTCCCATGAATATCATGTATAACTCGACCCCATACACCTAAATCCTTCCAAAACTCCTTCTTTAGCCCCTTTGTGTCTTTGTGGAGATGGGGTTGAAAACCCTTCATTTTCGAATTAATATTTCAATGAAATTGTATATATTATTTCATGAAGTTTACATTATAAACATCATGAAACATGGAAGAACATATTTTAAAATTAGGCAGGCAATTTTTTTACCTCCGAAGCGTAAACAAGAGTTGAATCTGGACAGTGGACCCACCAGGGAGCTGATAATGGCCAGCGTGAGGAGGGGATTGACCGGATGGAGCTCAGTAGTTTAATCTGTGGGATGGAGTGCGAAGCGAGCGCCAGCTTCCCTGCCAAGCTCCTACGGGCTCCTCTCCTCCCGTTACCCGGACCGCCACTTGGGAGCACTCGCCTGTCAGTTTTGATGGACGTGGCGGCCTCCCGGCGGACTCCAAATCGTCACCGATCGCTTCGGGGGGTTCGGCAGCCCGCCTTCGGTTTGGGCTCCCACTCAGGTTTTTCCCTCAGGAACCCGGTTATTACGGAAATATTCCCGCAACTTAGGGAAATTCTACCGGGAGGTCAGGAGCCCGCAGGAGGTCGGACGGCCTGAATTTTTCCAGCTCCTCACCGCGTCGCTCTTCAGTCTGTAGCTCCGGGATCAAATCTGAGGGATAAATCCCCCTTTTGTATGGGGGGGGGGGGGGGGGGGGGGGGGTCAAAACACTATAGCGCGGAACAAACTACCCTCATCATTCTTAACTCACTGATTGATGTTGTCCATGAATTTGTAATCACCCCCGGACGTGTTGACACGTGTGACACATCCCGGCATCAGGTTGTTCATCAATTTGCACAGGATGATCCCGTCACGGAGGGCCAATTCGTACGGTACACCTGAAATAATAAAAAATCGTACACTTTATCATCACTGTAACGAGCCTTCATTGAAAATCCTTGGTCAAATCCTGCCTTTCACTCTCTACTTCTCTACTACACAAATTGAATAATTTTTTCAGTCTGCATTACCCACAAAGTGGAACCAAACTTATTTTTCAAATCAAATCAGTCAAATGTAGTTAAAATTTAGCTACATATACGAAGTATACCGACTTTTAATGCGATAATTTAATACTAATAATATTGAATATTATTTAATAATACAAAATTTGTATTTGAAGCGATAAAGCGTTTTGAAGTGATAAATTAGTTCATGTAGGCATTTTCTAATAAAGATTTTCATTCTTATAATATAAGATTCATATATATGAATCTTAAATTCATTGCACTATTCTGCCATATTAGAATTTATTAATAATAGGTAATTCAGAATATGAATGTTCAGCTGGGGGGTTATTTTGTAAAATTTGCATTATTAAATAATATTTATAAATTATTTAATAATTTAATACTGCTAATATTGATAATTTAGAATGGAAAGGGTTGATTGACCAAACCAGTCGGGTACTCCTTGACTTCTTTTACCGTTTTACACCGACCGAGTCACAACATAGTATTGATTGAACACAACGAAGTATTGATAATTATCAATTATAATTTTATACTATAATTGAGTTTGCTGGAGGGGGAAAAAAATTCAAATTTCCGTTTTTTTACCTGTTTACATTCGAAGACTATTAAACGTCGTTAGATGTAATTTTTGGTATGTAAAAAAAAGAAGTAACTAGTAAAGGTCGTTAGATGTAATTTAAAAAAAAAAAAGGATTAGGTATTCTTCTTTTGAAATTACAAGGTTTAGGAGGAAATACAGACACAATTACTAGAATTCCTTATGTAAGAGCGCTTCTTCTGGTTTTCAACTCTAAATTAAATTTAATTAATTCAATGAAATTTAATAAATTTTATTTATTTATACGAGTATCTATCATTCAGTTAAATCGTTGAGAGATCAAAAGAGGCCTCTTTTCGTCATTAGCGCCATAAACATCTGACTGACGAAGTCAGCTATTATAATATAATTTTTTCGCAAACAAAGCGATAACAATAATTGTTACGATGGCTGGATGTGGACTGGTTGGCTGGTTCCAAATTTCGTCATGGGTTTGCCGGTTATAAACAGGGCAGTGTTCCAGTTATCAATACCTTCTTTCCACATAATCTAACTCACTTTTGCTAATTTGAAAAGTGTAATAAATACTTCCAAATCAACGATGCCCCTTTTTAGACCTGTTCGCCCCTGCGTGCACGGAGGTATGCGCATGTGCCGTGGGTTTTAGCCAATTTAAAACGAATTTTACCAGGAGGAAATCTTTCTCCGATGACTGCTTCTATCCATTGCTGGGCTTCGGCTTCCTGGGCGGGGTCCCTCTTGCCAGAAATCTACAACAATAAACGAAATTTGTTATTAAATATTTTGAAATTTTGAAATTTTCAAAAGGAACTAAATCGGTAAATAATTTAGCAATTTATTATTATTTATAATTATTATACATGCGATAACTGGTGAGCGGAATCTAAAGATGATCGACATTTTCCGGAAAAAAATTCAGAGTACACACACACTTCATTATGATATATCTGATAATCTATCTGATATATCTGATGTATTTAGTGCGTATTGGTTTTTCAAGCAATTTTGAAATGAGACCACTTGGAGGCTTCAAATCAATATTAAAAAAAAAAAAAAAAAAAAAAGCTGCAGTTTGATGTTCCCATCACATGTCCAAATTAGTTTTTTTAAGCGAATTTCAATCCTTAAGAGTTCCTTTGGAACAGTGAACTCAACTGCACCATTGAAAATAGAACCATCGTTGCGTCATCTTCGGAAAAAAATTCTCCTTACATCTCAAACTCTCGCGAAATGAGTGTGAAAGATTCGGCGTGTGAGTGTATAGTGTTGGCGGACTCCCAAAAGTTTGGGGGCGATTGAAAGAGATTAAGTGGGGTCAAGTGGGAAGGGAAATAAGCGGTGAAAATGTATTTTGGGATTTGCGTTTTCGCTCAAGAAAAAAATCCCTCACGGGAGGAAAATGCGAGTTAATGAATTCAATTTCTGCATCATACCTACTCGGTGATCTGATAATTGCCTCAACGCTTCATTTCATCTCCAATTTCCACAACAAACACTCCAAATCATGATATGCAAGGTCGCAATTTTTTTCACGCTAAAAATTTGTAAAAACTCCTACAAGGCCTCGACAATGAGAGAAGCTTATGAAAAGCGGTTTAAAACAATGCCAGCTGGCTTCGAACCTTTTCTCTAATTGTCGGCGACGGGGGTCTTGAAGGAGGGGAGGTTCTTGCGTCAATGTTTACGGTGCCAGCCTTTTTTTCTTTTCTTTTTTTTATTGCCAGAAAAATTTACGACGTGCAACTGTTTTGGGGAAAAGGCACGTGGGAGGAGAAGTTTCGAGAAATGCTGATTACATGCTGATGTAAACTGGTTAGATGAATGCGGTTCGGTAAAAAAATATTCACGTAGGTACCAACGTTGCAAAATATGTTTCCTTTTAGCGCGACAATTTTGAATCTATTCTCTCTTTTCTCCATTCGATACTGTTTTGACGATTTTGGAGATGTTTAACGATGTAGGTAGGTTTTAATAGGGTTTTAATTAGGTACCTACTCGTTTTAAATATCGATAGGTACAAGGAGCTGGTCGGTTTTTGTGTCGTCTGGTTGCAAATCCGGCCAACTCTTCAATTTTCGGAAAGGCGTATTTTAATTTTTCCTTTTTTTTCCTTACTCGTTTTATATATCGATACAAGTTACACGGATAAGTACTCGTATAAATAAGTATCGTATTCCCCTGCACACAATTCAACATAATCAACATTTTAGAGATGTTTTCGTTCGTGTTCTTATATCACTGTCATTTATCCTTCAAGTATTTCTGGTAGTATTTCTAGATAGGTACTGATATATTTTTAAATGATAACGTTTTTTAGGTTTAAACGGGGGAGGGAAAGGGATTACAAAACATCGATAATTATCTCGACATTTTCCCAAATCGATACTTTATCGATTCCCAATATTGATAGATTACTAATACCCATCACTAATTTGATATGCAATATTACCACGAAAATGACACCTCATTTGACCTACTGGGCCAAGTCCATCAAGCCCCATGGAGCCCGACTGTGTAGTTGGGTGGGTCAGTGACCCCCATAAATCGATTCTACGTCCAGCAATACTTTGAAAACGACACCCCATTCAACCCCTACCCTAAATAGGTACTTGTAATGTGCTACCCCACGAAGAAGAACCTATAAAACGTCATAATGTTATCGTATAACGACAAACAAACGCATCTATTTCTCTACGAGGACAAATTTTGAGGCCAATGAAAAACGAAAACATTCGTTCATTATTCTGAGAATAAAATCAATCAGCGATTATCTCCCAGAGATATTCTGAGAATAATGAATCAAAACCGCTGCAAGTTGAAATAACAATAAACCCACGTGTAATTATTACACGTGGGTTTATTGATATTTTGAGATGATCAGTTCTTGAGTGGGCAGCACTGTCTGGGTGTGTATTTTGAAAACAGGGTGGACAGAAAGCAGTTAACAGCTTCTCCTGCAGGATATTTTACTTCCACAACGTATCATCAGAAGTACACAAGTATTTTCTCTCTTAGTGCATTCTGTGGCTTTCCGTCAGCAGAATGAAACTAAAAGCAGAATTTACCAACCCAAATTACATTAGGTAAGACGTCAGGCGAGACGATTTATGTCCTCACTATGATATTTCAACAACATGTTAGAGGGAAATTTACTCCCGCTTTTATATCTGTGAGAAGTCGAACAGTGTCCGAAGGGGAGGATGGAGAGTTGAGATCTATTTAAAGGGTTATGATATTTATTTGACGCAAGTCAGGGCGTGGTGGGTTTGGTTTGGTTTGGGAAATCCCCTTCACGAGCTCCCGAAATAGTATTCAACGTCAGGGATCTTCTCTGTTCATTTCTAACATATCTATCTCCCATCTGCCAGTAAATACACGCTCGGAAGAAGCAACAGTTGGGATCGTATAAATAGAAAGCATAGACGAGATGGAGTAAATATAATGTGCCGTTGCCCTCAATGAGTTTGAACGTGGTTTTTAATTACTAAAATTATTTTATGCAAAAAAGGGTCCTTAGCACCACATTTGGCCGAATCGTGGTTTCGAAGAAATCCAATGCACATATGCTACCAATTTCCATGATTCTCCATGCCGGGACATCAATATTTTCGAAGAGGTCGTCAGAACTATAGGTCTTCCACAAGAACATTTTGCTCGGAAGTCTGGTGGCCACAAAAGGAAACACCGATGTGGCACCCTGAGCAAAGGTCAAGCGAAGGGATTTTCAGGTTTTTCTGTTGGCAACATTGTCTCAGCTTGCTCGCCGTTGTTTTGTTTCCGTCTCAACGCCATAAGTACATGTACATAGTTTGTGACGATAAAGAAAGTGGACCACGAGAAAGGGAAACTGTAGTTCACATCTTCGGTAGGTGCCCACAGCTGGGGTGTGAGAGATTGCGATACTTTGGATCCGAGAAACTGAGTGAGGAATATAGTTATAACTGTTTAATCACCTGTTTGAATAAATACCTAGTATTTCGCCTGTTCAATTATGCAGCACATTATCTGCACACAAAAAAAGAAGAAAGAAAGAAAGAAGAAGAAGAAGAAAGTTTGATTGATTGATTGATTGAAAGTTTGTGACCGTTTGAAGGGAGAAAAAGAGAAGTGTAGCAACTGGGAAGGGAACAACGAGAGGGAACCAGGAAATTTCGTGCCAACAGTAGTTCAATTTCCGCCACCAGAGTTCAGGGTCGAAGCGAAAATTATTGTGGGAGACCTACCTCTGCTTCGTGGGGGCAGTTTTTCAAAGCTCCTCTCTCCTACCTACTCTCTTATCTCTGACAACCATAACTTTGCGTTCGTTTTACCAGCTGCAGCTCAATTCATGAAGGGGCTCCTTGAGAAGGCCGGAATTAATCATTTCTAACAACATATTCAGCACATAAGCGGAAAAAAAAATCAACCCCAAATAGAGGTGTCCCTACTCATCTAGAAAACACTTATTAAAATAAAATAAATTGTTAGAGCCCAAATCAGACCGAAGTTTTAACAGACAGAATCCAAAATCACGCAGAAGTTCGATAATTATCGATAATTATAATCAGCATGAAATGAAGATAATAAAGATGAAAATAAATAAAAGTAGACGAACTCTGGTTGAGCTTTCGAAAGACCGTGTTTTGATTGTATTTCTAACGACAGAACTTGACGTCATCAAAGTTGAAGCGCTTTTAAAATAGTTCTTGGCTTCTCGAGCACCGCAGGGAAATATGGCAGGTCATATTTTTCTTGCCAAGCGGAGGTGTATCGAGGGGGCAGAAATAGTTTGTGTGCATCTATTGATTAATTAACTGGCTTTTTACAGGACTTGGTGTGGATTGCGAATTGCGTGGGTTTGCTATATGAAAAATTAAAATATTGAATGCCAAAACATTTTTCTTATTTTTACGCAAATTGACTGCTTCGGCAGCTTAAATGTGCAATGTAATGGGTTCAAAAATGTTTGAAATATCGACTACAGAATATGAACTTGATTCATATTGAGAGTGAAGAATAGGTATTCGGAATGCACTCGAGGCAATTAGGAGGCAAAAAGCGGCGAGGCTCAGTTTTGTCAGTGGTTAGGCTGGATGTTAGTTTAGGACGTGAAATCTAATCATTTTGGCTATTACTGAATGTTGGGGGGGAAAAGTCAGACGAAATATGAACCGACAGCTGCGAATGTTTTACGGGGTCGTCACTTAGCGCCGTCTTCTGTCGGGTGTCAAATCAAACATCTTATGAAGACGCCTCCCAGAAAAGTGACACCTTACAGATTTCGGGCATGATTTCCCTCTCCTTCAGCATTAATACTCTCCGGGTTCGAAAAATCCCTTAGAATTCACAGCCGGAAAAGAGGGGGGACCCGGCGGATCGGGTGGGAGTGTTGAACGGGTCGGCCCTTGCGGGTTTCCGCTTAGTTGTGAATCCGAACGGCCGACTGATCAGCCGGAAATTTCCGCGTTTTTCAGCCCCTAGCGTAAAAAAAAGCACAATAAATTTTTGTTATCCCGAACCTTTTATAGATTAACGAGGACCAAACATGGTGGTAAGTAAAACTGCCAGAAAGAAGGTAGCCGCAAAATCGTAACGCTTCATAGAATTAATCGCACTCACCGCAAAACCAACTGCACACATAAAATCGAAAGGACGAGAAAAAATTCCATTTGCAGCTTTGCTTCTTTCAATGGTCAACTAGAGACGACAACATTAAATGTTTTTAGATTGTTCACTTCTAAAGCGTTGGGCTGAGAAACATGGAGCAAGTGACGTCACAACGGTGGTACATTTTTTGCGTGAAACTTGACAGTTGAAAGTGAGACCCCATATAATATATAGTTGCATATATTATATGCATCTATGCATCATCTTCAGAGGTTCCAGCAAAGACAGATCTTAACCTAGGAGTGGGAGTTAGCAAACATTTGTGGAGTTACCCAATCAGCATTAAATAACTATTCAAGTCGATAGTGTCAGCATCGTATATAAGAAATGAGCATTCTCCTCCTCCACATGGAGCTTTAATATAGTAGAGATTTTAGGGAGGGGGGGGGGTGTTGTTAATGAAATATTTTAAAATCAGGTTTCTATAATCAAGTTTTTCGCTATTCTAGCACTAAAATCTAGTAGAATATTTCTCTTAGTGAGAGCATCTTATTGCATTAGATTAGACTATTCCGCAATTATTTCAGATTAATAAACAATTTTTTACGCCACTGGTATAGGCCACCTATGCACGCGCGTTGGTACGAAACGTGACGTTAAGGCAAAGGGCGCTGCCCCTTCCCGATAAGACATTTCTCGGGTGACCCCCACGCGCGCCCCAGTCTTAAACTTCAAGTCATTTAATGATTCACGTTTATCGAAATTCATTATGTTACTTAACGCTTTTTTACATGATCTGGAGGCATTTCTGACTTGGACTACCGCGGGGTGAACCATCTAGACGTCTCCATTCTTTCCAACCCCTCCATTCTCAGGGACTGTGGACCCAGGAAGCTACTTCCACGCCTCGAAGAAGCAACCTGGGAAACCCCTCTCAGTTTTCCTCGGTCTAAATTTCTTCAAAACCAAGAACTCTCCAAGGTAGTAAGAACTAGAACGTTGCGCATATGACCTGAAATTTCAAGGGATGCGAGAGCAGCCATAGCCACACCAAGATGTGCAAATAAATGCACGAGATGTAGCTTGAGTCGGGAAATAGTGCTGTCTACTTTTTAATTCTTTCTTTTTTCACAAGGTTCAAACCCGGTTTTGGATGTCTCCGAAGCGAGAATTGTTTTCCCCTCTTCAACATCGTTTCAAAAGTCTTCAAAAAAGAGAGCCCTATTCTCGTACCTAGGTGATGAAAAAGTGTTTATCGTAACCATTCATTTTCGTGTCACTCTTCCAGGCCTTCCATTTCTATAGAAAAGTAGATAGATTTAAAATGTTTCCAGCTGGAACAGTTTCGCCAGTTTATGGCATCTAGGAAGTACTTTTAAAATTAAAGGAGAGATGCTCAAAGAATGACGGCAATGAGGCATTCGCAGGGAATAGTGAAAGTGCACTTTTTAATTTTATTTGCTTCTAATTTATTTTGACTAACTTATTCTCCCCGCTTTCCGCTCAGTTATTTCAAAGGATTTATTTTTTTGTGACAATAAAACAATTAATAGGTAGTTAATTTTACCAATCTCGGATTGATCCCTTTTTACGTGATATCAATACATGAATGAGAAAAATGGGGAAATGGGAATTTTTTCATTTTGAGAAAAACTTAAATTTGGACGCGTTCTACTAATTTTATTTGGCTGGGCCCGAGAACTTATTGAGAGTTTATGCCCTCAAACAGAATGCTCTTTTCTAAACGTATCTTTCCTACCAATGCCACATTGAGACCGAGATCAGGAAACAGGTTGTGTCGCGTTAAGCTGAATGAACCAACCTTCAATTTGTTACACATCCCCCAGCCCCCCCCCCCCCCCCCCCCCCAGCCCCACTATTCCAGTAAATCAATAAGGCATAGAAATACCCATAAGAACAATTGTTTAAAATTGTTTGTTTGCTTTAAAGCTCAAAGCTAAGTTAATAGAGAAAGCCCGTATAAATAGAAGATCGAGATGAGTTACAGCGATGCCAATAAGTCCGCCAAATGGTCGGAGCTGGCGAGTACACAAAAAGCATCCCAAACTAGCATCCCTACACGATGTTTTCATCACTGCGGGAACCGCGAAACAACGAATTACTCGGAGAGGGATTTTTTTCAGAAATAACGCCTAACGGGTAAACTATACCGACGTGTTTGAGTGGATGCAGGCCTGATGACGTCACAGCTCCCACAGGGGCGGAAACGGTGATAAAATTCGACACGGGAAACCTAAAACCAGTTAGCTAAACATAGTGTGGGCTCGGAGAGAACAGAAGAGAACGCTAAGCCATCGATTTCTCAATTTGGGGGAGGCCAATTTGGAGCCGAAATGGCGTTTGGCAGGAGCTCAACGGCGATGAAATCGGATTTCGACGGAAAGTTCCACAGTGGAACTTCCACTGAATCGAATGCATCAAGAAACTATGACAAACCACAGCGATTATGAAAGTTTGGCTTTAACGATTTAATTGGTGCCTTTTGCTGCTGCGTCACTGCTAGCGAACCTGTTCAGCGGGGTCTGTTGACCAGGTACGCTGGCAGACGCAGCAGCAGAACGTTTTTTAATATTTGGGAGATGGTTCATTCCACACTAATTTCGGATATATTCTGGTGTGTGGGAAGACGATTTCTCTCTCTATTCCTGCATCCAACGCCACTACGTGACGTAGTATTCAAATGGGCGAGCGAAGCGAGCCCTCTGTCCGAGAAAGTGGTCGGCCGAGCGAAGCGAGGCCCCCTTGTCAGAGTGCTAGTAGGTACACTAAACATGAAATTTTCAAGACTTGGTATATCCGTGCTTCGATGGTAGGTACCTACCACGGGATGCTGAAAGCATGTTTCTTCCCTATCTACGTAGGTGCCGATTCCAATGCAATATGCTGGAACTGGAAGTAATAATTAGTTCCAATTATTTGGAATCAGATTTCATAAATGTATATTACTGTTCATCCATTTTGTACTAGTAGAAGATAAAGAGTTTCTAATGAATATGAAAAAGATATGATGACAAAGAATCGAATAATTTTCAATGAAGTATCGATGTTTTAAAACGATTCCGATTCTTTTTGAAACAATTTCAAAGTTGTAATAATTATTATTATTTTTAACCAACTTTTGTTTCTTTTTTTTTTTTAACCCATTGGTTCCTGGTGTCTAGGACTGATACAAAAATTGTTCGCAATGTTATGTATAATTAATTTTATTGAAATGACATCAACGACTACAACAATAACTATGCGAACAATTTTTGTATCAGTCCTGGACACCAATAGATTTTTAAAATAAAAAAAAAAAGTTGGTTAAGAATAGATATTTCTGTTCTGTTAGTTAGAACAGAGATTAGAAAAGAAGCGGATTTAAAATGTGTGACATTTCCAACTTTTTCTGAAACGTGGTGTCTTCAGCTTTGAATGAGTTATTATAATAACTCTAAACGCGAAATACCTACATTATAATCGAAGCGTTTTAAAATGACACACTGAATGAAATTTTAAATGAGCTTTAAACTGAATTTCTAGAACGCTAGAAGAGATTTAGAAATGAAACTACGTACAAGTCAAAAAATTAGGATTAAATTGGCCATTTGGCTAAATGAGCGGATCAAAAAGTAAACTACTAAACAATTCACCCAACAATGACTAACCCTCCTCCTTGGATGAAACCTCCTCTAAAAGGTATCAGTTCTTCTTGTTCATCTTCTCTTTTGTGACATTTTAAAACCTAAATTTAGGCCTAAACTACTATCAACAGCACATAATATATTACATGATACTAATAGCACATAAGATAATATATTGACTGATGTAAATGTAAATGGAGAGGGGAGATAGTAAACCGATTTTTCACCAAGAAAAGGGCAATTCAAGGAAAATTTGAGTTTTTGAAAACACAACTCGGTTGGTCAGCATGCACAGAGAAAAGAACGCGTTTCTACGAGTAACAAAATAAACTATTTCAACGTCCTCTCGGAGGCTCAGAAACAACTTGGTGCTTCTCAATGATTTCTACTTGGACATCTGCCCTATTAGTGAATTCCTTCATTCACATTAAATGCCGCCTTCTCAACATTTGCAGCAGCCTACACAGAAAGAACGTCTGTGCCAAGCCTGTTCTGTTCCAAACATCACAAGGCCCGTCTCAACCCGTTTGAAACTAAAGACCAACCGCAGTCCTAATTTTGGGTGTTGAGCGAAAATTGTTTCCTGCTTTTTGACAGGTGTGAGCAGGTGAATGGGAGTCATTTTTAGAGGAAAAGAAGCCAGTGGGAAAGATTCATTTTGTGAATTGGGATTCGTTGTGACGTCACGATTCTGTAGTGTTAAAAGCAATTTGCAACAAGAAAATGCTAGGCCTTCCCTTCAAAGCTTTAACCTACCTAACTGAGAATTGACTATCGACAAATTTCACAGGGGAGGGACAAAGATCAAGAGAAGGAGGTCTTGGACTGGATCGAAGCCGTCCTCGGGGAAAAGCTACCTAACCAACCCTACGAAGACGTTCTCAAAGACGGCATCGTTCTATGCAACCTCATCAACAAAATTGCTCCTGGATCTGTCAAGAAAATCCAAACCAAAGGAACCAATTTCCAGCTAATGGAAAACATACAGAGGTAGGTATAGCAAAATTATGAGGCAAAGTGCACAACAACTTATTCTTTATGAGATGAGTACTACGTTTTCAGATTTCAAGCTGCAATCAAGAAATACGGAGTACCGGAAGAAGAGATTTTCCAGACGGCTGATCTGTTTGAAAGGAGAAACATTCCTCAAGTCACACTCTGCATTTATGCCCTCGGGAGAATAGTAAGATTCAAATATTTTACCAAGTTTTGGGTTTCTGTAAACTTAACATACATAACTTTCTCCATTTTGAAAACTAGACCCTCAAATACATTAGGTACTCCACAATCTCAACCAGCTGTGAAAGCTACAAGAGTGCCAATAGTCTAATAATGAATGCTGAACTTTTCCAGACGCAGAAACACTCCGAGTACACAGGGCCCCGACTCGGACCGAAAATGGCCGAAGAGAACAAGAGGGAGTTCACCGAAGAGCAACTGAGGGCACACGAGTCGGAACTTAACCTCCAAATGGGGTACAACAAGGGAGCCTCACAATCTGGCCATGGTGGCTTTGGCAACACCAGGCATATGTGAAGGCATAACCTCCATGTTACCAATTAATTTCAACATACGGTTTCTTACGTACTTATCAAGATCTTCCAAAAATTCTAGTCTCAGAGATGTAACCAACTATTGTTCAAAACTTCAAAAAGTGGACGTCACTAATTTGTCCAAGGATTCTCCGTTAAGGTGACAACTACAAGAATGTAATTTATCTTTTTTTCTCCAAGGTCCTGCTATTATTCTCCTTACCTTCCTTCAGAGTGTAACCAATTCCAAGCAGCTTCCTGTGAAACGTTACCTTGCCGGTGTGATTAACTTAAGGTGTACCTTGCAGTTTAGCGAAATATTAGGCCAGTACACCCTCCCATTCAACAACAATTATTAATAATCTCCTTGTATTCGATTTTTTTATACTTACACATAATTTAGTTGCCTATTTTCAGTGTTTGCTTCAATAAGTTTGCAAAAAAATTAAATGTTTATATCCCTTATTGATCATTTTCCTTCATGAGTTTTGGGCAGTCAACGTGACTGCGACAAAAATCCTGTGAGCAACCTCCCCTGGGTATTCCTGTAATAGTATTCCCCTAAAAGGCCCATGAATTGCTCTATTATGCCAAAGGCGGTGGAAATAAGAAACTCTGCCAGGGTCGCTCGGACGGATAACAGGCATTCCTAGTCAACACACTCTGGTTATATCCAAAAATGCATTAGCGAAAACCAGAATTTCTACCGCTCTGCCTCTCGTTCACACACAGCTAACACATTGTATGGTGCGCTCGGGGTGACGGAGGCAACACTTCTAACTAAATAAGGCCGTCAATTCAGCTACTCTTTCTACCATTAAGTCGAATAGTTCAGAAATTGAATAAGGTAATTGAGTAGGTAATATGAAATATAATTACATTTATACAAAATTATAAAAACTACGTTTGTCTCTGAAAATGTATTCACTTATAAAGGTTTATAATAAAAATACGAAATAACGACAAATAATCGTATGTACTGCACACCAGCAACGGAGGACCACTTACACCTCCGCAACATGCAAGAGCCTGCACAAAACCCCTGTTCAGCCCAATTTTCCACCCCAAAGGGTGTGCTAGAATCACGCTTCAAGTGGATCTGGAGGGTTATTCGTGGTTTGCTTCGTTCGTCAAAGCGTCATAAATCGAAAATTATTCGAAAATTAAATCGAGTTCCATAAGCCTCCTCCGGATTTTACCAGAGAAACTTCGAAAATCTCGTAACGCTCTTTGTGGAATCCTGTGAAACTAACCAACGTTGATGATCACGATTCAGCTGGCGAAAAGGTCACGAAGGACCAGTTATCGCCGTATCACTGGGGCAATTTTCAAAGCAATGATAACTAACCCTTCGTGTTCTTTTCACCAGCTGAATCGTGCTCAACAACGTTGGTTAGTTTCACAGGATTCCACAAAGAGCGTGACGAGCATTGATTAGTCTCGCTGAATGCTGCAATGAGCGCTACATTATGAATTCAATGGGGAAACTGGAGTCTCATGAAACCCAAGACGGTATAAGTTATACACCTAGAGATAAATACACCTAATACGTTCAATGCCCAATTGGGATTTCGTGAAATGTCGCTCTATTCGCTGTTCTAGGATTGTACTCTTTGAAGCGCTCCGGCACAGCCATTGTACTCCGAAGAGCCTCTTTGCATGCCTGGTAGCCCAAATCCACGCAGACAGGTTCCAAACAGCCGCGCATCAGTCCGTCTATGAACCCCGCAGCCGTATTGTCGCCCGCGCCAAGGGAGTTCTTGACGTTTTCCACTGCTACGCACGGATAATACCGGGCAAATGGGTTGCCGTTCGTGGACGTCAAGGTTTTCATGGGCGACTCTTCGATCTGACAACGGCTCACTATCAGCAACCCCAGTTTGCCCATTGTGACCATCACAAGGGGAATGTGCTTTATTAACGGTTCCGAAAGGAAAGTGAGTTGTTTCAGGAGCTCGTTGACGTTGTCAAGTTTCAGCTCGTCGCTGAATTCTACACCAGCAGCTTTGGCCATTTGTACAAGCTCAACCATATTAGGGGAAATACAAGAAAGGCTCGTCCATAGTCCACTGATGAACGGTTTGGCAGCTTTCAAGACGTCGGTGGGCTCAAACCAAACAGGCACTTTGTTTTTCGAAGATAGTTTCAACACCAACTCCAGAGCTTCGTCTGATAAGTTTCCATCTACAACAACGAGAGAACTTCCAGCTATCTGGCCCTTGTGAACATCTATGTGAGAAGGATTAACCTTTTCATGAATGTCCATATCGCCAATGCCAATTTTGGCGTCGCCGTTGCTGTCAATTATAACACCGTAACATGCCGTGCGGCTGTTATCATCAACTATCACACCGCTAGTGTCAAGATGGCGGAAACTCTTGAGCAAAAATTGGCCAAATTGGTCGTTGCCGACGGCCGACAAGAAAGAAACTGCTGGCCGGAGTTTCCCAAGCGAGTCTGCCACATTACGCCCGACTCCACCCGGCGTTTGAATGATTTTTCCCGGCAAAGTTCTTCCGTCCGCTTCCAGCTCTGTGCCCAAAGTCATGATACAGTCCAGAACGGATCCTCCAACCACAACAACCTTATCTAAGCTGGTGATATGAGTTGGCAACACTGGCACTGGCTTTCTGGCGACACGTCCTGAGAGGGTAGCGTATTGTACAGCAACTTGAGCCCCAACGCGGGCGTTATTTTTTATCAGAGATACATTCGATTTGAGGCTTTTGCCAGAGGTGATTCGGCAGACTCGCTCCAACACAAACGGTGTCACTTCTTTTCCATGCACACCAGCAATTTCGGCCTCTTCCAGCGCTTTATTGATTGAATCATTGATCATTTTATCATCAAGGTCATATTGTTCAGGAATTGGTACGGCTAAAAGGATGCCTGAACCAGTGCCAATTTTATGTGATTCAAACAGAGCTTTGGCAGCATCTACTGGGTTAGGGACGTTGTATGGCGCTGAAAACCCAGATTTCCTCGTATAAAAAGCTGGAAAATCTTTAGAAGGCCCATAACTCATGACGCAAACCCCTTGAGTTTCAAGGTATTCCAGAGTTCTTCCAATATCTAAAATGCTTTTGACCCCACTGGACACCACCATGACGGGCTGTTTACCCATTTCGACGAGGTCAGCGCTGATGTCCAAGGAGGTCTCTCCTTGCCTATGTACTCCGCCGATCCCTCCAGTGACGAAAACCTTGATGCCGATGAGACCGGCTATGACGAGGGTTCCAGAGACTGTGGTACCGCCGTTCAGCCGGTTGCCCAGCACGTAGGGGAAATCCCGTTTGGACGTCTTGACGGAGTTGGTGTCTGGGTGAGCTAACGACTCCAATTCTTTACGAGACAAGCCGACCTGTAAAGAAAAATCTCTTATTAAAATAACACCTTACTCATCCGGTGACAAAACCTTCAAAACCCCAACCTCGTAAAGTATAGAAGACCATCAGAGCCGCCTGCGGTGCGGTACGGCAGGTCCGAGTCCCCCATAAACTGATTATACATTTTTTTTAAACTTGAAAATAAGAACCTCGCACCACTACTCAACCAAATACCGTTAACCTCACTCGTACCACTTCAAGCCCCAACACAATGTCATGGTCGTACAGGCTCTTCCTATGTTTGTTGTTAACAGCCGATTGAGTCGGCGTTTCCTTTGCATCCTGCCCCATCACTTTATCTATTATTCAAATTTGCGAGCGAAGCGAGCCCCTTCCCCCTGTCATAGTCGGCCGAACGAAGCGATAAAATGGTGACGATGATGTTGACCGTTTCAATGAGTGTGGGTGGAAAGATTTGACCGACCCTCAACAACTTCCCACCCACATTTTAACAAGGGTAAGGTAAACATTAAAATCAGTGATTGAAATTACCTTCACTCGGCCGTTGACAATAGCAATCGTCGCTGGAATGGCCCCTTCGTTGCGGACGATGGTCTCGACATCGATGGCAGTCTCGACGTTCTGAGGGTGCGGCATCCCGTGGGTTATGATCGTCGACTCCAAGGCGACGATTGGCTTTCCCGTTTCGAGGGCCTCCCTCACCTCGGAGGTAACGTCGATCGATCGCCCCAAGCTGCCCATACACCGGCCCCGTACGATAGCCCTTCGAATGAAACTCGTTCCAAACATGACTCCAATCATAAGGCACTAGATAAGTCTTAACAATCGTCGAACAAAACACAACACTTCAGTGCCGACTCAATGGGTTGATAACACCCCATCAATACCGACGCAGCATCGTAAAACCTCCAGGAAATACTCGAAACGTTACATAACTGCGCCAAATTTCAGAAAGGCAAAACCGGCAGCTTCAACCAATCGTCAACATGATCATAAATCTTACCCCAACGCGGATTCCGGATCTTGACAGGCATCTTCAGCCCTACCGGATGCTTAACACCGTATGATAATCAACCCCTTCACAATCAACGATACTTAGAACACTGTCCACAAGTTGTAATGATTACCTACAATCAACTCAAATAAACACAAATATCAACAAAATAAACACACGCTGAGAATATTTTGAAGGCAACAAATGAGCAGGTTACAGTGTTTCCAGCTTGCCAGTAAACGCCTCCCCTAAACTTTGTTGGCAAACTGGCAAGATGGCAACACTGTAACCAGCTCATAAAAAAAAACAAAAAACAAATTTTGTTGCCTAAAGTCCCGAACGGTTCATTTGTTAAGCTAGGTATTAACTATGTTTATTTCACTACATAAAACAACACGGCGATTGGGCTGAAAACCTACCTAATTTAAATGTAATTTCCCTCAGATGAAAGTAGGTAGGTAGTAGCGTTTATTTGTTGTGGAGTTTAAATTGCACCGACTGTTATGAGATTCAATCCAAAAAAGATCAAACTTTTCCAATGAAAGTACGGGCTCTCGAATTAAATTTAAGACAGCACTTTCAATCGGCCAATTACAGACATTTCGGAAAGCTCAGGTTTCAGACCTCACAACAAGGTTGCGAACCCATTCTGTTCGGAAAAGCTTATCATGGCTTTTTTCTGCAACAGTTCAAGGCACGTGAATCATCGGAGATAGTTTGCAAAACGCGAGTTCACTTTTTAGCCATTTTCACATTTGCCGCTCTAGCTCCATTTTGTGTTGCAAAAAACTTTATTTTCATTGTTTTGTTCAACTTTTCGACTGTTTTGGGCAAAAATCGATTAATCGATTATCGAAAAATCAAAAAGCAAAAAACCGTTTCAATTAATTATTGACTAGAGGGCCTCGTACACAGAGTAACAGAGAGCCTCGTACCTATGTACCTACTATCTCAAATTTCTCATTTGGAGGGATATTGAGGGGACAGCACATGTAGAAATTCCCTCAACGCGGCCACTCTGTCCGCTCTTATCAACGTTTATTTATAACCTGCTATTTTGCAACCGCTCATCACTACCCGTTTGTCAGTCGATTCCACTCTACTAATCGAAATCCCGACTTTGGACTGATGCCCATTTGTGATTAGGTAAGTATTTTGACATTTTATGTTATTGATAAACTATACGTGAGGACTAAGCCCAGTTACGTGGAAATAGGTATCTCCCGTGTTCTGTCCTTATGGGATAGATCCGAGATCTCGGATGTCACATAGTGTCATTATGAGACCATTCGTAAATTAGGGATATTTCTGGGCTTGTCATGCAGCATCAAACACAATCAGTCGCTTGATAACGTTTTTCTTGTTGTAGGGATTGAGGATTAAGACGTTTGACTCGTCACGGATGTATTCCTGCTGCCTCTACTCCGCCCCATGGTGAGCCTGACTTCTCGAAATTTTCCTCTATTTCCCAATCAACATGGTCGCTCCACAAACCCCTTCCAAGCTGATGAAAGCACTTCACGATGCCCTGTCACCGTCCGAACCCGATTCCACGGCCGTCAACGCCGTCTTGGACAAGCTCATCACGGAAATCCATTCCCGCAACCCGGTCCCACCACCGGGCGCCGATTGGTTGAAGTCGATCCGGCTTTGCTGTCAGAAAATCCGCCAGGAGAACCCCCTGTTGCTCGCCAAATGCGCCAACATCCTCCTGTTGCTCATCAGCACTCATCACGTACACTTGACAACCGATGACGTCGATTTTGTCGTTTCGTGGGGGGTCCAAAGCCTGCGCGAGGCTCCAGACATAGTGTTTATTGACTTTTTGCAAATGTTAGACGCTGTGATCAAATCCGAGTCGAGCTATTTCTCCATTGAAAGGCCTGAACTCGTCAATGTATTATCATCGAAATTAGAAGAAAGAGCTACAGTTTCTTTGCCTTGTGAGATCATCTCATGGAGAATATCTTGCCTTAAATCTTTATCAACTTCGATACCAAACACTTCGCATCACATCATTGCAGCTAGTTATTTTGACATTGTTTTCTCTTTGAAAAAAGAAGATTCCCAAGCGTACTGCCAGATCTGGATCAAAGCTCTTGAAGGATTTGAAGCCCTCAGCAATAAGTCGTCAGAATGGATTCAACCTGTGCTACAGCATCTGGTTGTAGCTGTGCACACAGCAATGACAACAGGTTTGAATGTCTCGCCGTCTCCCATGCTGCAGTTCCCGGCTCACATCATGCCGCTGCCTGCTGAATTGCCTCCCGTACGGCCGGTTTTGAAGATGAAGAAGCGGCAAAGAGGTAAAGGTAGGCAGGTCCCTTGGCCGGAAAATAGGGCTGTTGATGAGGAAGAGAAGTTGGTTGTTGAGACGACGACGTGGGTCTCCAGCAGCGACTCAGAATTTAGTGATTCCGAAAGTGGAAAAGCCAAGCAGACCAAAAAGCTCGAAGCCCACGTGAGGCATTCGGCGTACAATTTTTTCATCCATCTAGTGAAAACCGTGGGATGCAAGTCGCTTTTAGAATGGTATTGTGCTTTATTGAGTCGGCTTATTGACGCTGTTCAGGTGGAAACGTACAGCAAACCTCGATGCGCGGTTTTCGGAGCTTTGACAACTTTCTTGTCTGGCTCGAGAACTTTTTTGGCTCAAGCTCAAGATACAGAAGGCAAAGCGTTCACGTCCTTCTCTGAAGTGCTCGCCGTCCAGCTAACAAATCTCCACAAAGCCGTCATTTGGTCGTTGAAAAACGTACCAGCGTCGGACCGCCAACAACTCACGGCGCTATTCACAGCCATTGGAGTGCTCGTCAAATCGACCCCGTATCAGCGCCTTAAAAAAGGGCTGTTTGCTTCTCTTTTTTCCAACCTCCGAACATTTTCTGCTTCCAAAGATCAGGACACCATCAGCTGTCTACTGCAGTGCCTCTTGGAAATTGTCACCATCAACCCAGTTAGCGGTGAAGTGTCGGAAGCTGTTGCAGAAGATCCCTGGATTGTAACTTACTCCATGTCGTATCTTGATGAAGACGTCAACGGAATTAGGGTGTTTGCATGGGCGGTCATCAGCGGGTTAATTCAGTACCATTTCAAACTCATTGAACCTCACGCTATCACCATTGAAAACAAAATCATTCACGACATGCCCACAAATAAGTCCATAGTGTCACTATTGAAAGCTCTGTCTAGTCTTCTAGACAAATACACCAACGATGCCAACTACATCACTCGTGCTCATGACATTTGGGACATTCTCCTGGAACAAAACAGCCCATTTCTGACAGCTGTTCAAGATCCTGGGAAACCGGCAATAGTCGCTTGTGACTGTTTGTCACTCATTGGGCCAAAGAAATTTCACATGCTTACGGAGAACAAAAAGATCCTCATCATCACGGTGGTGTTTGGGTGCTGCTGCAGCGATCTACAAGCGGTACGTTACGCCGCTCTTAACGTCCTTAGTACCCTGTTGTCATTCCCTCAAATGTCCACCGAAGTTCAGTTCGTCTGCGACGCCAAAGACCACCTTATCCGAGCTTTGAAGGACCCTGTCGAAAGTGTCCGGGTCAAGGCAGCTTGGGCTTTTGGCTACTTAGTTGATCTTTTAGTGGACAGTAAAGATGAGGATTTGCTGTACGAAGTGTCCACATTTGAAGTGTTGCAAGCGGCATTGTCTTTGACAGCAGATACACAAAAAGTTAAGATGAATATTTTGAGAGCTATTGGGCATGTTATGTTACTGATTAAAAAGGAAGATGTTGAGCAAGCCAAATGGAAAATAGCTTTGGAGAAATCTTGCAATATGATGCAACATTGTGCCACTTCTGGGTCATTGATGAAAATGCGATGGAATGCATGTTATGCTATTGCGACTATGTTTACCAATGAAAGCTTGTATGATACGCTACTCCCGCTGGTGCCAATATTACTCCAACATTTGTGCAGCATCGTCATCAGTTGCAGCAATTTCAAAGTTCGAATGAACGCCTGTTTGGCGCTGAGTTCCATCAAGCAGCGTCGTGTGTACAGTTCTTTGTACATATTCGTGTGGCAGTCCCTGTTAGAAGGTTTGGACAATGCCGCCAACATGCCGGACTTCAGCGAGTTCAAACACCAACACGGCCTTCTGGAGAACCTCTGCTCCGCCATTTGCCACATGACGACGTTCGTCCAGGCCGGGGACGTCGCCGAGTTGAAGGAAATCCTCGACGCCAGGCTGAGCTTCCTGTCGGAACATTTGAAACAATGTCAGGAAAGGGTGACGCCCGAACAGGCCGGCGCCCTGTTCAAAGCGACCAACCACGTGGAAAACGTTGCTAAAAATCTACCGAGCGACGCTTTTGTGACTCGCCTGCTTCTTGCTTTTCGAGCTGCTCACATTCCTGCTACTTCCCATGAGTACGCTACGTTCGGAGAGTAATTTTGCTTGCAAATCTACTTGTGTTGCATTTTGAAAAGATAATATCTATACTATGACGCAGAAGAATTCTCAGATAAAAATGAAATTTCATTCAATGAGCGTTACATTTTTCTATTGACAACAATTTAGGAGGTGTGTTGGTATCACTAAAGGCCACAACTGCCACAATCCAGTAGAACTGGAATACCTGTTATGGAAGACATTAAATGTCTAGACTAAAACTTTTGTAGATGCGTGAATCGGGAATTTTTCAGGACTTGCAATTCCGTCTGTACGCCCAGAGAAATAACCTACGTTGATATTGACGAAGGAATTGTTTTAATGGTTTTCAGCTGACTTGCAATCACTGGTTATCAAACTGCTGTGCAGACGCTTACTGCACAGATTCGGGAATGCCGGAAAAATTCACAAAAAAAGATATGGTCAGTCAACTTGAGGGGATTCCATTTGGGTGATTAGCCAATCAGCTTGTCAAACGTACTCGCGAGGCGCCTTTTTGTATACCATGTGAACCCAGCTTTAGACACTTGATAACGCGTAGATTGAGGAGGTTATAATGGGCTTCTTGAATGGCTTTTAAAAAAATTTTTTTTTCTTCTGAAAAGGTCATCGCTAAAAACGTAACAAAAACGGAATAACAGAAAAGGCGTGCCCATTATTTATTATTCATTTCCAAAGCGAAATTCTGTTCTTTTCAAGATGCCAATTTCCGATTACCTGGGAGTTTGGGGACTCTTTCTTATCTAGTCTTGTAGTGCATGGCGTTGATTGGCCAGAGCGTGAGGCTATCACTGAGGTACATTGTCGTTTCCCATATTTTTCCACCTCAACTCCGCAATCTGCTCATGATCGCCGAATCTCCCCATACATAGCCAACCTTAACGAAGCACCAATTGCAGAAGCATTCAGATTTTGAATTACCTTCATAGCTGTTGGTAGAGACCGCCCTCACAATTTTGTACTAATTGCGAGCGCTTTCGATCTGAAGACAAAAGCTACCCACATTAGTTAACTCTGTACCTATTGCATTAAATAAATATTTTAATTTTTGTCATCGAAACACGCAGACCAATGTATATTTTTATGACGCTTATTTAACTCCGAATACATTTACATTTTTATGGTTTGAACGATGCAATTTAATGACGTCCCGATTTCCATTTTGAAACTCTCTTGAGAACACCGTTGTTGGGCATTTCGGATTGTAAAAGGGGTCGTGTTGATACGAAGTTGAAGGGCGTGGAGTTCAGTGGGGGGTTGGAAAGAGTGATACCCAACAGAAACCCACTCTTCCATCAGAAATAGAAACTTCTAAAAATATTGACCTCGGGATCTCGTACTTCGCGAATTAGTCAGTTTCCCAGAAAAAAAATATTGCGGTGAAGCGAATGGCGGTGATTGGCTGATGGGAATAGCCCATTAAACAAAATTATTTCGGGACAAAGAGAATTCACCATACTAACTTGGCATGGTTTAAGAATTTTAAAATAAAGTTGTTAGTTAATTGAAATATTTTACGTTATGCACCTACTCGTGGTACAGTCAAGTCCTGCTAACTTAGGCTGCTGTTTTAGCGAATGGAGGAAACTCCAGGCGGAAGCAGGGACAGACTAAAATACTATTATTCTGCTGTATTGAAAAGTGAAATGAAGCGAAACAGCCAAAATAAAACAGAATACGAAAATACAACATTATAAAATTTAATAAAATTAGCGAGAATTAATTCTGGGAACGATTTTTGCTTTTCTTTCATGTCTGGCCCTCATACATGTAGGGGGACAACAGATGCGTTCGTAGAGCGGTTTTTAGTCATTCAGAACCGTGTAGTGCATGCGTTAGAGCCTTTTGCAAGGGTCTGTAGTGGAGGTAGTTAGGCTTCCTGGAATCAACCCTCAAGCCCAGGGGCCCTCACAAAGCAGAACTCCTTCAGAATCGATTCTGGCAAATCTGTTCGCTTTTTAGAACTTCCAGAACTGATTCCGACTGCCTCTTAGATCATGAAATGTGGTCGTGGAAATCATGGTGGTCACTTCAAGAGACCTATAGGCTATCGTTGCAGAGCAGCCAAGGTTTGTTTGTTTCGCTCCTGGAACCGTTCCGATTAAATTTCAAATGGCCAAACTTGCCGAATGAACTCAATAAATCGTGAGATTGTTTACCCTCTTTTGCAACCTTTGGTTGTTTACTGGCAGGTTATGAAAGGAAAACGTGCCATGACTTCAGACTTGTTCAGTACAATATGCGCAATTCTCTAATCAAGCAAAGTATTCCTTTTGCAACTAACTGGGAGGCCAGTTGCAAAAAATTGACTAGTTAGGTATTTCTGATGCCTGAATCACACACTTTTAATGTAGTTGTTACACTTACAATGTTATAACTTTGGTTATTTTGAAAATGAAACCTACTTTGCACTTCCCCCAGCAAGGGAGAATACCGGGGAAAGTGCATAGTAGATAATATCTATTATTATCTTATTATATATATAATATTATACTTACCAGATAACATGGGCAAGTGGAGTTCCGGTTAACGCCCATAGCTGTATAGTTATAGTCTATTATACTATAAGCTATAATAGCTTAGCATATCCTTATGCTTGAGTATTATTGCTATATAGCATAGTTTTAAAGTATAGGTACATAGTATAGTATGTAGGGGCGTTACCCAACTGACTCCCAGAGGATCAAAAACGTGAGGGCACTTTCTCTTGGCAAGCCCATCTGACTACCAGGGTCTCATGGCAGGACGAAAATGCTATCCGCTGCAACCAAGCAATAGAGCAGATACGGTGAATAGGATGCACTTCAAGGGAGTGAAAAACTCGTATCTGTATCTGTCAACAATTTGCACGGGCTGCCAAAATACTACGGAAAAAACTGTATCTTGCATGATACAGTGGAAATCCATATTTGAGAGATACCTTACTAATAAGAAAATCTGTTGCGCCTATCCACCAAAAACCGTACTTATTGCACCGTTTGCCAGAAAAACGTTTAGAGGCACTTTCTGTGCAGATACGACTTTGAAAGGTATTCGACAAGGTGTTTTTAATACCATTAACTTTTATGAATGTTCCACTGATGGGGGGATGGGTTTGGGGAGTCAGTTGGGACGATTCTTTCAGTTTTTACGCCCATGGGGAGCCCTTTGAGGCTGTTTTTTTAATCAATAGTTTAATCTGTGCTTGGGACTGTCGCCTCTGGGGAGTCAGATGGGTTTTCTCATTTTCGTTCCCCCTGGGAGTCAGATGGTCCTTTTGGCTGCCGCCAGGAGTCAGTTGGGCGGCACCCACAGCCATAATACTTTGCAATAAAAATCAAGGCACGTAAAAAGATACGTGACACCTCTCCTCCACCTGACGTGAGCTTGAAAAAGTGAGCTTGAATATCCTGTTCACCAAAATAGAGGGGAAACGTTCCAAGTCCTGTCATCGCATCAGGGAGCTCGGTTAAAACATTATAATGATTTATTAGCGACTAAGCAGAACGTCCATGACTTGTTGCCAGATGGCAGCGTAATGAGATAGCTACAAATTCTGGGTGAAGTTTTGTCATAATGAGGATGAAAACGAGTTCATTAGGGTGGTTTTGAATGAGGTGTATAGGAATTGAAGTTATCGACTATTTTACCTGCCACAAAGGTCGGTTGGACATGTTGAAGACGCGGGGGTGGGTCTCGGTCGGATGAGCGCGAAATGTGTTGTGGAAGTCGAGGGCTGGTGGATTAGGTTGCCTCCCGAGTGCAGTGGAGTTGAGGGGGGAGGTGCTACTGGGTCACCGGGTCCAAGATGACTCATGTCGGGATCTCAGGGGAGAGAATCAAGGAGGTTGAAATTGATTGGAAACACGTAAACGTCTTGTGAACCGAATGTTGGACGGTAGGCGGTGGTGCAGCAAGTGCGAAGGACTAGCGCAAACCATTGACTCAACAAATCATCCCCAATAAGAGGTGATACAAATCATACTTTCAACCGCGCGGCAAAGCCGAACTAGTGTGGGGAGGGTCCGGCATAGTGTGGACGTGCCTTTAGGATGGGATATCCTCTTATCAGGAATTGTCTCTTGTCAGCTTGGCGCCAGAAACTCCGGTCTTCCTCCAAGTTCCATCTCTGCATAGCGCCGACTTTACCAACGCTTCAAGCTGTTCAAGGGCGACCTTTCTTCCTTTGACCCTCTACTTAGTCCTCTTTCAGTGTACTTCTGAGGTGGCATACCACTCCGTAGATGGTTAGTTGCGGTCCGCGTTCTTGAAGGGGTGGTATGAGTTGCGGCCCAACACTTAATGGCGGTGTCAGTCTCAGCTATTTACAGGGACATTTGGTCGTTTCTTTCTCGCAAATTTTGAGACTTTTTACTCGACCTTGGCTGCAGCATTTCACACGCTTTTGACGCTTGATTTTGGCTTAACGGCTTAAACGAATCTAATGTTTAAGGAGGTCATTCGACGCAGAATCTTATGCTCTTCAACTTTGTAATACGTTTTTGTCTGAGATGCTTAGTTATTGAGTTATAGGCGAAATACTGGAAAAGCTCCGAAAAAGTTGTGCTTTTTTGTTCGCAAAATATTCTGCCGTTAAAAGTGTTGTTATAATTTTTGATATTTTCTTGTTCAGACCCAAAAAAGCTTTTACGCCATATCTTGCACTAGACAAACCTGTGGCAACAGGCCTATTATATTCATATAATTATATAATTATAATTATATGAATAAAACAATGCATTCAAACCACGCAAATTTTGCGTGGTTCGAAGGGCGCAATTCATACGTGCATCCTAATGACCTGGGCCGCAACTCACCTATCGTCCGTCACCCTTCCCTCCCATCGTTCCAGTCGCAACTCGTACCTGTCCTACCACTCCACAGCTTTGTGATCATTCATATCATTAACAGATGGACTCAGGTTGTTCACTTAGTTCATTAATGGTTTCATTCTACCCAGGACTTTCAACAGCTGCGCCTGTGAAACTATATGGTAGCCTACCTTTGAAAGTCGAGGGCATACCATAAATAATTGCCAAATTCATGCCTCAGCAACTCATTGAAACCAGGTGCATCTTGATCTGAGTATGCATTTCCTTCAAAAACCAAATACATGGCCCATGCTAAAACACTCTGCTGCTATACACCCACGGGTAGCAGTTTTACAACAGGCCCCCCCCCCCCCCCCCGAACCATATCAGTGGAATTCCCAAAACTAAGCACGTTTCATCTTCGAACTTGAAAGTCTTTGAGTGAACTGCAGGACGAGGGGAGTTGCCCTTGTCAAAGCCAAAGTCGGCATCTAGACGGCCAGCATTCTGGTCCTCCTTGTTGCGGAACGTTTTCCTTATAAGCTCAAAGAAAACAAACCGACTTGATAAGGTTTTTGGAGGACTCGAATGCCAGACAGACAACTTAATCATTAATCAGTCGCATAAACATAAGAATCTGGTTTTAAGGTAAGATCAACACTTGAAAGTTACTTCATGGATAATTCATGAGGTGTCAACTATTATTATTGAAACCTTCATGGGAAAATGGAAAATTTCCATTTAATGTTCAAAGGAATAGCAGTAACCATAAACAGATCTTCCAAGGTGACTTTTTGTGGAATCCAATTCAATTCTGTTTCTCTCTTCCAAGTTGAAAGAGGTTTTGGCATATTTCCATGCGGGCCTGTAAAATGAATTTACAAGCTCTCTGTTCAAAATACAAGGCCTCATACTGACCTCGATTCCATCACAAGGCAGAAGAAATGTAGGTAGTGTAGTTATACAAGTTTCGACAAATTTGAGATTTCACGAATCACGGTGTTGTGGAAAATTGAAGACTCAATGGGGTCGTTCGGATTTTGTATTACATACCTATATGAAATAGGATAGTACATTTACTTACTCTACGGGTAAAACTACTCGGTTGTAGTAGCCATCAGGTTTGACACATTTTCACACTGGGAAGCTCCTAAGAAGCCACAAATGGAAGGTTAAAAGTCAATATGTGATAGGAAGCTGGTTTTGATCACATCCCTCTTAGCCCTCGAAATACGATTCCTGGATTCTTACAAATGAGGGGTTTTTGAAGGGTTTTAGGCAGTCGAATTTGATGTCATTTTCTAATAATTAGAAAATGACATCAAATTCTACTGCCTAAAACCCTTCAATTCAATTATTAATTTTGGGTGACCACTTTACATGACATTGAAGAAGGCCGTTCGATGCGTCCTCCAACTAACTACTATAACTGTTATAGTTGAGGTTGAGTTCGAATAATTTACTTATAGCATTTAGTTGCAATTGGTTTTCGCCCAAATCTCGCTGTCAAATCTGCCATGTAGGTAAAACAAGGGTGCGTGGGAAAGACAACGTTTTCACGTAGTTTTTTGAGAGTGGGTTGCGTAATAAGTGGAAAAAGTCAAACGGAGGGGATGGAGATCGATGATGGTGGTACAAGTGTAGGGGACATCATTCTAAACATTTTGAGCACAATTTAATCAAATTCGGATTTATATTAAGGAAGATAATCCGGGAAAACTGCAGAATTTATTTTTTTCTGAACATTTTTCTAATTAAGAAAGAGTTATTTATCAACCAGTTACCCTGCCGCCTGAGCGTTCTCATTTCAGCCTGTGTAAAAAAGAAAGCTTGTAGGAAGCGATGGTTTTGACTTGGATTGACTCGGACGCGGTATGCTACTACGACGGAACACCTGGTCAGCGGCGGTTATTGGCACTTCAAACCTAAAATCCTCAGGAAAATACACGGTAGGTAAATAAATTTTGCGTAAAAATGTTTTTATTCAAACACTACAATACGGTACTGTTTAATAATATAGGGTCATTCACGTTAATGAAAGTGTACAATTTTTAGTGCACTTATACGTCATTATCACGCATGTGCAAGTAACCCAAACGACTGATTCATTTTGGTGCATGCATCACTAGGAAAACAAAACTTTATGGTGAGGGATTAGATTGATAGCGCCCTCTCATGGTCCAAGCCTGGCCTTAACACTTTGGGGAGCGCTCCAATAGCTCCAAATCAGGCCAAAGTAGTATAGCCAAGAATGTCTTAGGGTTGGGGGTCAGCGTAAAGCGTTGACATAATCGTTCAATTTGAAAATTTGATTTACTTTGCAACATCGATTAACCAGGCATTTGTTTAATATACGTTAGACCTATAAGTCGAATTTGTTTATCAGCTTATGCCAATTACCTACTCACGGGAAAGATGGTAAACAGTGACCTTCACGGGGGGTGTAGTGCAACTTGGAATACTTGTGGGGAGGTATTACCGAAAAATAGAGTCTCAGTGCCGATTTACCAACACCGAAAATTGTCTAAAATTCCGCTTTCTTCAAATTCGTGGGTAGTGATGATACCTATGTGAAAAAACTGTAGAAACTTCAGAATATTACCTTTCAGGTGGAAAAAAAGTCAAGTCGATATCTTTATCCAATGCGTCACAACGTCAGAACGTATACCGACAAATTGGTCTAAAAACGCCAAGTTGCACTGCCCGTTGCGTGAATCCTCGTGTTTGACACTAGCGCCCTCCCTCAGTGCGGCCACCAAGGGAACTGCATGAGCATCGAATTTCGGCTCGCAAATATTCCTACTAACACAAAAAAGTGGTCACTGGGCATCGACGAGTCTGCTCCCGTTCGGGGAAAATCGGACAAATCTGCTCCTGCAACCGTGTAGGTACAAGTTTGTTCCCCTGGCACTCCAGTTCACTATAGAGCCAGGTACTTGCGCTACTTGCGGGAATTGAAACCTGTTCCAGACCCTCGATTCTCCCATTCGTAGCCATGGGGAACAAAAATAAGATTATGACGTCACTTTTTACCTAAGTAGGTACCTATCTTTTTCCGTATCACGAATGTGAGCATTCGTTTGTCAGGAACGAATTCACTATACGGTTCAGCATTCGCCTAACAGATATCGGCGTCAACAATAAGTGGAGACGTTTCCTGTCATCTAACGTAGTAAAAGAATCCATTTAGATAAAACATCAGACACCCAAGTATCTTTCCCCACAACAAAAATCGTTCCCCATCATTAGCGTTCAGGCGAGGGGCACAGAGCCATATTTTCAACAAGCCGTTCATTAAACAATTTGAAACACACTGCACAACAACCGCTAAACAGTGGTCCAAAATCGAAAAAACGTAAACTTAATTGGAAAAGTCAATGTTCACCTTTGGACTCGGGACTCAACGACGTTCCCTACAGCTTGGAGCTAATTGATCCACCAATAATTTGGTTAAAATAAAAGTCTCAAGTCCGTAGGGCGAGAGGAGGAAGTTTTTAGTAAGCGCGATTTTCGTCGTTTTCTATGCTCGAGTTTATACGGCGAAATCGTAGGGTCACGAAGCTTTTAGGAGTTGTAAAGCTACTTACCTTCCACACACAAGTGAAAAATAGAAAGAGTAGGTATAAAATTCAAGGACATTTTTTGTTATTTGTTGTTTTGTCATTCCTCTGGATAATCCACTTGCATTAATTCCTCTGGGTGATTAAATTAAATTAAATTCAAGGAAGTGGAGTATCTTTAGTTGAAACTTCTTGGGCGCTCATAAAATGAGAAATGTTAAAAATTCGGACAAAGACGGACACTCTTCGGAACGTGTCTAGAAAGGTTGCCCTGAGCCAGAAGAAGCATGCTCTGTCCGTGCTCTGTCCAAGAAGCATGCTATGTTGTCAGTACGCTAATGGGAGGGAGTGTGTCACGTTCTACAGCCTAAACGGCTTAACCGATTTGAATGATTAAAAACTGAATCCGAGGGATGACGCGGTGATGCCAGATCCTTAAAAATTGCTCTATACGTTCTACTTCCGGTGATTAGGGTCATTCTCAGCAACGCGGAAGAAGTTGGTTGTTAGGTCGGCTAGTATTAAATATATTTCACATTCATATCACGGACTGCCTAGACAGTCGCGGACATATCTGAGTAGTCACTTTATTTCTTGTTGTGCTAAAGAAATATTTTTTCCTATTATTAATTTGTTTTAAATAATAAATTTTTGAGAAACTACCGTTTAAATGGATTGATTTTACGAGAGACCCTCTCAGATTAAGTTACCACATTCAAGCCAAAAGAAGTATTACTTTTTGATAAATTAAATTAAGTTCATGTTTTTTTCCATATTGGACCCTTGTGCGCTGGCTGTCAGATAACAGAAAACGTCTCAAAATTGTAGTGCCTATAGGCTATAGTGACTATAGTCTGACTTACTTAAAAAACCTATTTTCACTTTTTCAATTACCTCAATACACGTGCGTTACATTTACGTTTGCCGACGGCTGGCTGCGTACTTCCTGGCCATAATTTTAGCCAAAAAAGGAAATGATGCATCATCCTGATTCTGATTACACCAAAACCATAAGGTGAGTTCGCAGAGTAATTCTGAAAATCTCGAACCATTCGGCGTACGCGCAGTATGGCCTTTTGCAAGGGGCAAGAGAGGGGGTACCACGGCTTCCAGGAATTAAACACTCAAGTTCAGATGCTCTGCGAACGCAGAACTCTTTCAGAATCGTTTGGAATCGGTTTCGGCAGTTCTGATGTTTTTTTAGAACTTCCAGAAATTGTGCTTCCTCGGTGGAGTACGGCACGAGTGTCCCCAGAAAAGTGAAAGTGGGACCTGAGGTCATTAGTGAAATGGTAGGAGTGTCTCCGTATTGAACTTGAACAACATAAGCGCACCTGATCGAACGTGATCGGTTATCAATATTGGCGAATTCTTGTTGACAGAAGTCCACCATCCAGGATAGGTCCGCGCAGATGGAATGTTTTGTCGCTTCTACAACAAAAACTGCCCATTTTGTAAGGAGAAGGAACGACCATGGGTGGATTTTATTAGCTTTACGAACCCCCAGGATTAGCTCCAAGATGAGGGAATTCAGTGGATAATAAGGCAGAAACGAACAGGGTGAAGGCCAGCAACGTCTTACACAATGGCTTAAACCCTCAAAACCCAACAGCTGATTTCCAGATGGGACCAGGACTATGCCTCTTCATCACCAGTCCAGTGGCCGGGCTGAGCGACTTAATCGAACCATAACGAAATACCTTGGGATGATCGTGGATGCCAGCCAGGACGACTGGGATGAAAAACTCCCTTTGGTCCTCCTACCACTTAGGGACACTCGTACCAAAAGTAGCGGGGAAACTCATAGCACCTGGGGTCACTCGTGCATATCACTCATGGTGACACTCGTTCCTAGGTGAGTGCAGGCTGGGGACACTCCTACCATTCCCGTCCTCGAATGTGGAAAGTCACGCATGCGAAATATTTTCCTTTTGTGATTTCGTGTAACTTCGTAGGTTTTTCGTTTGCGGAGGACCAAAGTTCTGGATGTTCTAAAAGTGGAGGGGGAGAGTTTCTTTCCTGGAAGTTCTGATTCGATTCCGAATAACTCTGCGAACTCACCTATAGAACCACCTGTAAAACTCCATGCGGTGCCTTCTCGATCACAGTGATACACTACACTACCAACACCTTTGGGTACAGTTCGTTGTTTAAAGTTTCGCTTTGAAAAAGGATTTGGGGTTGCTGAAAGGTTGAACGAGAGGGAAAAGGCTTTGACTGCTCTTGAATTTGGTCATGTCGTCTATCTTCTCTCCGGTGCATTCCAACTTCAGCTCTTCGGGGGACACCTTGCCCGCCCCACCTTCGGCCGTTGAGATCACCTGAACCGATAGCTTGTGCCTGCGGGGAGCGTCCGATTTGATCAAATCCTGAAAATTTCCAAGGAGTGATTAGATGTTGAAGATCGAAGCAAGTTCGATTTACCTGCTAAAGTCGAAACCTGAAAACACTCACTCTATAAAATTGTAAAACGTCTTTTTTAGTAAGCGTGCGAAGGTAAGACACTTCGATATTAGCACGATCGAAGTTGTACTGCTGAGTTGTGATTTCCGCCCAATAAATGGCAGACTGTGCCGACATCTGCTTTGGTTTTTCAAGGCGGTGGGCCTCCAAGGCCTTTTTATGGTTTTCGAATTCCAGCTCCGTTAAATTTTCCAGGTAACCCTAGGAAAAATAAAAAATTACTTTCCTGGCCCATTTCAAGTCACTATTACAAAAGGAGTCTTACAAAAAGGATTTTTTGAACGAAAAAAATGTGCAAGGCAGTCTTCTAGTTAGCCATAAGTTTGAAGGAGCAGTTTGAGGCAAGTTATTACAATCTATACCACTATTAAATAGTACGTACAGAGAGGGTCTTAAATTTTAAGATGTCACAAATTTTTATGTATGGATGTCACAAGCCTTCTCCTCCAAAACCGTAAGTGATAAAAATATGCCGAGGTTGTCTACAATCTCGGGATCACTCACATTTCTTACCGGGGGGGTTTGAGATCCCCTCAAAATGCGCGAAAATCGGCGCAATTTGGGCCCAACTTTCTTATTTTAAATGGGAACCCATAATTTTTACGTCGGATTCGGAATCCTCAGCAAATTTTACGTCTGATGAGCCCATTGAGCGCAATTTTTGATAAGCGCAAATCCGCACAACTTTTCCTATATTCATTGTCCAATTGAATCAGCGTTTCCACTACCAGGAATATAGGTACCTCTATATATTCTAAGAAAGCTTCTACTCGCTCATCAATGATTCTCGGGTGTTTATCAGACTGGACTATAACTCGAAGGCCTTGCGTCCCGTTAGATCGCCTCATGCCGCTAAACACTATGTATCCGAGTTGTTCCTGAAACACAAGATCCAAAAGTGAGCGATGACATCTTTTACGGCTGATCACAAGCAACAGCGACGTATCCGTACCTTAGTCCGCAATATACTGAAACAAGGTTCAGAGACGATCTGTGCAAACAATTCTAGAAGCATGTTGTCTCCCGTAGACTGTAGGCTGCATTGATAATAGTTTTCAGTGCAGGAGCTTTTGTGAACGTTGTTCTCAAGCTCGTAAACAAAGTTGGCCCCTGGAAAATGTGAACACGGTGTATTTCCTGATTCTGCTATTTCCATAAATTGCGAAGGCTTGAGGAATATTTACCATCTACCAGCTGTATTTCGCGGTTCCGCAACAACTGGCAGGGGAGTAATGGTCATAAACCTACACTGTCCCGCAGTCTGTCCATCACGGTGCTCACTAGCTCTAAAGCTCCCTAAAAAAACCATCATTTGTAGTCGGCACACAAGAACAGTATCAACGGAATTTTGTTTTGAGTACTCACTGCTTTGTTGACGTTTCCATGCACAAACGATTCGACGTGCATTTTAGACAGGAGTTTCTTTATAAACTCTTCTAGCTCGGAGACTGTCACCTGTTCGGTTGCGTTTAAAAGTTCCGTTTTCGTCCACGAATGTTCGGACAGCAGCACTGACACGTAGTAATTAGCATGCTGGTAGGGCTGCTCAGAATCGAAGTTCTTCAACGTTCTAATATACTGGAAAAGGAAAGGACCTCACTGAATTCAAATGTGTACGACAAAAGGCGTAAAATCAAGTTTTCTAAATTAAAATTGACTTACGCTTTCTTTTAAAATGGCAAACCTCTTCGGATCAACTTTAAAATTCACCATTTTTTCCATAATTTTTTCTAGAAAAACCTTCTGTTTGTGATTGTAGCCTCCTATACCGAGCTGGAAACCGACAATTATATGTGACACACCCACAAACATACATACAAATAGAGACTGTCTGAATTACTGGTAAACACAATATTTGTCTCTGCATTGTAATCTTGAGAAGACAAAATTTACTTACAACCATCCCATACTTTGTGTTGGTAAGTTCCCAACGCAAGCCAGCCAGCTGGGCAGCATACGAGTATTCGAGAAGAGCGTCTTTGAACAAGATTACAAACATGTATGTCAAGTTGCAGTTGAGTGGGTCCTGATAAGCCAGCGGACTGAAAATTAAAAATAAACACGTAGAAGTAAAGGATGTGACATGTTAGGGTTGTCGAGTGTGTGAATTTATACCAACCTTAGGAATTCGAATCTGATGTTACCCTTGGGAAGAAGATATTCGTCGTCCTGTTTGTGCCAGGCGCGGCAATATTCATTTTCTTGGATGATTATTGGGAATTTGTTCTGCAACAGTGAAGTGGACCAGTGAACAGTGTGACCAAAAGAGCCAGTGCAACCAACCTACCAGAAATGCCATTGATTGGCTGCATGAGAATGTCGTTGAGGCCCGAGTAGAAGTATGTGCTTGGTGGGTTTCTTGACATCTAGGGGGCGTTTGACAACGAAGGGTGGCCGCTGGTTCTGGCAGGGCTGACGGGGAGAGACATGCTACTGTGCCCAACCTTCCAGTTGCCTCTCCGGGAGGAAGGACAATTTTCTTGACCACGACCTTGTCATTGTCAAAGTTGTGACCAAGGGTTGCGCCCAGGGTTCCAGCCTGAGGCCACAGCTGCCGTCTCATCAGAGCGGTGCGAGGGGTGGGCCTCGATATGGTGGTCTACACAGACGACTGCAAGGTGATGGTCGCGAGTGAATGCAGGAGGGAGCTGGTGATGGAAAAGGCGGAGCTCACATTCTCAACTACCAAGCGCAAGCTGCTGATGCATCTGATCGAGGGTAGGTTCTTGCCCCGTTGTTTGGGTGAGGCGTGGGGCTTCTGGGGCCTTAGGGGAAAGGACCTACTTCGGGGTGACCCTATCGTACAGGACAGTCCCAGGTGCAGCGATGAGGGTTCTCACTGGGGATTTACCTGTTGAGCTGGAGGCAGCCTACCGCTCTGCAGCTTGAAGGATTCGGGAAGAATGCTAGGGCAAAGGTTTGAGGCCGGGCCTACTTGGACAAAGCGTCATCAGGATGAGGTGGCCTATCTTATCAGCCAGTGGAGTGGGCCGCCAAATTCACCAGGAGACGTAGGTTTGGTTTCCTCCCATAGGTGGTAGGAGATGCCGTGAATGGTCCCCGACTACAGGGCTTCTAAATTACTGAGCAGTCCCGGCGCACGTAAACTGAGAGGCGCCGGAGAACGATCCCAGCGTATGGTAGATTTCTGAGGGCAGCCCTAGAGGCAGATGGCTTCCCTGATGACATGAGGGAAGACTGGAGCAGGTATGTCTCCATCCCGTCTGAATACACGGCCTTCACTGCCTTCACAGCAGCTGCCCAGGACGCACCAGCTACAATGGGCCCAGTTAGGGACGACAGCTGGTCGAGCAACAGCTTCCAACGTCTTCACAGGCCCAGAGACCCTTCCACATAATATGGCGCGTTTGAGTGGTTGTTGTTTTAGGTACCCCACTCCCTTGCTCACTTAGCCAGGCCGTAGTCAGCCTGCCAATCAGCCATCTTGAAGGGAGGTTCAGATTAGCCAACCTTCGCGGACATGAAATCTGTACATTCGATGCCAGCGTCCATGGTGGCGTTGTGTTGTACAACTTTTGGAAGGTCAATCTTACCGCCAAAAGTTCAAACGCTGATTATTTTCATACTCTCTCCTGATTTCCGTAGAGGATTAAAAATAGTGCAGACGGTATAAAAACAAGTACTTTACTCTACAGAATGGGATTCAACTGAAAAAACTGCGACTTTCAACCGTCCTTATGTAGCTCATTGGTAAAGAGTTCAAGGAGGACTTACCGGTTCGTCTCTGGCGCTCAGCTCGAAATTTGACGGGATGAACTCATTCTTGTCAGGCAGGTGCAGCTCCGGGTTCAATGATTTATCGCACCATCTCTGTCAGCACATCAAAATTACACTCCAACACAAATAACGATCAGATCCAAGTAAAAGGAAATTTAGCTCCTACCTGAATTACAGAACAATCTATTTTCTCCAGTTTGTACTCAGTTCCGTACCACTCTTCCTTTTTATCTGCAACGCTATGGAACTTCTTCCCGACAACACTCACTCTGTTAACAGAAACAACCATTACAATCCAACCTGGTTCAGCTTTTAAACAAATTGGTTTTCAGTTATTTACCTCACATTATCAGGTCTCAGATAACTTAAAAGTTCAATGATGAGGTCGGGTCTCCAATCCGTTAATTTGTAGTTACCAATGAGTACGTCTTCGAATGGATAGTCCTTGGAAAAAAATCAAACCATGAAATGGGAAATTGGATGCGTAAGGATTGCACAGAATGAGCTGAAAACATACCAGAAGCTTGTGCGAAATGCTGTTAACCGTAGAAGTAGGCGAACTCTTGTCTTTGAACCGAAAATGCATATTCAGCAACTCAGCGTATTCATCGAAAACCCACTTTTGAGGTAACTCTTTGTTCAGCATGTTAATGTACTGGAAACAAAATAGGGGATTTAAGGGTGAGCAGGAACCAAGAAATGGCGTTGACGAATGCGGGGAATTTACAAGTTAGTCAGTGGTGCAAGCGGTAACTAAATAGACCACCGAACAGTTTCCATGGCACAGAGTCTAGCTATTGAAGGCTAGGGAAGGGGGTCGGGGGGGGGGGGGGGGGGTCACCTGAAAGACGAGGTAGACAATGTCATCGATATGGTCGATCCCTTCTTCTGTCAAGTCGACGGAGATGCAGAAGACATCGAATCCTTTGACGTCACCGCGAGTGCCGCCAGACAGGTTGTTGCACCAGCCTTTGGCTCTCAACGACGACAACAGGCTTCCAATGCCTTCGTGACCGATAAGGTGGCTCAGATAGTTCACAGGCTGCACAATTTTAACAAAATGAAAAATGCGGTAGAAGCCACCCAAAAACATTTAAGATCATTTAGTGACATACTCCAGCTGTGTAGTAGTCGTGGTAATTAGGAATCGGAAAATTGATGGCAAGCTGTCGAAGGTCTTTGATCGGCACAACGTAGTCTTTAACGCCCACTTCATTATCCTGGTATGGGTGATCGCTGTGTACAGGTACAATAACGTTTTTGTTCTCAACACTGGAAAACAGGTCTTCAACCAAAGCCTTGAGCTCAGATAATGATTCTGAAACAACACCACAATGTTAGCTTCTACCACAAAAACGTGGGAAGATTGAACAGAAGCAACATTAACCTTTTCCAATAACTGCCAACGTCATGATGTTTGCCGAATACCATTTGGAGTGAAATTTCAGGAGTTCGTCCCTCACATTGATACCTTTCTGTTTAGGCAGCACATCCAAGGTCATTTTGTTACCTAAAACATCAATCAATCACGTACAATACCCCTGGTGATAAAGGAGAATAGGAAACTCTATAGGATGCATTAATGATGTAAGGCTTTGACATAGACCCTTTAAAACGTAATCGGTTTTACCTATCGAACCGATAGAAGAGAAACTAGATAAATCGGCCTTAGCATGTTATTTAACGTATGGAGTCTTCCGACCAGGTACATTGCGCCCTACTAGGTTTTTTCCAACCCCCTGTCCAGGACTAATGTGCATGCGCACTAGAGCTAAATGCGAATAACGCAAGTATGTCACATACCAGTCCCAAATTTACGGAAAGGATGACCGGCTTTGGCAGAAGACTTTTCCAATTGATCGAAACGCCAAGCGTCGCTCTGCAAGTTCTTCTCGTGCTCTGAGTCGACGGCTTTGACTTCTCTGTCGGTCGAATCTTCGTTGAACAATGGTTTGATGAAGAACTGGGCAAATCTGAAGAAAAATAATACGAATGAACGTGTTCCAACGTTAACTACCCGCCAGTTTACAACACATCGCCCACTGGCAGCTTCTCACCTGTCGAGGGCCCCTGGGAAATATTCGGGCGTCACGTCAAAATAATACGTCGTCCTCTCGGTAGTGGTCGACGCATTTGAACCGCCTCCGTGTTCAGATAAAAATTTGGTGTAATCATTTTCGTGAGGATATTTCTCCGTTCCGAGGAACAACATGTGCTCGCAAAAGTGGGCCAGTCCGGGGAGCTCATTCGGGTCACTCATGTAGCCTGCAGAAAAAGAATTGCCATGTAGGGGATCCACTCACAGCTCCGGAACTATAGGCCCAAGGAGTCACTCGAACACCTATCCCGGTCTTCCATATCATTAAATGAAGAACTTGGACTTTTCGCTAAATCACAACCCCAAACGTGATTTTGGTTACACTTTTGTGGTGGGGATTAATGTATTTACATCTGGCTAGACTAAATGAACACGAGTCAGGTCCAGATCTCATACCATGCTTTATATTATGCATATAAAGTGTACAGGGTAAGGTCGTGTACCTAGAGACATTTTTCTTTAATCATTGAATTAAATTTTACCCCAAAAATAATTTTAATGTTCGATGTTTTATCATACGTAGTTAAGACTACTAATTGGCCAAATATATATGACCTTCTCCAGGTCATAGATAACATTGCACAGCAAGCGGCTCAAAACTTTCAAGGAATAATCAATGGAGGGGTCATACTTAGCGCAACAAGGTTAGTCTCATATTTCATTAGGTTGGATCTTCAAACCATTGCAGTCAAAAAGATTTTCGGACAAATTCATGACTTGGCTTTGTCCCGAGGTATAAGACCTTACCCTACGTATATTATACCCATATTATGCGATAAAGACGCCAAAAGACATAATTTGATCACTCACCAACGTTGACGCACATGGCAGCCGCCGATTTGTCAGTCGTGGGATCGCTAACTAACACTACTTTCATTCCGTTCTTCAGTTCCAACCCGAGGTAGGACCTCTTGTCTTCGGCTGATTTGACGATATTATCGTAGATCTTCATGTCGCGGTTTATTTTAAGCAGGTTTTCATTCATCTTCACGTAGTACCTGGAATAATAAACAAGCCTGATGAAATTTACAAAGAGCCGAACAATGGAGTGGGTTTGACCCTCAACGTGGAGGAGGTTCCTAACGGCCAATAGGTAACCGGCCCTGTTTTTTCCCCATGCAAACAAGGGGAAGGACCTAGGTACATTTGTAGTTGGCCTAAGCAATACTATCACCAAATAAATTTTAAGTTTATGCGATAAGTCAGAGGCGTGGCACAAATCATCAGCACCACTGTTTCACCGTATGACAAAAAGGGAAAATTTTGAGTCTGTCGGGCATGCAGGCCAAAATTGCTGAAGCCAATGATACAAAAAAAGAGCCTAAACATTTCGGGATTCGCTGTTTTCAAAGCAGCCAACGAGGACCATCAGTACAACAAGCTAGTTAGGGCTTGCAAACGGGCTCGGGCACAAACAATTCGGCGATTGGGCATTTCGAACTCAGTCTCACACTGACCAAATTGCCGAACTGCGACCCTCACCCCGGTTAGTGGGAGGCTCAAGTAAAAGTGACATACCGTTGGGACCGGAGAGTTAGGCTACATCCAGGTAGAAAACTAGTTGTATATTTGACAGCACACCTGAGGCTGAACATACCGCACGCGTAATAACTTGCAACACCTAGTAACAACAAATGTAAGGTTATTGAATCTCCAAGGTTAAATACTACGAAAAATTGGAGAGGGGTGGAACCTCTTGAGGAATCGGTAGAGGATGGATATTTTGTTCCGTGGATGGTTTCTCCTGTGCTCAGTAAGAAGCGGTGGGGGGGGGGGGGGGGGGGGGGGGTGCACTTTGAGTGGGTTTTCAGCAAAATGTGGCTAGTTGGACAGGTATATGACAAAGTAAAATAATCTACTCCAAATTTTGCAATTTCATGATAGAAATTTGGAGAAGATAAAAAAAAAAAAAAAAAAAAAAAAAAAAAAATGCTGCAGGCAGTGATGATCGCGAGGGGTAAGGTAAAAATTTTACCTTATGTCGACCCTTAGTCGGAGGAGTGTCCTCCGACAATCTAACCATCCTTCATCTAAGGGAAAGATGGATAACCAGGACCTAGTCTTTGACAAGGCTGAAACCGAAAGTTGCCCCTAGGGCAGCAGCAGCAGTGATCTTAACAGACTCTTGGAAGCGGTCCAAGTCGTGGGCCCAAACGCGGAAGACTGCCAGTTGTTCGTCGCGTGTAAACTTTGGAGGGACACACAATGGGCAGAGCTCGGCCAAGGAGGTACCTTAACTCAAAGGTTGGAGCAGTAAAAGCTCGCCTCATCATTAAATGAGAGCTTTGCCCCTCTGCAAATTTTGCTGCTGCACAACAGGGACAGGGAGGCCACAAGCTGGTGATTCTGGTTCTAGGGATGGGAAGACGGTGTTCCCACCAGTGGTATACCTACTGACAGACCATGGCCATTACCACTCACGATTCGTGAGAGGCATGGTACGTGGCACAAGTGTTGAATGGGTGGGATATATTCCGTACTTATGTATCTATTTTCCGTATGTATCTTGATTAACATGCTGAGAGATAGCGGGAGGTAGCGCAGTTACGCGTTCCATAGTGCGCGCCATGCAGGTTCTCTTCATTTATATCCCTTCTTGCCTTTTGTAATTAAATTTACAAGACTCGATGATTGTTGTATTGATGTTATCCGACGTAAGGGCGGGTTCACACGGGAAGATTTTTTTCGCTCTTGCCCCGCCCTTTCACACGAGGAGGCATATTTTTGTCTGATAAAACGCCCCAGACTTCAGTTGCTCATTGAAGACATAGAGAGAGAGAATGCTGTGGCCGTAAATTTTAATTATCGTCTTCAATGTCAAAAATATCGCAGCCCACTGTATTGAGATCATCATATTAATAAAGTGAGCGACTTAACATGACTTTTGGTTTATTATTCTTGGAATAATACACCTATGTGATCGCGAAAGGGGGTGGGAAATTCTGATCAGCCTCAAAATTTGAAATTATTCATTTCAAGAGGTCGATTCCAAAAACGAAATGTCCTTCCGCCGTACGTCGCCCGACCCGTTTTGGTCAATAGGAATTTTCTTAAATCAGAAATTTTGACAAAATACTCGGTTTACCATCAAGTTGTGCCCGCAAGGTTTTCAGGCCGATCGCCCGAACCCATGGGTGCTACGGGGTTTTTTTTTTTTTTTTTTTTTTTAAAGGTTTTCGGCTATGGGGTCGAGCTACGTGTCGTTTTCGTAGTATTTTGGAGTAGTATCCATTTTTGGGGGCCGCAGAACGATCCGATTCAACTGTGGGGATCTAAAGGGCTTTCATGGAGCTACAAATGGGATTTTTGAAGGATCCCAGGAGGTCAAATATTTTCCGAGTAATTTCGGTAGGACCTAATCCATTTTTCGAGGTCTCACAATGTACAGAATAATTAAATTTAATGATATTTATTTTTATTATCACAGAATTAATTTTCGCACGAGAAACCAGTAGCTATCAGAGAATAATAAACCCTTGTATAAAATTTGCAGCGTTTTCGTAAACTATCCTGCCGATGCTGGTGAAACAGTCTTTTTGGTATTCCCAGGTTGACTAGAACCGGGAGGGCGCGATCAAGGAGCTGGCCAGGTTGAATCCTGGCGGACCTAAGCCCGAGAGATTTTAGGCCGGACTCATTGCATCCTTAGCATTTCGATCGACGCGGCTCCACTGCCAATTTCTGTCTCGTGAGATGCGAGGCGAAATTCTCCCCGTGTGAAACTGCTTTAGGCCCACAAAAATCCAGCCTCATTTCGCTTGGTAATGGTATGCATAATTTGGATAATGCCTAAAACATAGAAGGGCTATCGTAATGCCTAAAATTATGCCGCATAGTATGCATAATATTATTAGGCTGCATGCACTTGTACGGATGCGCTTGGAAACCTACCTGGGGCGGCGAAGAGGCGTCAGCAAACGGATCCTTAACCGGATTACACCATTTTGACAAGTTCCACGAAACAGCTAGCGTAGAATTGTGCAGTCATGTATTTTGTGGGACTATCGACATGAACATGACACGTAAAAATGCTGCGCTCTACGCATGTCTGGCAAGTGAAATATTCCCAGGACTACTGAATGCAGCTGTCGCTTAAATTGAAAAATCCGAACGAATAAACGTCACCAGAACGTCATGTAATAGATACATATAATAGATAATACGACGAATGAAAAGACTGAATTCTCCTCACAGATGGTGATATGGAAGGAAGAAATTACTTAGGGGTGGGATATAGTTATCAATTTTTTGCATGCACTATCCGATATTTTTGTATCGATACTAATTTCTTGATTTTATCGTGATATCAATCTTTTTGGCCGACATTATTATTGTTATTATTACACCAAACGCACAATTAAATTAAATTACGATTGAAATGATATTATCATAATGAAAGCAGTCTAGTAATAGGTACCTATTTGCAAAACTGGAGGCAGTTTTTTGGTTGTGTGGGTGTTACGTGGAGTTGGATTTCTCGACCACTTTCATTTGATATATCGAATGATGCTCTCATCGATACTTCTCTTTTGAAATCCCGTCTGTAAAATGTCCCGAAATGGGACTACCTACCTAATCTGCAGAAAAACAGAAAAACAGAAAAGCATAAGTAGGTCAAACAGTGCTGGCAAAAGAGGGAACAAATGAAAAAAGAGGGAATAATATAGGATACTCTGAAAGAAAGGGAAGAACACCGTGAAGAAATGGGAAAAGCAAGAGTGAAACGGAAAACCCGAAACATTAATAATTAATTAAACAATTATTTATTGTTTGCATGTTGCTACATAGTTGTTTTAAATGCGGGGAGTTTTCTCCCTCGTGTACCCGTTTTTCCCCCCAAGAGAATGCGAATTTCCCTGCTTTTGGCAAACTGTTTGACCTACTTCTCCTTTTCTGTAGATTAGAAGATTAGAAGTCATAGTCAAGTGTTGATAGATAGGCGCGTTGGGAAAATTAAAATTTATCATTAATGATCATGATGGTTTATGATGGGACTGGCAACAGTAGGTAAATTTCTCAAGATTTTTGAAACATGATAGGTTTCTGCCACTGGCTGTTATCACAGAAGGTATCACAATGGTTTCATTCATAACCTGTGAAGCGATAACGAAATGGCAAGAATTCGCTGCGCTGTTTGAAAATGTCACAATAAATTGCAACGTTTTAGTACATTAGTTTTGGTTGCTTCACAATGAATTTTCCAGTATTCTACAGATAGTTACAGTCGATGACAAAAGTGTTGGAGATGTTGCGGCACACGGTTATCACATCTGGCGAGCTTGTGTTGTCAAGAAGGCTTCTCAGCGGCAGAGGATTGTCAGCTAGACATCTGCCAGTAAGTTTAGATGGAATGTTCCTCATGGAAACATTAGATATTGAGGCAGAAGATCAAAAGCTGCATCGCATGCAGCATAATAACATTTTTCATAAGGGTATGCTCGATCAGGTAAGTATGTATTGTCTCAACTTTGCATCCACCCAATTCCAGAACGCCGTCGTGCGGGAATATCACGCTGTCCGAAGGCTGTTCAACAATTCGGGTCTGACATTCGCCGAACAAACCAAACTACTCCAAAGGACCTTGTCCACATCCTCCAGCCACTACCAGACTCAAAAGCCCAACGATGACAAAAATAAGAAAAACGAAGATGGTGAAAAAGTATCGTCCCTTCTCGCAAAAGCCTTCCTTTGGATGCTTACCGCTTACATGATCGTTGCTACCCTTTCACTGATGTTTCCCAGTACCAACCAAACTGAAGTAAGTTCACTCTTGAATGATCTAATCTTATTGTGAATGAAAAATGTTCTCGAGTCGGGGCCACTGATTGAATTACTGGTTCATGCTGTCTGCAGTTTTAGGCGTAATTAATATGCGTCCAATATTCTTCATCAATTTTTCTTCCTTCGTTCGCGTGAGTGTCTGGGGACTCTTGTTCGGCTGACAACTTGCTCCAGGCTACAGTTCCGCCTCTTGGTTTGGCATTTCTTGGGGCCATTTTGAAAAATATTGGCAGGCCTCACTATCAAGGACAATACAAATTTTAAAAATGATGTACTTTGGTAATAGAGGATATTTTTCAGGTTCTCCGGTACGTTTCGTGGAACGAATTTTTGCACCAAATGTTGGAAAAAGGGGAAGTTGAAGAAATAATTGTGCGCCCAGATGTGGAAATGGTCTCTATAATTTTGTATGATGGTGCCGTAATCAAAGGAAAGAAGGTTCGTTGACATTTTCTTGGATGTTCTACGGCTATGGTGGACACACCTTTATATTTTCTACTGTTTATTTACAGGTTGATCACAACACTTATCACATGAACGTGGCCAACGTGCAGACGTTCGAAACCAAACTAAGAGAAGCTGAGGCCTCCTTGGGAATCCCACCTGGTCGTGGAGTGCAGATCGTGTACGAACGAGGAGCTGAAGCGGCCGGGAAAATTTTGGCTTCTCTCGTAGTCGCTTTCATTCTCATATCGATCCTCTCCAGAGCTCGGACGGCTCGCAACCCCTTGTCCATGGACCGATTTGTAAGACCTTTTGGACATGTTAGGGGTCTGCATGGTCTGGCAGCGAAGTGTCGACGAGAGCCAATGCGCTCTGCCACTTTCCCTGATTCGATATACCATAGAACGAGGACATCGAATCTGCGAAAAGGTCTCGAAAGTAGCGCTAAGATCGCAGCAGTAGTTTTTCAAAGCTGAGAAAACCTGCGCATGCACTTTTGATTTCGTTGAAACTTCACTCTGAACGATTCTGTGACACGACGTTGAAACCACAAGACCATGAAGACCACTACTCTTTTGAAACGCGATGATTAAATGGCCAAAGTTGACCGTGGATGCCCCTGTTGTGTTTAATCTCAAATTTTTACTGCAGTCTCAGATGGGCAGAGCGAAGTTCACGCTCATCGATCCAATCTCTGGTGAAGGCAAAGGAGTCAAATTCAGCGATGTTGCCGGGCTAAAGGAAGTCAAGTCGGAAGTCATGGAAATCGTCGACTATTTGAAACGCCCCGAACGATACAGGGAACTTGGCGCAAAAGTGAGTATTTTGGCAGTGGTTTAAAATAAAATCCTCCGCAAATTTTAAAATCCGTTTGTCCAGGTGCCGAAGGGTGTTCTACTGTTGGGTCCTCCTGGTTGTGGAAAAACCCTCTTAGCAAAAGCCATAGCCACTGAAGCTACCATACCATTTCTCAATATGAACGGATCCGAATTTATTGAAATGATCGGCGGATTAGGAGCTGCTAGAGTGAGGTAAGGCTGGGCTCCTTTTTTGTGTATGGATGTGGATGGGTATCGATAACATGCCAAAATATAAATATCGATTTGGGAAAAATATTGCCCTAAATTCATTTACATGTCGATATTTTTCAATTCCTTTCTTTAAACTCCTCAAAAATGTTTCCAAATGGCACTTTTTGACAGCAATATGAACAACACAGAAATGTGGCCATCAGAGATGGGCATCGATATCCCAATATATCGATATTTCGTCTCTGTTTGGGAATAGTTCGTTGTGGTTATCCACCACAGTCTTTGTAGCGATGTTAACAACTCTACTTGATGGCCCCATTCATTATTATGGGAAGTAAATGAGAATTTTTATTATACGGAATTCCGATAATATCCGCGGGACAATAATATCCCAATAATATCTATCGAGTGGTATCAATAATAAGGATTTATAAATCGGTGATGAAATATCGGGATATTGATACCCACCCTCATTGACGTTATGTTGGTGTCTAGAGATCTCTTCAAAGAAGGAAGGAAGCGATCGCCCTGCATAATATACATAGACGAAATTGACGCCATGGGTAGGAAAAGGTCTGGCGGCGGAGGAGGAAGTGGCGGTCCCGAAATGTCCACCGGTGAAGGCGAACAAACTCTGAATCAGTTATTGGTCGAAATGGACGGTATTGCTTCTACAGAAGGGGTTCTCCTGCTTGCGTCTACCAACAGGGCGGACGTCCTTGATAAGGTGCGTGAAATGGAATAGTCCATATTATTGAATGGAATGTTGAAGGAAATAATATTATTCATATTTCATATTATGATGTTATTTAGGCGTTGCTTCGACGTGGAAGGTTCGACAGGCACATTTTGATAGACCTGCCAACAGTTCAAGAGCGAGAAGAAATTTTTGAACAACACATGAAAACCGTTAGACTGGAAGGACCTCCGAGCCTTTACACTAAACGACTTGCCTATCTGACCCCGGGATTTAGCGGTAAGTAAGTCGGCTATTGTAGTTTGTCTTTTGGGCGTTCATTTGAAAATCAACATCGAATCAATGTCTTGTAACGAAGGTTGTACTCGTATATGATGTACTGTTATGACGTGCAAAATTAAGGCATCCATCTACTATAATGCTCCATCACGAGGAGGAGGAGGAAAATCATATGGTATAGGCACAATGTGTCAGTCGGATAATGCATAATATCGTCGAATATTATTATTCGTGATCGTTTGTTTTTCCATGACAACAGAGAAATTTTGACTACAATGCGAAATTTCAAAACAATCGAACTCATTGCTGCACATCTGTAGCTAGTGCTTGCTTCCCAAAAACCTCTGCTCACTAATTAGACATGGATATGTCTTTCACGAGGGAGTTCTGCAAAAATTTGCGTGATTTTTTTTTTTTATTTTACTTCCTACATTTCGCCGTTTCTTGTTCGTAGGTGCTGACATAGCAAATGTGATAAATGAGGCGGCGCTTCATGCAGCGAGGCACTTGAAAAAAATTGTAAGTATCAGCTCAACATCCGCAACTTATCGACACAATATTATATGAATAAGTCAAAGGAATCAGCAATCGAAGAAGTGTGTATTGTGAAGAGTCGCCTAATAGTAGTAAGGTAGACTAGAATCCTCCAAATATGTGGCCCGCTGGACGTGCTGCCTTGCGGGAAAATTCGGAAGTTAAGCAGTTGATAACATGCTGATTCCAACCTAAAAAAATAGCTGGAACCAGCCAACGTTGATTGCAAAAGGAGAAAAAAATCAACGTTCCCCTGTTTGTCCCTTTGTTAATCCCTTTATTAGAATTGGTTTCCAACCCATCTACGGTTTTATCGATTGATACTGACATGTTCTTTTATATACTGCCATCTATCGGGCTCCTCTGATATTATTTGGTATCCAGTATGAGACCCTTCTTCACACCACAACATCTCATAAGTGTCCACATAATCAGCTATACAGCCATGGTGTAGGTATAGTCGTGGTTAGCTGAGAGCAGAAATGATAATTTAATTTCTGACTTCATGCTATGAAGTGGTCAATGTAAAAATTCAGCGGTAATTTCCTCAAGCTGTTGAGGTGTTGTCACACTGCAATATTCTGAACGTGGGGGGCTTGACGCACATTGCTTGACACGGAACTGAGTAGAACGTTGACATGATTGTGAACCAGGTTCACTCTAGCGATCGACATCCTACACTATGTGAATAGGATTTGGGAGATTGTACCAAAAAGACGGCCATCAATTTTTGCTAAGTTCGGTGTAAGCACGATGGAAGATTAACGTAAGGCTACGGGTTCTCCTTGTCAGCCGCATTAACGTCGAATCGTATTTCAGGTTGAAAAATCCGACTTGGAGTACGCCATAGAGCGAGTTGTCGGTGGGACGGAGAAAAAGTCTCACGCCATGTCCGCAGCCGAGAAGAGGATCGTTGCCGTTCACGAGTCGGGTCACGCTTTGGTCGGATGGTTGACGCCATCGGCCGATAAGCTCCTGAAAGTCACTATCGTCCCCAGGACCAATTTGGCCCTTGGGTTCGCTCAGTACACACCTTCGGAGCAGAGACTGTACACCAGGGAGGAAGTAAGTTGTAAACATTCGCTTCAAAATTTTCCATTCATCACAACTAGGTAATTTTCATAATATTAGTGTCGTTTAGAACTTAGTTGGGACTTTTAATGTGTTATATTATTTCGGATAAAAAATTTCAACCAAAACTATCGGTCACTAAGTATTGATTCCCGATACTATCGGACTATCATGCATAATGCATCATCGACAGAAAAATGTCGATACATAGGTGAAAACATCGATATTTTGATACTATCGACGACCAATCCTGCAAGCTTTTCAGCCCTATCGCTCAAAGCATTGGGTCTCTGCCCTCGAAAATGATATCGAGCGAACTGTCGTTGTCAAAGTAATTTTGAACGTTTAATCCATTTTTGGGGTCCCACATCTTACCAAACAATTCTACATGAATAAAGAATGTTAATTTTTAATTAGGTACCTACCTAGTTTTCTTAATACATGGTACCTACCTAATTTTCTATTGACAGAATTAATTTTTGCTCAAGTTATACCAAAGAAGACATAAGAGTAAAATTTACAGCGTTTCTTTGTGAAGCATTTTCTGGCAGGAGCGCCTTTTTCAAAGTTATAATTTGGAAACCAAGTAGATCGGTTTTAAGAGTAAAATTTCTTCTTGTACGATAAATGCCTCGGTATTTAATATCTTCGCATACAGCCAGCTGTGCCACCTAACAACATTGTATTCTTTCATGTTACAGCTTTTAGCTAAAATGAAAATGGCTTTGGGCGGGAGAGTAGCGGAGTCATTAGTTTTCAATCGGATCACTACCGGTGCTCAAAATGACCTTAAAAAAGTGACGGACATGGCATACGCTATGGTAAGTATACCGATCATTTTTGCTAGATAAACTCCTGTTCCAGTTAATGCGTTTTGTTTATATCTTACAAATAGGTTCAGACCCTCGAAGTATTGAATTTTCAGTGACAGCTATTAAAATGGCCGTTTTTACCCGATAAATCACATAAAGGCGTTGTTTAGGTGAAGGTGTTCGGGATGGACGAACGAACGGTTGGGTTGCTCTCATTCAGCAGTAAAGACGAAGGAAGGAGGCCTTACAGTAAAAGGCTGGCAGCCACCATCGATCTCAGCGCTCGTAAAATTCTAGCCGACACTTACAAGTCTACAGAGAAGCTCATATCCGAAAATCGGGATAAACTTAATAAGGTAAGCTTGCAATTTAAATGAACTAAAATGTTGACGGAGATGGACTCATGGCAATGGAGAGAAATAGGTAACTCTTAAAAGGGATTTGACCTGTTTTGTCCTACATAGTCATCAATTATTGCTTCAGCTAGCTGACGAGCTGATGGTAAAAGAGACGCTCAACTTTGCCGAGGTGGAGCAGTTGATTGGACCGCCTGCTGGGGATCGGAACCGTGTGACGGAGCCGGTCGACTTTGAAGCCTCCCTTAACAGCATAGTGGACCAAACTGATCCGCCAAACGAAGAGCCTCCACCTCCTCAAACTTCACCCGCTTAGATATGCGTGCTGCCTTAGTCTTGTTACTTCCTTTAGTCCTTATTTGATGATGTCTGCATCGACTGTAAAAAGTGTTATTTTCAGCAAGATTTTTGGGTTCTTATTCCTTATCTCTGGATGAAAGTCGCTTGAGCTGAATGAATCCCCGTTTGCCCCAGCGCCTTTTTGATGTCTTTGGGACAACACTTGGTTACTTCCTGCCCTCTCCACGTTTTGACATGTACGGTGGGGTTCTGGAAGGAATTTGGGTGTATCGTTTGCCACCATCCTGAGGGGTGGGTTGGCTCGAATCGTGTCGTCACAGGGTACCAGTGGCACGAGTTTTAGGCCCCATTATCAGTCCTTGAGGGTTTATCTGAGTCCAAAAATGCTCGGATTAATCCGATTTTTGTTTATGTAAACCGAAATTTTATCTTTCTACTGTACGCAAAAGTTGTACTTCGAGTACCTAAATGATAGTAGGACGTGTTACTTGTTGAGGATACGCCATAAAGGAGGCCCAGTGATATTAAATAGAAATTGTATACTTGTTGGTAGTCAGCCCTCACTGGCCTTTTTGATGCCGGTGAAATGGCAATGCTTTAGGTCCACAAAAGTAGGCTCCAGTACCTACTTCTTTGAGTGTCATACCCTCTAACAGGCGTTGGCAACCTCTCGCTACTAACTTCTGCTGAGCGTGTCGTTGACCAGTTATTACAGCAGCCGTAGGGACCTTCTGTTTAACGCCAGCTCCGAACGGCAAATGTGAGAGGTGGCAAGATACTATCGGTGGTTTGCCATTGTCTTCCCACAGGTGATTTCTGCAGCACTGGAAGATGTCTAGTGGCTGCTGGGATCGAACCAGCCACCTTTGACTCAGCAGTCCAACGCTCAAACCTCTGAGCCACCGATAACCACTCCAATACAAAGAAAACAATTAAGACGTCAGAATCGTAAATTTTAGTTTGTTCGGTGTAACAACAAATTAGCAGACCAAAAACAAAGATTATCAAATTCAGTTGTGAGATCTGTTCAGCAGACCCCTTTTTGTGGCGGGACTGGTAGAATTGTCCTGCGCTCACCTAGGAACGAGTGTCCCTAAGTGGTAGAAGGAACAAAGGGCGTTTGTCATCCCAGTCGTCCTGGCTGCCATCCACGAACACCCCAAAGTATTTCGTTATGACCCGATTAAGTAGTTAGACCAGGTCACCAGACTGGGGATGAAGAGGCATAGTCCTGGTCCCATCTGGAAATCAGCTGTTGGGTTTTTGGGCCAATGTGTCAGACGATGGTGGCCTACGCCCTGTTCGTTTCTGCCTTATTATCCACTGAATTCCCTCATCTTGGGGGGTTAGTAAGGCTAATCCTTTCCTGGATGGGGGACTACTGTCATCAAGAATTCGCCAACATTGATAACAGATCACGCAAAGTTCAATCAGGTGCGGTTAATAAGCGCCCCTGATTAAAATTGAGCGTGATCTGTTATCAATGTTGGCGAATATGTTGTTCAGGTTCAATAAAGGGACACTCGTCCCATTCGCGCAGTGTGGACTCCAACTGAGGCGGGGACACTTACCATTTCACTAATAACCTAAGGCCTCAAATTCATTTTTCTGGGGACACTCGTGCCGTATACCAAATTTGGATCGGCCTTTAACTTGTCCTTTTATTATGAAGATTCCCTTCAAAGATGGCATTCGGGTGAACGTAAAAACAGCATTTCAATAATCACCAGTTTTTTCACAATTAAAATGGAGTACAATATAACATAAGTAGACACAGCCAACAATTCAGAGAATAACAAGAATTTATTGGTACTTTACTGATTTTGATATATATAACAGCTCTGGGACTGCCCCTTTTCGTATAATTTATTGATGCTATACGCAAATTAAGGTACAAATTTTATGAATTTCATGTCTCTTTTTGGTTTTCTTTCCGTTTTTTTCCAACGTAAATTTCCAAGTCGAAGCAAGTACTATTTTTCAACATGGTAGATTCGGTTCATTGTGTATTTTCAACACGTTCTGAGTTAAACGGGTCAAAGTGCCGCCAAATTCGTCGTGAGTGAAGTCTCTGGACCATTTGGTTTCCAGCAGCTCCTTGGCCAACTTTTTAGCTTCAGTGTCGAGCTGCGAGCCGGCGTTGAGGGCGAAGAAGAATTTAGAGTCTGGGACGATCGGCTCGTACGCGTCGCACAGGCCCTTCAGGACGGTGACACCGTCCGGATGGAGTTCCTCGAGGTCGAACAAGACGAGGCACTTGTACTCTTGCAACTGTCTCTTCACTTCCGTCACGAAAGGTTCGCTGTTGATGACGTCGATGGCTTTGTAAGCAACGCAGTTGTTGTCGGAGAGTTTTTTGATGAAACACACAGCAGTGCGGGGGGAGTTGTGGAGAAAAAGGAAAGTCTGGACGCCTGGAGACAACAACACATTAAAAACAAAATTACCAACAAATCTGGCAAAGAGTGAAATTGAATCTTACTTTCGCCCTTGCTAGTCATCAACCCGGCTTTCAGGTTGTCCCACATGTCCGGCTCTTGCGAAGTAAACTGAGTTTTTAGGTTAGTTATGTTGGCAGTTATTCTTCCCGAAGAATGTACTCCCATTGGATGAGCCCCAAGCAAGGCAGCAACTACGCTGACAGCCACAACAACAGCGAAGCCCATGATCCAACTAGATAGAGCGGGATCGGCCTTCTTTGGAGTCGTTTGGGGCAAATCCTCGGCAAGAGGAACATTCTGCGGAACACCTGCAAGGAAAATAACGCGAAATGAGTACGGGTAATAAAGCAACAAATCTAAAAGCTGGCGATATTTACTTTTATTCACAACGATGGGTTGAGGTGGTATATCAGTTTTCAACAAGAACTGAAACAATTCCAAAAATTAAAAAATAGCCTTTGTTAGGTCAGCAGACGTCAACAGAAATAACTCGTACTCGCACTGTGCCCGGGGGGGGGGGGGGGGCCTCGATTCGCTCGCCCAGGCTCCTAACAGAGGGGCTTCGCTTCAATCGGCCATTAGGATTCATTAAAGTCCAAAATAAGAGAACAACTAAATCCGTTTCCTTCTACCAATGATAACTCAAATTTCAATTAGATCAAGTTTTGTCCCCGTAAATATCCCTCTTTCGCTGATTTGTGGTACCCCTTTTCACCCGTTTCTAGACAACATTGGATGATCCTAGAAAGTTATTTTATTCCAGAACTGAAATACTCACGTTGACATAATCCTCATGGAATGCCCCTCTTTTACCGGTTGTTCTGTGGGTACCGTCCCAAAGATGCACGCCGATCTGCTTGAGATCAACGATCTCGTCACCAGCTTGGAAAGACAACTCCAATATATTTTGTCCACTGTAATCTTTGATGGCTTTGGCTGAAACAAAACAAATTAGGTTTTTGTAAGCGATGAGATGAATAACTGGAAATGAAGGAGATAAGGAGGTAAGAAACAGTCATGGGAAAATTCCCGGGAATTCAGTTTTGGAGAATAATATTATGTGGGAAATTTATTTATTTTCCTCAAGGAATAAAAAATAAAATAGATAAATCTAATAAATAAAATAGAATAAATAATTTTAAAAACGCTGCAAATTTTACATAAAGGTTTATTATTCTTTGATATAGTTTACTAGTGTTAATTAAATTAATTCAGTGTCTGGAAAAAATTTCAAAAACTAGGTGTTTAAAATAAAAAAATTTTTTCTTCGGGAAATATTTCACCTATAGGAATTATCAAAAATACCATTAAATAGCCCTATGAAAGCCCTCGAGATACCCACAGTGAAATCGGATCGTTTCGAGACCCCTAAAAATTGATCGAAAACGACACCTAACTCGATCCCATAGCCACAATCCTTCAAAAAACGCCTCCCGTAGCCCCATAGCACCCCACGGGTTTGGGCGATCGGGATGAAAACCTTGCGGGCACAACTAGATGGTAAACCAAGTATTTTGGCAAAATTTCAGATTTAAAAAAAATTCCTATTGCCCAAATCGGCCCGGACGGCGTACGGACATTTTGGGTAGTAGGCAATTTGACATTATCCGTTTCAAGAGGTCCTCATGAAACGGATAATGTCAAATTTTAAGGCCGATCGGAGTCGTCGACCTCCGTCGCAATTACATAGGTGTATTATTCCAAGAATAATCAACCAAAATAAGCAGATGTTCAACCATATCGCTCAAACCCAAATAAGTAGAGAGATAATAGCCATATCAATATTACTGGGTTATGAGTTTTTGAACCGATCGTCACGTAAAATGTTACCAGGAATTCATGGAAGCATCCAGTATCACGTACATTGGTCATAATGATACTACATATTACGGCCTACGCGGTTTTGCCGGTTCTTTCTAGCGTCAGCCGGTTTCTCTTTTTGGAGTGTTCTTCCTCTTCTTCGAATTCCATTTCGGTTTTCACAGGGCTCTATGGTGGACGTAGCAACAGGTAGCAAACGTACGACCAATCAGAAAGAGTTTAAATAATTGCTAATGAAATAATTATTAGTTCATAAATTACAGGGGGGGGGGGGGGGGGGGAATTTCTCCCAAAATACAGATTCCAGCAAAAATGGGGAAATTTATAGTTTGCGGAATATTTCCGAAAATTCCCGGTGCCCATCACTGAGGAGAGAGCTGCATACAAACTTTTAAAAAAGAAAAATAAATAAATAATAATAATAATAAGTTCACCCACTAACGCACAATTTTTTCTCACCGATTTGGGGTTGGTGTTGAGCACTTGGGCCATCCGAATTACCACTATCGCAGTCGGATGTATTTTGAGGAAGATCAGGGGCTGAAACAATAAAATAGGTACATGAACTTAATTTCTAGGCTCGATGAGAGGACATTGACGAGTTTGCACTATATAAGGTTATCTCACTTGCACTGGATATAAAAGTTATTACTAATAACCAGAGACCTTCAAAATGTGGAACGTATTTTTACGAAATGTGGCACGAAAAAATGTGGCAATGTGGCACTTATTTTGGCCAAATGTGGCATTCTCCTCAGCTAATGTGGCATCTATTTTTTCAACCCCTTCTAACCGTAAAACGGGATGTTAAACCATTAAATCATGCAATCTAAAGCTTATAAATGACTGTATTAATAGTACAATTTATTTAAATGTAATAATTAAAAGTAAGCTTGAAGCTTCTTTATCTATACCTAATTGAATTAAAACGTTGAAGTTAGGTAATTATTACAATGTTTAAATTATAGATTTCACTGTGGCAATCTACAGGGCTTTCATGGGGCTACAAATGGGATTTTTGAAGGATACCAAGAGATCAAAAATTGATCTCTTTATAAAAAATATTTAATATTTTCCGAGTAAAAAAAAAGTACTTAAAAACAAAAGATTTTGAAAAAAATAAATAAATAAAAAATAGGTAGGTAAGTAAGTAATAATAATTTTTTTTAACTCTTTTTTTCAAGACACAGAATTAATTTTCGCACAAGTAACCTATATCAAAGAATAATAACCCCTTGTGTAAAATTTGCAGCTTTTAAAATTTTAATTTAACTAGGTACCCTTGCTGGCAGCATGTCTACCTGCAATATTAAATATTTCAAAAATAATTCAAAAATTTTTTGAGCCCCCCCCTAAAGGAAGACCTGCGTACGCCCATGTGCGGGAAGATGTCCGGGTCGTCATTTGGGGCTTTTGCCTTCTTCACTGCAGCAGCATCGTCATCCAACTCTTGAATCATATTCTTGAAGCCTTCGTAATTTTCGACGGTCCAGGACACTGCCTTCAACCAGGTGTCCCATCTGATTATCGCAGGTTCAGGGGGAAGTGGTACGCCAGGCAAGTGTTTTCTGAATATCTCAACCCTCTTTGGTGCTTTCAGAAATACCTTTTTACCAGCGGAGTTGAGTTTATTGACTTTCGGGTAGGTACTCCTCTCGTATCGTTTTTGCAACACAGTGAAGTCCATGCGCTTGGCACATCTGGTGAATGAGTTTTGGGTATGAATCCTTGAGGGTCTTCCCTGCACTCAGCATGTATGCAACACTATCCATGACAAGTTGCAGTAAGCGTTCAGGGATGTTCGGAGCATATTTTTCTTGGCATTCTTGGGCGTAGAAAAAAATCAAAATTCCTTGAAACTTGGCTCAAAAGAGGCAAAAGTGGCACAAAATGTGGCATTTTCCCTAAAATTAACGAAAGGCGTTTTACCGAAAAATGTCCCAAATGTGGCATTTGAAGGTCTCTGCTAATAACTTACATCTATATTTTAGCGAATACTGGACTAGATGGGGTGGATCCAGGATTTCTTCTCTCTAACTAATCCCCCCCCCCCCCCCCATGGTGGAGAAGAAACCCTGGATCCGCCCCTGATCTCCAGTACTAAAATGAGATGCCATCAGAGATATTGTGAGGATGTTGACCGCTTGAAAGAATGTGGGTGGTGGTTGAGGTTCGGTCAAATTATTTAGCCACAGGCAGGTGGAATTCACCGCAGATTTGCAGGTCTGCACTGGGTGAATGAATTCTAAGAACCTTATGTCAAGGCCAACAACAAACACTACCTACACGAACGTTATTTTATCAACAACATCACTCCTATAGGCCTTTTCATCTGTTATCAGTGATCTTCCAACATGGCGGATCTTGCAACACTGCGGAACCGGGAGCCGGTCTGTCGGACCACTATCAGTTTGTTTATGTCCGTATTCAGTCAGTTTGGTAGTTTGGTCATAGTGCTTGTCGGTTTTGTCACGTCACTCAGTATTCGTAATGTCCGGAGCAAACAAACATTGTTGTTTCGGGGACTGTAATTCGGTTAGTCGACCAGGAAGACGCGAGTTTTCCTCCGAAATCACTTTTTTCTCGTTCCAAAAACCTTGCCTTGACATCCGCCACTCCAGCATTTCAGAATATCAAAATCGTGGGCGCATTCAGTGCGTCGTCTCGGACCCTCGAGCGTACATTAAAAATCATGTTTCCTCTTGCGAGGTGTGTCGGAAGTGTGAGAAGTGGGTGATGAAATGCAAGCGGAATGATGGGAAGTTCGATTCGATTGCCTACATCACAAAGGACACCTATAATAGGTATCTGTTCAAAGCACTTCCCCGGAAACTTGCAAACGCTCGACGCATTTGAACAGTTTCCTGGAGAACCAGTAAGTACAATCTGAATTCGTACGTAGGAAGGTACCAATAGTGATGAACATACCAACTTATAAGTCAAATAAAATATCAACTCCTCGGGATTGTGGCCTATCGCAACACAGAAGCCCTGAGAAAGATCATAATATTATTTTGATGAAATGACAATTCGCTGTGAAATAGATATAAACGAAAATAAATAATAAAGATATAAACGAAGTATTTTTACGAATAGGGGGAGAAGCACCCCGGGAACGCTACTTCCATCCAAGTTGTATGGCACTAATCCCGACATGGATAAGTAGGTGGTACCACGGCTGGTTGAATACACGGTAGGGGCCAGGAAACGGAGACTCCGGGCCACAGAGTACAGTGCTCCGGGCTGTGACGTCACGGAGTCACCACTTCTACAGACGCCCTGCGTTGAGCTAATGCTTGACGGGTTTCAAAACTAAATCGGAGTTCCACACTAATAAAATTAGGATATTAAATATCATATTATGCTCTTTACCTACTTTATCAACAATGATGTTTCTCAAATTGGAGCACTTATATTTCGCGGAATTTGGGTGCAAATATTATGTATTGTCTGTGGAAGTATCCCAATGCTGAACCATCCGGGCATTGTTCATACGATTTTCTTTGCTTCGTGGAAAACATTGGACGGTGTACCTTCATGTGCCTGTCGTGGTTGGAACACCCCACGATCGCGCAACAGACCATTTTTAAGGGAAAATAAATTCGAGAAACGTAAAAAGCGCTGAGTTACACCCTAAATGCATAGGAATCTCGGACTGTCTGGGGATCCCGCGACGTCACTTCCCTTGGGGATTCCCCGGCGGCCACGCCTCCTGACCGTTACAGTGTATTCAACCAGCCGTGGGTAATACACACCGACTTGAAACGAAGGAAAAAGCTCAATGCTCTCAGCCAGATGCTCGTGTCATAATATGACAACAAAGGAGGTTGGTCCGACGTGTTGATAACACGTGATAACATTGACATGATAACAAGTAATGGCGCATGCGCAATGCGCGCTGATGAAAAGGTCTATTAACAACATCACAGAAAATTACCTCGAATTTTGCCAGTAGATTCTTTCTTCGGCTTCTTCGGCGGCATGTCGCCGATTCAAACAACTTTTCAATCGGACTTCTAAGTCAAACTAATGCAACACATAGCGGGAGATTGCCGTAAAAGATGTACTTAAGTCCCAGAATCACGGATTTTGACGACCGTCACGGAGTTTCGACAGTGTCGTCAATGCATGCGATAACCTTGACTTACAAGCGGGGTGGCCAGGTTGCTTAGTGGAAATGTTAACTGGCTGTTGTTGTTGAGTGAAAATAGTTCATCTGGGATCTCGGGGTAGTTGAGTAGGTACCAACCGAATGTACCTATTAAAACTTAATATTATTAAATAGTAGGTATATAAATTTTATATGTCAAATCAAAATACGTAGGTATACACATTTTTTATAGTTAAGCATGAGAATCATCCACCAAGAGAATTGGTTGATCATTCTCAGTATTATTTATAATATTATTGTTATTTATAATTTATTATTTATTATACTAATTAGGTTATAACCCACGTGGTGGTTTTTGCCAACGGTGCAGAGGTCTAATCCAATGAGGTGGTTAGGGTGAGAAATGACTCCTCTGCTGAGTACTCAGATGTACTATAATAATATTATATTAATATTAACCAAGTTGGTATGACCCTCTTGAACATTGAATGTTTTCGCTAACGGAGTCAAGAATTTTGAACGTCCTCAGAATTTGCCCTGTTGTTTCAAGATGAAAATTACTTACCTCGCGTGAAAATTTTCAGCGATTTATCTTGAAATTGTTAAAACGACCGTTACACATCCAGTTACCTAATTAAAACTTGCTTATCGTTCCTAGGAATACCTAATACACCTATGTAATCGCAGCGGAGGTCGACGACTCAAAATTTGACATTATCCGTTTCAAGAGGTTTTGAATCCAAAACCGAAATGTCCGTACGCCGACCCGGCCGTTTTGGGCAGTAGGAATTTTTTTTAAATTTTGACAAACTATGTGGTTTACCATCTAGTTGTGCCCGCAAGGTTTGCTGCCCGATCACCAAACCAAACCCACAGATTAAACTACTGACCAAACCCGTGGGGTGCTAAGATTGGGCGACTGGAGGCGTTTTTTGAAGGATTGTGGCGTTATCGAAGTATTTTTGAACGTAGAATCCGTTTTTGGGGGTCCCGGAACGATCCAATTTCACTATGGGGATCTATACGGCTTCCCTGGGGCTACTATTGTAAAGGGATTTTTGAACGATTCCAAGGAGGTCAAATATTTTTCAAGTAAAAACAAAATAAAAGTTTCACTTTAAAAAATTTGAAAAGAAAAAATGTTTGAAAAAAAAAATTATTGAAAAATAAAAATTAAAAAAATTGTTTTAAATATTTTTTCATTGACTCAGAATTAAATTTCTGCACAAGTACCTAACCTATATCAAAGAATAATAAACCCTTGTGTAAAATTTGCAGCGTTTTTTCACATGGTGGTGAGGTTTAGTTCTACCATCAGTCGGTAGATAGCTCCTCTTCACGGACCCCTACTTCCAGTCTTATGAGCCGCACTACCATCCCAGCTGGGAGTATGGTTCCTCCATTCCACGGTAGGAGTCGTAAGACTACCAAATCTTCGATGAGGGCTGCCGTCTCTGTTTTAGCGCACTGAAACCCCCTTGAAAAACGGGACGAGATGATGAAACTGACATAAGTTTCCTAAATAATATTTGAGATCGAAGGGTGATCCTTTTACTCTAGCTGGAAATTGCGTTATGTTTCGCTCCCTTCCTTATTTTTCTCTTTTTAATTACCTCAAGCCAATTCCGGTATTGAAATCAATAATTACCTATATTATTACCTAAACCTGAATAAACTGAATAAACATTGAAAAACAAATTTTTGGTTTTAATTTTTATTCAACCTCATGCCCACAACCCCTGATATGTAATAAAATAATATTACAATATCATGCAACATAATAATAAATTATTACGTGGTATGAAATAGAAAAAAAAGAAAGGCCGAGGATAATATTATAATATTACATTATTGTGCTGGACGTCCGCAATATTAGTCGTCCGACTGAAAAGGTAGTAGTAGTAGTAGTAGTATAGTTAGCAGTATAGGTAGTTAGTTATCACTGAGCACGTCCCCTCCAACTTCTTCAATATGCTGTAAAATTTACGTAGGTACCTACCTATTAAATTCTTAACATTTTAATACGTGTACCTATTAAAAAGGTATCAGCCTGGTTCGTAGCGGGGTGACAGAAGGTTGAGAAGTGCGTTTTTTGTATTGCCTAGCTTTCGGCCAACAGGTGCTATCTTCAGGGTATCTAGTAATGAGAGACCATAGTATAAGCGATAGTAATGACTAGAATATTAGGGAAATATAGTTATGCAAGCTTACTTGTTAAATTTATAGTTGGTAACATAATATGTAGGATATTATCTATGTTACCAACTATAAATTTAACAAGTAAGCTTGCATAACTATACACGTTACCCTAACACTCTAGTCATTACGATCGCTTATACCATGGTCTGTTATTACCAGATACCCTGAGGATGGCACCTGTTGGCCGAAAGCTAGGCAATACACAAGTTTAAACGCACTTCTCAACCTTCTGTCACCCCGCTACGAACCAGGCTGAAACATGCCAAGAAGGTATTCCCAAGAAACCTGTTTAACAAGGTATTAAATTTTAATACGTTTGCGATTCCGTCATGTCAACAGAGCCGTCATCATTGAGTTGTTTGAGATGGTTACGAATTCGTTTCTCGAGAGATCTTTGTCAAATTTATCGCGAAACACTTTTAGGGCCGTATTCAAAAACGCTCCTTAGCGTTAAGGAAGTCCTTAGGAGGCGTTTTAGGCTTTCTTTCCCTTAATCTCACTCACCAGGCTGTTTGCACCCTATGACTCTGGAAAAGTGCAGCCAATGCCAGGTTCAGAAGGTATCCATGGTAAGGCGACTAACTTCTGAAAATGAAAACGCTGCAAATTTGATATAGGTTATTTATGCAAAAATTTAATTCTGGGTCAATAAAAAAATTAATTTTTTTTTAAATTTTGTTTTTAATTCAAAAATTTTTGTTTTTTTAACAAATTTTTTGTTTTTTACTCAAAAAGTATTTGACCTCCTGGGCTCCTTCAAAAATCCCATTTTTAGCCCCATGAAAGCCCTTTAGTGGTCGGATCCCCACAGTGAAATCCGATCGTTCCGGGACCCCCATAAATGGATTCTACGTCCAAAAATACTTCTAAAACGACATCTAACTCGATCCCATTGCCAAAAGCCCCATTTTAGCCCTATAGCGCCCCACGGGTTTGGGCTATCGGGCTGAAAATCTTGCGGACACAACTAGATGGTAAACCAAGTATTTTGTCATAATTTCAGATTTAAAAAAAAAAAAAAAAAAAAAAAAAAAAAAAATCATACTACACAAAACGGTCGGACGGCGGACGGACATTTCGGTTTTGGAATCTAGACCTCTTGAAACGGATAATGTATAATTTTGAGGCCGATCGGAGTCGTCTACCTCCGTCGCGATTACAGAGGTGTATTATTCCAAGAATAATATTTATTTATTCATTTTATTTTACCAGGATATAAGATGAAAAAATCTTTCCTTGCGTCCTAGCTTAACAAAGGAGGTTGAGAATACAACTGATATAGGGTAAAGTACCCTAATATGGTATAGTGCCTAATATGGCACTCCTCAAAATAACCAAAGTGATGAGGCGCAGCTTGATGGCAGTAACGTGAAATGCAAGCTACCCAAGCATGATCACCAGGTTAGAGCGGAGCGTCTGGGGAGAGGAATAGTGAGGGCTAACGCGAGCGCCCATTTGACCCGCGGCGTTTAAGCAAACTAACATTATCAAGGATTCTACAGCAGTGTTGCCAACCACGGATTTTTATCCGTATTTATACAGATTTTTGGGGGTCTGCATAGATCATTAAGAATGTATCTGTCGTACGTATTTTGCTCTCTACATAATGTTAGGCAACTAAATGGGTAACCCAACACTCAAAACCTGTTGAATATGAATAAGTGTTAAACAATTTATTAACAAGTGTAATTTTTTTTTTTATTATTTTTTTTTTACAAATATCTTCTCTCTAGCCTCACAGACATGGGGGTAGATTTATATTTTTTAAACGCTGCGAATAATAAGTAGGTATATAATATTTTTAAAATCTCTTCTCTTAGTCTTGATAGATTCTGGGCAGACACCCCCCTTGAATTGCCCACAAGGGTTTATTATTCTTTTGTATCAATTGAGAACAAAGTACATCAGATGTAAATCTATGACGGGGGTTTTTTTTTTCAAAGGAACTACAATTTCGTAAAATACTTGACCTCTATAGATGAATTCTATGTCTTGAAGTATGTACTCTGAATAAGACACTTTTTACGACCTCCTGACTTCCTTCAAACATTTGAAGCCCCATTGATAGGTACCTATGGTGAGGATGGGTCTGAGACCCAAAAAATGGATTATACTCCCAAAAATTCTAACAAAGCGGCAACTAACCCAACCCCATGGCCAAAACCATTTAAAAAAATCTCTCCCGTAGCCTCTTTTTATCTCCACACCTTAGAGCGATCGGACTGAAAACGTTGTGGTTACAACTAAATGAGGAACCGAGTATTTTGTCAAACTTTCAAATTTAAAAAAAAAATGGACGGCAGGCGGACATTTCATTTTTGGGACCTGCATACCTAATGACATTCATTACATTGTAATAAAACCACCCAGTCACGTAGCACATAACTAGACCTTTTTCGTTAGCATCTAGCATGCTAACTTTAGCTTTGAAGGGTTTTAGCAATCGTTTGCAATCGTTTGCTGGCTCGATTCCCCTCCTCGGAAGAGGCCATTCCTTAATTTTGGCCCATTGGAGAATTCCAGCGTAGATGGTTGGATGCGCACGACATGCGTCTTCGAGTCCCTAATGCCTTCGGGCCTAATGCTCGAACATCTCTTCCCATGAATGTAGGTATCTGATTCGATCGGGTTGCCGCACGTTGAACACAATTGTATCAGTAAAATTGGCGAAATCAAAATCTTGGAATCAAGCACGCTAAAAGCAACAGTATGGGGTGATAAGATGGGTGGAAAGCACAGAGTAAAAACTCTTTGAAAACGTTAGTTCGCCTAAACGCCGCGGGTCGAGAGAGCGCTCGCGATAGCCCTCACTATTCCTCTCCCCAGACGCTAGTCAGGTAGAGGGTCAAAATTTTCATGGGCCACCTGATGCAACCAGCACAACACCTCATTCAAATGGCTGCCGCCTAAAGTTTTTTGGACCCGGGTGCAATCACCTGCTAATGACTAGTGGCGAGTAGTTTTCGATATTTTCAGCATGTGATTGAGTTTGTCTTTCGTCAAAGAACATCTGATGTTCTTTGACGAAAGACAAACTCAATCAGGGAAGATTCTTTTCTAAGTTAGTTTCAGTCTGAACGCACTTACCACTTCTTCAGCTCTGATTGTTGTCTACCCCCCCCCCCCCCCCCCCCCCGGCCAGTTTTCCTAATATGGCACCCTTCATAAGTGTTCTAGTTAATTAGTGATTTTCGTAATTTTTTAAAGTCTGGCGTGTTTTCTTCATTGCACTACTAGATCTCGCAAGAAAAGTGCAATTGGAACAATTTTTTCAAGAAAAAAGACTGAAGTAACAGTTTCCTTTTCATAATCATGTCCTTAATGTGGTAGGTACCTTTATCTAGTGATTATTAAAACCATATTCGGGGCAGAGTACTGATTTTTTCCTTATGATCCTAAAGACGTCAAAACGTATGAGGGTGGTATTAACAAAATGAATATGGAACTGGTGCCATATTAGGAACCCCTTTTTTGGAGAGTGACAAAATTTGTCAGTCATTTAATGACTTTTATTGGAAAATAAATTCTTTCTCCGATTTGAAGCAATTTCCAGACACTGTGATTTCTAATACTGTTAGAGTAGGGTTATAAAGTTATAACCCTATAGTTCTATCACCAGTAATTTTGGTTTGGAAGTTTGAGACAAGTAGTCCAAAATGTGATCCAAAAAAAGGTGTACCATATTAGGGAACTTTACCTAACGCAACATAATAATATTAACCACATAATAATCATATTATGATTCTTATTATCGATTCAGCAGGCTAAGAATCATAGAAGCATATAAACATGAGGAGGCAGCTCAAGCCCTGAATGCCGTTGCCGGCCACCCGGGCGTTGGGCGCGCTCATCCAGAAACCAGAATCAGCTCGCGATTGACCTCCAAAATCCCCTCTCCAATAAACCAAAAGCAGGACGCCCAGCACGATGTAGATACCTATAATGTTTATATACATGTCTTTAGTTACCTATCTTTCATAAATCTTTAATAGTTATAATATAACTATTAAAGATTTATGAAAGATAGGTAACTAAATATAATATATTAAATAACTTTAATATTATTAAAGTTATATAATATATTATATTAACTTCGTGAAAATATTATTGGCAATATTGTGGTAGATATATTAATGCCTGCTTACCTACCTCCCACCACGCAAGAAGCGGGACAAACAGGACTTTCTCACAAAATGCGGGACAAAAGCAGGACATAACGTTATGTACAAGCGTTCGCTTGGCAGGACGGAGGTTTAAAAACAGGAGTTTCCTGCCAAAAACAGGACGGTTGGTCGCCTCACGTGACAACCGAGCTGTTGCGAGACTGGCAGAATTCATCCAGAAGAGAAATCATGGTACGGTCTGAAAGGCATCAAGCTCGCCCTCTCTTCAGTAGCTCAACATCGTTTCATCATGGTAATTTTTGTTTGATTTTATTTTGAACCACTAGAGTGTGACTCCCCTTTGGTCCCCTCTTCTTGATTATTGACGTGGATCAGTAAATATTTACCTAAGAATGGTAATTATCTTCTCGATGAGAACGTCTTGTCTTAAGCTTCTCCTTTTCCGACTAATTGCTTATAAAAAGGGACTTAAATGGGAGAGGGGGGGGGTCTGAGAGCCGACGACTGGATTTAGGGAAGATCGTAGGTTTGAATTAGGCAGGTTATCAGTCTGACTGGAGGGGGACTCGAATTATCCCTCGTGTTTCTTTCGACCGGGTCGAAAGAGATGGAGGAATCGAGGGTTAGGTATCTCTTGAAGAAGATCGATCTCAAAAAACCAAGAGGGAGAAGGACGAGACCGAGACAGACGGAGGGATAACTAAGCAAAAATGCTAATGCATGTTGCTCAGTTGAATCGAAGAAAAGGGGAAGCGAGTAACATTCCCCAATCCATCACGAATTAACTTCTTTGCATTTACTTCCCGGTACTATCAGAAAACTGAGCGCAATAGTTAGAATTATTGTTAGGATTTCATTGCCACCATGTAGTTCTTCTTGCCAAAGGGGAGAGGCTCTGAGAAGGCCCAAGAATACCTTCATGTTCTCACTATTCTTCATGTTATCACTACGATAAACTCACCAGGTACCTACCTAATTCAAACGTCAATGAATTTCCTCACCTTTTATTGTCTGGGTATGGCGTGTCCCAAGGAATTCAAACCCCAAACCCCTACATCATGAATCCCATTGGCCATTCCATTCGAAGTGACTTATCAAGAAGAGGTCTTCATTTATAGAGTTCGTCTTAAAAAAAAGTTTGGTCCATCAATATTGCCACCTCAACGTAGGAGCTTTTGGAGACGCTGCAATTTGACTTTTCCATTTACAGTGATCACGTATTCGTCTATAGACAAAACGTAATTCCGTCCCAAGAAATGAAGGGGAACTTGAGAAAACGACGGAAAAAACCTCCCCCAACCGAAAACCTCTTTTAATCCCATCGGCCTGCCCTCACTTCTATTAATAATAACTCTCCTGACAGACCCCCTCTTAGCAATTCTTAGTGATGAGACCCTCCAGTTTTCCGTACCCCCTTCGCCTTAACCATTCGTGCGCCACTAGGGCTAAACTCAATCTTTACCGGTCCGGGAATGAACCTCTCCAAACTCCACGAGAAAGAGAAAGAGGAAAGGGAGGAGGATTTTTGTAATTACATGGATTTGCGAAGAAGGTCGTCCCTGGCTTTTCTAAATCACCCTTTTAATTGGTTCAATCTTTCAGAGGGACCCCCCCCCCCCCATCAGTCGCAAGCACGTTTACTGCGCAACCATCTCCCTGCTCGGTTTAGCAATTATTCAAATTTTAAACGTCGAGGGTTTCTTTATGGAAAATGACCCCTTTTTATCAAAATCCAGAGAACGATGCTGTCATTGATATAAAAAATCGTTTGAAAATTTTCATTTCTGAAATGCCTGAATAGTTTTTAGCGCAACCTTTTTCCAAAAAATGGAAAGGTGCGCTCACCTCCTCGACATGTATGTTTTTAGCACAACCTTTTTCCAAAAAATGGAAAGGTGCGCTCACCTCTTCGACATGTATGTTTTTTTTTGTTTGTTTTTTGTTTGTTTGTTTGTTTGTGTTCAGAGCATCACGCCCGAGCGGCTCAACAGATTTTCATGAGGGTGGTCTCATTGTCATCAGCGAGTTCCGGGGGTGGTTATAGGCTACCTTGATTTTCCCTCCCTCATCCCCTTCATCGGTTTTCGGGAGGTCCTTCACGACGAAAGTTGTTTATCTCTGATGTGTAACTAAGGAGGCCTCAAAAGGGGGACGGAAGTTTTTGTCCGATTTCGTTGGTACAAGGGTCTATGGAATGAGCTTTTTCAGGCTGATTCCAACGACTCCAAAACGATTTTTGCAGCCTGAGCCGTTCGTTACCTCTGATCGGCATAAGGTTTTATTACGCATCGGTCGTTAGGGTGCAGTTGTTTACGTAATGAGCATCACGTGGATGATGTGTTGTGTGGCATAGTTTGGTCGCTAGATACCTACTGTTTCTTAGTTTCTCTCGCTCATTAAATATATCGTAATAACAAAAAGGTTGCGCTCATCTATTCAATTCAATTGATGGCTTGTTTTTTTGTTTTTTGTTTTTTTGTTTTTTTGTTGTTTGTTTGTGTTCAGAGCATCACGCCCGAGCGGCTCAACAGATTTTCATGAGGGTGGTCTCATTGTCATCAGCGAGTTTCGGGGGTGGTTATAGGCTACCTTGATTTTCCCTCCCTCATCCCCTTCATCGGTTTTCGGGAGGTCCTTCACGACGAAAGTTGTTTATCTCTGATGTGTAACTAAGGAGGCCTCAAAAGGGGGACGGAAGTTTTTGTCCGATTTCGTTGGTACAAGGGTCTATGGAATGAGCTTTTCAGGCTGATTCCAACGACTCCAAAACGATTTTTGCAGCCTGAGCCGTTCGTTACCTCTGATCGGCATAAGGTTTTATTACGCATCGGTCGTTAGGGTGCAGTTGTTTACGTAATGAGCATCACGTGGATGATGTGTTGTGTGGCATAGTTTGGTCGCTAGATACCTACTGTTTCTTAGTTTCTCTCGCTCATTAAATATATCGTAATAACAAAAAGGTTGCGCTCATCTATTCAATTCAATTGATGGCTTGTTTTTTTGTTTTTTGTTTTTTTGTTTTTTTGTTGTTTGTTTGTGTACAGAGCATCACGCCCGAGCGGCTCAACAGATTTTCATGAGGGTGGTCTCATTGTCATCAGCGAGTTCGGGGGGTGGTTATAGGCTACCTTGATTTTTCCTCCCTCATTCCCTTCATCGGTTTTCGGGAGGTCCTTCACGACGAAAGTTGTTTATCTCTGATGTGTAACTAGGAGGCCTCAAAAGGGGGACGAAAGTTTTTGTCCGATTTCGTTGGTACAAGGGTCTATGGAATGAGCTTTTTAGGCTGATTCCAACGACTCCATAACGATTTTTGCAGCCTGAGCCGTTCGTTACCTCTGATCGGCAAAAGGTTTTCTTAAGCATCGGTCGTTAGGGTGCAGTTGTTTACGTAATGAGCATCACGTGGATGATGTGTTGTGTGGCATAGTTTGGTCGCTAGATACCTACTGTTTCTTAGTTTCTCTCGCTCATTAAATATATCGTAATAACAAAAAGGTTGCGCTCATCTATTCAATTCAATTGATGGCTTGTTATCATGATGTTTAAAAAAAATGAAATTTGGAATTTTCGATGAATAGTTAATCCCCTTTTGGGTAAGGAAAAATGAGAAACGGGGTGAGTTGAAGGTTTCGTCTAAATTGCTTCCTTTTAAAAGACCTCAAAAAGTTCCAAGGTAAAGAAAAATTAAGAAATCCCTCTTCCCCTCGTCTACCCATTCACCATGCCCTTCCATCGATCCTTCTGCTCTATAACCCCTGTATCCACAAACCCCCACCTTACTTTCTTATCTCTTTTTCCACGGCAATATAAAAGACTTTTAAAAGGAGGTAGCCAGAAGGGGGTAAGGAAAGAAGGAAGAAAAGAGGGCACTAAAGGATCTATGATTAAAACCTCTGAAAGGGAAAGGGGGGAGGGGTACACCTCGGGAAAATAAGGAGTGTTCTGTAGGGGAGGGGGGTACAAGGCACTTTGCAAGAGATTGTAAGGGGGTGCGCTAAAAAACAAGAGCTCTGAAGGGAACAGGGGGCGAGGGGCGAGGCTTAATTTTCTTTTTAAGACTTTTAATTGCTATGGCCATCACTTTAGGTTCTTTCGAAAGGAGAGGAGAGGGAAACTCGTTTCTTCTCCCTACCCTTACAATTTTTTACCCTTTCAAAAGACCTCTCGAAAAACGTTAAAAGACGAAGAAAGATGGAAAAGGGACTTTGATAAAACTTTGCTACCCTTTTTACGCCTTTCCCTGACGTTTATTCCCATTTTCTTTCAGGACCCGAACCAACCGTGATGAAAAGCAAAACTTTTTATGAATTCTTGAAAAAACGAAAAATAGGGCCTGGAGTTCAAGAAGGGAAAACGCCTGATATTAACGTCAGCCATCTTCACATCTCAGGCAACTCCGCCATTTTTCGTTGATCGGCCCACGTCCCAAAAGGTGGAAATTTTGATGAGTTGAGAGGGAGGGGATCAATTTTCTCATTTTCCTTCACGTTTATTCGTGATTGTCTTTTACCGTAGGTCATTCAATACCAATTTATTTCTGTCTTTAGGTCAATTATTCATCGATGCCACACTTACATTACAAATCTTTTTCAAAACGTATAAAATGAACTACCTAATTTAAAAAAAAAAAGCTGCAAACTGTACACAAGGGGTTAATTATTAACCGTGTACTACACAATATATTCTTTGATATAAATGATCCAAAAATTAATTCTATAACAATAACAAAATTTTTAATTTAATTATTTAAAACATGTGGGACTCCGAAAAATGGATTATGCGTCAAACATTACTCGGAAAACGTCACCTCATCTGACTTCCTGGCATCTTTCCAAAGCCCCACGTAGAAATCGGATCGTTCTGGGACCCCCCAAAGGACACCTAAATTAGGTCGAGTTAGGTGACCTAATTCGACCCCACGGCCGAAAACCTTCGAAAACCAAAACGGCTTGGATGGCGAACGGGCATTTCGTTTTTGGAATCTAGACATCTATTATAATAAACGTATAATATAAAACTTTGAGGCCAATCGCGAATACATAGGTGTACTATTCTAAAAGTAATAAACGAAAACGGTTTTCGTGTAGGTAGTCTACTGTCCCAGAGGAGTGGGAGGCAGAAGACTCCTTGAGGGTGGCATCACTGGAAACATCTAGATTCTTTGTACGGAAAGCCATGAGTTACTATTGTATTACCTATGAATTGAGCAGCAAATGGCTTGGGAATGTTCCCCAACATCACGCACTCATAACAACACTCCACACACCAACCCATCGTCTTCACTCATCAAAATCAAAGCCAGCGGTCTCCAGAAAAGACGAAAAGTTGTTGTTGCGTTGTTGGTTCTTCAACCATAATAATATTATTATATTATGACTCAAAGTTCTTCTGGTTCCGATGAACAAAAATTAGTCGTCTGACATTAAGGACGTGCACAATTCCACTGAAAAGTAAATTGGGAAGAAATACCATTTCAGACGAGCCTTGAAACTTTCGAAAACGATTTTCTTATTTTCGAGAAAAGCTGACTCTCATCTTTCTTGGAGTGGGCTCTTCAAATGTTAACGTCGTATGCTGCCGACGGCCCCTCAGTAGCTGCAACAATCGATTTCCCACCATTTTTTAAATGTTTTGGAAAAATGCTGAATTTTCGGCGTAATCCAGTCCTCAGGTTAGTCCGTATCGTCTGATTCTAGGGAATGAAAAAAAAAAAAAAAAAAAAAAAAAAGGGACGATAAGAAACATTGACAGAAAGAGGGGGAATGATAGCAATCACGGCAGACGTCCCCCTGGCTGGCGAACGAGGGTGGATTTGAGATCCTGGGGGGTAAGTGCCCGGCGAAGGGAGTAAGATTCTGTCGGGGGTAAGAGGCAAAAAGAGAGAGAGATGTTGCTTATTTTTCCAACGAAGGGCATCATCTCCCTCCTGAATTATCGATTTGCTCTGCACAAAATGGTTGAAGTTTTCTTCGGAATGGCCGACCCTTCGCAAAAGGGGAGTATTTTTTTCTCTCGTTCTCCGAGAACAAAAATTATTTCTCATCCAGTTTTCCACAGCAGAAATCCACAGTGAACGTTAATGATTTTCAAATTTTGAACTTTTATCGTTGCAGTTCATTTGCACTGCCAGCACTTGTACTTACCATTATGAATGAAGAAGGAAGAGTTCATCTTAAAAACAAACGATTCTATTTGGAAACCAACATCAACAGTTTATTTCAAAAGTCGTAGTCCATGGGTGCCATAAAATTCGTCAACACGGCCCATAAGCCACTAAAAACTCCAAAAAATGGTCGTACTTTCTGTCTGAGTTAAATCGTAAATTCATGAACGATTGCAATTGTTGGAACGATGTGATTGGTGTTTTCTTCATTCCAAGTGCTGGCGCCTGTTCGTTTTTGTCCATATCCGGCTCGGTCACTGGATGCCCTTCCTAGAAAATAAATTAGTGAATTACTAATACATACTATTTAGATATGATTTTTATATGAACGCAGATTTGTACAGAGCACCATAGTTATTGAAACACGCAGAGGGAAAACTACTGTAGTAAAGTGCCCGAGGTTATCATGGAGTCAGGGTATGGGCATCATGGACATTGGGCGTTTTTACTAAATATGCTAGACCCGACGACCCTGTTTACATGATTTCACGTCTCCAAGAACTGCAGATCGCATAGGTGAATTCCTAGAGTTGACTGACGGAAGTTTGAGAATGCCCGGTAAGAATTTGAAAGACGCTTAAAACGGCTTGACGCATAGCCGTTGGATTCTACTTCCAAAAATACTTCGAAAACGACACCTAACTCAACTCCATAGCTGAAAGCCTTCAAAACACCCACCCGTAACCAATTTTTAGCCCCACAGAGCGTGATGGATTTGGGCGATGGGGCTGAAAACCTAGCGGGGAAAAACCATCGTAAACTGAGTATTTTGACAAAATTTCAGATTAAAAAAAATGTCTACTGCCCAAAGCGGCTCGGACGGCTTAAGGCGGACGAACATTTTCCTTTTGGTATCTACTTGTCTTGAAACGGATGAAGTCAAATTTTGAGGCAGATCAGAATTTTTGACCTCCGGCGCGATTACATAGGTGTATTATTACAAGAATAATAAACCAAAAGGATGAAGCTCCGCTCTCAGACCTCGAATTTTTGTATATTATTCCATTTTTCCTAGTAAGGCCCTATAAATAATAGCGACAGGTTTTCTGCAATATTTTCGTAACTTTTGAAGGATGGCCTTTCCAGAAAAAAAAAAAATCATTCTAGGAGCTCATTCTGGAGGAATTCACGAGCGCAAGAGCCATTCGGAGCTGATTGTAAAAAGAAGGATACAAAATTTGTATTTAATAGTTACGCCCTTTTGCGACTTGCGCCAATTGCGCTCGTAGGAAATACTGGTCGCGAAATGTGCAAAACCCAGTAGGAGGAGGAAGTATAAATTTTTCTTTTAGTACAACGATTGGACAGATGTGGGACTCACAAAAATGGGTTAGGCGTCCAATGTGACTCGGAAAACACCTCATTCGACATACCCACGTAATCCGGATGATCTCTATAATATAGATATTATCATAAAACCACCTCGATTAGTGGTATAGATTTGCCTAGGTAGGTACCTATTTTGAATAAAGTACACTAGCGAAGTTTTCCTCTTGTAGCAAATTTGCAGTGAACGCGAACAGGGTGTGGCGTTTTTATCCCCGAAAGCTTTCACGGTTCCGATCAGACGTTGGATATCTCTGGTGATGGAGCGCTACAAGATTAAGGAGATTCCCCCCACCCGACCAAAGCTTCTTGAGATTGATGAGCAGTATCAATAACTCTTTATCTTCCTCAAAGCGGTTTCTTTCTCTTCCCGCTCTCCCACTTCTTCATCCGTTTTATCTTCGGCCAAACCTCCTCTTTCATGCGATTCAGCCCTCAAGGCGAACATTTTGAACTAGAGTTACTGGAATTCAATCCCTTGTTAATTTCCAGCTTGTCTAACTGATAATCGTAATTAGTTAATTATCCCTGAAATGCATTTTCGATCACACCACATCTCTCCCCATTCCGTAGTGTATTGATCATCTTCTGAAAGAGGAGGTAAGATTCACTTGACTTCTTGGCCCTTTTATCCTCGCAATCTCTCCCGGCAAGGTCCTTCATCCTTCATTTTCCCGTTTTCTCCCCAAGAAAATGAACCAATGCCAAAAATTACTTGAGCTTTTAAGAATGCTGCTTGATGTTTAACTTAAGAGCTGAAATTCCGAAAGCAAATGGAAAGTGGAAGCAATGAAGCTTTGAAAGATGAAATTCCTCCCGTCTTCCAAAAGAGAAAGATTTCTCCTTCTTTGTTTAACAAAGGAACCGCTCATTTCACGTTGAAAATAATTTCAGATGGTGTTGGCGAAGTGGGGGGCTTGTCCGGAGGAACACAGAGCTCTTCGCTGTGATTCTACATTACGATGATTTCTTGACTTGGAGAAAAAATGTTGGAATTCCTTTCTTATCCCCAAAAAATCCTGCATATTACAGATCCTACGTTGTCACATGAATCAAGTTACTTACGTAGAACAAAGTTGTGATGAGCGGCGATTCGGCTGCCCTAACTTCAACGGTTGTTGGTATGACACTGGCGGACCCGACAAACATTTAGCCCTCAGGTATGAAGAGGGCGGTTAGCAGGTGGTATAATATGAAGAAGTCTGGCCAAATAACCCCATTTGAACCCCATTCGGATTTACCTGAGCCGGTCGTAGCCACCTTTTTTTTGTCTGGTTTTGAAGCAAAACGCTGCACCTTATAACCCCTTAGAAGCTTTGGTAGCAGGTCGACAGTGAATTTGCAAAACCATGTAAGCATGCTTTTTGTTCCGGAAATTTGATGAAAATCACCCACTCGCCGCACAGTCCGCCATTTTCCGGACAAAAATCTAAACAACATTATATTCTTGAAGGAAATTTGACGCTGAACAAAAACTTCCATCAGAGCTTAGGGTCCAAAACGTCTCCTTCAGAAGTTACTCGCATGTAAGACGTTTTTTTCGCCAATGCAGCCAATTGATTTTTATCATTTAATAATGATTAACAGGACATTTCCATAAAAAAACAAATTTTGTTTTCGTCACGTCACGGGGGATTTTGAGCGCAACATGATCGCGAAAACTATAATCACATGATTGGTCTCTAAGGAAGTTTAGCGGTTGGTTACAAGTAGAATCCATTTTTGGGGGTCCCGGAACGATCCGACTTCACTGTTGCGATCTATAGGGCTTTCATGGGGCTACAAATGGGATTTTTGAAGGGACCCAGGAGGTCAAATATTTTTCAAGTAAAAAAACGAAAAATATTTGAAAAAAAATCAACAAAAATTTTTTTTTTCTAAAATTTTTTTCATTGATACAGAATTAAATTTCTGCGCAAAGTAACCTATATCAAAGAATAATAAACCCTAGTTCCCAGACCTTATTGGAATAAAACGAGTAAACTCCCATGGCTTGACTGTACGAAGAAACATGAATTTTGCTGCACTTGCGCTGTGTTCTTAATTTTGATCACAATTTAAAATTCACGTTTCTCATTGCAGTCATGAAATCGTGGATAATGATCTCAGGGCCATTACCGCTTCAAAGTTAACAAAATTAAAGGACTATCGCATACATTATGCACCCCATTTCTGCCATGCGAGAGGCCCCTTCCAATTCAATTACTTTACTTTATTCCCTTTTTCCATTTGATGACTTAATCAGTGTGCCATTGACGACTAAAGGAATGATTTGGCGCAATAGAAAGTAGCTTGAAAGTTTTCGTTTTTTGGTTTTAAATTATTTTTGATAGCGTTTATTTTGGCACTCTCTCATTACCTCGGCTTACCTGCTTTTCTAAATACCTAATGGAAAGTCGAATTTTCCACTAAGGGGTTCTTAGTAAAAGGCCCTTTAATCTTTAGATTTCTCAAAACTTTTCTGAAGTTGCCCAACCTACATGAAAAGGGGAAAAACTACGGTTTCCAATTTGCGTGAAAAGTGTGAGGGAGATTTGTGGCAACTTTCCGACCGAGGGATTGAGGGATTGAAAAACTTTGAAAACTTGACCGTGAGGGGTGGTCCACCTTGATGTTTCACATAGGGGCTGTGGCGTTTTTTAAGAAGTTCCTACCTGCCCTTCCGGTTTGCCACCCCTTAACTTCTTCTTGCCATGTTCAACCCCCTTTCAACCCCTTTTCTGCTTCTTCTCCACCAGCCGCGTTATTCATCCGGATTAATCGAGACTTCTCCCCCTTTTCGTTCTTTTTACTCACTACACTTTATCTCCCTTTTCTCTCCCGTCGTACCCTTTCACGATGGGTTCGATAAAAACATGCTGAGTGTTTCGCCAACAAGTTCCACTGTGGAGTTTTTGTCTTTTTTGTCGTCATAAAGAAAAACAAAATCTAAATAGGTATGTGTTTGATAATTATTTTATGCTTAATATTTCTTAAGCAAAATGTTTTCAGCCGTTGCACTTATGCAATATTACATAATGTACCTGGTTTCCAAAAGGAAGAAAGGCTAATCTGAAGTCCTTTCAAAATCAGATCTTTTATTTTGCCCTCCCACTTCAACTACAATTTGTCAGGCTCTTCTCCCCGAAGGTTTCAAAGATGGTTTCCCATTAGAAAACGAAAATAAGGGCTTTTGAGTGAGTCATGTAATCGATTGAAGAATGCAAAGAAAAGGGCAGACCCTTTCCAACAGCTAAATCTCTTTTGTTCGTTAATCATAGCCTTTTTCCTCCCCTCGGTCGCCCCCTCCAAACTTCATCTTCTGTTTCCTTAGCTGTATTGTACTTATTCCTTTTTTTCCCCCGGCAATCAATATCCTCGAGGAAATCTCCCAGTCGCCATTTTAAATATTTTCAAGCCATAGCTTCAACTCAAAATCGTGATGAGTAGCTGCATACTAAGGCTATCAAGATGAGTACAAAAATCTGCCAAAAACGAAGCATTTTATGTCAAATACATGATCGGTCACAAAAAAAGTTATTAATTTACGTACTTCAAGATTTACTGCTCTTAGAACATTGATTATTTAGAAATTTAAACACTACCAAAAATGAATAAGCAGTAACTGCTTAACTGTTATTTGGGGTTAGAACCCGGTTCGCAGTGGTTAAAACCCGGTTCAGGAAGGTATAGAACCAGTTTGAAGAAGCGATAACCGGTTCTCAGACTCTCATAACTTGTTTTAGAACCTTCCCAAACCGGTAATCGCTCCTTGAAACTGGGGTCTGAGATGTGGTTTATAGAGCATGAGAACCCTTTTTGAGGGTCATCGATTCGATATTTCATCGGTTACACGGCATCATGACATAAGTCCATTTTTGGCTGTTTTGAGTTAGTGGTGGGTCTGAAACTATTTTTTTGTGCCTGATCGATTGGAAGCATTAGTTTCACGGAAAAGTCATCGAGTATCATCGAGTTTGTAATCACGACAGAACTCAGCTGTTGCAGATCATGGCATAAGTCATCTTTACCAAAGGGCGTCGCGCCCATCATGTGGTTGGAGTTATGCTGTGATAACGACTGCATTTTGAGATCTGAACTGATTATGCCATGATTATCTGTTTCCTTAGAACTAGTTTTTTGTCTCTCCTGAAAAGTTGTAAAAATGGACTTATGTCATGATGCCGTGTAAAATTCTTGAGCCTGAGAACGACTCTTGGGAGTTTCAGAACAGGTTTTTAGACTCTGAGAACTGGTTTGGAGGCGTCAAATAAGTGTGAAGGGTTCGGACCCGGTTCAGAGAGGTTAGGTACCTACCTACTGGTTTGGAGGGTTGTCGCAGTTGACTAGTGTGCAGGGTTCACCCCCCTTTGTCATCTCACTCTCACCAGCCCACCAGAGGTAGTACCGGTGGGAGGAGAGGGTCGCGCTATGGCCGTGCGAACCCCTCTTCTCCCGCCAGTGAGTGTTTAAGCACATTCAGGGTTAAATCCTGCTTACAGGGCCTCCGACAATTCGCTTAAGCTTAATTTTTCCTAGCGACAATTCAGGAAGCTGAATTAGCAGCAGAGTTTTCCACGCTTGGGTCCACTGCCCAGGCCTCCTGCATCGACAATTCGAATAATACTTCCTTCACGAGGGTGTTCCCAGGTGAGACCAGGTATAGCTGCAAGCCCAGGGCTAATCAATAACTGCCACGACATATCGTGTTGTCTTCCCCTCGGTTCCCTTCCGGAGATGACGCTTCTGCAGTGGGCCCAGAGATATCACATGAATCTGCAGTAAGCGAATCTTCCTCATCTATTGCTGCATCTTCCCCCAGGCCAGCAAACGACGACTATTCGTGCGATGCCGTGGATGGAAATGATTTCATTCTCCCTTCCTCTTCCTCCAAAACACTGGAGAGAACGAGGATTCACGCCTCTGGATCTCCGCCAAACACACAAACACAAATGTAGTGAATCCAATTTAGAAACACGAACACACGTAGGTTCACATCCATCACCCGTTGTACAATAGTGGGGGGGACAAGTATCAGATAGCAGGTCAACGATTCTTATCAAATTGAAGTTTTAATAGTTTTAGATTATTGTGCATAATCCGCCATCAACTTCTGTGCCACGGACGCTTTGCAGTATTTGAAAACGTGTGTTGAAATGAATGAAGCCTTATAGGTTGGCAATATTTCATCGTAACGTCAAACTCATTTGCCATGCAGACGGACGGTTCGCTTTCGCTATATTTCAGTCTTCTCCTCGCCATCCACCCTTCCTCAACTACCCCCGGCATTGCGCCATATTCTAATTTGAAGGGATGAACTTTTTACTGGGAAAATTCCCCGAGCGAAAGGAATAAGAGATTGGAATATGCAAAGAAGAAGGAACAGGGATGAATAACCCACATTAATAAAAGAAAAGAACAGAAGGAGAAGACGGAGCGAGCGAGAAGCGGGGTGGGGGTATTGTTAAAAGATAGCAGGAAAATAAAAATGGCCGTCTTGATGAAGCGGGGAAAGTGGGGGATTCATAAATTCCCTTTCTCAAGAAAGAAACCCCTTCAGCCCCTCCCTCGTTCTGCCTCTTTCCCTTTTAAATTAAAGGAAATAATTTACAGACGTGATGGAAGAAGGCGAGAAATGGTGGACGAGGGTGGAAGGTTTGGCCGAAGAGAATAATTCAGACGGAATTTTTAATTCCCGGCTTCTGTTTTAAATGGAGGAGGGGTGATTGTGTGGGTGGTGGAGGGAGGGAGGGTGAGTTTTTCGAGTGACGAGAAAGTTGTTGAGAAAGAGAAAGAGAGAAGTCTTTCATTTCTAGCATGGGATGTCAAGACAGAGAAAGGGTTCTCATCTTTTATACCAATTACTGATCTTTACTGATTCTGACACCCTTCAGGGCGGTCCTGGGGGGGGGGGGGGGGGGGGGGGGGCTAGTGACGGGAACCGGGAGTTTTTAGGAGAAATAAGCCGCCAAGTCGCTGGGGGGGTGTAAGAGTTAAGGTAGAAGAGAGCGGGGTAGGCCTTGAGGGGCGACATTGGGTTAAGGCGGGGGAGGATTAAACTAAAGGGGGATATTTCCCCTTCCCCCAACCTCTTTCTCCCTCGAGAAACTTTCATAAAGTCCCGACCGTTCGGCTTTTCCATCTTTTTGACGGGCCGACAGCTGGAAGGATTGCAGCCGAAAAATAACCCTCTCACTCGGCCTGAAGTGAACAAAACAGAAAATGAATAAACTCGCGTCCGAAATTCCCCTCTCCATCAACCACAACCTAAATGTTCAGAATCTCATCTCAAGTCGAGTTTTTGGTTGACACCATTGTCTTCTGACAGCATACACGGGATGAGATGTTCAAAAATGAAAGGAAGCTATGATGGAGCTTAGACATGCAAAATATGATTCACTGGAAATTGTCCTACCATTACGAATAAAAAGTGTTTCTTCTATCCTGAAAAATTACAGATACCTGATTTAGAGCCAAACGTCCGACTCCCTTAAATGGAAAGGGGATGATGTTTTTAAAAGTGGACGGTTGAAGAAAGAAACTCCGTGTACAATGGGATAGCCAAACTGGTGGAGTCAAGTTACTCTGGTTTTGTGATGGAACGGATAATCAAGGGGCCTCGAAAATAACTTAAAATATAACTTGAATCAATTTTTTTCTTTTTAGTGAACTTCGTTGATGATAATCATTCCATCTAGGCGATGGAATTATCGGAAGTCATAAATTTTAGGCTAGCTTCCTTCCGCAAAGGCGTTCGGTGTCAGTCAGAATCCACGCGAGCGACTCCAGCAGAGTTTCGGCCTTCCACCGCATTCGGCGTGATGTTGCAAGTACTCAATATCGAAAGAAGATGACTTGAATATTTTTTGAAATTCTGCAAAAGCAGTAAAAAATTTACATTAAATTTAATTTAATCAAAATCTATTTAATTTAAATTAAATTTTCATCAACCAGCTAGAATTTAACGCAAATGTTATAAATCTTAGTGGTGGAAGGATGTAGCAGCCTTAAGATAAGACTCAATGAGGGTATAGTAGCCCTGAAAGAATCTGATGATATGGTGGGGTGGGGGTGGGGGTACACATTTCCTCCGTGATTCATGAGCCGGGAGATACGCTGACGCCACGTTATCAACATCTCTTCACCACTTTATCGCACCCCCTCCACTTGATTCTTCTTTCCTTATTCTTCTTCTTCGGCATCAATTTATCTCCCCCAGTCCCGAAGACTAAAAATAGCCCTTTTGCCCTCCCTCCTCCTTCAAGTTCAAATCGATTTCACTTTAACCTTTATCAAGATTTTTCCTTCTTTTCAAACTTCTCCCGAAGGTAAAATGTCAAGTCTTTTGAAAAGCGGCTCTTTATTGACTTGTTTTGGAAATGTCAGCGTCGTTTAACTCGTTAAGCGATTTTGGAGTAAAAGAAGAAGAGGGGCGAGAAACAGCAACGTTGGGAAGTTGAAAATATTCGCTACAGGCTGTTCTTAGGTAATTTAGGCAGTTTGCCTTTCGGAGGGGGGGTTTAAAATTTAAATTTGAAAAAGAAACTCTGTAGGCAATAAATTCAATTGAAAATTAATTTGCTACTATGAGAACATGACTAAACACGGAAGAATGTAGCTATAGTTTTAACTTTAAATAAATTGTGTTTTTATGGTCCACGTTCTTGTCACTGTGTGTTTTGCAGGATTTTAGGATGGGGAAGACTGGAAAAGGTTTCCTAGAATGCTCAGAACGTCGAGGTGGCTTCCTGGGTCAGTCTCAGAATGGGAAGGAGGTTAGACCATCCAGCCTGAGCCTTTAAATGGGAGACATCAGATCCCACGGTTCTGTCCTTAAATACGACAGTGGCAGGGGTTTTAAAGAGTTGATTTCTCTATTTCAAAGCCAGCTTCGGCTGAAAAGATGTGGGAAGACCAAATCTGGTGACTCCTCCGGAACAGATGACACGATTCAGTCAAAAAACATGAATCGACCGACCTGGTGCGAGAAAGACTAGTAATGAAAACGCTGCAAATGTTACACTAGGGTTTATTATTCTTTGTGCAGAAATTTGATTCTGTGTCAATGGAAAAAAAATTTTTTTTGAATTTGTTTTTTCAAACACTTTTTGTTTTTTTACCTACTTGAAAAATATTTGAATTTTATTCCTGGGATCCTTCAAAAATCCCATTTGTAGTCCCATGAAAGCCCTATAGATCGCTTCAGTGAAATCGGATCGATCCGGAACCCCCAAAAATGAATTATAAGTCCAAAAATATTTCGAAAACGACACCTAACACGATCCCATAGCCAAAAGCCTTAAAAAAAAACCTCCCGTAGCCCCATTTTAGCACCATAGCGCCCCACGGGTTTGGGCGATCGGGCTGAAAACCTTGCGGGCACAAATAGATGGTAAACCGAGTATTGTGTCAAAATTTCAGATTAAAAAAAATTCCTACTGCCCAAAACGGCCCGGACGGCGTACGGACATTTCGGTTTTGGAATCTAGACCTGTTGAACCGAATAATGTCAAATTTTGAGTCGTCGACCTCCGTCGCGATTACATAGGTGTATTATACCAAGAATAATAAACCAAAATGGAGGATTATCCATCGTTTATTAAATAGTTTTGTTCCCTGATTGCACCTGAAAATTCACGATAATTTAAATTGGTGATCTAGATCGTAGAAGCTGATTTTTTGTTTGTTATTTAACAGCGTCCAAGTCAGCGGGCTAACCTTGTGCAAAACAGCACTTCTTCAATTCATTCGTTCCATTTGAAATTTGGCGGATCTTCCATCATCACTCCTTATGACGGGCGGGGGTTGAAGGGGATAATCGATAAAAATGTAGATTCCGAAAGGAAAAGAGGGGAGAGAAGAAAGAATAAGACGGAACGGAAGCGAAAGGGAAGAAATGACGGTGTTGAAGGAGGGGGAGGAAAGAAAGGTTTTTATTCCTCCGCCCTTTTCTGAAGAAGATCCCCCCCCCCCCCCCAAATGAAAGGCGGAGTAAAAATGTAATCTCCGACTCTCCCTCACAGATACACAAATGATGGATCAAGTCCCGTTTACTTCCGCGAGTAGGTACTTTTACTAGCCTACACGATCAGGGCGTATGTACCTACCTAGTGACATGTAATGATTTTCAACCAATTTTGACTGTTGTGAGGAAATCCAAATCTGAAGTTAGATAGTGTAACACATAGTTAATTAATTGTTCACCTCCTCATTTTTGATTTATTGATTTTTAGTTTAAAAACACCATTCCCCTTTGATTTATTTCTTAATGGTAAAATCCACCCGAGATTTTGGATAAAATCCGTAAAAATCGTGGGGTTACCCTCCTTTTTTGGTCCACTTTGGGACCAAGGGCCTAAACCCCAAATTAAATTTGTATCAATGAATTAATTTCAATTAATAATTTAAAATATGTAATAAGTTCAATTACTTAATACTTCACAACAATATTATGATTTTTAGATGACAATTGAAATTAAATTATCGATTAAAATTTATTTTGCCATTTTGGCTCTTTTGTCGGTCTGTTGTGAGTAAATCCAAATCTGAAGTTCGGTAGTTTAACCAAATTTGGCCAGGGAGTCGAAAAACAAGAATTTAATTTTTTGTCGACTCCCTGGCTTAAGCCCTCAAAGAGCCTAGCCATGTAGGCCATGTAGGCTACATTCCCGTAGCAGGTTCACTATAAACGGGGTTGGGAGGATTAAAACTGGTCTTGTTCCCTAAAAACAAGTTTCTGCAGCTAGATTTTCGCTCCCGGGAATCTGCTGAGGTTTTTGCTGTTTAGAAATCAATCTCTGCTCCCTGAAATCTAAATTTTACTGATTGATGTTAAAGAATTGAAGATTTTACTGATGTGAGGATTCTGCTCACCAAAGAACCCTTAAGATGGTGGGCGTACTTCTCGTTTGCGATATTTACGTTCGATCGGGGTTCAAGGTTAAGTTAAAATATCTGCAAGTGCTAGTCAAATATAATTTTGAGCAAACCTAACGGCCAGTTTTGAACTGTAGTCGTTCCATCTTAAATATCGCGATTTCTTTATATCTCTGTGTTAACTCCCTCCGCTCTCAGAGCTTCCCTTGAGAGGAATAACCCCCTTTTATTTTGCCCCATCCCTCCCAAAAGAGGGCGCTTCATCCCTCCTCCCACGACCGATTTTTCTTCCCCGTAATGGCGTCCCTTTTGAGTTATGGAACCGATTATACCTTTTCTTACCCCTCCTCCACGTCTTACTAACCCCCGACCGAAAAAGTTTCAACTTTTTAACTTCCCAGCTCTTCTAATCCTTCTTAGCGATTGTTGAACCCTCCCAACTAATTTCAAACCTTTTTCTTTCTTTCGCTGCTCGCGAATAAAAGTTTCCGTGGCATAATAACGATAAAATCCCTTAGAAATAATTTTAATTAAACTTGAAATAATAATTTCACCGGTGCCTTTGCAATTAAGGACTCCATCATCAGTTTTTAATAATTAATTAAAACCACAAAAATGGATGAATTTTGCAATATTATTCGTTGAACAGCCTACAGTTGTTTTCGGTTCGCCGAAAATTTTTCTTCGGTACAGAAGCAAAAACGCCGACAATTTTACTCACAGGTTTATCACGTTTAGTATAAACCATGTAATACAAAATGACAATTAGGTAACACAAACTGAATACCTGGATAGTGTTAGGACGGATGAGAGAACCCAAAAAGGACTCCTCGTCGAAAATTACTTGGAAAACGACACGTCGTCCTGGCCGGAGTCCCCCAAAAGCCCCAATTGGATCCCCATAGGACGCCCAACGATCCCAATGTAGTCGAATAGGTCTGAAGCCCAAAAGACTGCAAGAAAACGACACCCCACTCGACCCCCATCGCAAAAACGTTCAAAACAATTGTTGTCCTTGTTACTAAAATTTATTTAATAAAGAACAGAGTAGGAGAGAAACAACCTTTTTATGTTAAAATTTCCGATAAAAAACCTTCAGCCCAAAATGGCGTGGATGCCGGATGTTTTTGGACTCATTACTCTATTTGAAGCGTTTCTCATTTTTCGTTGGTCTAAGTCAGCAAGAGACTGATAATTTCATTTTTTATCATTACTGTTTGACGATGCAGTTGTATTTCGTTTTAGTCAAGAAATGTAAAAAATAATTTTGACTAATTAAATGTTGTTACAGAGCGGTATTTTGGACTCACCTCCTGACGAAGAGGCCGGCTGAGAACTGATAACCACGCCAGGCCCCCTGGACCCGTAAAGCTGGCCCCACAGTTGTACAACCCCCCTGACGGTTCCCAGGAACCAGTTCCTACAGAAAGGGTCAATTTTTACAGATTTGAAACAATAGGGCACGAAAAGGGTCATCAAAAGAGGGTATAAGTCCGGCTAGGGTCCCTAACAACCCAAAGGGACCCTTCCAGTTAAGGAAACCGGTTTCTATCCCTAAGACAAAACATATTGTCTTGCCCTTCCACCTGATGTCCGACGACATTTGCATATTTCAATTACCGCTCATCTCCTGGATCACCGGGTGCCGGTTTTTTGTGACCTCTTTATCCGCACCTTTCCATTAACGGACACGGCTTTTGTCCGGCGTCCGGGGGTGACCTCGTCCTGCGACCTTCCGCGGGTTGGATTTCACCCTTTGACAGTTTCCTTTGATATCACCTCATCTTACGCTTCCTCATCTTCCTATTCAATGTAAAATTCGGACATCCTCTAATTAACTGAAACTGGAGTATTCGTTGAAATTAATTAATTGAAAACCCCGATCAACTATTGGGGATGTATTCCACAGTTTCGACAAAGTTGGGGGCCAACAATAACCAAAAGTGACCCCCCTCCCACCCATTTTTAAAACGCCCAAAGTGGAAGGGTCCCCACTTAAGTGGAAAAAGAGGAGTCGCGAGTGGGGGGTAGCTAATTAAAAGTTTTTCGTTCACAGGGGCCTGACGGAAACTGCGGGGACCAAGTGAGGTGAGGGAGCTTTCCCAACGTATCATTTCCGCTCGCCAAAGTAAACGATATCCCCACACACACTGCAGAGGCTAGAAGAAGATCTTTGAATCCACCCCAGCTCTTGGCTGCTTCAAAACAATAATAGCTCTCCAAACTGGAATTAAAGCCCACAAAACCAGTTCTGTACCTAGCTCTTCAACAACTTGTAGGTACAGATCCTCAAGCTGGTTGTTTATCCCTTCAAACACCTCCCAAAATATTATAGCTCTTAGAAGCCGTTTTTATCGCGCGTTTCTTTAGCTTTTCAACTAGGTACTTTTATAGTACGTTAAACCGGTTTTGTAGCCCCTCGAACTAGTTGCATAGCTTTTCAAACCGCTCATTCAGCCTTCAGTCGCTTTTGGTTTATTATTCTTGGAATAATACACCTATGTTTTCGCGACGGGGGTCGACGACTCCGATCGGCCTCAAAATTTGACATTATCCATTTCAAGAGGTCTACATTCTAAATCCGAAATGTCCGTCCGCCGTCCGTTTTGGGCAGTAGGAATTTTTTTTAAAATCTGAAATTTTGAAAAAATACTTGGTTTTGGGGCGCTATGGGGCTAAAATGGGGCTATGGGAGGGGTTTTTGAAGGTTTCGGCTATGGGGTCGAGTTAGGTGTCGTTTTCGAAGTATTTTTGAACGTGGAATCCCTTTTTGGGGGTCCCGGAGCGATCCGATTTCAACGTGGAGATCTATTCGGCGCTCATGGGGCTACAAATCAGATTTTTGAAGGAAATCAAATATTTTTCAAGTAATGTTGGACGCATAATCCATTTTTCGAGGTCTCATATTTTTTTCCTCAAAGACATTTTTTATTTACACAGATTTAAATTTTGCACAAGTAACCTATATCAAAAAATAATAAACTATCAATCATTAAAAATTAAATTTTAATTTTGCGGCGATTTAAAATTACGTTTTGGAGAAAAGTGGGTTTTGCGCAACTTTAGTAATGAAGCGGCCTATTTTCTTCCTTCAGTTAAACAAGTCAGAAATAATCATTTTTCATTGAAATTATTTTTCGTTTGAAAAAATCTTTTTATCAATTTTTTAGATTTTTCTTGTATCCCACTCCTGGCTCACGCTCCCCTCCTGTCGCCTCTTCCTCATCTACCGGTGTGCGTTTAGGAAATCTTCAATTCCGTCCTACCCCCATTTTAATCCCTCGTTTTTAAAGAAGGGAGTCAAAACGTTGGAGGAGGGATTCAACTTTACTGTGGGGGGCGGGGATGAGGGAAGGAGGGAGAAAGAGGGCAAAATCATTAATAAAGTAAATAATTAATGTTTGGAGTTGGACGATGTACATTTTATCCAGCTCGCTCAGCCATTTTAAAATATCTCTTTCTCCCCTCAACCTCCTACTCTCGCTGGTCTTCCCGTTTTTCCTTGGGAACCACCCTATTATCCTTTTCTCGAAGGAAATTCCTTTCTCCCCTTTCCCTTGCAACGAGCTGGTCGGTGAGAGGGATGAGGTCAGTCATCGAATACAGCAGATGTTCTTGCCTTCATTTACGCGCTAGATTACGCAATATAATTTTTTTTTTTACTTTTTGTTTAATTGAAAAATTTGAAAGTGGCGGGGAAACGGACAATCACGGGGGCCAAAAGGGCATTCTCGGAGGAAGGGGTTGGAAAACCATTATCATCGAAGAATATAATTTCTAATCCTCCTCCCTCCGCCCACCAACTTCCTCCTTTTTCCCGGCGTACCTTCTTTAAAAGGAGATTGGGCTTCGGGGGTATTAGTGTCCACGGTTATAAATTAATCGTCGGAAAGGGAAAGAGAAAGAGAGAGAGAAATTGAAGCGAAGGAAAATGCAGAGTTTTCTGCTCTGAATTCCTTTTCGGTCGATTAAAATGTTCCATTTTCATCTGACCCCCATTTGTTTTTGCGAGATCTAAAAACTTGAACTCTCCAAACCAACAAATTCTGGAAATTTTCAACTGAAGCAAATACATCTTGACATTTTATGTCGCCTGTTACAATTCCTTGGGGGGTTCTTCTATTCCATAAGTACCTACTGCATAGATCTAACATGTCCAGGGGTTGCACAGGTCTGGACCCAAAAAAACCTACGTCCAAAATACTGCGAAAACAACACCACATTCTAAGTGAGTGTTTGCCCAAAGTACAGAGGCCCTATAAGGATCGCGCATGGCACCGAAATGAGAAGCATGAAAAAGATCTTTTAAAAGGGTCAAGATGGTCAAAACACTACCAATCTCAATTTTCTTACTCTTTAGTCTACTATCGAAGTTGTATGCAATTTACAAACAGTCTCGGAAAATTCATCGTGAAAGATCCACTTTGAAATCTAAAAGCGCGAAAACGACATGGATGCCATTCAGATTCGCACTTGCTTTGGGCCAAGTGTTCTCAACGACACCTCTTGGGAAAATCAAAAATTTCGTGTCTTCAAGTAAATGATCCATTTTTTTAGCGCAACCTTTTTTCCAAAAAATTGAAAGGTGCGCTCACCTCTTCGACATGTATGTTTGTTTGTTTGTTCTTCACAGCATCACGCCCAAGCGGCTCAACAGATTTTCATGAGGGTGGTCTCATTGTGATCAGCGAGTTCGGGGGGTGGTTATAGGCTACCTTGATTTTTCCTCCCTCATCCCCTTCATCAGTTTTCGGGAGGTCCTTCACGACGAAAGTTGTTTATCTCTGATGTGTAACTAAGGAGGCCTCAAAAGGGGGACGAAAGTTTTTGTCCGATTTCGTTGGTACAAGGGTCTATGGAATGAGCTTTTTAGGCTGATTCCAACGACTCCAAAACGATTTTTGCAGCCTGAGCCGTTCGTTACCTCTGATCGGCATAAGGTTTTCTTAAGCATCGGTCGTTAGGGTGCCGTTGTTTACGTTGTTTACGGATACGGATGTGGCATAGTTTGGTCGCTAGATACCTACTGTTTCTTAGTTTCTCTCGCTCATTAAATATTCGTAATAACAGAATGGTTGCGCTCATCTATTCAATTCAATTGATGGCTTTTTAGAGAGGTCGTGGAGATTCCGTACAACAACACAGTACCGGTTTTGAACAATTGGATCTTGGGTGCGCATGAAAAAATGCAAACGTAAAAGTGCAAAAGTTTGCCCCCACCTCTCCTACTTTTACCAATTTAAAGACGTAGCCTGTCACCTGAATAAATAAAAATCCTAGTTTGTAAAGTTTATAAGTTTGAAGTAATTTATTTTCATGGCTTTTAATCTTTAAAAGTAGGTACCTAATAAAAATTCAAATTTCTGAATCCCATTCCGGTCTTTTTACTTCCTCAAATAACTCGTAAAACAGACGCCTCATTCTTTAGGGGTGAAAATGTGGATGCAAAGTGAACAAGAGTAAAGGGAGTGTAGGTGGTTGTGGAGGGGGGGGGGGGCTGTAAAAAATAATCACCGGAGTGGGATGGACCCTTGAAAACATCCGCTATTTTTGCTTTTTCCTTCCAGCTTTAAAAACCTTGCCGGTAGTGCCTGAGAGAGTGAGTGAAATGAACGGAAGGAAGCTCGTGAACTACCCCCATTTTATACTGCCCTGCCTTATACTACCCAAAGATGTGAAAGAGATGGATACGGAGTGAAGTTGAGCCGCACGAAAATATCCCAAAGGTGAGAAAGTAAAATTTTGCCATAACATGATGATTGAGTGGAGCTGTTACTTCTCCCCCAACACACTTTCCCCTTGAGACGAGAGTTGGACTTCCCGACCATGGACAGAGCATTGAGACGAGCCATGCCGTAGCTTAAATCGCTGAACCGAGGGAGGAATTAAGCTGAGACGAGACAAGTTCTAGTAAAGGATCACAATGTGGACGTTAATTGTATGGTATAGACCCCCCCGCCGACACACACAATCGCCAATGCTGTATCACCCATCCATCTCGTTCAAGTCCATGACTCTGCTTACCTTCTTCCCTTTCACCTACCACTCCACCAAGAAGGTTTTACGCGCGGAAAAACCTTTGCCGTTCCTTCTTCCTTTCTGCGAAGGGACGAAGACGTAAAGTTTACAACCTTTTCCCCCGAAGGGAGCGATTCCCATTTGTAACGCTGGAAAGCATGAAAAACTCAGCAGGGACCAAAGCGTCTTGCGTACGGAAGACAATATCCTCGTGTGGAACAAGCCGAGTGAAAGCGTGGAGTTGAAAAATTGAGCGGGTAGGTTTACGTGAGGTTGATATGGCCGAAGAATGTTGTGGAGTCACTTTGGGCGAGCTTGAAATTTGAATGTTGTCTCTCACCTAAAAATTACCTCAATAAAATTTCAGAATTGCGTAGGCTGTCAACGAGGCGCAAATGAAAATGCTGAAAATTTTGCGCTAGGGTGTATCCATCTTTTGTATAAATTGTGCCAACATTTGAATGGCCATTTTGGCCCTTTTTCAGTTTTTGAAAGCCTTAGAGCAATCTGTTTTTTCATTGTATCATCAGTGACTAGGGTGTTGTAGGTTTTGCTTTGTTCATGATTATGCGTTTCATATTCGAGTAAAATTCTTTTGACGTCTTATGGCGGGGGTTCATTCCAAAATTTGCGTCATCCTAAAAACGTGACTTTTTTTTGCGAAATTGCCGTGTGTTAGAGACTTGGAATTTGGGAATAGGACTTACACTCAAGCAAAATGTGGCGTGGATTAGCTGAGTGGCTCCTAAAATTAATTTCTACGGTAATCTAGTAAATTATAGTTGCTAAGCATTGTGCACCTAAGTTACCGTACTTTGATACCGTTTCCTGGCGAGACAGAATTTCATAGGTATACTTTGGGTATACATAGGTGACATACATAGGGTATACATAGTGGTAATTACTTGATAATCATAACGGTTGAAAAAAAAAAAAAAAAATCATCAGCGGTTGCTACCTACTGAACGTATGAACGATTTCCGAAAACAACAATAATTGTTGTTTTAATTATTAGAACATCAAATAAAGGAATCTCTTTCTGGTAGGTAGTTCAAATATGTCGGGTGAAGAGAAAATTCTCTGTTAAGTAGGTAGGTACCTACAATCAGTTGAAGATAGAGAAGAACAAGTATGTAGAATGTGTATAAGAAAAGGATTGAGAAAAAGATACGAAATGCTGAGCTCAGGAAACATAATCGTGTTAGAAAGAAATTGGCGGCGAGTAAAATCAGATCACATCTTGTTAAAATTTAATAAGAAAGATAAATTGAAAAAGGTAAATAATATTTACCTGAAAAAGGTAAATAATATTATTATGGCCATGAAAATCATGTCTTGCTGAGATAAGTACGTGTACGTGTACGAACACAGGTGATACTAAGCAGCTTACTCGCGCTTATGCAGAAAGTAAGAATCACATCAGAAGAGTATTACTATAGATTTAGCTCCTCACTATAGTGAGTGAGGAGCTAAATCAACAGAGCAGAGAACAAGGAGTCACATCAGAAGAGCAGTGAGTGAGGAGCTTAATCAGTTGATTAGCGAGTGAGGATCTGAATAAGCAGAGTAGTGAGCAGAGGTATGGACAGCAAAAATGAATAGTAGGTAGGTACCTACTCATGATACGTTTTTGAAACAATTATTGAATAAAAAGAGCTTTGAACGGGAGTGCCTAACGCAGGAACTTAATAAGTTGTCGTGAAGAAGAACTTAATAATATGAACCTTTGAAATCGTGATGCCTATTTTCCCTAATCTACGCTCAACCATAATTAGGTGAAGGTAACACGATTGTGAACATAAGGAAGGGGTAGCTGATTGTCGCGTTGGCCTATCGGAGGCAACTGTGTCCATTTTTCACGGGGAGTCTGAGACAATCGTCCCCCTTTGCACCCTATCGTGGAATATTAGACAATGGTCAGGCATCAGGCAGGTGACCGGAGTGGTCAGACCGGTATGTCCACCTGGACAACCGGTTTGCCTTTAGTTTTATCAACAACCCCCTTAAGCAGCACCCTACCCCGATGGGTCATTCAGCACTGGTGCATCTGGCCGTCTCATCAACATGCAAATGAGTCTCCTTGTAAACCAGTTTATACAAATACTGTACGCACTGAAAATAATTTCAAAAAATTAATAACTCGGTATCTGACAGTTCTCACTCTGGTTGTCACGCTTCACTTGACCCCCCTTAGCAGAAAGAGAGAAGAGACAACGGAAAACAAAAGAATAGGGAGAGATATAAAGAGAAAAGGAATAAAAGGCGAAGGTTTGTCAGTGAAAAGTTGGAGGCGTTTAATTAACTTTTATGTAGAAGAAAATGGAAAAGGAAGAAAATGGGGGAAAATGGTGGAGGGGCAGGCCTCCTCCTTCAAGCCCCTCTGCCCCCGTCCAACCACCGCACCCTTTTCCATCACCACTTCCTATCGGCCCTTCCCGATAAAATGTTTCTGTATATAAGTCTTGCCGTCGTTTTCTCTCTCTCTTTCTCTTTCTCATTCTTTCACCCCCTCTCGCCCCCTCGCTCTCCCTCCCCGATAAATTAATAACAAGTTCTTCCAACCCTTTTAACGGGGCCTTCCGCCTATCCGATGGGACGTCAAGCAATTTCGCTGAAGCCTCGTCTCATTTTTGTTCCTCTCAGAGACAATAAGACTTTTGCCTTCTCTGAATGGTTGCCTTCCCTGAAAATGAAAAATACGGCCATCGATCGTGTTCAATATAACCGTGGATAAAATTGGCCTGTGAAGTTTTCGCTGAACGTAGGTCTTAATTTGAAAATAGCTGGTCCTTTTTGGAAAATCAAAATTGCAGACACATAGTAGACAACATCGGCAGGGTCGTGCAGAATTTGAATAGCACGCAAGTAATTGTTTAGGCTTGAAAGTCGATCCCGTATCAACAATCCCAGCAAGTAGTTTTTAAAAATTTCATGCGAACTTTATGAAGAAGCGAATCGTAGCTGTAAACTGCAAGAAGGAGGTAAATATTGTCTGGGATGTCGACTTCGGTTGTTGACCAAATTATGCTTCAATAGTCGGAAATTAAATTTTGCTGCATTTAATGGACCCGCTCACATTTGGTTAATTGGAGCTAATATCGTCCAGGTCTCAATGCCAATAAGCTCCTGCGGGCACAAAGCTCCTGGTTTGGAGAGGGAAGGAAAATTATTTCATCAGTAACTCTAAGCACCAAATGTTTAACCTGATGTCGTATTTCCTTCAACTCGACTTGATAAGTTGTTGAGTATGAATCGAAATTTGAATGACAATAATTGTGTGAGCTAGATTAGATTTGAATGACAATAATTGTGCGATAATAGATTATGAAAATGCACTAATTATTGAAATATCCACTTTGTCTGGTATGTAATCTTTCGTGACACTGGAAATGAACTGGTAGATTCCATTCACATTCAGAAATCGCCATTTTTGAGTCTGCTGTTCAGGTACCTTGAAATGATTTGGACAGCTTCTCAACTTTTACGTAGGAAAGGTACCTGGAACAAAATTTGTTCTTGACTATTTAATAGTAGGAGATCCTCCTTCGTTATCTGAAATCCTGTTGTTGTTGTTACAGTACCTAACTACTTTCTTGTCGAACCTTAAAACTATTCGGAACGAGGTGGTGTTATACATGTGAAGCCAATCTTAAAACGCTGCCCTGTAGACTAGTGGGCAAATACCCAGCTTTGCCCGGGTATGATTTTAAAACCTTCCCCATGTCATGTTGAGTAGGTACGTGTACCAAATTTCACGTTATTTGGTTGTCTGGATCTTGAGTTATAAGGGAACAGAGAGACAACAAATGCGTCTTATATATATAGAGAAGAGATATATTCGGTGTGGTATATATAAATTTTGTCGGTGACCGCCAGAGGTCTCTCATTTCAGTTCCGTGCACGATCTCATCCCATTCCATGTGTCAACCAAGCGAAGGACGTAGTTTAAAATCGCAAGTCCAATAATTATGATCATCGTTTCTGTGGTAAACTGGATGAGAATTGCCTTTGGAAATGCGCACGTCTGATGACCCATCGGGTTTTCCAGTGCGAATAAATGGGAAATCCCGACATTTATATACACACATGTTTATCGTGAGGTCAGAATGTTTCATCTGATTTGAATTAATCAAACGGTAGGGCATTGGAAAGGGGAATAGGGCTTGTAGATGTCGTTTGCTTGCAGTAAAACTGACAATGACGCAGTACTCGTCCATTAGATTGTATTTCTATGCGGCCTCATTGGTGGGGGTGAGTCGGGGATATGATTGTGTGCATGCAATAAGCCGGGGGACAGTCGTTGTGCGAAGTTGATCTCTCCATCTCACTCTGGCCCATCTCTATTTGTCTATTTGTCTATCGGAAACTTCTATTTGCTGCCCCTCCTATTCGACGCCCATCTGCGTCCACTACGGCATCAGTTCGCCCGCCGCTCTCGCCAATGTAAACAGTCCAGGGCCTTCTGTTAACATAATTTATGTGTTATTTCTCCCGCTTTCCGTTCGGTACCCGCCCACTTCAACAACTCGTTCAGAGACGTCACTTTATTCTGCGCTGAAGCGCGTTGAATGCTAATTCCTTGCCTGAATGTTGAATGCTGCAATAGTGAAAGCCTATTTTTGATGGTCGAAGGCTGCGTCCGAGAACTCTTGTCAGGGTGGAGTACATGAACGCTTTCAGTGCCACCACCCTCAAGTAGTCTTATGCCTCCAACGCCTCTGAGACTGTAGACCCAGAAAACATTTCTGGAATTCCATTTCATTACTTCCTACAACACACGGCGGCAAGAACTTGGACATAACGACTGCAACTGAACCTAAATCCACAAACGTGAATTCAGGTAGACAACCATATTATGGTACACTTAATAACGTCCGAGATGAGTCACTTCCATTGTCACTTTCGTTCAAGTCTAAAATACTAGTACATTCATTGTTAATGAGTCATTAATTTTCAATTACGATAATCCGCTTAAAAGTATTTTAACAAATGAATCAAATTTATCCAGAAACTGAGCAAAAAATGACTTTTGTCTCAATTTTTTAACTTTATTTAGGTAGTGAGATTTTTTTTTTTTTTTTTTTACCAAAAAATCTATTGATCTCAATTTTTTCCAATTCCGATCATTTCCCGTTCCACTATCTCCCGTGAAGATTTCCATCTTCCTCGAACCCTTAGCAACTTCTTCCAAACTCTCAGAGAGATTAATTAAAGGGAACTAGGGAATAATTAGTTGGGAACGCCAGGGGCGTGTCTCATCTTTTGTATCTAAGACGTATTTTTCACACCCCTACTCCCCCTACCACTTCACCTCCCTCCAGCCGACCCGGACTATTGAGTTTTAAAACAATTTCTCATCCGAAGGCCTCCAAGAAGAAGCGAAAAGAGAGGAGGGTTAAGAACGTAAGGACATAATGGCTCTAATCTCTCTTGAAGTTTTTGTTCACCCTCATACCTCACCCCTCCATGCCATCCTATCAACCTATCGCTGTACATCCAACCCCCATGGACTCTGAAAAGTTGGATACGGCCAAGGGAAATGTAGAACATGATAGAAACTATCATCACCGAAAGACGGTTTACAGGGATCTTATACTGAGCAAGATTTTTCAAAACAGAAGACATAACGAGACATAGTCATTCCTATAATATTAAGTATGTTAAAAAGTGGTTTTTCAGCTCGCCATTTGCCAAAGTTAAGGCTAAAAATATGCAAGCCAGACTGGATAGGGTTATTGTGCGTATTTTGAATTTGTAGTGGATCCCCCCCCCCCCTGCTCAAGATCTAGTTCACCTATGTGTCGCTAGGGCCTATCCTCAACACTGGGTTGTCGATCTTCCCTTGCACGACGGAGTCTTAACATTTCCCCGTCGTCACATGACAAGAATATTTCAGGATTCATATTAAATATGACTGAAGCAAATTATGCAATGATATTGTGCACATCGTCAATCGTCAAATAATATTATTTCATATGAAATTGGCGGCGAAGGCAGCGGAAATATTTATTTTATTCCCCTGGGATCTGGAGCCCAAATCGCATTCTGATTCCGGGGACTCAGCTCTGGTCCAGGAATCTGACCACCTTATATCTTTACCTGCTATCACCAGTTTCGCTACTAGGCATTCGGATTCCTCAACCCCAAACTGCCAATTAGCTCGGACCTATGGCAGCTCTCGTTCCTCCGTCAAAAATGGATTAGTGGCAGTTGGGTAAAGATCACACAGTATTCTCCCCCAAATTGTAACGAAACACTAACTTGAAGCGGGATCCATGTTAATAACTCAATGATCCTCTGCTCCCTCCTTCTTATGTCCTCCACCCCCACATTTAAGACGGGTGATTGTGGCGTTTTTGAAGGGGTGGCGCCCCAAATGCGGAGGACGGTAATAGTGTGCCATTACCATCGTGATATATGTGTCCACCATATTTTCGGAGCAACTTTTCAAGCCCGTCATTGTTTTTGCGCCTTTTAAAATCCCTTAGGTGGTCGTTGGGGGGGGGGAGGGGGATTGAGGGGCTGCAACAACAGGGTGCTGAGAAGCAGCTATGGAATCTTTTGAGAGAACGTCTAAGCTCATTTTCCAAAAGACTCCTAAGCACAATACGCAAACTTGATTTTTTTTTTTTTTCACTCTGAGCAGCAGTGAGTGAACAGCGACGAGAATGTTACGACAGGTTAATAAGATCAGCGTTAATCGAAAATGACATCTCACTCAACCTCCTGGCCTAAGTCCACAGTTTGCTGGATATCCCAAGGTGCACTGTTGCAGTACCCTTTCATTTTGGAAGTTGTGGGCCTTGCACTTCTCCCGACGGTGTAGGCGGCACAACCAAGGAGGTTAACATGAGGGTTTTTTTTTTTTTTTTTTTTCAGGGCTGATCCAGAAGTGAAAGTGTGAACCGAGCTTGCTGCTGCTGTAAGAGTGGGAGCTAGAGGGTCAAGTGCTGCGAGGGACCATCGTATTTTCAATGAGAGAACTGTGGATTTTCTATTTAATCGATCTGTAAAGCCGTTACGTATAGGCCGATGGCAATTTTGGTTTATTGATCTTGGAATAATACACCTATGTTTTCGCGACGCGGATCGACGACTCCGATCGGCCTCAAAATTTGACATTATCCGTTTCAAGTGGTCTAGATTCCAAAACCGAAATGTCCGTCCGCCATCCGCCGTACGCCGTCCGCCGTCCGCCGTCCGCCGTCCGCCGTCCAGGCCGTTTTGGGCAGTAGGAATTTTTTTTAAAATCTGAAATTTTGACAAAATACTCGGTTTACCATCTAGTTGTGCCCGCAAGGTTTTCAGCCCGATCGCCCAAACCCGTGGGGCGCTCTGGGGCTAAAATGGGGCTACAGAAGGTGGTTTTTGAAGGCTTTTGGCTATGGGATCGAGTCAGGTGTCGTTTTCGAAGTATTTTTGGACGTAGAATCCATTTTTTGGGGTCCCGGAACGATCCGATTTCACTGTGGCGATCTATAGGGCTTTCATGGGGCTAAAAATGGGATTTTTGAAGGATCCCAAGAAGTTAAATATCTTTCGAGTAAAAATTAAAGAATTTTTGAAAAAACACATTTTTGAAAAAAAAAAATCCCCTCAAAAAGTTTTTTTGAAATATAAAAATCCAAAAAAAAAAATTTTTTTTTTAATTTTTTTTATTGACAGAATTAAATTTCTGTACAAGTAACCTATATCAAAGAATAATAAACCCTTGTGTAAAATTTGCAGCGTTTTAAATTGAAATCACTAAAACCTGGTCTTCAACAACATTATGGTACTATAAAAATGAAACAATTGGATGGGTGATTGCAAGAAGGTTTAGATTCCAAAAATTCAGAAAATGAGGTAAAGACGCCATTATTTAGATAATGCTTAGCTCGATGAATGAGTGAAAAAACGCTGCAAATTTTACTGCAAGGGTGTATTTTACTGCTCCGATATAGGTTAGTTGTGCAAAAATTAATTCTGTGTCATTAGGAAAATATTGTTGAAAATATTTAAAAAACATTCTGCACATTCATTGAAAAAAAAAAAAACAAAAAAAAAGCCTACTGCTCGGGCGGCGGATGGACATTTCGTTTTTGGAATCTAGACATCTTGAAACGAATAATGTCAAATTTTGAGGCAGAACAGAATTTTCGACCTCCGTAGCGACTACATAGGTGTATTATTCCAAGAATAATAAACCAAAAAGGGTGACATTCCAACTGCTCTCCATAACATTGTTGTTCTTTGAAATCATTACTGAGCTGAAAACGGATAAGATTTCAGCTTGAAAATATACGGTTTTTATAGTTTTTCTCAAAATGAGCAATATGAAATTTTAAGCTATTTGCAATCACCCATTCTATAGAACACATAGACTCTAATATATTAGAGTCTTAGAAGCTACCTAAACTCAATGAGACAATGAAACTTGATTCAAAACTGACCCCTTCAAGTTGTGATCGCTATCTATATGTACCTACTCAGAGTATGAAATGTTTCCGCGTCATTCGAGTTGATACCGAATTCCAGAGTAATGTTTCATTCAACATTCAATGACAGATCTATGGGGGAGTCGGCAGTCACATGATTTGGTATTACTCTATTGGGGACCTTGTCACCACAGTCATCAAAATAATTTTGCAAGAAGAACTACCAAAACGAAGTGAGCTCTCATGGCGAGCGATTCCTCAAAAGCATAACTTGGATGAAAAATCCCGAAAATCCCTCTCGTGACTTCTCGTTGCTCGTTAAAATCGATAACAAATTTCCTCGTCGTTCTTTCTCGAAAAATCCTATCTTCTTTCCTCGCCGCCCTCAGTGCCCTTCAGCCCTATAAAAGGCATCCAGTGGAGGAGGACGTTCAGAAGGGGAAAAAGGCTGAGGCGAGGGGAAGAAGAGGGGCAGCTAATTTAAAAGGAAAACAAAGCAAGGGGCCGGTAATTAGTTTTTGTGCGAAAAGGCGAAGAAGAAGAAGCCCGGAGAAGTGCCTCCCCTGCCTTTCGTCCGCATGAAAAGATGAGGGGGGTAGTCAAGGCCTCACAGGAGATGAAACTGAATTGGTCCGAACTCAGTGCAGAGCGCCTTACCACTCTTTCCCGTCCCATAACAAGAGAAAAGTGGAGTAAATTGTCAAGCAAAGGCCCTTCGTAACCCCCTTCCCCTTCCCATCTTTTCCCAATAATGGAGAATAAAACATTTTTCCTCAAGAAACGATGAAAACTGGGACTCAAATCTCCCCCCCCCCCCCCCCCGCACGGTAAATTGTTAACGCTACCCTCCTACCTTCCTACCTATCTCCTCCATACCCTCCTCCCTTCCTTTCATCACTTTCCCCAATAAAGCAAAATAGAGCATTTTTGTTCCACTCTACCCTTCTTCATCGACTGCGAAATAGCCATCGGTGGAGGCGGGGTGGGAGTTTTGTTCCTGTAAAATGCTTTCTATCAAACAATCAAAGAAAAGTACCGTCTTTGGCCGTCCAAACCTCTCAACTTCCTCACTAATTGGCACTCATTGAATCGGAAAAGAAGACTCTTCTCGTTGTCTTTTATTCTACAAATAAAGGCGAAGCGAAGGGATGGTGGAGGTTTCCAAGTCCTTGTTTTATACCCCCCACCCCTCACCGCATCCCTTGCACAGACCCTTTTCGTTTCAATTTTCTCCGGTCGGTCCCATTAATTAATTCTGCAGACTAAAAGTAAAACTCTATAGAAGTGTCACTCTGCCCCATCTCAACCCCCAACTTCGCTCGATGTAATAGCGATAAAAACTTATAGTTATTGATAAGTTTTAAACCGCGGCGGATCATTAGAACGTGAAACTGTATCCCTTTGATGGGTCCCCGGTGGTATATATATAATTTATAATATATTCTGTTATTATAAGATAATAACAAAATGATTATATTATAATAAAATAGTTTTGGATGGATTTTACAACAAAATGATATTATTAAGGATAATACTTCTCTTAATAATGTCACGATGACTTCGTCCATTGCGGAATGCAACATGGCAGGAAAAAATGGAGCATAACGGGGGTGGGTTTGTTAGGGGGATTGAGGGAGGGACCACCCCTTGACAACCCACCCCCTTGGAAGACGTCCTTTCGCACCTCTCCAACCATTTGCTCCAATTAGACAACCATCACTCTACAAGCCTCGAAAAACGATTTTCAATGACTCTTTCAATAAATAATTTATTGAAGAATTATTCTTCTCCTATCTATATTACTAAAACTGTTCGTATCTATTATTATAATGTTGCCTGATATTATCTGCAGGTATCTTACCTTCTACGAGATACATCGTGGATAATATCAACATATTATGTTGAAGGAAATCCGTCGTTCAAAGGAGCCCGCGTTTGGTCGCAATCGGCGTAACTACATTAAATGCTTGAGCTTAAATGTATAGGTAATTACTATTAAACTCCCCTATTAGTTCCCTATGAGCAGGGTTTCTTCGTTTGAGTATCATGCCGAAAATCGAAAATTTGTTAATACATCCAGTTATAGTTTCACGGTAACAAAAAAGAACCTCCTCTCTTCGTACCATGTAAACCGAATTAGTTACCTTCCATTCTGCATTAACTCGAACTCGTTTGTTTAACGGTAGTGTGGGTGAGGGATGACACCCTCCAAGTCCCACCCCTTTCCAGCATCTGCGATTCTCATGTGGGTCGTTCGAAGTGTGTCAATATGACCTTCCTCCAGCCTGCACAGAAAGACGTTTTTCCAGTCACAACTGTTGTTTCAAGTGGATAGTTGGGAATGTGTCTAGTTGGCTCGCGTTTGTTGTACTGACACGGATCATCTCTTGGGCAGAAGGGTTGGACGCTCAGAGGGTCAAAAACGGGTTTTCCCCAAACGAACTTGAAACAAAAGATCTCGCTCGTTTTGTTTCAAAGGCCCCCGGCAACCCTTCCGTCAGAGCGGCCAGTTCACAAACCACCTGCCCTCCGGCATTCGCACAGGAGGTCTTCAGTTTCTTAGGGGGTCTTCAGGGTGTCTTCGGGGTCTTCCGGGAGGGGTCATTGATGAATTGGGAGGGGCCCGGACCCTTTGATGGACAATGACGGCCACGGGCTAATTGAAGCGGCTTAATTTTACCCTTAAGACAACGGGGACCATCGTGAGAAAATATCTTCATTTGGAAGCCTATCCGAGAGCAGATGGACCGTTGCAGGCCACTTCCTTGAGGTAAGTTGGGGAGGGATTTGTAGGGACAATGGCCTTCACTGAGTTCTTCTTGAGACAACAGCTCTGTAATGAACTAAAGAGGGATTCTCACGGAGGAAGATCATTCCCATTCAAAAGAACACACACAGTTCAGAATTAGGCAGTGTCTACAGATGTATAGATTATTATTTGCTTTTTCTTAAATAAATAATAAACCATGGTTATTTATTTAGAATTATTCAGGTGTATTATTACCTACTTTACATAAAAATAGCGATAGAGTTGTTCTGAAATTCTGCGCCCTCATAAATCGAACCTAAGACCATATTCCAAAACAACATCTCACTCAACTCTCCTGCCAAAATCCCAGTATATAGCACACCATGAGACTGCGGAGGGTATGAAACACTTGAGCACGTACGTTGATGTATGAAGAGAGCCCAATTTTGTGTATTTTTTTCATTTCTTGCTTCCGAGTCAACAAATGGTAGATAGCGGAAGCTATGTTTTCACTTTCGGGATCGAAAAAATTTGGTCCTTCAAAATTAAAATTTCCATTTGTATTTTGCGTTTCAGAACCACCTGAGCAAATTTCGTTTCGTGTCCTCCTGTCCGTCTGTCCGTCCGCATTTCCTTGTTACAGAGATAACTTCCACAACGCAGGTCCGAATTTGGTCAAATTTTCGGGGATTATGCGGGTACGGCTTATTGAGGTTCCAAATCAATTTCATTACGATTGAATCAGCGGAACGCTGTGCACAGGCACTAACGTATGCACGAACTAAATTTTTTTTTGTATTCATAAATTTTGTAATGACCTAATAATCCAATTTGGCTCTTATGTATATCGTTATGTTATATATGGCTGTTAAATGTATATCGGGGTAGTCTTTGAATGCAAGGAAGCTCGTTTTTTTTTTAAGCTATTTGTACTTTCATGTTCTACACGTTCTCCATAAAATCAGGATTTTTAAGGCAGAGAAAACCTTGAAAGGCGAAGGTTAAGGCAGTTTCGTTTATTAAGAAAACCGGACAGGCCGGCAGTGGCGGGGGTTTTATTTTGTATAATCACGAGAGCAATTGGTGTTGGTAGTGGGGGTTGGGTACGAAGGAGAAGAGAAAGTAATAAAAAACATCCCCTTTTTCCTCGGGAGTTACTTCATCTCTTTCTTCTTTCCCCCGCCATTTCCTCTCTCGGCCACTTGCCTCATTTCACCCTCCTTTATTTCCCTTTTGATCTTTTTAAATCGTTTTGAATTGGTAATTTTGGAGGAGAACTCCCCCTCCACCGCCTCACGGCACTGTTTTCTCCGTTCTTACGCTTTTCTTCATAACTTTTCTTCCTTTTCTGAACCCCCTTACCCCTCCCGACAACTGCTGAAGAAAATTAAAATTGATTCAAAAGGGATGGTTGAAGGGGAAGAAGTGGTGCAGAGAAAGAACTCCCTTCCCAGTTCCAGAAAATTAAAATACTCGGCGCCTCAAGTCTGTGCTTTTTCTTCGTTTCATTTGGAAGAGCCTGTTATAACAAGAATAATATTCAACTCGTTATGCAGCAGAAAGAAATTTTCATCACTACCGGAATTGTGTTTCAAGGAAGGGCCTGAGTGAAACCGCTGCAGGTTCGATTGGAAGTTGAAGACCTTTTAAAATACTAGCCCCACTGGGGCACCTTGGGGACCATTTAGGTTGTTGGTACCTACCGAGTAATATGTCAACATTTCAGACTACGGATATTCCAACATTTCAGACTACGGATATTATTATCTAATTGGGCTAAAACACGAAGTTGTAAAAGAAAAGAAACTCGATGCAGATAGGTCCACGTTCAACGCCAAACAGCAGCACGGCCAGAAATCAGCAGAAGGTCATGAAATCAGCAAGACCAGCATGATTAGAATCTAATCTGTATCTGATACACGCTGACCCCGTCTTTTCCTCTTGGCGACGACCATTTGAGGGGGGCTTCTAGGATTTCTACATTGTTTTCGGATAAGTATAGGTTTTCCAAGCTCAATTGAGAATTTTCTGAAGTAAAGAAGAGAGAAAACTCTCAAATTGAAACGGAAAGTTCTCAATTCAGCTGGGAAAATTCTCAATTCAGCTTGGAAAAATTTAATTCTCAACTAGGTTTGGAAAATTCTCAATTGAGCATGGAAAACCTACACATTGTGGGATTTTGGGTAGTTTTGGTTTCACCACTAACAGGGTAAGATTGGTATAGTAGCAAGTGCGCACAAAAGCGCGCGAAGAGAAGCCTCCCTGTCCGAGCGGCTGAGCGAGGCGAGAGCTAATTTCTTATTTTGTCGGATTGTCGGCGCAAACTGGCTCACCCATGCGTATCGGCGTTGTATGGGTACAGTATGATTGATATGGGGTTCAGACTGTCGCCTTCCTCTCGATACGAATAATTCTGGGTTTATAATAATAATAATAATAATAATAATTATTATTATTATTATTATAATAAATTATCATTATTATAATTTATAATAATAATTATTATTATGATAAATTGGTGATGATGATGTTGACCGTTTCAATGAATGTGGGTGGAAAGTTGTTGAGGGTCGATCAAATAAGACGAAAATGTGCCGACGGTTCTTCGTTGATCAGCGGAAAAATAATTTTGGAGGTTAATACGGATTTTAAAACATAGGTATTGAAGGTATAAATTATGAAACATGTTTCATCCACCCCCTTTTCTTTCTCGGTTTATACTGTATACACTTGGCAATGTTCACATTTTTAATAACTAGAAACTTATTTGTAATTAAAATTATTTGTAAAATATCTTTACTTTCTAGATATCCAATTTCCTTCAATAAAATCCGTTTTAACACAGTTCCAATGTCCTCCAAAATTATTTTTTTGATTCCTGTCATTTTATTCATTTCATTAGGCCCTGATGATAGGAGAATAAAACGTCGGCACATTCTCATCTTATTTGACCGGCCCTTAACGACTTTCCACCCACAATTATTATAATAGGTGCTGAATGTAGGTATAACAAACGAATTCCGACGATTGGGAGGTTTTGGCAAGCAGGAACATTCAACGAATCTAGACACGGACCTGTATGGTATGGGTAGGGTGGCCAGATTTATTTTTCGAGGAAGCAGTACATTAAACAAATAGTCGTAGGACACTTGACAAAAAAGTTGTAATGTCTAATAAAACGTCACATTAGGTTAAAATTTAACCGTTAAATCATTGCCACTGGCCCCAAAAATATTATGACTATAAGATGCAGACAATATAGATGTGATTTCATGAAGGTGATCAATACTCAAAGCTCAATACAATTCGTTTGCATTTAAAAACTAGTGAACCCATTTGAAAACGACAAAAACCGTAGCTCAGAGCCTCAAAGACCAACTTCTTCATCCTCCAATTGATAAGAGGTGTTGGTGTCCCATCTAATTTAAGTTCTTTGGAAGATATTGTCAAGTGCGTAAGGAAGTAGGCAGGAAGTAGCTCTCCAAAAACTCTTACTAGTTTAAAAAAGCAGTACATTTCAGGTGTACACAAGGGTCTCTGTGTACAGCAGTATCACATACCTTAAAGCAGTACTGTACTGCAAAAAGCAGTATATCTGGCCACCCTAGGTATGGGGTACCTACGTAGGCGTAGCGATGCGTGAACTCCGGGTTGGTGCGTATGATGTGTTCGTACAAACTCGTGGTGAGACGTTTTTTGCTTCCCATGATTCGGAAGCAAGTTCAGAGTCTAACTTCAGACTCGGGTGACGATTTTATTCATTATATTCCTCACTACTTGTCTCGAACGGCGGACGGCGTTTGGCGGGTGTACATTAAATTTTCGTTTCTGAAATCTAGACCTCTTGAAAAGGATAATGTCAAATTTTGAGGCCGATCAGAATGATAATGTCAAATTTTGAGGCCGATCAGAATTTTCGACCTTCGTCGCGAATACATAGGTGTATTATTCCAAGAATAATAAACCTGATAATAATAAAGAATAAAGCGGATCCTCCTTTCCACCTTCTTCCTTAGTACATGTAGTATGTAGAATGTATGCATACATTCTTCCTCAAATTCTGTGAGTTTAGGTAGTGTTTTTCACCATGAGCGGGGTCGGATCGGGGGCAACTGCGCTCTGATGGACTGACGAAGCGAGGCTCCCCTGTCCCCCTGCTGATAACAACAAAATTCCAAAACGAGGAGGGAAACCCCCAGAATTGGTACTGGCCATGGAACAAGGAAACTCTTCCGTGGGTACTAGCTCAGACCCATAGCAGGCGTATTATTGCTTGTTCAGAGCTCTCGCATTCTCGCGGAACTTAACGAAACCAACGAAGAAGGCGAGGGCCACGTTACCGACTCTCCACCTTGTTGGCGAACAAAACGCCTCCAAAAACTAATTAGTATACTGCAACGGAGGACGAATTTTCAGTACTTATTGGTAAAATGACTCGTGGGAGATCAAGTTTTATTTATGTGGCTAAATGTACCTGGTTTTACGAATTCCAACGATTTGTTAATTTTCTGAATGCGAAGAGTTTAATACCACACTATGGTTGCGGAAGGAAATATAATAATATCATAGATAATATTATTATCTTACTGTTTCATCCCAAAATATGGAATATACTATAAACCTTCAGAATAATGTTCTGAAGTGTAAAGTTAAGGTACCTGGTCAGCGCTACCACAAATTTTCAGGCGGTAAGGACCAAGGAGGTGGTGCCGTCTGAGAGGGGTGTTTTGGAACTAATGTTAGCCATACCGACCGACCCCTTACCGCCACCCTATCGACACCAACCTTACCCATAGATGGTAGGTAGGTAGTGACGGAGATACTTAGAAAGATCAGATTCTGTTCCTGCGGGTGGACCGGTAGGTAATTTTCAAAAATTAGTTCTAATTCTGTGCTTCAAGCGAAGAATTCGTGGTTTGACCTCATTTCGACCTCTTGTCTCCAGAGTCCTGTGAAATAAAAATTTGGGTAGTGCCCCAATAAAACATGTATACACACCATCTGAGTAGGTAGACACCAACAGATGCTGATAACCGAAATCATTTCCACACTGGTCCGAATCGTCGCAACCCACTCAATACACTCCGTCAATCAACACGTAGGTGATTTTGCCCGACGTGGAACTTTGGGCGAATTTCAGGAAGCGCCAATAGCGTCAATTCCCTCCGGAAACAGGAAGACCGCCCTGCTTGAAAGGAGACGCCGATTGGGGAGGGAGAAAAGTTTCAATTTTCGGAAATAACGCGGGAGAAATTCGGCACAGATACCCGAAAGAGGAAAAGGAAGCCAATTCATTGGGCGGGGCTGAAAATCGTTTTGAGCGTGCCCGACCGCGATACAAGACCCCCACGCAGTAGAAATAGGCCACTTGTGCCTTTCGGAAGAGATAAGTAGCGTTGATATTCCTACTTGATGCGCACAATTGGCGAGTTCGTACGAGAGTATTTTCCCCGTCAGCGTTTTCGTTTCCTGTCTTGTTATTTCTGTCGGGACCGACGCGATGAAACTTCGACCGCGTTCATTGATTGAGGTGACAAGGCGGTCCCGAATGTTCCTGTCAATATCTCATCCATATTCATTCAGAAGAATGTACCTAAATTGGAAGCCGCTTTTCGTGTCTATTTTAGCATTGCCAACAGTTGGCATAAAAGTTACTTTTATCACCCAACCAAAGTTTTTCGGTGGGCAAGCAAAACAATCGCTAGAATGGAAAAAAAATCATTAAATCGAATATACGATGAAGTTATGACTGGATTAAATCGAATATACGATGAAGTTATGACTGGATTAAAATCCAAAATAGGTATACGTAATATTATACGCGTATTATAGGTACCTAGGTATATTATAATATACGCATAATATACGCATTAATGCGTTTTAAAGAAACAAAAAAATTAGGGGAAAGTTGCAAATTTTTGGCGTCTTTTACAAAGCATAATCCAATCAATTCTTGCCTCGTGTTCACTTTCGGGAGACAAAAAACTTTTGTTGTCCGAATTAAAAATTTCCACTCGCATTTTGCGTTTCATATCCTACTGAACAAATTTGGTTCCGTGTCTGTGGGTCTGTCGGTCTGTCCGCATTTCCTTTTTACAGCTATAATTTCCACAATTTTGAATGAATTTAGCTCACATTTTGAGGGATTATGCGGATAAGGCTCCTTGAGGTCCCATACGAATTTCATCACAACAGAATCAGCGGTACGCTCTGCGCATGCGCTTACGTGGAATTCATTAAATTTCGTTGTTACACGAGGAAGCTATGTGCCATGCCCCCTTGGCAGTGTATTTTTTACGTTGGGTTTCGGTGGCCTCCGTCATTATTCAATAGTTAGTAGTTTTTACTGGGTTGAGTTCAATAAGGCCAAACTGCTTCTAACTCCGTTTACTCATTTCCCGACGTTTCAAAAACATGGTAGCTTTCATCATCAGGGGGGGACAGTGAAATCATTCTCAAATACGTGTGTATTGTCGTCAGAAGGAGCATTTTTTGTTTTTGAAACGTCGGGAAATGAGTAAACGGAGTTAGAAGCAGTTTGGCCTTATTGAACTCAACCCAGTAAAGTGTATTTTTTCTTTTTTCAATAATTGAAAAAATTATTTTTCCTGCCTGTATTCTGCAAAAAAAAAACTCATAGGATCTTGCACGCTTCGAAAAATCAGTAGAAATCTGAAAAATCAGTAGAGTTGGTAACGATGGTCTACGTCTAAATATTATAATATTATATAATACCTATTATTATACTGGTAATTGTGTAGGTACTATTCGGCATTCACCTGCGATCATTCAACTTCATGTAATTGAAATATCTTACTCTGACGGACATTGGAATGATAAAATAGATGAAATAAAAAATCGGAAAGGCATACCTACCTACCTTAGAATTCGCCTTAGAATAATAATTATTATTCGTCGTCCGAAGTATCGGGTTGGTGAGCTACCTATGTGGTTGAGTTAGGTGGCGTTTTCGAGTTATTTTTGGACGTAGAATCCATTTCTGGGAGTCCCAGAACGATCCGAGTTCATCTTGGGGGTCTATGGGGCTTTCATAGGGCAACAACTGGGATTTTGAAGGATGCCAGGAGGTCAAATAAGGTGTCTTTTCCGAGTAATTTAGGACGTAACATCAATTTTTCGAGGTCTCGCATCAGATCAACATTTTTTCAAAAATACTTTCTTAATGACACAGAATTAATTTTTGCACAATTAACCTTTATCAACGAATAGTAAACCCATAATAATATTACATATTATTATATGTAATATTATTACATACCCATATTATGTAAAATTTGCAGCGTTTTTTATTTTCATCCAACCCTCACTCAGTCACTCAACGTAAAAAATTTCTGCCACCGTTTCGCCTTTCAGACTTTCTATTTCATCACCTAGGTATTTTATCATTTCAACTACCGTAGAGTAAGATATTTCAATTACCTACATAAATAATCGCTGGTGAATGACAATTAGTACACCATTACCTACATGACATGTACTACTACATTGTACTATTACATGAAAATTCACCGCGTTCACCTAGTAGGTAAGTGTGAAAAAAAGTCCGCCATAGGGCAGGGCCACTCAACTGGTGTGGTTGTTGAAACTTAGTTACCGCCAAAAAGGTTATGCTTTCGAGAAGGTTACCTTACTCAATGTGGCGTTTGCTTTGTTTACGTTACCCAGTTCGTCTAGTTGTTCTATTCGTTGCGTGTTTTAAACATTTGTTGTAGTGAAATGAATCCATGGCCACGGACGATAATTCCGCTGACTGTGTTCTTAAAGCCAAAGTGCACAACGTGAAGAATCTCGCGCAGTTGTTGAAGTGCATTCATTTCAAAGACATAGCCGTTTGCTTCGCGAGTAAAAACGGGCTCAAGTTTGTCACGGAAGACGCCAAGTGCATGCAGGCGGCGGCGTTCGTTGGCGAGGATATTTTCGAGGTGGGTAATGGCACAATTTGATAGGGGAAATATCTGACAGTAATTGCTGCTAAAGACACGAGCGAAGACAAGGCTTTGATGAAGCTTCCTGTGGCTGTGAGTTCCTGTGGGCACAAAAGTATTAATCTTAACGTGGGTGCATCCGGCAAACCCCCCTTCACAGCATCGGTCATACGTATATATAAGTCAGGAAAGCTCTCATGCCCTTTTTTCTGGTACAGGTTGGTCTACTGTCTGAGGGAGTCTAAACCAATATAGACAATTTCTACTCTACTACCCTACTCACTCTGGATGACTCACCCAGGGGTTCGGTATGCACGGTTTCATACGGTAATGATAATGTTTGTCCACGTTGCCCTGGTGAACGGAAAAGTGCCAGGAAAACGGGCTCAAGTTTGTCACGGAAGACGCCAAGTGCATGCAGGCGGCGGCGTTACCAGGGGCGGTTTCAGCCCCCCCCCCCTTCTTATTGAGTTTAAATCTCTCTTGTACGGGATACTGTGGACTGTTGGTCTCCCCCCAACCCACCTAACGGAATCCTAGATCCGTCCTATGGGAAGGTAAAACTTTGATGAACTGCGCTGATTTAACACTGGCTCAAACCACTGTAGGTTTTGGGAACGATCTGTCAGAAAATGTCAGGGTATCGAGCAACGAAAATGAGACCCCAAAGTACCGAGTGAAGATGAGGTTTGTTCTTGGTTTGATTAACAGGAATCTACGGAGTCATGCGCAGTTGACATAACTGCTGTTCCAGGTTGATCCGTCTAGGTCGATCTGTAGGTTGACAGCAGTTCAACTGCCGTCGGACGGGAACCGACAGCTCGAGTGTGGTTGGGAGCTGTTGAACTTGATACCCAGTTGAAACCTCTCTCATAAGTTATGTTCAGTTATGTTCTCGTAGGTTATGAGTCATAACCTTCTCACTTTATTTTGAGGCTCGGTGTGTCAAGTTGTCCACTCATCTCCTCCAGGTGATGATGTATGGGGCTTTCGTGGGGCTGAACATTTTGTAGCCCCACAAAAAACCGATAGATCCCCATATCATTTTATGGTTCTGGGACCCCCCAAAAATGGATTCTACGACCAAAATTACTGACACCTTATGAAATTTACATTCACTTAAATCACCGTGAAGTAATGCTACAACAGTTTGTTGACGGTTCGGCGTTCCAGGTCTGCCGGTGCGCTGTTGGACGGAACCCTACAGCAATTCAGGAGGCTTGTCAACTTCTGTCAACAGACGCCGTCAGACCTGGAACAAACCTATGATTTGTATCGTAACCCAGGGTTCATAGGTAGGTAATCTTGGTTAATGACAAGGGCGCTTCTACAATCATAAGTTCCGGGCGGCTTCTGAGAGTTCCAAGGGTAGTTTTCAAAAATTGTGTAGACAACGTTCCAAATCAGGTATGACTTTGAAATAAATTTTATTCAAACCAGAAAATGGTTTAGTTGGTCAGTGGCACCTTAAAAACATTAGAAAATATTTTTTCGACCCTAAGTATCACACGACTCCCGTGCTTCATCAATATCCATCCTTGGTATGGTCCAGAGGTAAACACTTGTGAGAACAGTGTTGCCCTCTGCATGATGAGGGTAGAACTAGGGATGGGTAAACGGGCTCACTTCAAAGAATGGCTCTGAGCGCTCCGCTTACTAAAAAGAACCGGTTCTTTTAAACGGCATTATGGCTCATCAAGTTTTTCTTTTCTTCAAGAATTGTGATAATTAAAAGGAATATTTAAAGTTCCTACAGGGAGCATCATGCTATGAGGGTGGGGGGGGGGGGGCTGCTAAAAGAAAAGAAGGAGATTCTCCTGAGAATATTTTATTTACATATTTCTTTAAAACAACTATTTACTTGAAATTCATGTTTTGCCCTATGAAGAGCATCATCGTGATTTTGTCAGTAGACAGGTGCCTGCCGGATATTATCCAGCGGATAACAGAAAATATGAAAAACACATTCTGTGTTAAAAGGATAAAAGAAAATAACGCTCGACAGTTGGCAAATTCCAAAATGGCCAGTGGCAGTGAACCGAGCCGAGAAGGGAGACTGGACCGAATGAAATGAATGGTGAGCAGGGAGCGGAATTCGAACTGAAGAGCCAAGACCCGTGAATCTATCGAGTGCAGAAACCGGTTAGCGTAAGCGGGAGAGCAGATCCGATCTCAGAAGAGCAGAAGAACCGCGATTCTTTTTTACTGAGCCACGGCTCCGTCTCAAAGAACCGGCTCAGTAGTGAGCGACGCACTAGGTAGAACTACATGTTTGCGCAGGGTTCTTAACGAATGGCTTACTTCATAATGGCTTCTGGGCTTTCATGGTGTCCGTTTACAGGAGTATACGCTGGAGGAGGAGCTGATCGGATTCCGTATAGAGCTGAACATTCTGCTAGAATGTCTCACCATCCTGGATGGAGACGCCTCAATGAACATGTACTACCGAGGTTATGGATCCCCCCTCCGCCTCGTCATAGTCGAAGATGACATCGTTACAGACTGCTCCATCAAGACGATGGAGGCCTTGGAAACATTGCACTTCACGCTTCCAAGTGAAGAGGTGAGTATTTTGTTGGTACGAGGGTGTTGGTACAATGTATTCTGAATACTGAGTGTCATTAATTTTTTCTTCAGGTGGTCAACAAAATGATAGTCGATGGGCCAAGATTTCGAGATGTGCTGGCGGATTTGGACGGCGATTCAGAGCTTGTCACTTTCAAGATGTCTTCAGATCACTTTACTGTCGCCACTTTGAGCACCGCTTGTCGTGCTGAATTCTCAGTTCCCAAGGAAGCCGACATGGTCGAGGAGTTTATCTCATCATCTTCTCAGGTATGTTTTACACAAAAACAAGTTGGAAAAAATGCCTTCACTTTCACTCACAATCTAATTTTAGGTCTGTCGCTACAAATACTCCCAGATCAAACCCGCCCTTCGGACTCTTCAGTCGTCGGAAAAGGTCTCCATGCAGACTGGTGCTGATGGCCTGCTTTGTTTCCAATTTATGGTCAAGACAGATAACAATCAAATGGCCTACATCGAATTCTTCTGCACGCCTGTCATTACTGATGACGATTGATATAAAAGGTAATTTTAAAAGAGTAGTTCTTGTGGGTAATAATTATTATTGATTTTATATTAATTAGATAGAACGGATTTATCTTGGGTTTGTGTTGTGCTTGAAGTTGATCGATTTTTTTCTTTCATCTATTCATGTATTTGATCATACGTTTTGTTTCATCCATAATGTTGTGGCGATCGTAATGGTTTTTAGCCACTTCAGTTATTTTGGTTATAATGTCATTGTCCACCCATAGTGATCGGTCGACGTTTGATATAACAATCCTCCCTTTGCACGAGTCGTTCAGTCTGTAATTATTGTCTATGCTCACCTAAAATCAAAGATGAAAAATAATAATAACAGTTGGAAACACTGCTTGAAATAGCCACTGGAAGACATTTCGGCAGTTTTTCCTGATATAAATGATTCAGTCGAGTTGTTTGATTTCAAGTAATTAATAGGGGTGTTCATGCTTGACTCGTCAAATTGGTGTGAATCAAAAGTGAGAGATCCATGATTCTCCATTAGGTTTCACCGTAGAAACTCTGGAAATCTGTTTATAGCTGCATCCGCTAAGTTGATAAGCTCAATTCAGTTGGTTAAAGGAACTCAGATAAGATCACTGAGATAAGAGGTAAGAGGTTATCAGACTTTGAAAATCTGCCACTATGATCGTAGCACTACTTTCAACTTCATTTTCGACGATTTGTCGACGAAACTACCAGTCCAAGAAGATCCCTAACATTCAATGATGGTCTGGGAAGTGAATCTGCTATAATCTCAATTTTACCTGAGGGATTTGAAGTTTTGTTCACAAATATGAGGTTACCTTGACACGCTGTCCTGTCTTAAGGGTGTATTGACGGACTGCCCAAGGAATCACATGGGACCATACTAGCGTACTGTCGATGTCTCGCACGTATATCAATACCTGAAATTGTTATGTTTAAACCACCCATTACTGCTTTGCCCATTAAAAAAAAAGAAAATTAAATACATATTCTTTGATATCTGCTTATAAACCTGGTTTTTTAACTATGGCCAAATTTTGGCATCAAGGGTTGGTTGTGTTACCAGATGATCTCATTGTCATCTCCCTACCAGTTATGTACTTGCCTCTGATTCCTGGAGTCGGCATAATGATTGCAGTAACAGCTTTGATAAAAAATTGGTGTAGTCAGCCTCCAACTTTTCGACTAATCGCTCTTTACCTCTCACAATAGTGCTTGAGAGCCTGCACAAAAGTTATTATGGAGTGCCTGCATAAGGGGTCTTCATGGTCCGGTAGTTGTCGACGTCGAATCATCGAAAGTGAAGTTTGAACGAGAGCCAATGGCCATGCGCTTTGCCACTTTCGACGATTCTTGATTCGTCGAAAAAATCGCCCTGTCGCAGTGGCAGTATTTTTCGAAGAGTGATAACCACTAGAAGCGCCAGGTGCATTTTGATTTTCGACGTTTTACCATTATCAACCATTTTGGTTCCTTAACCTCACTTTCCAGTTATGACTATACTACGAAGGAAGTGGACCATGATTACCCTTCAAGTACATTAATGTTGAGGTTTTCATTGGAAGGAGCCATTCAATCAATGCTCCTGCCAATCACACCTCCAATTCGCCAAATACCGAATTCACTGTATCCCACCATATCACAATCCAGCTTTCCTCAAGCAGCACATTGCTTTTTATTTCACTCATTCAGTGTTCTCCGTGACAGTTTTGTTGCCAATTCGCCAAATACCGAATTCACTGTATCCCACCATATCACAATCCAGCTTTCCTCAAGCAGCACATTGCTTTTTATTTCACTCATTCAGTGTTCTCCGTGACAGTTTTGTTGCTCACCTGTCTTCAATGCCGTTTTCAAAAAGTCTTTGCCATAACTCTGTCCCTTCCTTCTTTAAAATTTCCGAGCTTTTGGACGTTGTTTGCATCTCTGGCGAAGTTCCGTTGCGGTCTCTCGCTATGAGGTCCACTTTTGTAACTGACAACATTTTGTGGGGACTCTACGCTCACTAGAAAAAATAACTATCGTGGAATGCATTTAAGGAGTCATGTTTGTAGTATATCATGGCTACATGATTCATAACAACTCAGTATATTTTCTCCCGTTATGATTTAGTAGGTATTAGGTTATGGGTGTTAATATTTCGCTTTGTTCATCCTTTATCGTAAATCTAAAGTGATATTTCCATGAGGCTCCTCCATTTTCTACCATCAAAACGTCGAAAATCTTAGTCCAACCTCTTATTTTGGTGATCGCTAAAATATCCCTTTTACCAGTTGAAACGAACGTAACAACATAGATTAGTTTCGCAGGATCCCATGGGGCTCATGCTCCTCAGCTTTCACCGAGCTCTAGGCTCGGTGAAACCAGAGGAACCTCACTGTCGACCTATAACGATTCGACGAGTTGAGCTGACCATGAATACCGGTTATAGCTGTAGGGCGCACATCAAGTCCCGAGAGAGGATGAAAGTTTTGAACCAAGACACAGCTTAAGGAGAGTTCTGTTGAAATATACCCGCCCATACCCCTCGTGGGGCTCATTCATCAAAAGTTTTACTCCCCCCCCCCCCTCCCTCTTGAAGCGGGGTTTTCTATAGAAACCGAAGCTTCCGAAGTCGAATTTTAGCTCATATCCTCCAGTCCAGATTCCGGACTCCCTCCGGATTCCCGAGATTCCACTGGCCTCCTGAGAAACCCTGGAGGGCCAACTTGGGGTATTAAACCGGCCGAACTGCGCCATGGAAATGACCGAAGACGGCGGAGGGGTGGGAGATATTAGTTAATGCCAACCCGAAACTCTTGGTCCCATTAAAATCTGCAGGAACATCCTTTGGGTTTGAAGTGGAAACTGTAGGGGTAGGAAAGTCGTTAATTAGCGCTGTAATCTAAGATAGAGTTTCCCTTAGGGATGAAAGAAGGGTGGAGGGGGCAAAACTACCCCTTCATTGAATAAATATCTCTTAGTTGGTTATATAAGGGGTTGGAAGTGTAGGAAATCTTGTTCTGGTTAAAGTAATGGTTTTCAACTAATATGGCTCTCAATAGCTCATCCTAATGGCCTCCATAGAGAAGAGATTTACCGTTTGCCCTTTCCGCCTGTTACCCCTTTTCCGACCAGTTCAAGTCCCCCCACCAACAGTGTTTTCATAACGAAGTACTTGGGATCTATTAAAATTTTCACTTAATCGAGGAAACCTATTTGAGCTGAATTTATATTGGGCAAAGGCTAGGGTTTCATTATGTAATGGCGCCTAGGTTTTTTTTCTTCGAACGTTTTCTATTGAGTAATCCATGCTTCCTTTTTTCCAAAAGTTACTCGATATTTCTTTTGGTTTTTTTATTCTTGGAATAATACACATATGTTTTCGCGACGGAGGTCGACGACTCGGATCGGCCTCAAAATTTGACATTATCCAAGAGCGTTTCGAGTGGTCTAGATTCCAAAACCGAAATGTCCGTCCGCCGTACTCCGAACGCCATCCGGGCCCTTTTGGGCACTAGGCATTTTTTAAAAACCTTAAGTTTTGACAAAATACTCGGTTTACCATCTAGTTGTGCCCACTAGGGGCTAAAAAGGGGGTACGGGAGGGTTTTTTGAAGGCTTTTGGCTATGGGATCGAATTAGGTGTCGTTTTCGAAGTATTTTTGGACGTAGAATCCATTTTTTGGGGTCCCGGAACGATCCGATTTCACTGTTGCGATCTATAGGGCTTTCAGGGGCCTACAAATGGGATTTTAGAAGGATCCCAGGAGATCAAAATTTGATAAAACGTTTTTAGAAAAAACAATTTTTTTTTTAATTTTTGAGCAAAAATATTTAATATTTTTTGCTCGAAAATTTAAAAAAATTGTTTTTTCTAAAAAAGTTTTATTGACACAGAATTAAATTTCTGCAGAAGTAACCTATATCAAAGAATAATAAACCCTAGTGTAAAATTTGCAGCGTTTTTGGTGCTACGTTATTGTCGTTACTCTTGTTTATGAAGTGACTGAACCACAGAACACTCGTTCGCGCCTCACAAATTGCAGCTGGGTTTGACGCTTGCCCCTTCCCCTACTTCCCTTTCTTCTGCTTTATGCTCTCCAGGGATGATAGATGAATTCGAGTTGTTTTCCAGACTCTGGGAATACCTCGTATTTTTTATGCTTGTCGGCTTTGGCGAGAAAAACCATGAGTCTTCTCTACAATCAGTGGATCCATGGCAACTCTCTCCTTGGGTTCCCCTGGCTTAGCCCAAAGCGGCGAGAGCTGCCATGGTTCACAGTGATGTCTCCTGAGAGGACCACAGCGGGGTTTGGTATTTGGACTTTAAATTGATATATCATCCTTTAAGAGCTTCTAAATCCACTGAGGTTGTAGAACAAGGAAGTCATTTAGGCGTCTCTAACAGAAAATCTGGAAAAACCTTTTGGTGTTCAATGTCATCGGCGACGACCTGGATTCGGCGCTTAAGATTTTCTGCCAAACTACAAACAAAACCCCATTTGAGAACCTTCCCCAATCACTCGTGAATTTAGCCACATACCGAAATGGCCAGAATCCCACTATATTAAAGATGTGGAAAATGGGGTTTGGAATCACCCACCAACCACATGCTACCGAACTGCAAAGCCCGAAGTGCTGCCTGTCACTGATATCACAGTTTCAGAAGAAAACACCTTGAGAAGGTTCAGCAGAGTATACCTACTATGTACTAGCAACAAATTTTTTTTAGAAGACCTCAATTTTGCTGTAACGGGTTACAATGTACCAATGAACCGCCAATGAAGAATTAAAAAAACTGCAAATTTTACACAAGGGTGCACACAAGAATTGTGCAAAAATTGTTCTGTCATTGGCAAAATATTTTTGAAAAATTTTAAAAAGAAAATCTTTTCTCTGTACAATGTTTGGACAGATGTGGGACCTCGAAAAATGAATTAGGTATGCCTCCAAAATTACTCCGCAAACGACACCTAATGCGACCCCATAGACGAAACCCCTCAAAAACCCCTCTTGTAGCCCCACAGAGCCTCACGGTTTGAGCGATTGGGCTGAAAATATTGCGGGCACAACTAGAAGGTAAACCGAGTATTTTGTCAAATTTTCAGATTCTTAGAAAAATTCCTACTGCCCAAAACGGCTCGGACGGCGGATGGACATTACGTTTTTGGAATCTTAGACGGCTTGAAACGTATAATGTAAAATTTTGAGGCCGATCAGAATTTTCGACCTCCGTTGCGATTTCATAGGTGTATTATTCCAAGAATAATAAACCAAATGCTGCAGTGAATAAGTTAAACACGCGAACAAAGAAAAATGCAAGGAATGTGAATGCTGGTAGTTCTTGGCATAACTATCCGATGTAATGCGACAGAAGTAATGATTTATGTGGAACAAGGAAGAGAAGAGGTTTCCTTGAGAGAGAAAGACAAGAGGATTGAGGGAAAATGAGAATGAGAAAGCGGGAAAATGGAGTGACGAGAGAAGAGATGCCGGGAGGGGGTGAAGCAACTTGGTGGAAGCCCTTCACTTTCCATACCCTCCTCTCGACCCTTTGGGCAGCTTAAGAGAAAAGCGAGGGTATGCGACATGTGTCTCAAGAGTTGCTATGGAAGCTCCTCCGACATGGTGCTCTGGAAAGGGAGATTTTAGAGGAAAAGCCAAAGAGGAGGAAAGAGAGAGGAAAATCCGCCTGTCCCTTTTCCTTTTATAACTTCTACACAAACCCTCCGCCCCTTCCTCCATTCCTGTGAAGAACAACATGGCGGTCCCCTTCATCCCCTACCTTGTCCACGTCACATTGTCCAACAAACCGCCAAGTTATGGCATATTTTAATTAATCCGAGGGAACTTTCCCCCGCCCCTCGCCAATCCCTTATTCCTCTTCGTCTTTCCCTTTTCACCTCTCCTGCAACTTTCTCTGTAACCCCTTCCATCCACTCCCCTTTCCTTCCAACCACTTCTCCGGAGGACCTCGTTTCTGAAACCCCCTCCTCTTCAACTGGCCCTCTTCTGCACACAAAGTTTTAATTGAAGGATATTCCAGGCTGGTGGATCATTTTATTAATTATTGTTGGAGCAACTCTCTACTGGCTCTAAGTCCATCCCACGGAATTATTAATAAGAAAACTTTGGGTTTGGGATCCCTTAAACCGGTCCTCGTCATTATTGGCTGAGGTTTTGCAGGATGGGAGGATAGTAAGGGGCTAACGAAAGGCACTTTGTTCAGGAATATATGATCTAAAGAATTCAACCTGCTTATAATAGGGTCTTCACCGTCCTGTAGTTGGGACATCTAAACTTGTCGCTCGATGAGAGCCATTGCTCACGTACTCAACCATTTCCCATAATTTGATTTACCATGGACCTAGGGCACAGCTCGAAAATAGCACTGCTGTCGCAGCGGCAGTTTTTCAAAGCGGCGATAACCTCTTATCTCAGTGATTTGGAGGAAGGCCTCCTGCGTTAGTGTGGTAATCTGGAATGCATTGGTCTTCGGATGGGAGCCCAGGGGAATATATGAGAGTCATCCGGAAAGTAAGTTTACAACGGCTCCTGTGGCGAGGTTTTTTTTTTTCTTCTAAGTTTGTGCACGTGGCTTGAAGGCGGGGTCATAACGGTCAGTTTGCTTCTTAGAGCGTTTCTGTAGACTGTTTTGTTCAGTCACAATGAGGTTTTTAAATGGAGAGGTCGACGCTAGTTCCCGCCACCTTTTGCCCGTGTGAGATCTAAGCGGTCATCCTTGTTTTTGGATTGGAAGGGTGTCCTTTTGGTCGAATTTATACCGAAAGGGACGACTATTATTGCGGACGCTTACTGCAATACCCTTAAAAATCTCAAAAGTTCGATTCAGAACCGTAGAAGCAGTATGCTAACCAAGGGGATCTGCCTCCTCCACGACATCACCAGGCCCCACACTGCTCGAGTCACCCAAGAACTTTTGACTTCGTTTGGATAGGACATTATCAACCACCCTCCCTATTCATCAGACTTAGCACCATCTGAGTTCCATCCGTTCAATAAATTGAAGGAGACCTACATCACAAAATACACTTGCAAAAACACATCTGTTCGTCAAATGCTTTCAAGTAGACTGAAAACAGGAAGAATAAAAGTACAGTTTGATAAAGATGTTCTCCACCGTGTGGCCACACCACCTCCTATTCGTCAACTTCAGATCAAACAATGTACCTATATTATAGACGCTAACTCGCTGAAGGCGAATTTCCAAATGAATCTCCTCTGGTGGGATCGCCGAGCTGTGGGATGGAAGACCAAACAGACCAAATTAAACTCGCCGTCTAAACTCGCTCATCGTCGGAAGGAGTTTTTTTTCGGGATTTCGCATTAAAATTCGGGTCTCGGAGGAAAAGCCGACTCCATCTGATGATTAACGACCGAACAATTAGAAAAAAATTAGTTTCACGAACTTGCGCGCGCCAAAACTTTCGTTTTGGACGTAGAATGGGCTAGGGAACCGATTGTCGACTAATACTTTTTCCTGAAAGAACTTCATAATTTGAAGGCATAGCAGTGAGTTTTGGGCTCCTTACAGTGTAATACAAATTTCCAGGGCACTTTCGAAAATTTCAACTTTGAATCTGGAGGGAAGAGTGGCGCTTCCAAGAAGCGCTCTCTGGTGGTCAGCCAATGAACTAAAAGCACGAATTCAGAGAGATTCACGAGATCAGAAAAGGTGAAATCGCAAATAGTCGTTCGGATTTGTTCTGACGCTAGCGTGACGGGACAGACCATATTCATGTTCACCAACATAACATACCCAAAAATAAAAAAAAGATTTTTTTGTACACTTTTCACTTTTTGTGTGAGTGCACTCTGGTGGATTAGTTAAAGTGTCGCGCGGGAAAATTCAAAACGCCAAATATTCACTAGTGATTTCCTCTGCTCAGACACCTAATTTCTCAATGTTAACTGTACTGAGTACTTTGTTCATTATTAGTTCAACTATGTTCGGCCGAATTTTCCCATTTCTCTGACCTTGTTCCCAAGCTCATTTAACGTAAAATCCGAATCCGCGATAAAAAAAAAGAAAAAAAAGGGGGGTTATAGGCGACCCAAATACCAGTTGCGCGCGGGGTTTTTATATAGCCTATATTGTGGCGGCAAGCCCATTGGATCTTTAAAAAAAAACGTACAAATCCGTTCAGCCGTTTAGGCGCCTATAAGATACGACAGACAGACAGATACACAGACACACAGAAACCCGATTTTATAGAAGTATCGATAGATGATTGAATCGTGGATAGCACATTGGCTCTCGCCAAACTAGACCCCTCATCAAGACCCTTACAGTTTCCCTTTGATTCCGCCATTTAATTTACGCCTTTACTATTTTACTTCACTATTTTAATTAATTCTGGAACATTGACGGTCTCTGAACGTCGATATCTGTGCTTGTAGAATGAAACTCCTCAATCTGTAGAGTTTATCTCGCCGGGCTGCCATTATCATTTGACGGACAGGAATGGAAGATCTGGCCACCTCAGTTCAAAATGTTTGGATGGAATGGTCTTTGTAAATGGCGAATTGTGTTCGCTACGGGGAGTTACGCAGAGGGGTTACTCTCCTTCATCACCTCGAGCTCTCGCGCTTCAATTCGATTTAATCAAAATCCTTTGTTCCACCAATCAGTCAGTTTCCTGAATTGATCCTGCGAGGTTTGGTAGGTTGAGTGGGGTGGGGGAATCCCTACAAGCCACCAATCAGTTCCATAGCTTAGAATAATGTCTACCCTCGATTACATCAACACCTCATACGCCAAAGATGCATGTATAGGTATTGGAAACATGTATGTGTAGGTATACCTTTAGGAAACACACGTGGCATGAACAGTTGTTAATTTCAAAGTTAATTTTGACTGTCCTGGGTATGTGTTTTTTTAAACTTGACATATTCATCTTTTCGAGGTCTTTGGAAACCCACCCTCCCTGTCTTGTTTTTCTGCGTTGAAGAAGAACCTGCGGTCTCATCCAAACTCCCCCGCTGAGCCTATTTCAGGAAGAGGGAGAGACGTCAAGTCGAATTTCCTATTTGTTTCCCCCTCCTGAAAAGGGAGGTTGTGGCCAGTACAATTTCTGAAGGGGTTGGGGGTGTTCAGACGGTTTTAAACCGGTGACTAAAGAGGTGGTGTCCAGGGGTTGTACATCACCCTGTCGTTTCTCCTCTTTCTTGTTTTAGGAGGCTTTTCAGTTTATCGAGCATGGACCCCAAAGTGTCTTTTTACGCTAGGCGTCGACATTACGGTTTTGTATTAAGATGAGGTAATGTCTTGCTTGAGTGGACACTCGGTAACATTAAATGTCCATGGTAATATAAATTTTATATTACCGTAGACTGATCAATCAAAAGTGCACAAATATTAAAAAAAAGAAGGTAAAACGCCAAATTTAATGACACTTACAAATCAACTTAATATCCGTAAATTTTTCCAACCCTCTCTGAACACCTCCTCAATCGATTGCTGCCTCCCCTGTTGGGCTTTTGGGAGGGTTTTCTCAGCTCAGTTTATTGAACATTTATTCGTAAGGTGCTTCCCACTGAGCCGCCCTCCTTAGGGCCCTCCCCCTCGGTTGCCATGACGACGCGCTTTCCTTGGCAGGATCTTTCCTTTTCCCAGCTAAAGCACAACTTTTCCACCCCTTGCGCACCCCGCTATAACCCTAAATTAGAGAACCAGAAAAGGGTCGAATATTAACATAATAATGGCCTTTTCCATAACATAATTATTATGTTATGGAACAAAATATGTACTTATCAATTCTGGAGGTACCTAATATTGACTTTCTTATTTGTAATTATGGGTTGTGAGGAGAATAATCTCAATCCGACTGCCACTTCGATTGTAAAATGTTCCACCACGCTTTGGTTTATTATTAATGGAATAATAGACTTAATTGCTACTTAATTAATGGAATAATAGACTGTAATTGCGTTCTATGGAGCTTTCATAAGGCTACCAATAGGGCTTGTGAAGGATGCCAGGAAGTCGAATGAGATGTCGTTTTCCGATTAGTCTTTGACACAATGTCATAATCCATTTTTCGGGGACCCACCTCCGTCCAACACTTTACATGAAACATTTTTTAAATAATTAAATTGGGAAAAATACTCTTTACAGAATTAATTGCTGTAATGCTTTTGCAATCATTGCTACTGGTAATTGAAAATTCTATCTATAATTATTATAAACGGCACTTGGCGAAATTATTCTTTAGAACCTACCTCAATGGAGTTTGAATTTGCCCGAACGGTCCCCCGCTCATTTTCATTCCTAGATTTGCCTACAAAACTTCAAATTTCGTCACAGCAATTGACTGATGAAAATGTTCCCTTTTCTGAGGGAGACCCTTTGATTTCGTCATTTCAGTCACAATCAACGGTGAATAAATTGGGCGCCTCATTAGCAATTGAAAGAGAAGCCATTCGAAGCGGGCAACTGTGAGTACACAGTGGCATTTATTTGCAGTTACATAGTTCGTTACGGAGAGTAAAACGTTGGTTTGGTAATATTGATCAGTGGAGCTAGTTTTGTTGCCTGCGGTGGTGTGTGAAGAAGTAATTCCATCTGATGTAAGTGGAAATCAAGCGTAAAGGTTGTACACTTGACTTTGAACCGTTTGACATGTAAGTCATAATTGATCACACTTGATTACAATGTTGAGTGATTTTTAGCATGGAACATGGTTTTTGCCGGGCTTGTAGAGCAGGACTGTGTAAGTAACGACCCCCTTTATAGACATAGAAGAGTTTTCTGAGAAGAGCAGCTGCAAGTTCTTGGTGCGCATAGTCCCCGTACGGCCTGCCAGCCTACGCCTGCGCCAACAGGGACCTTCATCGCAAAGCCTGGAGGTCAGGACTTGGAGGGAATTCCCCTCTCTGCTCTGCGGGTTTATTTGAGACGCAGATGGTTGATGGCGCGATTTGCACTTCTCATCAAAAATTGCTGCAAATTTTACACAAGTATTTTTACTCGTATTGTGTCGGTTTACTTTTCTTTTCTTTTTTTTAATTAAAAAAAGTAAACCGACATAATACGAATTTAATTTACACTAGGGTTTATTATTTTTTGATATAGGTTAATTGCGCAAAAATTAATTCTGTGTCATTGAGAAAATATATTGAATATTTTGGACTCAAAATCCGTTTTTTGTGGTCCCACATCTGTCAAACATAGTAGTTTTTTTTTCAAATTTTGAGCAAATTATTTTTCTGTACGATGTTTGTACACATGCGGGACCTCAAAAAACGTATTTTGCGTCCAAAATTACTGGAGAAACGATACCTTATTTGACCTCCTGAGATCCTTAAAAAATCCCATTGAAAGCCGGATCATTCTGGGATACCCTAAAAGGGATTCTACGTCCAAACATTCTTCGAAAACGACACCTAGCTCGACCCCATAGCCGAAAACCTCCAAGAAACCCCTCTTGTAGCCTCATTTTAGCCCCATAGCGCCCTACGGGTTTGGGCGGTCGGGCTGAAAAACTTTCGGGCTCACCTAGATGGTAAACCGAGTATTTTGTCAAAATTTCAGGTTAAAAAAAAAAACTCTTACTGCCCAAAACGGCACGGACGATGGACGGAAACTTCGTTTTTGGAATCTAGACCTCTTGAAACGTATAGGTAATGTCAAATTTTGAGGCCGATCAGAATTTTCGGCCTCCGTCGCAATTACATAGGTGTATTATTCTAAGAATATTAAACCAAAAATTGTACTTGTTCATTTAATTAATTAAATTACTCTGTTAGGAAATTTAGCCATGATTTGAAAATGTCACCTGAAGTTGGGTTAGCATGTGCTATGTATGTCCTGTGAATCTCTTATAAACTATCAGTTAGTTAGTTTATAGTTACTATATACTAAACTACTCCGAGGGTCTAGGGGATTGCCCACTATTAGGCTATTATACTATTACAACAATCACAAGCGACAATACATATATAGTCGGCCACGATTTTTTTGTTTTTGTTGGCTCTTTGAATTTCTTGGATGTTGTTATTCTAAAACCGAATGAAAATTGGCTCGATTCTTTTTCAGGAAAATGTCCAGGGTATTCCCAAAATTACTCTTCACTCTGGCTCTGCTGGTGCTCGTCATTTTGGGCGTTTGTGGCGTCAAAGTCAAATCAGTTGCTGATCTTAAGAAGGCTCAAGAGGACCCCAGCGTGAAAACCATCAGCATCGACGAACTTCACATCGGCCCAGAAGGTCTCAATATTGAACTTTGATGAAAAATGGTACGTGTTCCTATTGAGCACTCGCATTAACCCGCAGGTACCTCCCAGCATCATCTGTAGATTACTGATAAAACTGTAAATATCTGGATTGTAACCCATCTGTCCGCCAATGACGAATAAAAACTCATTGGAGTTTGAAAATGTGATTCAACTGGTTTCCCTTGAAAAGGAGGCGCCAACAGTTGGGTGAATAACCATTACCTTCTTGGTATTTGGAGGGATTTCAACAAGGTCGTAAGTTGGCACATTTTGTTAAATTATATCTAGTCAAGTGTGGTGGGACTTGAGTTGACGTTGAGATCGATGAGCCTTAGCGAGAAGGTACCTACTTAGGGTTTATCTTGGGAGGTAACTCGCGACTTGTTAAAGAGACTGCCGAGGAAGTGGGGGATGTCTGCGGTTAGGGTTTTGAGGGGATATAGATCGTTGAGAGATGAATGTGAAGGGGATGAAACTCCTTGCTCTCATTGTAGGAATCTGAAGATTGTCCATCGCTTGGATGTCCATGAGCTGCTCGCGGGGAAGTAGCGGAATGGGGAGCGGGATTCTCCGCCTTCTAAGACAATATCAATTTACACATGGATGTGCTCCCCGGAATATAAACTTCAGAAGAGGGAAGACGCTCCTGATAATATTGCTGGCGAAGAAGGGGGAGAGGATGGGTTGCCAAGGAGACATGACGTCACCTGTCATCTTCCTCTACTTCCAAGATGGCCGCCCCCCGACCTTCCCTTTGCCACCCTTTTCTCCTCACGCAGCCCTTTGCATGAGACGCTCGCAATCGTTACTTGGCCTTCTCCAGTCTCTCCCTCAATCGATCCAAGACCTCCCGCCTCCCACCAGCCTCCACAACATCTTCCACCCTCATATCATAAAACTCCCCCTTCATCTACTTGGAGGTCGTAATTCTCTGCCTCTGGAATAATGAATCCGTATTGCAGTTCTTCAAACCAGTCTGCCTGGGAGTGTAACCTGACATCCCCACTTGGTCTTGAGCTCTTCTCCAGCAATCTTACCTCTTCCCTTTACGAGCTGACATCCTGACGTTTTGACCCTCTCATGACCAGCACCTGCCACTGGAAAAGAACTTCTCACGCGATTAGAGAGACTTGTCAGATATGCATTCCTAGCCACAGCAGAATTAGCAACCAATCTTGCACGACAGGTCTTCATAATAACACTATCATCTTAAGGCAAAAGTGGTAGTTTTGGATACTTTCAACGCTTTGGACCTGGAATTCGTTCTTACTCTAGTGAGCCCGCTGACCAGTACGCTGTTTGACGTGCCGATCACGAATTCAGAGCCACCTTCTACAACTTCACATCTCTCCTTTGACACATACACTGAACAGTATTAAGGCATATCACTAAAAAGTGTCTTTTTGAGTTCACCGAATAATAATTTTAATATTTTATGCATACTCAGTGAACGGTTGGGATTGAAGCTTTTACCAAACGTTGACAGGATATTACGACACAAATTTTCACTTCTGGGAATATTTTGCATTTAGCGATTTACTGACTCGAATAATCGACCATGCTGGATTCAAGTTCGTAACAAAACTTTTCCGGCCGGATTTATATTTAAACCGTTCCGAACTCCGTGAAAACTGGCATTTTAAAAGCTTTAACGCCTCCTACGTAGAGCTCGGGCATTTATTTGAATTGACGTTAAATAACGTGGCTTAATCAGGTCCCGCGAGGGGTTTATTTCCAAACGAGTTCTGACGGCTTTTAAATCCAAAACCGACGGTTTTTCACCGGGCGGCTCGTATCGGCGGAAAAAGACAATTTCCACTGGGGGGGAAAATCCTTCACGGGCGACATTATGCCTCGCGGGGTTTATATAAAACGTGCCCTCCCCAACGTTACATTACCCGGTATTAGTCAACTCTGTCGGACGGCCTTTATGAGATCAAAATTGATTTTGAGACAGATTTGGGCGGGGGATACGCGAGGGAGCGTTTTTGGTGACAAAAACGGTGGCGATAAAGCTTTGCCGAGATCCGCTGGGGTTTAAGCTCCGGGAAAAGCTCTGAAAATGAAAACACGTTTTCTCTTCTGTCTGTTTGCATTTATCGCTTCTAATGATCCGCCTGATTGAGAAATCGGTAATCAACGGGATTGATATTCTGGCGGTTTGTAGAGTTGCTATTCCGGGAATTATATTAGCTTCAGCGTATCAGAACTGTATTGCGAGGTACCTTGTAATTTTATGAAAGGTATAAAATGCCTTTTTATACCTACGTACATTTTTAAAAGGTGGTTGTATTTAGTAATAACTATAAGTTGAAATATTTTTTCCTCATTTGAGGATTCTGTAGGAGAAAGGCTTATGCCTTAGCAGTTTTTATTTGAAGGAACTTTTGAGGCATCCTTGTCCCTTTCTTTTTATTAAACACTAGCTGACCCGGTGCGCTGCACTCAATAAAAATAGCACATTCCCTCAATTATTTATTTATCACCAGCGCTACGACTCATCACCAACTCAATGAAATGGGCTCAGTACGGTTAAACTGCGAAAACACGCCGACAGATTTTGAAAATTCATTATCTCATTAACGGCTCGACCGATTTTGTAGAAACTTCTTAAAAACCATCTACAATGCTTCACAAACATTCTCACACAATTTGGTGCAAAACCCTCCACTTGTTTTTAAGTAGTGAGTCCTCAAACAGATTTGGCAGTCATTTTTATAGATATAGATTGGTATGTTATAACATAAATTTAAAAATAAATAAATAAATACACACTTGTTTCACGTTTTTCAATTTTAGCCGCAGATTTTAAGCGGATCCAACAGTGGATGCAGGGGTTCAAACAATTTCAGATTAAAAAAAAAAAAAACTGCTGCAAATTTTACATAACGGTTTATTATTTTTTGATATAATATATGATATTATCAAGTAACCTACATATAGGTTACTTGTACGAAAATTAAATCTGTGTCAATAAAAAAAACATTTTTGTAATTTTTTTTTTTTTTTTTTTTTCAAAAAATTTTCTTTTCAATTTTTTTCACTCGTAAATTCTTGAGCTCCTGGGATCCTTCAAAAATCCCATTTGTAGCCCCATAAAAGCTCTGTAGATCCCCACAGTGAAATATGATCGTTCAGGGAACCCCCAAAAATGGATTCTACGTTCCAAAAATACTTCGAAAACATCACCTAAATCGACCCCATAGCTGAAAACCTTCAATAAACCCCTCCTGTAGTCCCATTTTAGCCCCACAGCGCCCCACGAGTTTGGGCGATCGGGCTGAAAACCTTGCGGGCACAACTAGATAGTAAACCAAGTATTTTGTCAAAATTTCAGATATTAAAAACAATTCCTACTGCCCAAAACGGCCCGGACGGCGGACGGACATTTCGGTTTTGGAATCTAGACCTCTTGAAACGGGTAATGTCAAATTTTGAGGCGATCGGAGTCGTCGACCTCCGTCGCGATTACAAAGGGGTATTATTCCAAGAATAATAAACTAACATTCTACTGCCCAAGACGGCGTGGTCGGTGGACGGACATGTTATTTTTGAAATCTGCATATCACGAAAAATTTAAGGACAGCTTCGAAGTCATCCAATAGTGTTCACGAAGAACACCTACTTCTTTCAAATTTGAATTTTGCGTAAGGATTATTTTAAGAAAATAATTGCAAGCATTATTATATTGTTCGGATAATCGTAAGCAAATTTATGCTGGAAGAAAATATTGATGTACGTACTAAAATGTAGCTGCAAGTTTCCCGTTTTCGTTTATTATGCTTGGAATAATAAACCTCTGACATTGTAATCGCGATGGAAGTCAACAAAATTATTTTGATCGGTATCAACATTTGCCCTACGTTTCATGATACTTCGATTTCAAAAATCAATTGTCCGTCGGCCGTACGCCGTACAGGCCGTTTGGGGCAATAGGAATTTTTCTATAAAAAAGAAAAATGTTTACCAAATACTTCGTTCACCTTCTAGTTCTGTCTGCAAGCTTTTCAGCCTGATCGCTATAGATCGTGATGTTTTGTGGGTCTAAAATGGACTTTTGAAGGACGCCACGCGATAGAATGAAGTGTTTCCCATTGTTTTAGGACGTACATTCCTTTTTGCGCACCGTGGTGTCCTCCTGGGAAATCCTTTCTCACTTGGAAAATTAAAACACCCGGAAAAATCCGGGTTGCTGGCAAGAGGCCGTCCGATTTTAGAAGGTTTAAGTTGTTGTGTGTGTGAACACTTGTCAAAATACTTGGTTAAAAATAACCAGAACCGAAATTACTTAGTAGAAGAGCAATATTTACATTTTGCCTCTTTTTTGAGTAATTGGAAATTTGACGAGTTGGAAACCTCTTTTTCGTTTGATGGGAAATCGTATCTAATGAAAACTAGTAGGTATCTAGTAAAAAACCCAATTAATTGCTGTGAGATCATATTCCTTCATTTATAACATGTTATGACAGACAATTTCAGACATGAAAAAAGTCTATGCGGTTAATATCGCTAAATTCTGATCTACCGAAGAACCCAATCAAATCAATTTAGATATATCAAATTTAGATTGAAAGCATTTTGGTGATACTTTGAATATTTTCCACGTCGATTTTCGCCAACCTTCAAGTTTGTTAGAACTGCCGAGAAAGAAAGAAAGAATTTACCCATTGAATAACCATGCATTTTTACAAGGTCTTCTCGGAATATTCGCGATTGTGGAGACTTGTTCAAAATTTCCGAATTACTTGGTTGGTCGTTTTCCGAATAACTAGCAGTGCTTATGGGAGACAAAGAATCGTCCTACCACTGTACAAAGATTTTTGTTTGTTAAGATTATTAAACCCTCGTTTTCAATTAATATTTTTCCTGTTAAAAATTGCCAGTAGGTTGCAGTGTTATCATAACGGATGACAATGGTGTTGATGTGATGATGGGGGCTCGGCGTTGAGTGATGGAGTAACCGTAGAAGAGTGTTTAGCCCATCAAGAAGTAACAAGAAACGTTGAGGTCCAAAGGGAGGAAGATAATAGCTTGAGATGGGGAAGTAGGGCTGGGTAAGATGTTAAGTTGTCCCTTTTGTAATTAATAGTACCGACGGAGGGGTAGCAATATCTCAGAGTAACCGAGGAGCGAACAAGGAGTTTTGGCAAGCTCTTACCTCTACCTTAGTTCTGAGGGCACCTTACAAGGTTCTCCGCTTTATAATACATTACCCTTAGAACCCGGCAGAAGCTTCTGATGGGAAGAGGCGAAACTTGTCTGAGTGGAGGGGGAGAAACGGTGTGATCGGAGTGGGTGGCGGAGAAAGGGTATATTTAATATGCAAATACGCCTCAGTAGAAAGGGGAGGGGGGTTTACAAGGCCTGCCATCTCCCAGGGTTTCCTTGAAGATTATTCTGAGACGGAGGAAATGGTAGAAGAGGGAGGGAGCTTTTCCGCGATGGCCTGCTGCTTGAACCAGACTTTGACTCACTTTGTAACCTGAACTAGGCGAAATATTTGCCTTTTTATGGAGATCACTCAAATTGGTAAAGCTTCACGTTGAAAGTTGGTCGAAAACGTTGCTCGGTGGGAAACGTGATCGGAATATTGAATTCACTCGGATGTCCTTTCCCTCCAACTTGCCAACTCCAAGTTCCTGGGGAAAATAGCAGAGCTTCCCCCAGGGAAGGAAAGGACTTCGTGACCTGTGTGGACAAGACAAGTCAGTAAAGTGGGGGGAACGTCGTAAAGGTAAGAAGATGGCGGGAAGTTCGAATGATACCAATGGAGGGGGGTCGTAAAAGTGGAAACTTCCCTCGAGCTTCGAAACTATCCGATTTCCCGGTCAACTTGGGCCGCTGTCTTCCTCACCCGAAGAACCCCTCAGAAGCCGTTACGTCCTTCCTTCCTAAGTTTCCCCAATTTCACTTAGAATCCTTGTGGATCTTTTACTCGGTAATACTAATAATAATTATTATTAATAATTATTAATAATAATTATAAAAGTATCCAATTAGTGAAGGGTGTTGGGTACAAAGGGCCGAAGTAAATTTTGATTTAGTATTATTTTGATTCATTAATTCCCATGAATTAATGAAAATGTATACGAAATGAAATGTATGTGTATGAAAGGTATTTTTACATAAAGTAAGAACTAGTTTAGTTACTTACTTAATGATTTGAAAATTATAAAATCAATTATTGATTTAATTATCTTTTTAATAATAATAATTAGTTGCAATAACGTTTTTAAATTCTGTCACTTAGGCCCTTTTGTAACAACGCTCTTCGATAATTATTAAATAAATTATTTATTTTGTACAAATTTTGTACAATCCGATTTTAGCTTGTTGGTAGCTTCAATTTTTCTCGAAATAATAACAAAGGACAACGATCAGAACGCCTTTTTTAGTTTGCTGAATCCGAAACTTGTTTCAGTTTCCCTCCATCTGGTCCCTTTTCACGAAATGAGCTGTTGTGCATTTTTGATTAAGAAACAAATTTACTTTTACTTATAACCTGTCCCAAACTACTCAAAGTGTCTTGGAAGTAATTCCAGGCACAATCTACGATCAAAATATTAAATGTTTTGATATTTAAGTTTTATATTATTTTAATTAAATATTAATTTTGGTTTATTATTCTTGGAATAATACACCTATGTTTTCGCGACGGAGGTCGACGACTCGGATCGGCCTCAAAACTTGACATTATCCGTTTCAAGAGGTCCACATTCAAAATCCGAAATGTCCGTCCGCCGTACGCCGTCCGCCGTCCGGGCCGTTTTGGGCAGTAGGAATTTTTTTAAAAATCTGAAATTTTGGCAAAATACTTGGTTTACCATCTAGTTGTGCCCGCAAGGTTTTCAGTCCGATCGCCCAAACCCGTGGGGCGCTATGGGGCTAAAATGGGGCTACAGGAGGGGTGTTTTGAAGGATTTTAGCTATGGGATCGAGTTAGGTGTCGTTTTCGAAGTATTTTTGGACGTAGAATCCATTTTTGGGGGTCCCGGAACGATCCGATTTCACTGTGGCGATCTATAGGGCTTTCATGGTGCTAAAAATGGGATTTTTGAAGGATCCCAAGAAGTTAAATATTTTTCGAGTAAAAATTAAAGAATTTTTGAAAAAACACATTTTTGAAGAAAAAATCCCCCTAAAAATTTTTTTTTGAAATATAAAAATCAAAAAAAAAAAAATTTCTGTACAAGTAACCTATATCAAAGAATAATAAACCCTTGTGTACAATTTGCAGCGTTTTTTTTCTTTGCGACGGAAAAGCATAGATTAATAATTATTAATAATTAATTATAGTTAATCTATTTTTAATATAATAATCATAGATTAATAATTAATCTATTTTTAATATAATAATCATAGATTAATAATTAATCTATTTTTAATATAATAATAATAGATTAATAATTAACCTATTTTTAATATAATTAATCTATTTCAGAGTAATTATTACTCTGAAAACAATAAACCAAAAATAAAAAAATAAAAAAATTGTATTTAACACAACTGTTTGCCTTTACCGTGCTTAGACAGATCTGAGACCACAAAAATGGATTCTTTGCCGAAAACTACTTTTCGTACTCAGCAGAGGAGTCATTTCTCACCCTAACCACCTCATTGCAAACTACTTTCAAAACGACACCCCACTTTATGCCATGGCCAAAAACTTTCAAAAATTTTCGGTTAATAAAATAAAATAATATCACTAATTACACACAACATTACAACATTATTTATTAAAAAAATATCAATTCATCGATCGGTTCCCTTGCCGTAATCAACTGATTTGTGGATGGAGCAAACCTCGACATTTCGCCGGAGAGGGTTGTAAAGCTGAGACTCCTGAACTGTATTAGATACCAATTTTCGGCGGAGGTGATCCCCTTGAAGGCATCCCGAGTGAATATTCTGTTTATGTGGCAAGACCGACACCTGTCAAGACGCTCTCGACGCTTTTGAAATCGATACGCCCCGGAGCTACTCTTACGGATCCACTCTCCGTGGAAATTCATGCAAATTTGCCAAACGCTCCGAGGGGCGGAGGACCTGGGAGAAGGCGGGTTAATATAACGCAAAGTTTTGTTGGGAACGAGATTACGTCGACAATATGAGAGGTTTGGTATCGCATCCCCTTCCATGTTATTCCTTGCGACTCACCCGAGTTTGCCTGGAGGCAGTGCCTTGATGGAGCTCCTCTCAAGATATTATCCCTGTTGTATTACACATAGTTTGCTTAACGTGGTCCCAAGGCGCATCAGCGGATCTTCGAGGAGAGAAGAGGATGGATTCTCCCTCTTACTGAAACTTTGCTTCACGCAGCTTCAACAGCATTTAATGCTGTGCCAGCGAGAAGAAAAAAGCTTGAAAATTTTTCGAATAATGAAATTCGCAAGTTCTTCCCAAAAGGGAAAAATTATACGTACCGTTCGGTGTTCTGCCCTCGTCGACAACAATCCTTAATAATCCCATTATTTTGTTCACTTGAAACAAACTTCTCACACATACACACACACACCCTGCACCACACCAATTACTGCCACTGCTGTACTAAGCTTTAAAAAAATTCTCAAAAAAATTGTTGGACTTCGCTGCAAATTTCTGATACTGGCAGAAAAATGCTTAGTCCTGGGTTCGAATAACAACTGAAGAGAGATTTTTCCCAAATCCCCTCCCTGGGGCGATTTCCCCGAAGGGGGAGAGTCGCCCCATCCGGCTAAAAACCCTGAAAAAACGACAAAAAAAAAAACCTCCCAGGCGCCTGTGCTCTTGGGTTCTCTTTTCCATGGATTTTTCGCCGTCAATTTCCCCCACTTTTTTACCGGAGGGTTGAAAGCCGGGAGGGTAAAAACGCCCGGCAAAAAACCTCGGTGCTCCCCCTCCTGCCGTCCCAGAGTCCGTTTCTTCCTCGCCCCTCGCCGTCATTATTTTTTCCCTATTCTCTCGTTTTCTCTTTCCCTTCTCCCAGACGGTTGACAGGCTCGAACATGCGCGCGAGGTTGCCTTGCAAAAATTTCCCCTTCGTCAGGCGAGGGGGCGAAAAACTTTGGGGTCCGAAAAGTACCCACTAGCCAGACCGCCCGAAAAAGCTGGGAGGTGTCAAATCTAATTTCCTCCCCTTCATCTCCCTGTAACGAAAGACCAAGCGATGAAGGGGACTTGAGCCATTATCCGCTTTTGCTTTTTCACCTTCTTCCTCGTTTTTGCTCATTCTTTGACTGTTTCACCCTTCTCGTGTCCACCAGTAGAGCCAGAGCTCCAGAACACAACAGACTGGGATGTGTCGATGGTCAATCCCCGTCAGTAGAACAAGAGCAATTTCAAGGCTTTCAGTGCATCTCAAATCTTGTCAAGCTCCTGCTCGGAGAGCTATACTGTTTGAACTGTGTAGCATGATCAATATATCGGTAACAAAAAAATAACTATTTTGATCACTTACCACTCATTGCTGATTTTTACCTCTCTGATATATAGTATTTTTTTAACCATCAATTGAAACCAAGAGATCACTATTGATTGAATTTCGGAATGAATGAAAACTGGAAATAGAAAATGCCTAAATATGCCAAAACATTGTACAGAAAATGTGTTTGTTTTTTTCAATTTATTTATTTTTTGAATAATGTTTTATTGATCTAAGATTAATATTTGCACATTTTACCTACTTCTAATAATAATAAACCATTGTGTAAAATTTTGAGCGATTTTTTGTTTGTTTTTATCAATACTTGACATCTCCATGTGTTCAACATTTCCAAAAAAAAAAAAAAAAACGTTCCCCTGTATCTAGGTTAGGTTCAATGATGTAACCACTTAATTAAGGGTCACAACTACCTAAGGATGGGGAAGGGAATTTATTGGTTGGTTGACGTGATTTTCAAAGTTCGTGTAGCGAACGGTACACGTTTTTTGGCTCTGCTGAACATTTTCTGAAAGTGGAAATGTTAAGTTTTGATAAACCCCTACTATAAAACTAATAAATTTTGTTTTATATTCTGAACTAACCCCTAGGATCCTATTAATCTATTCATCCTTTCGTCCTCTTCTCATAACCTCTCACACCAGATGCTGTCGAGCAAACTATGAGTCCATGTTTTGCTCTATGGGTGAATCATTTGATGTGGGGGTGAAGTTCAGAGTCGTAATTGATGACTACGATTGTTCAGTATGGTCAAGTGCTAGTATCTCGTAGGTTTGTCCAAGATTAACGTCCTAATGGAACCCTTTCAATGACGACGGTGATGGGAGGGGGGGGGGTGTTAATACTCCGAACTCCGTAATATCCAGTGCAAGGGATATTACCCCCCCCCCCCCCCCCCCTAGATCCGCCCCTAGGTGTGAGGGCGGTGTACAAAAACGCCACATTGCCAAATCCTCCTCAAACAGTTAACAAGCCCTCGATGAACTTTTCACTGCATTTCGTCTCATTAGCGGTTATCTCCCCCCCCCCCCCCCCCCCCCCAAATGAATCCTCATCATATCGCCGATTTATCCGGTGCGAAATGGAACGAAAACACTCGGAAAAGGTTTCCAATTCGAAAACAGTTCAGGGTGGGCGAAAAAGGTCGGTTTCCGTTTTGTCATCCGCGGATATCACTTTTCACGGGTATATTAGCCCCCCCCCCCTCCCTCCCGACAGGACTTTTCGGGTGCACTTGATTTGCGATCGAGAAATTCGTTCCAAACCCGGTGAACACCAATTGAGGGGAAACGATTGAAGTGGAGTTCGCATACTGATTGGGTATAAATAGTGGAAATGTCTTATTAACGGGTAGAGACAATTTGCTGAGGCGGCTTAAAAAAATCCAGGTATCTCACCGTCCAGTAATGGCGATCACACAGTTGGCGTTTTCGTGGAAACAATTCACCAACCCCATCTACGTATTTTATAACTCCTTGTTCAGGTTTCATCGATAACTCGAGAACACTAGAAATTTCCACGTTGATTGATACTTTACTCTAAATGTACCATCAGGATTTTGATCATGATTGATCTTCAAAACTTATCGATATGCGGATTTGCTAAAAATGACGTCCCCTTTGTTAGTTGCGGGGAAGGAAATGCTGAGAAAATGATAGGAAAGCTATCTTATTAACACTGGCCAACAAAAGAAAGGTGTTGTATATACAACCATATGGTGCCGAGGAGATAAGGGTTGGTGTTGGGGGTTTTCAATGTGCCGAATCCAAATCTGAAACCCGTTTTTAAGGTCTCGTTTTTGAGATATCGCTCATAAACCTATAGGTTTAATAATTAAACCCGCTTTTTTTGAAAGGGGCTATGTGACGTTTTTGGCCATTTTCACTTTTTATCATTTTCTGAGTCTTCATACATGGTTACATCGATTGCCATTGAAAGGAGTCTCGTAACATTGACCCTTCCTAGAGAAAACCCGGGTTGAAATTTCCGATGTCCTTTGAAAGGGGCTATGTGCGCCACATAACCCCTTTCAAATGACAACTTGCTGCCTCTCTATGTCATCACCGTGGAGTTTCAGGGTTGTGGAGACGCTAAAATTTAGCCTGAAATTTATTTAATAAAATTGAAAGACTCTTAAAAGTGAGTCTGGATGAGGCAACCCAGGAATCAACAGTTGAAGCAACTTCAGTAGTAACTTTGATGGATTTCCCAGGGGGTCGAGTAAGATGTCGTTTTTGCAGCATTTTTTGGGTATAAACGGTTCAGAGGGATTCTAGACCAGTCCGACCACCCTTGGATGCCGGGTAAGGCTTTTATTGAGCTACAACTGGTGCGGGTTTTGACAGGTTTGGGCCAGGAGCTCGAGTGAGGTGTCGTTTTCGGGAGTAGAATCGATTTGTGGGGGTCCCAGACCTGTCCGAGGCTTTTAGAGGGATTAAGGGGTGGAGGGGGTGAGGGTTTGAAGGATTTTACCTTGTTTTTAAATTCATTTAACGCTCATGAGCGACTGATGAAAGGCTTGTACAGGAAATCGGTTTAGGAAGTTTTTCATTTTTCCCGATTTTCCATTAACAAAAAGTTCTTATCATTAGGTATACCTTTCATAAGTATCGGAAATGGAGTTTATTAATCGAAATACTTTCATTCGATAAACAAAGCTGTTTGTGGGAATTATTTCAATCCTGAAAAATTGATTTTTTTTAAAAGGGGCTATGTAACCGATTTTCAAATTGCAATTTGATACACTTCCCCACTCAAAAAAAATCTGAAAATTTGTGTAAAAATGTGTAAAAGCTAGCTGTATAGGAATACAAACTATAATTGGAGATTTTGACAGTAATGATAGAATTAGACAGTTTTTTGCATTTTCCCGGAGTTTTTGAATCGGCCAAAAACGTCACATAGCCCCTTTAAAAAAAAAAAAACGGGTTCTATAATTATTATAGACCTGTGCTAATTTTAACACTCAAACGTTTGAGTGTTAAAATTAGCACTTTTAAATTACCAATTAATGTTTCACTTTCAACCACTCTTTCCGTGTATGTATTATGAGGTGCAGAACCAAAATTTGAAACCTGATTTTGACATTTTCATGTCTTTCTTGGAAAACCCCAACACCAACCCCTTATCTCCTCGGCACCGTACACCTTTTTTTTCTTTTTTTTTTTTGCCAGTGTAATAATTATTATTGGAATTGTAGGTATTTCTTGGGAGTTTGACAATAATTTTAATTTAATGTAGCCGTGTGGTTTGACTGGGAATGATATTGTGGAGGGGTCGAGAAAAAAGTATGTTGTAAACACAGGCATATCCATGATATTTTTTTCGTGATAAATTTGTCCGTTATTACGATTTAATTTAATTTTGTACGTAGCAGAATTCCAAATCTATCAAATTTTCGCTCACGTATACTTCTGGTCGTATACTGAGCGTTAGGCTGTACCAATGCACTCCCACCAATCACTTGCTTTTCTCCAACCTGTAAAACGTGTCACTGGTCAGCTGTACTAATGCACTCCCATGGGGTTAGTTCACCAATCATCTAATATTTTTTCCCTCAGTTCTATAGAACTGTTGTATGCTCCCTCAAAAGTGGTTTCTGTTCCCTCAAAACCGGATTCTGCTTTACAAAAACTTGTGTCTGCTCTCTCGAAATCGGTTTCTGCTCACCAACATGCGGTTTTCGCTTCTCCAAAACCGGGTTCTGCTTCTCAAAAAGTGTCGGCTCCCATGAAACCGGTTTCTGCTCATTAAAATGCAAAAACTAATAACCGCTCCCTCAGAACCAGTTTCTTCTCTTTCTTCTCTCGAAGTTTTCTTCAGCGCGTATGTGATTTGCTGGCATTTTGTTAGGCTCACCTAACATTTCATCTTTTCTGGCAGCTGTATCGAATTTCCCCCCAGCCTATGCTTTAAATTACAAACGTACACCGCAATACGGTTTGCTTGTCGGGTTTTACCCAAAATGCTAAAAAGGGTGTGAACGACCATTGAAAAAGCTGTCGGAACGAGTGTTATTGGTTGTTTGCAAGGGGCGTGTGTTAGATTGTTAGGGGGGGGGGGGGGGCACTCGAGTGCGAATTTTCCACCGCCAAAGCGAATGTTGTCCGTGACAGAAACAGAGAGAACAAATAACAGTTCGGGTGATTTAGAGGGAGAAACAAAGAAGTGGCGGGCCGGGGAAAATCCTTTCGGAAAACAAGTTCCCGACCATTTACCCTCCTCCCCACCCACTCGGACAATCTCTCTTCGAGCTTCATTTTACCCTAGTTTTTCTCTAAACAATTTCCCCTCCCCTTAACACCACTTAACTCACTGAGTACGTAGACATCAAATGGATGGACTAATAGCAGGAAGAGGTCAATGGTCGACATACTCTTCTCTGAGTCCTATTTATTGTTGAAAATTAATTCTTGGTAAAAAGACATATATGCTTGGAAAATGATTGTTTGAGCTGAGCAGCATGACATTGTGTATAGTGATTGGAGAGGTTGGGGGTGCATAACGAAACATCGGAAGATTAAATTAAGGGAAAGTAAGAAGAAAAGTGACTTGGGCTTGACGTAGTGGTTGAGGATGAAATATGGAAAACATTATTGAGATAAAAAATGGTGAGGATCCTTCACTTATAGTCCATTCTTCCGACGTCTATGCGCTTTCCCCGACTCAGCGTACCCCTTGTCCCCGTCAATCCGAGTGATGGCGTAAAACTGTGTAAATAACACTTGAAAAACAGCAGCGGTCTTTATGGAGAGGAAGGCGGTGCGGTGAGTAACGGGGGAGGTGGTGTCCAAATAAACTATTATCTCTCCTAACGAGACTCTCTTTTCCCCGGTAAATCACTGGGATTTGTTGTTTTCGACCTCACTCCCTCGCTCCCATTCGTAAACAGTCCGTTTTCAACCGGGAAATGCGAAAAGCTAAAAGTGACGACCGGAAAACGAGATTCATAAGAGTTGAAGGGTTTTGACCTCACGCTCTGCAACCATCATTATCAGCGAGTTCTGCAATTTCGAATGGCAAGGGTCGGCCCATCCACCCCCTGTTGGAATCTGTTGATGACCCATTGAAGTGACATTGGAACAATTAACAACAAAAGTGCAAGTTGCCCCATTAGGAAGGTTGCGTCAGTTTCGTTGAAACCCAGGAAACATTGAGAACCAAAAGAGGTCGGAAGTAGGGTTTGCAATTCCGATTTTTGACTATTTAAAATCCCCGGATTTGTGGAGTAAATCCCGGGATTCGAGAATTAGTTGCACCTCGTACGTAAATTGCTCAAGTCTTGTTGGAAAAATCATTTGATAACGAAAAACAGTTCGAAGGCTAAGTGCTCTAAAAATTTTAATGCGCTAAATTTCATTTAATGAAAACTGTGAATTCCTCTGAAGAAAGAATTGGGAAATCGACGAACCAGCCGGTGCCAGTGGCGAAAATGCAAAAATGGAGGCAGCCGAGTCCGCCAATTGTATTGAGCATAAAAATTTGTATATTATTGGTGTATCTGTTAGATATTTATTTCTCCTGATTGGCCAGTCACCGGACACAAAAAACGGCTTGGGACGGAAATAATCGAAACGTTCTGATTTTTCGGTATGTTGTCAGGGATTGTACCAGCAGTGTTTCACCAAGTTTGCAGCTTCGAAATCCCCGTCCTGAATGCTTGGTGCTCGAAAACCTGAGACATTTTCAGACGTTTTTCAGTTTTTTTTATAACTCAAAAAATGTGCGCCCTGCCGAAAAAAGTCTCTGTACACTTTTTTTTTTTTGAGTAGACAAGATTTCTTACCATTTTAGCGCAACAGCAGCTTTTTAGGTCAATTAGGTCCCGAGTTACACCTCTTCAAACATTGGCCATTTTTCCCAAAAAGTTAGAAATCGTGGTTTTAGCCATCTTCCGTACGGAAGCTAAAATATTCAACCCACGAGAAAAGTAATGAGGAATGAAGTTGTAGAGCCGTTATTCAGCTCCAATTTAAGCACAACACGAACATGCAGGACCATACCGCTGACTTCCGTAGAAGTTGAGAGGGCTACTGTCGAATAAGTTTAGAAGCAAGTTGGCTGATCCAACCAAGTCTTCGAGTGTATTTATGCTTTCTAAGAGCAAATTTTTTAAGTAATTTTTCTGTTCGTGTTTTTCGTTGTTTTCAATCAATTTTTTTTTCATTTCAAACATTTAAAAAACCTCAATCCCGGGATTCAGAAAAACTTGGGATTGCAAACGCTAGTCGGGAGCTTGAACAGGTCGATAACCAAAATCATTGTGTATCTACCAAAAGAGGTGGGGAACCAAAAACTAAGAAACACTGTATACTGAGGTTGAGAACCAGGAGCATTGGAATCGAAGAGGATCAATAATCAAAATCACAAGGGAACCAAAGATGTCAGGCACTTAAGTCGCTTAGTAACCAGTTAGGAGCCAAAAACACTTATTACTCGAACTCGTCGGTGGTTGGAAAGTAGGTATGTGAACCAAAAGAGAGTCATGGTAATCAATACTATACCAAATTACAGTGCTGCGCGTTCGTGAGTTTGATTTCCAATGAAACGTTTTACTGGACTTTCTCTTGAAGGTTGAAAAAACATCGTGGTCCCTTAATTCCTAAATGGGAAATAAGGTGGAAGAGTTCATGCCAATAAGCTCAAAAATTTTACGAAAATCCTTACCCCTTCAAGTGTCTTGACATTAAACTTAAAATTTTGATTTTTATAAGTTTTGGACCGTTTTGGATTTTCCTGGTTGACGTCATGATGCTTTGGATCCGGTGGTTCACTGCGCGACGGCTGACCCTGGAAATTAGGGTGAATATAAAAGGACGAAGGAAGAGATATGAACGGTGATGTGGAAGGGTGGAACGGCTCGTTTTCGGGGAAAATATGTAAACAGGATGTCCACTCATTTCCCCGCAAAACGAAACGGCATCTCGTTTCCACTTTGTTTTTACGACCCCCCTCCGCAGGGAATACGACGAGGGGCTTGCGGGCTCGAATGAGGTTTTTCGGGGAATGGGGCTTTCCACACTTTTCACGATGATTCAGAACCGCCTGTGGGACCTTTTTAGGGGTCGCGGTTTTGCAGGATTACGACCGAACGAGGAAAAACAGAGAGGCTCGTGTAATACACAATGGATTGAAGGGAGTCTTTCTCTAGGAGGATTTCAATAAGCCTTTTCCAATGAAAAAAGACGTCAAAATAACGTCTGTTTTCAACGTTTTGAAGGGGTTTCAAGTTAATCATTTTTTAACGTGTTTTTTTTTTTTGTGGGGTAATTATCGACTCGAAATTGACTCAGGTCGAAAAACGATACTCTTTCCAACATTCGCTCTCCATACCGCATTTAAATTTTATGAGGAACTTTTGCCTCGCATTTCCATACGTTAAAAATTCATTTGTGAATTTCATTTTCTGCGTTCTTTCCCGGGGACGGGAAATTAGTCGAGTGCATGTAAATAAATGAAACGAAATTCGGTGGACCGTTTGAATCGAGAAATGGTTCATTGCAGGTCGTGTATGAATAATTTTTCAGCGTTCAGAATGAAAAATAAAGTTGCTCATGTTTAATGAATTATGCAATTTTACCAAGTTCCACGCTAGAATTTCCAAGTTCAGGGCGAGCATGTGACCACATCAGAGCTAAAAGAGGTTCCCTGGGCTTAATTTAATAAGCGTAATTAGTGAAGCTAGGAGGGAAATTAAGGGAAGGAAGAGGTTTCCCCAAAATGTGGTGGAGATGGTGGCTCCAATTTACCGGCTCCTTGGAGGTTCAAGTCACCGAGAAAACTTAGTCCCCCGAGATGGGAACCGAGTCGCCAGAGCGGAAACTCAGTTAATTGAACGGTTTGCACTTACACGGTGGATTGCCCTTGAGAATTAGATCTTTGCCACAGGAAATACGCGCTTTCCACCCCCCTTAAGGACGAAGGAGGATTTTCCACCGTCACGTCTTGAGCAGGAGGAAACACGGTTGGGCCCAGGGGGGAAATCCTTGGAAAACCTTGTTAAGGGCCTTCATACAGCCAAGGGGTTCACGCGGGGGTTTCTTGATTACATCTTGAACCCTCTTACCCCCTCCTTAGAGCCTCCCATTTCGTCGGCCAATCATTTCCAGCCCTTCAAAGGAAATAAGATCCCGGGAACAGGAAAACTGGACAGCCGGATCCATGGATAAGGCGGTTAGTGCACTAACCGAGATCGCCTTACGCCCAAAGCTGTCGCCTTTTGAGGAAGGAGATTAAATTTACACTTTACAGTTAGGTTTGATTACCTTGTCCCGTCTATTGGCTAACTTTTACTTTGTACTTCTAACGCTGAGACCCCAATGAACCCTTCTACTACCCTTTTGACGCACTTGCAGTTCATTATTCTTTCACCTTCAGCGTAAATCTTCCTGCAACTTATAATTTTTGGCGTAACGTAGGTGCTCCTGTATCGGATGGGAATGCTTGTGGTGGGCATCGAAACTTCCTAATCTGTTATCGTTTGATTGATTGCATACAAATTCCGCGTTCTCCGAGTTTTTCTTAGTTAAATTTGGGTTGAAAGTGGTCAGTTCCCTGAATTGTTGCCTGATGAAATAAAGAATGACTCAATAAGAACCGTAAGTTTGGCTTTTCCTTGGAAAAACGGGGTTGGCGAGCTCTGCCGAAAATTTATCTAATTCGTTATTAATGATTTTCGCATAGGTACTTTCACTTGCTCTATGATATGAAACGAATCCAACCAAAGAACAATAAATATTTGCGACGGCAAGTAACCATTATTACCGAACATGAACTATCCATGAAATGGAATTTTTACAGGAAGATGGAAGAAATTAACTAAAATTTAACTACACAGATGCTTGAGACATTTCGACTAGGTTTTAATCAGCGTTATCGTGATGGTCATGGGAATATCGGCAGGGCTATGAAGGTGTGTGATTCCAAAAATGAAATGTCCGTCCGCCGTCCAGGCCATTTTGTGCAGTTGGCATTTCATTATTATTATTATTTTTTGGTTTATTATTCTTGGAATAATACACCTATGTTTTCGCGACGGGGGTCGACGACTCCGATCGGGCTCAAAATTTGACATTATCCGTTTCAAGAGGTCTACATTCTAAATCCGAAATGTCCGTCCGCCGTCCAGGCCGTGTTGGGCAGTAGGAAATTTTTAAAAAATCTGAAATTTCGACAAAATACTTGGTTTACCATCTAGTTGTGCCCGCAAGGTTTTCAGTCCGATCGCCCAAACCCGTGGGGCGCTATGGGGCTATAATGGGGCTACGGGAGGGGTTTTTTGAAGGCTTTTAGCCATGGGATCGAGTTAGGTGTCGTTTTCGAAGTATTTTTGGACGTAGAATCCATTTTTTGGGGTCCCGGAACGATCCAATTTCACTGGGGCGATCTATAGGGCATTCGTGGGGCTAAAAATGGGATTTTTGAAGGATCTCAGGATGTTAAATATTTTTCGAGTAAAAAATACAGTATTTTTGAAAAAAACACATTTTTGAGCTAAAAAATCCAAAAAAAATTATTTTTTTTGAGATAAAAATCCAAAAAAAAATTTTTTTTAATTTTTTTATTGACAGAATTAAATTTCTGCACAAGTAACGTATATCAAAGATTTTTTTTTTACTCTGGAATTTAGCCAAAATACTCGGTTTTCCATCTAGTTGTGTCCGCAAGCTTTTAAGCTCGATCGCTGAAATCCGGGCTAAAATGGGGCTACGGGAGAGGGTTTAAAAGTGTTTGGCCATGGGGTCGAGTTAGGTATCGTTTTCGAAGTGTTTTAGATTTAGAATTCATTTTATGGGTCCCAGAACCATCCGATCTCACCGTGGGGCTTATATGGGGCTACAAATGTGGCCTTTGTAGGATAGCAGGTGGTCGAAAAATTACTTAGAAAACTGGACCTTGTTTTCTAAGTAATTTTGGACGTAGAATCAATTTTTCTTGTTCCATTTTCCGTTCAAATACTATAAAAATTACAGTTTCTGTTGTTTATTTATTTTTTTTTAATAAATATTTTTATAAAAAACTAAAATTTAAACAAAAATAAAAACTATTTTCATTGACAAGTGGCAAGTAATCAGATAAAAACTGAAGCGCGAAATTCATTTGATTTCCATGGAATTTTCTAATTAATTCCGCGAAGGCTTGTGGGGCTCGAAAACGTGGAAAAGCGGGATTTGATTCCCTTGATAGGACGTTACGCACCGGTTCTGCCAACCAGTTACTGGTTTACAATGTATACCCCATGGCGGTGCAACGTTGGGTTGGACGTGGTCATCTGCCCGATATTCCCATCTAGATCTCCTTCGCACCTCCGACGGACGTCCCCCGGTAGATTTGACACTTCGACCTCTCCCAGGCGTCTCAACCCTTTCGGCAATCAACCCCTCCCGAACACCCTCCGGTCAGTCGAGCTGGTTCCTCTGGTTTTCACCCCCCCAACCGTCTTGAGAGGTCTTGGGAGAGGTCAGTTTCATCGATTCCGGTCTGGGTTAGTGTCCGACTATTTAACGGGAGAGAATCGCATTGGCCTTCGGGTGGGGGAAGTTTGATCAGTTTACTGTGAAGTATAGCAGTTGAACTTCACCATCCGCGATGTCTGGTAGCCTATTTGACACGAATAATAATTTCAGTGCCGGCAATCGTGTTTTTTCAAACTTCATTTGAACTTGCTTTTGTTTTGGTTTTATATTCTCATAATAATCAGAGTATTTTTTTCGAGATGGGGCTCAATGGGACGACTTTCATTTTCCCTGGACATGACAATTTTATGAGCGGTTCTTGCAGGAATTCATACAGAAATTTTGGCTTTCTTAAAGGAACTCTTATAGAAAAAGAAACTCTAAAGTTATAGAAAAACGCTGCAAATTGTTATAGGTTTACTATTCTTTGGTTTATTATTCTTTGATACCTATAGGTTACTTGTGCCATAGTCCCATAGATTCCCTCGGTGAAATCGGATCGTTCCGGGACCCCAAAAAATGGATTCTACGTCCAAAAATCTTTCGAAAACGACACTTAACTCGATCCCATAGACAAGACCCTTCAAAAAACGCCTCCCATAGCCCCATTTTAGCCCCATAGCGCCCACGGGTTTGTGCGATCGGGCTGAAAACCTTGCGGGCACAACTAGATGGTAAACCGAGTATTTTGTCAAAATGTCAGATTAAAAAAAAAATTCCTACTGCCCAAAACGGCCCGGACGGCGGACGGCGTTTTTGGAATCTAGACCTCTTGAAACGGATAATGTCAAATTTTGAGGCCGATCGGAGTCGTCGACCTCTGTCGCGAAAACATAGGAGTATTATTCCAAGAATAATAATCCAAAAACCACATTCTTATACCTATGTATATTTTGGGCAAAAAGTCATACAGCTGTATTTTAAGGCAAATTTACCTACACCAAACAATACATTATCTTTTTCCGGTGGCTACACACCGCATGTATTTATGTATTTATACGCAAAAAAAAAAAAATTAATAAAAAAATAAAAAATAAAATGAAAAAAAAAAAAAAAATTACCCGTGGTGTATAATTTTAGTCGTCTTGTTCATCTGAAATTTAGACCAAACATTTCGTTATTGTCCTAGTTGTGACCGCAATCTTTTTGGCTACTCCATGGAGATTTGTGGGGCTTCTAAGAGGCTACAGGTGGGGTTTATCATTGGTATTGCCCAGGAGTGTGACTTCGTGTTCGAAGTAATTTTGGACGCAATATCAACTTTTGGGGGGTCCTAGAACTGTCCTATTGCGCTTTAATGATGCTCGAACACAATTTTATTTTGACTTTTGGCTAATCTGCTTCACACGGAGTCCCTTTTCGTTGATAACCAAAACCACATTACCTACACGCCCTGAAACGTGTATTATTTCATTTTCTTCGTTTCCGACGTGCTTGATTTAAAATTACCAACTCAATAACTTCATCAATTTCTCTATGACCTCATTATGTGACTTGACTGCCAGTTTTGAACTCGTTCCAACCGTGAGCTTTCTCTATGTTTTCATAGAACGCTATACACACTCCCAGTAAATCATGATTTGACGTCGTCCTTTCATTTCTGAACGAGTTCGCCGTTATATCCGCGGGTCGCTCGCGTTGTTTCCCAAGGGAATTCCCCAGCCAAAATAAGCTGTTTTAGCTTATGAGCCAACAGATTGAAAACCGTCCGTGCCAAAAACACAAGAATTTCCGCTCAAACAGAACCCATCAAACATGGCACAATCGCCTTGCCAGGACCTCCCTCTTTTTCAGACTCCTCCCTCTTTTTCCAACCTCATTCACTAACTTCCAAAAGAGGGTCATAGGAAGTTTCATTCATTCGGGAAGACCCGTAACGATTTTTTACTCCCCCATCCCGATTTCTTTGTTCACGCGGCCATTCTCCCCCACTTTGAACTTTCAATCTGCCCAAACACCTCCGACAGCTCAGTTTTGGAACTGGACCCCTTCTGTCGCCATGTTTGCGTGTTGCGTACGTCAGAAGTGTTCGATTTGAGAGTGATCCATTTTTTCGTGAAATAAGATACCTACCTATTTCTCTTTCGACATACTGTTTATAGGTTGTAGGAATTTACTTACGATAGCCAGGTATTCTTAGAAAATACTTAAACCCCATTCTAGTTGTATCTGTTAGGTTTTTCCTCAGATCGCCGTTGGGCTCCGTGGGGTTGGCATGAGGTTTTGAAGGTTTTGACCTGGGTGAGGTGTCATTTTTGAAGTAATTTCTGATGTTGAGTCGAAAGGGGAAGTCCAAGCAATTCGGGCTTTTTCCAAAAAGGTTGATTTCACAAAAAGGCTGTGACATATATATATTACAATACACTATGTATGCCTAGGGCATCCCCTCTGTACCTCCTGACAATGGGAAGGTGCAAAAGGGCACAGTACAGGTTCATAGTTATTCGAATAATAGGTACACCGATGGGGGTCGACAATTTTGATCCCCCTCAAAATCTGTCCTCGGACGTTTCACGATGTGTAGATTTGAAAACCGTACGTATAGTCAAGGCCTATTTAGGAACTTTTTTTAAACGTGAAATTCTCACTAATTTCTCGGTTCTCCATCTAGTTGTGCCCACAAGCTTCTCTGCCCGATCGCCCAAACCCATGAGGCTCTGTGGGGCTGATAGGCTACGGGAGGGGTTTTAGAAGTTTTTCGGATATGGGGTCGAAAAGGTGGCGTTTTCGAAGTATTTTTGAACGTAGAATCCATATTTGGAAGTCCCTCAACTGTCCAAACTGTATCATTTTTTTAAAAAGTTTTTGTTTTGATTTTTTTTTGTTGCTTATTGAAGAATTAGGTAATTTTAGCAAATTTATAACAAAGAATAAAATAACCGAGAGTAAAATTTGCAGCGTTTTGGTAAACCAATTTGAAATAATACAACCATGTGCTCATGACCGGGGGCGAAAATTTGACACTATACGTTTCATGACACGCAGATTCAAAAATCAAATGTCCGTCCGCCGTCCAGGTCGTTTTGGGCAGTTGGCATCTTTCTTTATTCTAAAATTTTGGCGAAATACTCGGTTTACCATGGGCTACTGGAGTGGTTTTTGAAGGTTTTTGGCTACAGGGCCGAATTAGGTGTCGTTTTCGGTGTATTTTTGGACGTAGAATTTTTACGGAGGTTTCGGAACGATCCGATTTCACCGTGGGAGTCTGAGGAACTTTCATGGGGCTACGAATGGGACTTTTGAAGGATCCCTAGAGGTAAAATACGGTGTCTTTTTCCGAGTAATTTTGCGTCATACATTTTTCGAGGTCCCACATCTGTTCAAAGTTTTCGAGGCCTCGAAATAAAGTTCCTGAAAAAATGAAAGCTCCCTAAATGAACGTTCAAGATAGGATCTTCATTTATCAACTCCCAGTGAATTTGATCGGGTCAAGAAAGTTTCTTTTCAGAACGAAAAATAACGTTTTCGAGAAGAACATTCTTCACCCGAACGAAATTTTATCGTTTAAAAAAAATTATATTTAATATTGTTTCTTCAAATTTCGTTCCCAATGGGAACAGTATTTTTCAGAACTTTATAATTTCGTTCTCATTCGGAACTTTATCCTAAAAATTCTCGTTTTCGCTCTTTTCGGGATTGGAACGGTTGGGGGAACCGAACGGAACGATATTTCGAGCCCTAGTCCGAACATTGTCCAGAATGTTTTTGTTTTTTTAATGACGCAGAATTAATTTTTGCACAATTCACCTATATCAAAGAATAATAAACCCTTGTGTAACATTTTCAGCATATTTTTCATGTTTCACATTAAGGGATTGTTGGTGAGGTTCGTATTGACAATGCAGGACGTTGCTGTAAACACTCTGTTCATTCATATTTACCACTTTTCCTGAAGGTATTTCGCGGTATTTACATTGGATTTTCAACTCTTGCGTTAAGGATTAGCGGAATCCGCATCCTCGCAAGTGTTCCTAGATGAAAATGGTGATGCAGAGAAGGCGCCTCGTTCGGTCGAAAGGCCGCACAAAATGGCTCCCGTTTTCCCGCCTGGTGTTCCGACGGCCTCCCGTCTTCGGTTCTCCCGCAAATCCGCCCGCCATGTTTCGTATCGATCGGGTGCGTATCCAGTGGGAACGATTGAAAAGGCGGAATTAAATGCAACCGACGATGGAAGCGTGGGGGCTCGAAAGGGTGAAATATTATATTTGGGTGTCTGTTCGCATATGAACCAAAATTCTTTGGTCGAATTTTTTTTTTTATCTGAAATATTTCGTCCGATTGGTTCTCTGAAACTATGGAAATTTAGCCTTCGAGAATAGACAATTTTCAACTCCATTTTTTTCCTTTAACCGCGTTTTTCAATTTTTCGCAATAGCAGTTATTTTTATTTCGTAAGTACCTACTGATATTTTTAAAGAGGAACATTCGGGGTGTGCTAAGGTTCTTTGCAAGGAAGTAGAGTGAGATGTCGTTTTTAAGTAAGGCTGTTCATAGGGTTTGCAGCGTTGCTTATTTGGTTTGTGGGATTACTGTCAAACGATTGCGGCACCATAACTCCAATGGACCCAATTGCATTTTATTGCGCAGGTTCAATTTTTGTTTTTTAGGTGAGGTTTGGGTACAGACATTTCGAGGAATTTGAAGCGAAATCACGTTCATAGATATCAAATTTTCAACATGGCGGTTTAAATGCTGTGGGGGGGGTTGTGATGCCATTCCGGACAGGGGAATCGAACGAGAAAAGCCATCCGATGGGTGGAGGTGGATTGTTGTAGATACAGTGAGAGGGCTACTACAGAGATACCAAGAGGTGGAGGGTGTTTGAAAGGTCCAACCCTCAGACGGGACTCCGCTCTCACTCAAGGTCAATTTGAGGTCACCTCCCCCTCCAGCTCGCTTTCCGTTTCTAATTACACTAACAAACCATCGACAGGTCATCTATTGATCAAAGGTCAAGGTCGTCCCGGTCCGGCTATTCTTGTCCGTCGACCTACTGTTGTAGCCCCCGCCACCTCCTTCAACGCTGTAGTCCCCTCGGGGCTTACGGTCGCACTTCCGGTTGGTCTCTTTGATGTATCAAACCCGCTGGAAACAGAAATAACCTGCTCGGTGTACCTCATTACGATAATCCGGCATTAAATCTTATTTATTTTACACGATGGACACCACTATTGTGAAGATAGGTAATATATTCGTAATATCATGATATTGTCAATATATTCGTTAAAATGGGCTCCACATCAGAGGATTGCCCCATAACGGGACATTATTAAATCTACATACGAAACTGTTTTACATACCGCACGACGAAATATCCTTATACGTTTCATTATCCTTTTACGACCAGTCGTTTTATACTAGTCGTTTTATACCAGTCTCTTCATTTTCGTAGGATCGGTGTACTCGCCAAACATCGATTTTGTATGTTAGAGAGGCATGCGATTGAGGTGTGTTTGGTGGGTGTAGCTTTTAGCGACTCTGAAAACTCTAGTTTTCAAATGAAAAGTGCCTAACCATTCAAATTTGGAAAATTTCGACTCCGGGCCACTTGCCTCACACCAAATTGTAAAAGGAAAATTTTGTCGGACTGTATTGCCCGTCAATTTCTGAAGCGCTGACAATTTAACACCAGCGGTTATTATTCTTTTGTATAACTTTATCTGTAAAAATGTGATTCTATTTTAATAGAAAAAAGTCGGCGCTCAGACTTCCTTTTCACTATCACTAAGCACCACCTACTTCGCAACGACCAAGTTCGTACGAGGGTTTAAAAACGAGAGTATGCATACCTGATTCAGATCAAACAATACTTGTTAGTATGTACGGGCACCCTGTAGAACGGATGTTAAGGGTGTACCTACATGAATCTGAGGTCCTAAATTTGAATTTAAATTAGTGTTGTGTGTTTGGGGGAAAGCCGGGGGTGTGAATCCACAATTTCGCCGCTTTTTTTGTGGAGGAAGATGACGGGGGAATGGGAATATTTCTAGCTAGGGCATCGTACGAATTGTCGTGGTTTAAGAACCTTGCAGAAGATGCAGCCACAAGCGAAGATCCGCATTCGTCAGGCTTACCTGATATGTCTGGATACTGTGACAGTGTTGTACCAACAGAAGGAAACCGAGGAGATGCTGATACCTGATACCTAACAATAGAATCATTTTAAATGGGAAAAACTTGATATTCCCGTTGGTTGGGCAGATTAAGGACCCCATCAATCGATTTTGCGCCCAAAATTATTTCGAACACGACACCTCCTGGCTTATGTCTTTTAAAGGCCCCATGTGTGGTGTAGTAAACACATTGTAATAAATAACTACTCCCCACTCGACTCCTTATCCAAAATTGGAATTGAGGATATTGTTAAAATTGCAGCTTAGTAATTCAATTTCTACGTTGAATTGTGTAAGTTACATTAACTAGGTACCTACCTAATTGATGGCTAGAATTACATTCTCTGCGTAATTGTACTGTCTTTTGTTCTTACGTGCAGACCTTTTTGGTGAAGACTTGGGGTCTAAATAAGTAAAGGCTGGGAAAGCGGGAACGCCTCCTTTGGACGAGTTTGTACCGCAATAGATCATTAAAAGACGGGCTTTTGGAAGGGAGTGTACCTTGAACCCCTCCTCACCATTTTCCTTCATTTTCCCTCAACTCCGGAAAGCGGAGGAGGAGGTCCCTTAGCATCTCATCTTGAACCACTTAACAAAGCAGCCCTGAGAGAGACGGGCGGAATCAAGAATCTGTAATGAGCTAAGTTTGGAAAGGAGGAAGAGGGGGGGCGTCCTTCTTATCTCAGGGGGGTACGACACCCCCCTGCCCCCTACCGCACCGGAAACTCTCTCGTTTTCCTCATTTTCCACCCTCCTGCGCCTCATTCCAAAACCCCCTCCTCCGACTCAAGTCCTCCATAATTCAAGCACAACTAATATTAGCGGAGCAAACTTATAAACTCCGCCAAAATCTATTACACTCTTGGCGGAGTCTGGAGGGAACTTGGCGGAGGGGAGGGGAAGGATGAAGCTTCTAATAGCAAAAGTTAACGCCATCCCCTCCACTCCCTTCCACCTTCTCTTCATCATATTCCCAACATCCCCCCACTCAGAAATAGTTCTCACTACCCCGGCACTCCCTTTGAATATTGCAAATCCGCTAACTTGTAAAATTGCACAAGTTTTAGCTCGCCGTAGATTAACAAGTTGTCTCAGAGGAATTTATCGTGAATAGGCGTAATCTTGCTTTGGGGCCCGCTGTCCAGAAACCACACGGTAACGTAGCAACTTCAACTTTATTAATTTTCGGGTGAAAAAATCAATACCTAATATTAAATACAATTTTTAAATTTTAAACAAGATTTTTTCAAAACTTAGTTTTAAATTATTTGTATTAAATTTTAAAAACCACCGAAAAATGGAAATTTGTCATTTTTAAATTTTAACTGAAATTTAAGCCTAAAAACATTTGTGACGTCTCAGCCACGAAACGAATATTTGCCCCATTTATTACCCCATTCCATGAGACATTCTCAGGTTTTACTAAAGCCAAAAAATCCAAATGTGCCAATAGGCTATTAAGGGCCCTTAAAGGCACATTTCTATACAAAAGGGTTTTGAGCCTGGAATTGTTTCAAAAACTCTGCAAAACAAACATCTTGCTGGCGAGTCTGCAAACATGGGTCATTTTCATGTCAACATAAAACGTGCCTCTAGATAGGAAGCTGTAACCATGTTGTAGGTCGTTGTAGTAGCCTATAACACATTTTGGATTCATCGTTATCAAATAAATCTATCATAATATTGTTAGGTATGGTGATACTTTTCGGACAAGGTTTTGGTTTCGTTAAGTTAACGGTATACACCTTATTACGAAGTATAGAACTGGGTTTATTGGGTAAAAGAGAAACCAGAAAGAAACCGAAGGAAGAGTTTGAGGATAGCGAAGGAAAACCATGTTACAATTGAAGGGCGTTGGGTACATAGTACCAATGTGCCCTTAGGAATTGATGAAATTAATCATTGATAAGTTAAATTAATCATTATGTTGATTTGATTATTCAATCATTAACTAATTCAATTTTTCGGCACTTGAACCGTTTTTACCCAACGCCCTTCAATTTTGAGGACCGCAATTTGGAATTCGTTTGAGCAGGTTAGAAACATTTTATGTTATACCTATTAACTTAAAATTTCGGGGTTTGACTCTCGACGTGCTGTAGTTTCGTAGGTTTTTTTCCCCAGGTTTTGTTTTTTGGACGGGAAAATTTGTCGTTTGTGTATGCCTAAACAAATACACGAAAATGTCAAAAATTTGATAGGTAGTTCTCGGGCTTCGTGATGTGAAAAGTCCCAAAATTTTAGGATGAATTCCCTCGTTGAACCGATCTGGAAACTCTCCCGCACGATCGTTCCAAACTGGAAGTTTACCAAAACCCACTTCCTAAAAAAAAAGGTGGGATCCGGCTGCCCCGTTTTAACCCCCCGAAAAGAGATGAATGTGGAAAACGAGGTCAGAAAAGGCAATGGCCCGTGATGTGGCTTTTTCGTCGCATTTGCTGTGACCTGAGTTCATCCCCTTCCCCTTGCTGACCTTCCGAACCCACAAAAAGGCATTAAAGTTTGAATAATCCCCACCCCCACCCAACCAAACTTCGCCCTTTTAGCGGTCCGGAGGTTTTTGGGTTTTCCCCTCCCGGCACGAAGGGATATAAAATTAAACACGTCTCTTTCTCTCACTTCCCCCTCGAGGGGGTTTTACCCTCTCTGTTTTTGGAGGGAAAATCATACATTATTTTCCGGTGAGCCCGCCCCCGCTCACTCGTGAAAAACCGTCTGGCTGACGTGAAGTTTCCTTTTCCCTCCCTGAAAACAACTTCTCACGGACTTTGTAATGACTTCGACCAAATCCAAAATGAGCCTTTGAAATATTTACTGGGCAGGTGAAACCACCCATCACACACCCAACTCACATCTCACGTGTTCATAAACGTAGGTACCCCGAGAAATGGAACAACTACGCATTACGACATCTTCCTCCGATTTCTATCCGGTTCCTCTTTTACCCAATAAACCCAATTCGTCTTACGGCGTATACCGGTCTAAGACCTGAAGGCTCTTACTTTCCATGGTGGTGGAATCAAATTGTGCGTTGGTGTAAAACTTTCGTGGAAGACATTTCCCATCACAAAAGAGTACCATCTCGGAGGACTAAACCAGTTCAGCGCTGAACAGACTCCGGTTTCTCACGACATTCTTTGCACCTCATTTATGGTAAAAGTCCCAAAAGTCACGTCAACGAGGTTCATTATTTTTGTTGGGCAAGCTGCCAGAGCGCTGAATAAAAAAACGGTGCAAATTTTACACAAGGGTTTATTAATCTTGGATATAGGTTACTTGTGCAAAAATTATTTCTGTTTCAAAAGAAAAAATTTGGAAAAAATAGACTTAGTGCGTCAACACCCGAAGAATTTTTTAGCGCAACCTTTCCCTCAAAAAATGGAAAGGTGCGCTCATCTCTTCGACGTTTTTTTTTTTTTTTTTTGTAATTTTGTCTCCAGCCATGAGATAAGCTCGGGTCGTTCAAACCTCGGTGTGAATTACCGTCGACAGGTGAAACGCCAAGGGGCGGAGGGGAATGTCCAAATAAGGGAGGGCAGTTAATTTTATGATTTCGAACGGCCCGAAGCGCGTTGATTGTGTTCAAAGAGCAGGAAGAATGATGAAGGGCCGGCCTAATTAGACCAATGGGCCAACGTACCAACAGGGCCAATGGCCCGTTCGCCGGAGATAATAACTATTTTAGCTCGGGTGATTTCCAAACGAAAACGAGACGAATTATTAGGCGTTTTCCCGAGGCAGAGGACGCAATTTTACTGCGGAAAATGAGTCGACGGAAATACGGGAGGTGGAGGGGAGTGAATTTCCGAACAAACAACGAATAAATCATTCGTTTTACTCGACTATTTTCCTAGCCATTCACAATTAGGTTCATGAGACCCCCCACCAACATCACCGATTTTCCCGCCATTTTCCTACATAGATGCATCGAACGGTAACGAGCAGTTTCCCTGGACGTGTAATGGGATTCATTATGCGCGTAAATCTCGTTTTCCTTGTCAAACTCGGCGGTGTTTTAGACCTCATTAACCGGCCTTGTTATGAGGCCAGTCGCGGAATTCCGTCCCTGGGAAAAACCGTAGATTTTCCGTTAGATCCCTCCGGATCGGTCCTGAATAAACACCGATAACTGGATTTGCTGGCTCACTTTACGTAAAGTTTGGGTCAAAAAAGAGCAAATCAATCTCATCGCAGTTAATACCAATCGAACCAAACCAAGCGAAATATGGGACTTTACGAGACAGTGGATCAAACAATGGGTATAGATCAAGGGCGAATGCATGATTTCTTTCTGGGAGGGGGCATGCGCCTCGAATAGGAATGGTGGAAAAACCAATAGCGCCGGTAGTGATTTTGAAAACACGATGCCTGGTCCTTTCCCAGCGGGTATTTGGTTTGACTACTCAATGCCCATCTCTTATCTTTCTAAAACAGTTCTGCACGTAAATATACGGATTTTCGAACTAAAAATTTGTGTAAGGGGGTTTTAAAGGTTGCAATATGTCGTTAGAAATGCTAAATTCCGACCTTATCAAGGAGCTCAATGAGCTCTTCATGCAGCCAATTTTGGTTTATTATTCTTGGAATAGTACACCTTTGTAATTGCGACGAAAGTCGACGACGCCGATCGGCCTCAAAATTTGACATTATCCGTTTCAAAAGGTCTCGATTCCAAAACCGAAATGTCCGTCCGCCGTCCGAGCCGTTTTGAGCTGTAGGAATTCTTTAAAAATCTGAAATGTTGACAAATACTTGGATTACCATCTAGTTGTGCCCGCAAGGTTTTCAGCCCGATCGTTCAAACCCGTGGGGCGCTATGGAGCAAAAATGGGGCTTCGGGAGGCGTTTTTTGAAGGGTATTGTCTAAGGCAGGGGTTCCCAACCTTTTTTTACCTCGCCCCCCCCTAGGTCGGTGTGAACACCATTGCGCCCCCCCCCCCCCCCCTTTGTTCTATGTACTTATACTCTCCCCCTCTCCCATAGACTCTATGGGATCGAGTTAGGTGTCGTTTTCGAAATATTTTTGGACGTAGAATCCATTTTTTTGGGGGGTCCCGGAACGATCCGATTTCACCAAGGGAATCTATGGGATTTCATGGGGCTACAAATTGGACATTTGAAGGATACCAGGTCAAATATTTTCCAAATACAAAAATTGGAAAAGAGAATTTTTTACTGACACAAGAGTTAATTTTCGCACAAGTAACCCAGATCAAAGAATAATAAACCTTTGTGTAAAATTTTCAGCGTTTTTTTTTTTTTTTTTTTTTTTTTTGCCTCCTTCAAAACACACCGAAATTGATCATTGAAATAACATTTTCACCGAAATTAAGACTGACTCATGGCTTCTAAACATTTTTTTCATGCTTAATGGTGTCATTATTGATTCCGAGCCTGTTCTTATTTCCAACGCCTCTTGACAATTCAATGCGCTTTTCTTTTTTTTGTCAAGTGAAATCAATGAATAAGTAGGTGTTGCTACTAATTATTGAATTCATTATTATTTTGTAGGTGTCGTGCAATCGATTATTTCTGTCAATAAAAATAATTTTGGGAAAAAAATTGTACCTACTTACAACCCCATTTGACAGAGTTCTACGTTCTACGACTTCCAAAGTGGTCGACCATGGAGGAAAGAAATTTCTTTCCTCCATGGTGGTCGACGTAAGTTTCCCAGCGGTCGACATAAACGAGAACGAAGATTTTCGGGATCGACGAGGCCTTACATACGAAATTTGAAATTTTATTACAATAATAATTATTGTAGGTAATTGATAATAATTATTATAAATTACATACAATTAGTAATAAATTGTATGTAAGTATGTCCAATAAATTATTACTAACTAGTCTCTCTGGCTCGCTTCGCTCGCTCCCCTAGTGGGGTGTATTGCCGCCTGTGGGGTGTATTGCCGCCTGTGGGGTGCGTAGCATCGATGGACACGTTCAAACCCCTACTCAGACATAAGGCCCCGCTCCGCTCGGCCCCTCCTATTCGTAGCAGAGACGATAGAAAAAATCGGCGTATTTTTAGGGCTTACCGTTTAGGAAATTATTATTTTTAATTCAATTCAACTTTTTTTTAAATAAAGGCCTCTCCATCTATCAAAGTTCCCTGGACCCTCCGTTTTCTAAGATCCCTGGCCCCGCGCGAATTAAAACGATCCAATTGTCTTCTCACCGTGAAATCGCCCCCTCCCCCTCTGTTTTTTTGAAATCCGACTTCGGAATCGGATTGGCCATATTTTGGCGCGCATTTGGCTCGCGGATACCATACCCAAAAAATGGCTCCTTACTGGGTATTTTTGAACCCGAAAAAACGTGGGACAAACGCGAGAAAGACGATTTTTCGACGAATTTCCGGCGAATTTCCCGGGCGAATTTCCGAATTACGATTTGACCGACGTCTTCCTCCAAATCTGATCTATACGGCTGGTATTTTTTCGTAATTTTTTCGACCCCTTAAACGGGCTTTGGCGCGAGTTGAAAGTGGAAAACGTAGGACAAACGGGAGAAAGACGATTTTTCGACGAATTTTCCCTGGCCCCGCGCGAATTAAAACGATCCAATTGTCTTCTCACCGTGAAATCGCCCCCTCCCCCTCGTTTTTTTTGAAATCCGACTTCGGAATCGGATTGGCCATATTTTGGCGCGCATTTGGTTCGCGGATACCATACCCAAAAAATGGCTCCTTACTGGGTATTTTTGAACCCGAAAAAACGTGGGACAAACGCGAGAAAGACGATTTTTCGACGAATTTTCGACGAATTTCCCGGGCGAATTTCGGATTTTCGATTTGACCGACGTCTACCTCCAGGTCTGATCTATACGGCTCGTATTTTTTCGTAATTTTTTCGACCCCTTAAACGGGCTTTGGCGCGAGTTGAAAGTGGAAAACGTAGGACAAACGGGAGAAAGACGATTTTTCGACGAATTTTCGACGAATTTCCCGGGCGAATTTCGGATTTACGATTTGACCGACGTCTTCCTCCAGTTCTGATCTATACGGCTCGTATTTTTTCGTAATTTTTTCGACCCCCTAAACGGCCAGCGAGCGTAAAGTGAAAAAACTCACTCGGGAACGCGTTATCCCGTACCAACAAACCACACGGCTACCACACGGCCGATGATGATGATTATTACTAATAATCATAATTAATAATAAAAATAACCTAGTAGAAAACTTATTGATATTTACTGAATTTTAAGTATATTTATTTTGGTGGGAAAATTATGTCATGTTAACTCATTAAACTAACCGCAAAGTCTTTAAACTTGGTGATTATTATGACATAATAATTGACACATTGTGACCATATAGGTAAAAAAACTAGAGCTAGGATTTTTGAAGCAATTTGGCTATGGGAGTCCGAAGAATCAGTTCAATGAACTATTTTGGCAAGGGGGACCCTTTTTTTATGTGAACGAATCAGTTCTAAAGTCGCCCTTAACCACCTAGGTGAAGAATTCGTTAACAAAGTGGTTGTTTGCCGATGGTGCAGAGGTCTAATCCATTGAGTGGTTAGGGAGAGTGAACGACTCCTCTGCTGGTCACCGGATTAGCAGAGGAGTCGTTCTCTCTCTCTTACCACCTCATGGAAGAATTCGTTCGCAAATAGACCTGCACTGTAGGTCCTACAGGCGTTCTGGGGTGTCTGCAGTCGTAAAGAGAGAACGGTTGGGAAGTTTGAGGGAAAATCGAGAAGGCTGCTGTTGAATTTCGCTAGAGTTGCTCGATAAATTAGTGATTATTTCCCAGTAAGGTGAGGGAGAGAGGGAAAGGTAACAAGAATGAGAAGGGAGACAAGGGAACTGGAGGTTACGGGGGAATCTAATGGTGTAGTCATTATTGAACGCCAAGTGGGAACAAAAGAGGGTGGAAGACGGCGAGGGTTGTGGGAATCTTGTTTCAAGGGGGAAGACGAGAGGGGTGAATTTCCTCCCCGAAGGAACCGTCAGGAAGAAGGGGGTGGAAGCGAAGACGAAGAACGGCCTTCTGCCGCAAGACGAAGAAGACGGCGAAAGCGAAGAAGAAGAAAGGCGGAGGAAAAGGGCGGGCTGAGGGATAATGGCGGCTCCTCTCCGGGCTTTCTAAGATGCTATCCCCACACCCTCACTTTTCCTCAACCAGGCACCACCCCCTTAATTTCAACCCCTTACAACAAAGTCTTCCGTCTGCGCGTTGCGGTTTTCCTCCTCTCCTCCCGCCAACTTCCATCGGCTTTTCTCATTTTCCTCCCTTATTCTGCTCCTCTAAAACCTCTCAACGTTTGAACAGCCCTTGTAATAATACCAACCCCAATGTAACCCCCACTGGCAAATATACAAAATCAACCTTCTCTTTTAACCTTGGGGATATTTATCATTACAAATAATACACCTGGGTTATTCTCCCAAAACTCACGATTTTCGATCTTCTAATTTCGCTATTACATTGAAATATTTTTTTTAGGTACTTTTCCGTTATACCCCCCCCCCCCCCCCACGCGATTTCGTGTTTCATACGCACCCCTCCCGATGGCTTTAAGGCACCCGAATTCGAGTACTTTTCCGTTATAACACCCCTCCTGATGGCTTTAGGGCACCCAAAGCCAACCAAAATCGCGTGGGGGGGGGGGGGGGGGGGATTAACGGAATAGTACCTTTTAAAAAACGCTGCAAATTTTACACAAGGGTTTATTATTCTTTGATATATAGGTTACTTGTGCGAAAATCAATTCTGTCAGTAAAAAAAAAGATTTTTTTTTTTTCAAAATTTTTCTTTAAAAAAGGATTTTTTTTTCTTTCAATTATTCTTTTAAACAAATTTCTCTGTCGCGATTACATAGTTGTATTATTCCAAGAATAATAAACCAAAAATAAAGTAAATAAAAAGTAATCATAAAAATAAAATAATAAAAAATGAAAAATAAAATAATAAAAATAAATAAAACACGATGACACGAGAGAACACTGAAAACGCTGCAAATTTTACACAAGGGTTTATTATTCTTTGATATACGTTACTTGTGCAGAAATTTAATTCTGTCAATGAAAAAATAAAAATAAAAAATTTTTTTTTTGGATTTTTCTCAAAAAAAATTTTTTTTTTGGATTTTTTTGTTGAAAAATGTGTTTTTTCGAAAACTCTGTATTTTTTACTCGAAAAATATTTAACACCAGGGATCCTTCAAAAATCCCATTTTTAGCCCCCCGAATGCCCTAAACATCGCCCCAGTGAAATCGGATCGTTCCGGGACCCCAAAAAATGGATTCTACGTCCAAAAATACTTCGAAAACGACACCTAACTCGATCCCATAGCTAAAAGCCTTCAATAAACCCCTCCCGTAGCCCCATTATAGCCCCATAGCGCCCCACGGGTTTGGGCGATCGGACTGAAAACCTTGCGGGCACAACTAGTTGGTAAACCAAGTATTTTGCCGAAATTTCAGATTAAAAAAAAAATTCCTACTGCCCAAAACGGCCTGGACGGCGGACGGCGGACGGCGGACGGACATTTCGGATTTAGAATGTAGACCTCTTGAAACGGATAATGTCAAATTTTGAGCCCGATCGGAGTCGTCGACCCCCGTCGCGAAAACATAGGTGTATTATTCCAAGAATAATATACCAAAAGGACATAAAACACACACACACACAAAAAACACACACACATAAAATGTCAATAGATCCTGCATAGATCCTGCACATGGGCACGTATGACGGATGAAAGTGGTGGAAAATGTTATCATATAAATCACCCTGTCGAGAAATACGCGAAAGTTTTTGAACCCCCCCCCCCCCCCCCGTTTTTAAATTAACCCCTTACGTACTCTTATTACTATAATTGCCATTTTTTGAGTTTAGATATCAATGTTCTGTACTTACTTTTTACCCCCCCCCCCCCTCGTTAGAATGACTTATTGTGTAAATTTGTAACTGGGCTAGCCCGTAATAAACAAAATGAAAATGAAAATGAAAACAGTATAGGGAAACTAATTCCTGCAGCCCAAAACGGCTCGGACGGCGGACGGACATTTCGGTTTTGGAATCTAGACCTTTTGAAACGGATAATGTCAAATTTTGAGGCCGATCGGAGTCGTCGACCTCCGTCGCGATTACATAGGTGTATTACTCCAAGAATGATAAGCCAAATGATACGCCAAAATAAAAATGTTGGTGTACAAAAAATTGGGTCTCCTGCGAGAGTCATCCTGGTGTTAGTTTTGCTTGACCCCCCACACTCGTATGCGGCAATGTCTTTCACTACCTACGCAGTTGTTAATATGGCGAATGCGGCAAGATAGTGGGAATCCATGTTATACAAAATACGATTTCAGACGATGAAGTATAATATACTATTATTGTAGTTGTGAATATTTTAGTTACTAAAATACTTCTCATTTGCGTATACATTGACGAGAAATGTACACAGCCTAACTCTAAACATGGTCAGTTTATCGGGATTTTACTGCTATGGGGGAAAATTAAGGGTGGAAATCATTGCTAACTGCGGGTCGCTGGGATCCACGAAGACTATTTAAACAAAGTCCGCGGGTCTAAATTATTCATCACTGGATTTCGCAACGTACGATGTCTCGTTTTGAACGTGTTTACATACAGTGCTTTCTATTAACTGTTATTGAAATATTATAATTACGCTTTGGAATTTGCGGGGTTAAATCTCATACGGGAGGGGCCATCGTCTATCATTTTATAGTTATCTGCGGTCGGTTGGCAGGCTTGTCAACAGTTGACCGTTACTGGGCACCGGCTTAAATGGGAGCCATCAGGGTCGATAGATTTGATACCTGATAATTTCGAAATGCCCTCTGACTGATTTATGCGCGTTTTCCAATGCATTTCCCATCCCTTTTACCCCCCTTCACTTGGTAAACTGAATTGGTAGGAATTTTGACATGGTGAATTTTCGTGGTCGTTGTGCTTCAAATGGGGTTCTTTGGAAGAAGAAGCTTGTTTTTTAACCTCATGATCATATTCAGCATTCTCAAAAACCCTGTACGCCAAATTTTGGGGTGAAATTTCTTCTCTCTTTTAAGCAGAAATAATGTAGAAAAATAAGATTTGGAAAGAAGTCGGCAACACGATCGCTTGGGACGCTAGTTTCACAGGACATTAGAGCACTCCGGAACTTCCGGAAATACTACTACGGTTGTACAGACGTACCTACCAACACTTCATGAAGTCCATTGTCGGAGCGTTGTGCAGGACTGGTCTGCAGCATTGCGATTAACTGGCTGCGGCTCCTTGACGTCGGTGAATTCAACCTTCTTGTTCTTTAATAAATTTAACAAATTTATTGAGTGTCTTTTTGAGGCAACAATTACACTTAAGTAACTATCACTTGCTTATGATTACCATGAAATGTTTCTTGAAAATTGCCGAAGAACCCCATTGAATTTCACTATTCGTCATTCTGGTATATATGACCGTAGCTCACCGTGTAATTTTGCGTTAAATGACTATTTACGATGATTAGTGGGGTCTTCCTTCCTGGCTTTCATGGCCGAGTTTGATTGCTGGGGTGTTGGAAGGTGAATGAGACAATAAACTCCGGTCTCTGTTTTATTCTCCGAGCATTCGGTAACACGTATACGTGTATGGTATACCATCTTCAGGGATCTCGTTGTTGCGATTGATCAGCTCATTTCCTTTCTCCACACTCTCTCTCTCGTCAGTATTTAGCTTCCAGGAGATTCGCCGGGGTTTATCCAGCCACTGACCCAAACACCAAATCTCTCGTTAATGTGCAATCTCTCGAATTTATTAAATGTCCCTAATTCAAAGCTTAATTTAAAAATCCCCTACTATCGAAAATCGCTCACGAGAAACTTAAGGACCCAAACCTGACAGAAGTTTAATATACTTACCAGGAAATATCAACGCAACCCCTGAAAGATTACCGCCACGACAACCTAAAGGGCAGGATAGGCACGACAACCTAAACCCCGGCAAATCTCCAAAATAAGCCAAAGAAGCCAAATACCTACTGACGAAAGAGAGTGTGGAGAAACCTAATTAGGTTAAACTTCAGTTTATTGTCTCACCCACCTTCCAACACCCCAGCAATCAAAGAGGTTTACTTACATGCTAATGGTTTTTGAGTGGTGCGAGTGGTTTTTGTGTGGTGTGTGTTGTTTTGACCTTCTACTTTTATGGAGTAAGAAACAGCTTTAGGGGTAATCTCAGTTTGCAGAGCACTCCAGCGTGGGACTTGTGGAAAATGTAAAACTTGCTGTTGAAGGTCTAAATCTCAATGTGGATTGTGTGGGGTGGGATCCTCTGTAAATCCTCCTTATAGAAGGGACGAGGGTGTGCAGATTTCTGCAATGAGAAGGGTTTCCTATAAGTAAATGCTCGGGGGCATAGCGAGAATTCTCGGAGAATATTAAAGAGAAGGTGCTAGAGCTGGGACCCAGAGCTGGGCATTCCTGAGAGTTTACCATTCCCTCTCATATCCCAGAGGCCCTTCAGAGGAAAACTTCTACCACCCTAAATACCCTAAACCCAATCTCACACTTTGGGGAAAAGGAAAGGCCCGAGGATTATGAGGCTTTGGGCTTTTCGTTTTCGTACAATCCCACTTTCCCCTTAACATCATCCCCGACCCTTACCATCATCCCTAAAGTAGAAATAACCCCAACACTTATACAACCCTCGCAAAACCACCCCTTGAGCTCAGAATATTTCCAAGATGGGTCCCTTCCACGGTGAAATATACCCTACGGTGGCGAACCCTCTGGAGGATTATAATTCCCTCCAAACCCTACGATTTTCTAACCCCCCCGAAACTTCCTTCCAGACAATAACAGGTGTCTTGTATTAGCTTAATGCTCGTCTAATCCGTTCCAAAGTCATTTTACGAGCACTTGCAACCCTTCGTATTAGATTTTGAGTTCTCAAACCGCCATTTCCTGTTCCTTCCCGGTGAACCCTTTTCATTTAGGGGAAATCGCCCAAGTCGTTACGCCAACGCATAAATTCCTTGCAAATGAACAAAGTTTCTTGATAAATAAAAGCCCGGATGGCCGAAGGGGAGACCGAGAATCCTGCGCCCTCTTGTGAAACACTTTGCACAACCACGGGCATGACAGAAAAAACGCTACAAATTTTACACAAGGGTAGGTTATTCTTGGCTATAAATTATCAAACAATTAATTCTGTCACACACATTTATTTAAAAAACGCTGCAAATTTTACACAAATTTTATTGTTTTTTGATATAGGTTACTTGTACGGAAAACTTTCTGTGTCAAGAAAAAAATATTTTTGAAAAAAAAAAAACACCAAAAACTGTACTTTGTTGTTTTGGGACCTCGAAAAAGGGATTATACGTACAATATTACTCGGAAAAAGACACCTCATTCAACCTCCTGACATCCGTCAAATGCTCTATTTGTAGCCCCATGAAACTCATTGATACTCACCGTGGACGCGGATCGTTCTGGGACCCCCAAAAATTGATTCTAAAAATACTTCGAAAAAGACACCCCATTCGATATCCGAAAACCATTAAAAACCCCTCCCGTTGCCCCTTTTTAGTCCCACGGATTTGGGCGATCGGGCTGAAAACCTAGCGGGCACAACTAGACGGTAAACCGAGATTTTTTCGAAATTTCAGATTAAAAAAAAAATCCTGCCTAAAACTGCTCGGACGTCGTACGGCGGACGGACATTTTGTTTTTGGAATCTACACATCTTGAAGCGAATAATGACAAATTAAGGCCCACTTTCACCACCCGAGATACCGAGCGTTTAAGCGTTAACGCCCAGGTTAAACCCCCGAGGGAGCACCGATTAGAATGGGAATCCGTGCGGAGCTCGGTAAGTTTGCGGAGCCGTTAGTTGGTGAAATAGGCCCTTAGAGACCTATCAGAATTTTTGACCTACGACACGAATACATAATAATATTGTGTATTTATGTATATTATGCGTATTATTTCAAGAATAATAAAGCAAGATGAATGTGACATTAGTCTACAGTTAATGGGATTTTTCTTCCAATTCCTGATCATGTTCCCATCTTAGTATGTAGGTTGAAATTGATGCGCCTATTTTTCTTATTACAAAATTTGTAAAAAGTTGCCATTTAATGGCAACCCACAATTATACGGAGATCAAAGTTTTACGGATACATTGTAATGTCTGGTATGCTTAAATAGCGAGACGTGCGCCGGTCGCAAATGGGCGCAACTATTAAAATGAAGTAAATTTTTTATCTTTGTTCTTTACACGGCGTCTTCAGGGATCAAATTTCAATACTAAATTTTGAACGAACGAAGGAGCTCTGACCTCCTGCCCATCATACTGGAGAGAAAGGGAGACTCCCCTAGGACCACACGGCACTGACTTCTACAGTTGCAGATCGACAGGGAGGAAGGACTACTCGACGGGAGGATGATACAGGCCGGAACCAATTTACTTCAGCAGTTATTAAAAAAAACACTATTTTTCCTGTTTACGTGGTGGTTATAATAATGTGGGTGGCAAGATGGTGACGTTCGGTCAAATGAGACGATGAATATGTCGAGAAGACTTTTGTAACAGAGAGAGTGTGTGTACTTTAAAATCTACCATTGGCACAGAGTAGGGATGGGTATCGATGAACAAAACATCGATGTTTGGACATCGATGATTTTAAAAAAAGAAACATCGATGTCTCAAAAACATCGGAGAAAAAACATCGATGTTTCGATACATCGATGGTTTTATATGTATGACAAGGGGGGGGGGATGTTATGAAAAAAAAAAAAAATGTTTTCCATTGTAGTTTTAGTAGAAAATGCGAAAAAAAAGTCATTAAAACTTGAAGCGATGAAAAGAAGTAGGCAGTAAAAAAGTCGGTAAAGAATATTATTTACTAAAAAAAAAAAAAAAAAAAAATTGACGCCAGTTCCTCTGAGAGACGATTTCTCAAGGAGCTTAAAATTAAGCCTGCTTAAGAGAATAGCCTCTCAGAAGGAACTGATGTTGCTACGTTTGGTTCATTCTTGAAAACAACTTCGGAAATGATAGAGTTGCCCGCAGTTGACCATCCAAAACCCCAAAGTGTTCTGTTCGATTTTTTCGTTGGGAGCGAGAGCTCAGCAGGGATTGTTTCGTTTTTGTGTCAGGAGTGATGCCGCATGAACACAGATAACGACAAGTGATAATTTTAATCAACATTAAAATTTAATCAACATTTAATGTTGATTGAAATGTTCTATTTCCGATAACTACCTACCTACTATCCGATAACTACCTACCTACTATCCGATAACTACCTACCTACTATTCGATCGACACATCGATGTTTCTTCTGTATACATAGCGTTATAAGGGGGTCTAGAGCGACCTCTGGCGCAAGGGGGTTTGGAGCACACGGGCCCCCGGGTGCCCGAAGCCCCCTTATTTGTAACACGGATATGCGGTCGAATAGCTTTATAAGGGGGTTTAGAGCGACCTCTGGTGCAAGTGATTTTGGAGCACCCAGGCCCCCGGGTGCCCGAAACCCCCTTATTTGTAACACGTACATGCGCTCGAAGCCCCCTTATTTGTATCACCTATATAAATTCCTTTTCTTTCGAACTTCGTTATTTTTATTTTCAAGGTGCATACAATTCAAATCTGCAATGTCCAATGTTCACGCCATATTTATAATGCCTTCAACTAGATGAGAAAAAAATCCGTTCTCGCACAGGACTCCACTAGGAGACTGGTTGGGCGCGGGCGGGCTTCGTTTGGCCATCCGTTTTAATACCCAGGGGGCCTTGCTTCGCTCAGCCATCTGTTTTATCACCCACGGGGCTTTGCTTGGCTGGGCCGTCTTTTTTATCGCCCAGGGGTCCTCGCTTCACTTGGCCACCACTTCCACAGACCAGGGGTCCTTGCTTCGCTTGGCCAACCATTTTCTCACCCATGGGTGCGGGGGTATTTTATAATTGAGGGTTGAATTATTAGTGGTGACTATAGATTTCACAGAGCGAAAGATATTTGGCATAAGTAGGGGCTTTTAATGACCCTAGGTAGCGATGGGTACCTACCTAGGAAGGTAACTTTTCATGAGGTAGGTACTTGATCCAGAAATTCAAAAACTGGCTCAGTGGTCTCTGTGAGTTGCATACATACCTAACTATCCAGGCGCATTTGAATTTTTTCAACAGATCTGCTACTTGCAATAGATAGATAGGTAGGTAGGTATTTTTTTTAAATTAATTTATTTGTTATTTATTTTTTTCAAGTATGTAGGGACTTGATCAAACAATTTAAAAAACTGACTCAGTGGTCTGTGAGTTGGTATGAAGAATGGATTCTACGTCCAAAATACCTCAAAAACGACACCTGACTCGATCCCATAGCCAAAAGCCTTCAAAAACCCCTCCCGTAGCCCCATTTTAGCCCCATAGCGCCCCACGGGTTTGGGCGATCGGGCTGAAAACCTTGCGGGCACAAGGTACATCTGCATATAGATGGTAGACCGAATATTTTGTCAAAATTTCAGACTTTTAAAAACATTCCTACTGCCCACAACGGCCCGGAATGATAGCATGCCATGATAATGATAGCATAATATTCTACGTAAAATCCTCTAAAATAGCCATCAGCCTAGGAAAATTTTGAGAGAATTTTCAACACTTCCAGAACATGCTTTCAAAACGCTAGGTACCAAGTGCATTTTATGTAGAATTGAAAAGCAGGGAAATTTCACCGTTTTGATTCTACCTGTGCCCTAGGTAGACTAAGCGTAGCGAGGCCCCCCCCCCCCCCCCCCTTATCCGTGTAAGGGGTCAACAGAGCAAAGCGAGACCCCCTGGGTGAGAAATGGATGGCAGAGCGAAGCGAGGCACCCCTGCCGAGGAAGTGGCCAACAGGGCGAAGCGAGATCCCCCCTGGGTGATAAAATAGGCGGCAGAGAGAAGGGAGGCCCAATAAATGAGATTTTTGATAGATACCATGAAGTCAAATATTTTTAAAAACGAAAAAAGTTTGAAAACTTTTTTGAAATAAAATCCAAATTTTTTTTTTTTTTTAAATTATTCTTATTGAAAGTATTAAATTTCTGGAAAAGTAACCTTTATCAAACAATAATAAACCATTGTGTGAAATTTGCAGCGTTTTTCTACTACCTACTTGAGATAGGTAGGTAGGTAATTTTTCTGAGGTAGATAGGTACCTACTTGATTAAAAATTCAAAAAACTGACTAAGTGGTCTCTTGGAGTTGATTTCGTAACTATCCAAGTGCAGATGCAATTTTTCTACTACCTACCTACTTGCAATGGGTAATTTTTCGTGAGATACCTACCTAGCTAGGTTCAATCCGATAATAAAAAAAACTGGCTCAGTGGTCTCTGGGAGTTGCATACCTAACTATCCAGGAGCATTTGGATTTTTCCAACACATCTACTACATGAGATAGGTAGGTAGGTAATTTTTCTGAGATAGATAGGTACCTACTTGATTAAAAATTCAAAAAACTGACTAAGTGGTCTCTTGGAGTTGATTTCGTAACTATCCAAGTGCAGTTGAAATTTTTCTACTACCTACCCCTTTGCAATAGGTAATTTTTCGTGAGATACCAAACTAGGTTCAATCCGAAAATTCAAAAAACTGGCTCAGTATTCTCAGGGAGTTGCATACCTAACTATCCAGGAGCGTTTGGATTTTTCCAACACATCTACTACTTGAGATAGGTAGGTAGGTAATTTTTCTGAGATAGATAGGTACCTACTTGATTAAAAATTCAAAAAACTGACTAAGTGGTCTCTTGGAGTTGATTTCGTAACCATCCAAGTGCAGTTGCAATTTTTCTACTACCTACCTAATTTTTCGTGAGATACCTAGCTAGGTTCAATCCGAAAATTCAAAAAACTGGCTCAGTATTCTCAGGGAGTTGCATCGCTAACTATCCAGGAGCGTTTGGATTTTTCCAACACATCTACTACTTGAGATAGGTAGGTAGGTAATTTTTCTGAGATAGATAGGTACCTACTTGATTAAAAATTCAAAAAACTGACTAAGTGGTCTCTTGGAGTTGATTTCGTAACTATCCAAGTGCAGTTGCAATTTTTCTACTACCTACCTACTTGCAATAGGTAATTTTTCGTGAGATACCTAGCTAGGTTCAATCCGAAAATTCAAAAAACTGGCTCAGTATTCTCAGGGAGTTGCATACCTAACTATCCAGGAGCGTTTGGATTTTTCCAACACATCTACTACTTGAGATAGGTAGGTAGGTAATTTTTCTGAGATAGATAGGTACCTACTTGATTAAAAATTCAAAAAACTGACTAAGTGGTCTCTTGGAGTTGATTTCGTAACTATCCAAGTGCAGATGCAATTTTTCTACTACCTACCTACTTGCAATAGGTAATTTTTCATGAGATACCTACCTAGCTAGGTTCAATCCGATAATAAAAAAAACTGGCTCAGTGGTCTCTGGGAGTTGCATACCTAACTATCCAGGACCATTTGGATTTTTCCAACACATCTACTACATGAGATAGGTAGGTAGGTAATTTTTCTGAGATAGATAGGTACCTACTTGATTAAAAATTCAAAAAACTGACTAAGTGGTCTCTTGGAGTTGATTTCGTAACTATCCAAGTGCAGTTGAAATTTTTCTACTACCTACCCCTTTGCAATAGGTAATTTTTCGTGAGATACCAAACTAGGTTCAATCCGAAAATTCAATAAACTGGCTCAGTATTCTCAGGGAGTTGCATACCTAACTATCCAGGAGCGTTTGGATTTTTCCAACACATCTACTACTTGAGATAGGTAGGTAGGTAATTTTTCTGAGATAGATAGGTACCTACTTGATTAAAAATTCAAAAAACTGACTAAGTGGTCTCTTGGAGTTGATTTCGTAACCATCCAAGTGCAGTTGCAATTTTTCTACTACCTACCTAATTTTTCGTGAGATACCTAGCTAGGTTCAATCCGAAAATTCAAAAAACTGGCTCAGTATTCTCAGGGAGTTGCATCGCTAACTATCCAGGAGCGTTTGGATTTTTCCAACACATCTACTACTTGAGATAGGTAGGTAGGTAATTTTTCTGAGATAGATAGGTACCTACTTGATTAAAAATTCAAAAAACTGACTAAGTGGTCTCTTGGAGTTGATTTCGTAACTATCCAAGTGCAGTTGCAATTTTTCTACTACCTACCTACTTGCAATAGGTAATTTTTCGTGAGATACCTAGCTAGGTTCAATCCGAAAATTCAAAAAACTGGCTCAGTATTCTCAGGGAGTTGCATACCTAACTATCCAGGAGCGTTTGGATTTTTCCAACACATCTACTACTTGAGATAGGTAGGTAGGTAATTTTTCTGAGATAGATAGGTACCTACTTGATTAAAAATTCAAAAAACTGACTAAGTGGTCTCTTGGAGTTGATTTCGTAACTATCCAAGTGCAGTTGCAATTTTTCTACTACCTACCTACTTGGGATAGGCCATTTTTCGTGAGATACCTAGGTTCAATCCGAAAATTCAAAAAACTGGCTCAGTATTCTCAGGGAGTTGCATACCTACCTAACTATCCAGTAGCATTTGGATTTTTCCAACACATTTACTACTTGAGATAGGTAGGTAGGTAATTTTTCTGAGATAGATAGGTAGGTTTCTACTACCTACCTACTTGATTAAAATTTCAAAAAACTGACTAAGTGGTCTCTTGGAGTTGATTTCGTAACTATCCAAGTGCAGTTGTAATTTTTCTACCACCTACCTACTTGCAATAGGTAATTTTTCGTGAGATACCTAACTAGGTTCAATCCGAAAATTCAGAAAACTGGCTCAGTATTCTCAGGGAGTTGCATACCTAAATATCCAGGATCATTTGGATTTTTCCAACACATCTACTACCTAAGATAGGTAGGTAGGATTTTTTTTTTTTTTTTTCTCATGAGGTACCTAACTGGTGCAGTGGTCTCTGTGGTTGGAATATGCCATGATAATGATAACATAATATTCGACGTAAAATCCTAAATCTCTATCAGCCTAGGAAAAATTTGATAGATTTTGCATTATTTTCAGAGCATGCTTTCAGAACGCTAGGTACCTAGGTAGGTAGGTAGGTACCAAGTGGGTTTTTTCTGAGAAATTGAAAAGCAGGGAAATTTCACCTATTTCACCGTTTTTATTCTACCCGTGCCCTAGGTCGACTGAGCGAAGCGAGGCCCCCCTTATCCGAGGAAGTGGCCCACAGAGCGAATCGAGGCCTCGCTGGGTGATAAAATGGACGGCAGAGCGAAGCGTGGCTCCAGGGTTCGAGGAAATGGTCAACAAAGCAAAGCGAGGCCCCCCCTGGGTGAAAAACGTACGGCAGAGAGAAGCGAGGCCCCCTGGATAATTTCACCTATTTCACCGTTTTTATTCTACCCGTGCCCTAGGTCGACTGAGCGAAGCGAGGCCCCCCTTATCCGAGGAAGTGGCCAACAGAGCAAATCGAGGCCTCCCTGGGGGATAAAATGGACGGCAGAGCGAAGCGTGGCTCCAGGGTTCGAGGAAATGGTCAACAAAGCAAAGCGAGGCCCCCCCTGGGTGAAAAACGTACGGCAGAGAGAAGCGAGGCCCCCTGGATGATTTCACCTATTTCACCGTTTTTATTCTACCCGTGCCCTAGGTCGACTGAGCGAAGCGAGGCCCCCCTTATCCGACGAAGTGGCCAACAGAGCAAATCGAGGCCTCCCTGGGTGATAAAATGGACGGCAGAGCGAAGCGTGGCTCCAGGGTTCGAGGAAATGGTCAACAAAGCAAAGCGAGGCCCCCCCTGGGTGAAAAACGTACGGCAGAGAGAAGCGAGGCCCCCTGGATGATAAAATGCATTCCCCCCCACCTCCGCCCAGTCGGTCGCTACAACTCCCCTTAATTTTGTTTATTTCTATAAACCTAGCAGTTTAGAGCACCCACTTGGAGCATCCGGTCGGTCGCTCCAGTCCCCCTTAATTTTGTGTGAAAACCTAAGTTTGGAGCACCCGCTTGGAGCACCCGCGGTCGCCCCAATACCCCTTAAGTTTGTTTAAAACCGAGGTTTGGAGCACCCGTTTGGAGCACCCGGTCGGTCGCTACAATACCCCTTGTGTCTGTACAGGGTGCCCTAAGTACCCTTAGTATTGCCTACCTATAGTATTATTTTTATAAAAAAATAATAAACAACCGAGTAAGCATTAAATGCTTTTATAAATTTTATAAAACATGAATAATTATTTTCAGGTATAAAAGTATCTACTATTTTTACGTACCTAAACGACCATCAAAACAAAATTTTTATCGCGAAAAAACATCGATGTTTTGGGGGAAAAACATCGATGTCTAAAAAACCGAAGAGTAAACATCGATGTATAAAACATCGATGTTTGAGAAAAAACCGATGTTTTTGAAAAATCGATACATCGATACCCATCCCTAGTACAGAGTGCTAAACAGTCCATGGGAGGAGGGGAGTTCCGCAACCAGAAAATCACACGATAAAACCAAATGTGAGGGAGAGGGAAGGATATATAACTTCAACATCATTCCACCCACATTTCATTCAAACGGTCAACCTCGCCACTAACAAGTAATAATAATGATAATTAATGTATTGTGTATTCCAACAGTGGCTCGTGGAAACCCGAGTCTTGTCAGTACATTTTGTTGAATCATCCAGGTGGAAAATGTCGTCATGCGTATTGATTAGAGCGCTAAGAGCCTTACAAGGGGGAGGATTTTGGAAATAGCTTCTGGAAGTAAACGCAGCCAGAAGAAAGATGGCGAGGGGGGAAGAGGGGGAAATGGAAGGTAATTCCTCGTAAAGATTAATAGTAAGGTGGAGACAGAGTGCGCTGGTATCTCCATAGTAATGAAACTGAGCCTCCTCACCGCATCTTCCCCGCTCTGTTACGTCATTAATTATAGATGAAAGGTACGAAGTGGTAAGAGAGAGGGAGGGGGAACCTGTCGTCTTTGATATGACTATCTCTCTCTCGCTCTCTTCTCTCTCCTCCTCTCGCTCTTCCCTTATTCCGCTTCGTCTTCCCGCAGCTTTTGGTGAAACGAGCGCCATCTCACTTGACGCAGAAAGATGAATTAATTGCCTCAAGCCTCCTTCGTCCTCCAGCTACAACGTTTTCCACGAATCCACATGCTTTACCATTCTCTTTGATTATACCTTCCCTACTCAGCGTCTTGGCCAAGTTCGCAATATCCAAATTGGTGGAGTCGTGCACTTAAGAGTAATATAATATAAGTGCACGGGTCATTCTCGTTAGAATGTTACAATAATAATTATTGTAACAAGTTGTTACAATTATTGTAACAATTATTGCTGTCTCCGGGTTTTTTTGACCAATTCTCGTTGAAGAAGAAGGTTGCCAAGACAGCATATGATGGATCTCGATCCATTTTAGTAGGATCACGTGTTAAACTGCCCAAAATGAAAGGTTGAAGGCGGGGTAGGGGTCCATAGGTGACCCAAAACTCACGAGTGTTAGCTGTCCCCTAAAATGCGAAATGTAACAGTGAAATACCGCTTCATAAAAAAATTCAGCGATTTTGGGAAAAAATTCCAGTTACTACACCACCCCATCGCTGGAGTTTGCCTTGGAAAAAGACTTGAAAAAGCATATAGACTCTAGGTGGCCATGCTTTAAAGTCGTGTCCCCAGGGTTGGGGATTTTGCCCTACTCACGAGTGTTACCATCATTATGGACAGTTGGTAGCATTTAGGAAAACGCGGCACAGCTCAAAAAAACCGCTGGGAAGGCTTCAGTCACCAATGGAGTTCCACAGGTGAATTTCGTGTTGTGTTGTTTCCCAGAAAAAATTTTCTCCCAAAAAATGGTGCGTATATTAAATATGGTCCTATATGGTCCTAAATTTTAGGACCATATAGGCAGCCCCGTAGAGTGGAGGGGGGGGGGGCACTGGACCCGTTGCCCCCGGGCCCGGCCTTCGTAGGGGGGCCCGGATTTTCTTGAGAATCCTTTTTTTTTTTCTTTTTTTTGTAAAAAAAGGGGGAGGAGAGGCAAAATGGAAAAGGGACAGATCAATATAGGAAAAATTTTCATATTTCCATACTTTTTTTATTTTTTATTTTATTTTATTTTTTTATTTTTTATTTTTATAGGGGCCCGATGAATTTTGCCCCCGGGCCCGGATTTTCTCTCCACGGCCCTGCATATAGGACATTGCGATGCCATATTTCGGCAAATGTGCGATAAAAGAGTTTGTTTTGTTTTGGGTGCCTCAGGTCCTACTAGAAAATTTCTAGTGTTTTTTTATTTAATAAACATTCGGACTGTCCGTGACCCAGGACCTATTGGCACGGCTGTGTGGGGAAGGAGTGACGCCCCGTTTCCGCCCTGGTTTGCGCGTTGAGGGGCACATAGCGGCGACTAGGACTCGGGCGGGAGCCTCCTACAGCACCAAAGATCCCATCAGATAAAGATCGTCCGACATTTCTCATCACATTAACCCTGTTCTCAAATATCGCTCGTAATACCATGTAACATGGAATTCGAACCCGTGTTCAAATCGGAATGTATGTAGAAGTTGTTTTAACTCGTGGCTCTCGTTCATTATCAGAATACTCAGCCTATGTTTTCGCGTCGGGACTCAGAAATTTTGATCGGCCTCAAAATTTGTCCATAATATGGAAAAACTTTTCATGTTATAATGCCTATATTATATTATTGCATGACATTTTTTTTTTTTTTATCGAAATAGAATTCTTTTGGTCGTGTCCGCAAGGATTTCAGCCCGAACGCTCAATCCCGTAGGGCTACGGGATTGTTTTTTGAAGGATTATTTTAGGGTAGGGGGTCGAGTGGGTTGTAGTTTTCGAAGTAACTTTGGACGTATGATTCATTTATGGGGTCCCAATAGGTAAGTGTTTAGTTTTTAATTTTAGTTTGATGATTTTACTCGACTATTTTGTTAGTTGTTGAATCTCAGGGTGTTCTAGCATCGGAAACGTCCCAAATTCCTTCGACATAAAACAATGTAATATATTGTTCCGTTGTTACTCGTTTAAATAAATGTTTCATCAAAAAAAAAAAAAAAAAAAAAAAAAAAAAGTAATATATCGTTTACTTATTACAATAAAAATATTATTACAAAGAGAAGTAAATTTCTTCTAAATGCATTTAGAAGGAATTTACTTATCTTTGTAATAATATTGCTCCATTGAGCAAAGAGCAACCTCCATGGAGCAAAGAGAAACCTAAAACAACAGTTGTTAAGTTACTTTCTTCTCTGTCCGTAGTTCGACGAGAAATTTTCCTTTGATGGGGAGAATTCGGAGCACAGAAGATAGCTTTGTTAGAATATTATGTGTGTGAGTTTGAGAGATGTGTCTTCAAAAGGGGAGATTGGAGGAAAAGCAACGTGTTTTGCGCAGTAACGTCGAAAATGAATGTAAACAGTTGTAAAGCTGAGATAGAAAGTCTTTGATGGAGGTGGTTGGGTGGGGAGTGAGATAAGGCGTTGAATAGGTAATGCGAAGAGGGAGGACGGGTTGGGGGTGGATTTTTACCCCTGTAGAATTCCAACCCTTTGCTTCCCCTTAGCTTGTAGAAGAGAATTAGTTCGAGTCTAGGGAAACCTAAGGAAGGGGGTGAACCCTCTTGAGGAGGGCTAATGTTTAGTGATGAAGTAAGGAAGAGGGGAGGAAAGCACCCTTTCCGTTTCGTTTCGTCGGCGGAGGGTGAGTTCCGAGCATGCGTCCAACCCCTGACTCACCCTCCAGTCGTATCCGATTGGCTCCCACCGGCAAGCTCCGCCCATTTTCACCCTCATCAGGGCATTGGATTTCCTTCCTTGGATAAATACACCCCTCGCCTCGTCAACCACCCTGGTCTCAAACTCTTTCCCTTGTAGCTTTGCTTCTCCATATTTAATTAACTTGGGAATTGCTCCGCGAACCTTGAGATCTCCTCCTAGCAGGGCACCTACCTTTAAATATTGTAGCAAAGTCGAAGATGAAGTCATTAGAGCTGCAAACCATGAAAAATACCAAGTTCCAAAACTTTAGTCAAATATGGTGATTTAGTTTACCCAATTTTATGATTAAATAAAAGACCTGGTACTTCTCAAATACATAAATTTAAGGTCCTTCATTAAAGAAAGATGACATGATAATATGAATCTAAGCACAGAATAAGCTAAAATTGGAAACAATGTGAAAGAAAAAATAAAATCTTTAAAAAGTAGAAAATATAATAAATTTATAAAAAGGTAAAAATAAGAATTAAATAGAATAAAAATGGGGGAAATAAACTGACTCGTTTTAAGAAATGCACTATCTAACTGTGGGGGGGACACTCGGCGCTCCTGTCGTCTAAACATAGTGAAAAGTGGAACACTGTTTTACCACTGCGTTTCACAATAACTAAGTGTACACCTTAAGCTTAACGGGTGGTGAACGATTTTTGTACGATCAAAAATGGGTAAGATGAATTTCGGTAGGTAGCAACTGTATGGTTATTATTTGAACTCATTAGAAAATTTCACTGCGATTTTAGGGGTCGGTTTTATAAAACCTAAGCTATATACCTACTAAGCTATAGCTTAGTAAAATTGAAAATCCCCTTTGTACGTGCTATAAAAACCTATATAATATGGAATAATACCCTGTTTTGATACACGAAGTGAAGATAATAGGTCGAGCAAATTCTAGCGTCGAGCTAGTTTATAAAATCTTTATTTAATAATGAAAAAGTGTTTACCTCATGTTATGAATACTCGTAGTTTGCTATAGCGATTGTCAAAAATGGAATGAGCTGGTTTTGATATATTTTACAAGAGTAGCGAAAAACGTCCGCAGTTTTTGCGTTAAATCGTTGTTTGTTTTTTAAATAGTAGGTATACTTAATGACGTAGAATTAGACTTGTTTTTCATTTTTACCCTGGGAAAATTCCCAAGGGAGTATATGATACGATACCCCCGTATTACGATACGTTCGTGGTTGCGTGCCTTATAACAGGTTGGAATGAGCTGGTTTTGTTCCGAAAATGCGAAATGTTTCCCTTTTTCCCCATTTTGGTTTCCTGATTAATTTGAGTCATATGGGTTTTCATTTTTATTTTTATTTTTTATTTTTCACTTTTTTCTAATTGTGTTAAAAGTTTTTTTCTTTTTTCAAGTTGCCAAGGCGGCAGAAGGTTTCCTAATAGGAAATGAGCTGGTTTCGATCCTTAGGGCAACGTTTGAAGCCTCATTTAGGATGGGAAAGAGGTGGTTTTGAGATGTCTCCAAGTGGGTGTGAAACACACTTAGAACTTGTGATTTATGCGGGATAATGAATGACAAAAAAAAAAAACAAACAAAAAAACTGGTTTTGATAGCAAACTCTATCAAACTATGAACTTAATGAAAATTTATTATTCGTATTACAATGACGATACTGAGTTAACGGATTTATGAAAAGGTTAAATTTTGTAATTGCTTGTGCATAGGAGCAAAATGGAGAAAATTACGGAATTTCTTTGGCACGCTCATACAAAATTCGAATATTCACACCTTGTACACGATCACCTGTTTTAGGGGTTCATTAAATGGTGGCTCCTATAGTGTTGAAATGTTGAACATTTGTTTTAAAAACTTTGTTGGAGCCAACAACTTAGTGAACCCTAGATACATTTGATTAAAGTGAAGAAATATTGAAATAATCAGGATTGCGGCGAATTTAATGTACCTAAGTAATTAAAGTACGCCATGATAATTATTTTTTCATCGCCAACCTTCCTTTTTTTAATATTTATTTTTATTTAGGTATCTTATCACATACCTATCAACTTTGTTATAAATAATAACTTTAAGTCTTAATTAAGAGGTTAAAAGAGAACGATTATCCGAACTTGTCAGGGCAATTATAAATTTGTATATAATATATTTTCTATAAATAAATTTCTATTTCAATAAAAATAAACGGAGCATATTATAAATTTGTCAAGCAAAACAATTTTTTCATTTCACTCGCTAAACCGGTTGCATTATGAGCACCGCGTAACCTAATCGCACAGCGTAAATCCTTCTAATAAGTTCTGAGTTATTGAAATTAGTGGAGGTTGACTGATTGGAGTTAGTATCGAATGAAGTTGAGGGATCTGTTTGGGTGAGGTGGTAGATTTGATTGCTTCGGGCCACGCCGAATGTTATTATTTGCGCCCGTCGCAATTTGTACGGATCCCTTTAGGAAACGGTTTTGAATAACTCGGGAAGGATTTGTTGGCCTGGAAGGAGGTTTCTAAGGAGGGTGGGAGGGATGATGGATACGTCAATCCCGAACTTGAAGCCTATAAATCGGGAACGTGGAAGAGTTAATGGGGGGAAGTTAGTTTGTGTGGAGGCTGAGGTGGTCTTACCTGTGGGAAAATGATTGATTTGTAAATTCTCTGGCTTCGGGCGGAGGATTTGAGAAATTGGAGGGGCGGAGGTTACGGATGGGGTTACAGGCTCTGCAGATTTGATGGACTTTCTGGATTAGATGTGATGGATTGATATAATAGTTTTGTTACCGAAATTTTCTCTAACAATATATAACATTAAAAGTTACCTACTCTTTGGCAAACGCTCATTATTCCGATCAACGAAATCGTTACGTTCTTCACTAGCATAATATTATATTATATTACAATTGTTTTGATGAGCAGTACTTCGAGTTACGTTGATCCTCCTGCAGAGAAGGGCGATGCCGGAAAAACTAAGATGAAACACCACTACCATCACTCTCACAAACGTCTTACTGGTCTTAGCCAACAGTCCGGTGCAAACTGATTCAGCGGACCCAGAAAGAAACAAAGTCAAGCTCAAACCTGTTTTTGTTGAACTCACCTCTTTTTTCACCCCGAACGAAACTTGTAAGAAACTCAGGCAGGACCCCTGAGAAACTTGGGGTCCCCAGGGTCAAGGGAACTAACTGACCCCAAGTGTCCTCTGGTCGTCATTCCTTCGAGGGTCATTTAAACCTCTTCACTGTTGGGTATAGCTGTAAAGTCTTGCCTCGCATAGCCGAATCATGAAAATTCCTTTTTTTTTTTTAATTTGTAATAATTACATACATAATAATTAAATTTTGTAATAATTACATGATAATTTCAATTATTGAATCGATGAATGTTAAAGGGGCAGTAGTCAATTTTTTTTATATGTATTTGTTGTTGCATTTTCGGGTTCTTTATGGGCAGCCGCATCGTTTCATGCTATAAGGACCGTAACGCCTCTAAAATGTGGTGGACAACGGTTGTCCACCACATTTTAGAGGCGTAGAGGCGGTTGGAAAGTATGAGTTTCTACGGTTAGCATGTTAAAAAGGCAATATTCTGGACTATGGCCCTTTTAACGTACATTAAGAACTGAATTTTCTTGAAGTTTTGATGTGTTTTCATTTAACGTGCAATTAAGAAGTGCACGTCGTGCATTAAGAACATTTTTTAACGTGCATTAACAACTGAATTTTGTTGTAGCATGTTGAAAGGGCAGTAGTCCTCCACCTTCAAAAAATGCTGTAAAATAGCTATTTTACAAAGTAGCAATTTTACAAAATAGCAATTGCCCTAGGGAAATTGTACTAAAATTCTCTTTCCTCTTCAAATATCTCTCGGACCATTGGTTCAACAAATGCGTAATGTCCAATTAAGCAATTCACCGATATTTTTGGAACTGTACAGTTTTTTCGTTTTTCCAAAAGTCAGCTTTCTTGGACTACTGCCCCTTTAACATTCACCGATTCAATTATGTTTTACTTTTTGATGTTCCTAGTTCTTGTAGATGTTCTCTTTATTGTAGAATGATCTCCGTTTATTGACCCTTACAATCACCCAGTGATTACGAAGTTGGACGTATGACGTTTGTTACAAACACAGTAGGAGTGTTGGTTATTCATAACCAACACCATGAGATTCTCATGAGAATCTCATCTGATGTTTTCATTTGAGTGTGGTCGTTACTTATTCTTGATGGATCTCATAATAATATTATGAGCCATAAGGACATAGGAACTCTTGATTAGGCTCTGCTATCAAATCCTCCAGTTTTCTTTTTTTCTTTTTTCTTTTTTTTTCAATTATTTGCATGGTCCATTTAAGCTGTTTTGGCTTGATTGGAGAGGTTGAAGAGGTCATTTGAGGACATGGAGAGCGCCTCCTCCCAAATTTCAATGTTTCTAATTCAGAACATATCTCAGTAATAAATTCAAATTGCTTACCTATCTGATATTGCTTCTTTGGTCTTGAGAAAACCTATCACGCAACCAGACACTTCCGTGTTAATAATACGAGTTCAAGGTGTAGTGATGATGGAGTGGATCCTCTTTGTAAATCTTTTGGAACTCTTGAGAAGGATAAAAAATCAACCCGTTTTGATCCCCCCCCCCCCCTCTCGCTCTTTGGGCAAGATTTGGTTACTTACTGAACCGTTCAATTCATTTTATGAGGTCGTTGAATTTACTTACACCTGAGGTCAAATTTTACTGACCCTCTGAGAAGCTAAGGGGTGCCGCCGAACCGAGAAAGGGGTGAAGCAAGGAAGACAGGTGTATGAAAGAAAAAGTTAGGATTAAAAAACGGAGGGTTGGGCAAGACTGACAAAAAACGATCCCTCGTGAAATCTCACTTTGGATTTTTTTTTTTTTGTCAGTCGAGTTCGATGCTGGAAGGGTAGTATACACCTAAGAGGGTTCTTTTTAGTACTAGCATCGTTTACTCTAAAAGTGTTTTCGAATTTCTTAATACTCGCTGTTTGTGGTTCCCAGAGCACTGCCAGTTGAGTTACTTCATTGGTGTACGAATTCTAGTAGTTCTCGTAGTTCTAGAGATTTGCAGCTTTGCCCCAAGGCTTGGACCTCTTCGCTAGGGGTCGTTACGCCTGCATATATTTTTCTGAAGCTAGAGAGGTATTCATATTGTGACGATAGCGATAGTAATGATTGTCAAATTTTATACGCGGTAGAACATTGATTCCAAACCTAGGCTGAACATTACGACTGAAGACAACATCCCAAGCGCACTCCTCCTCTCCAAAAAAAAAAAAAAAAAAAACAAATCTAACAAAAAAAACCGTGGTATGATCTTCACTGATTGTCTTCCTTTTTCATCCAACTCGTCCCTTCATTTTTGTTTCCTCCTAATATGCTTACTTCCGTCTTTCATTCTTTCTTCCAGCCTAATGTTTTCGTAATTCATTAGGTACTCTTCACTCCAGATCCGTCATACACAATTAAATCAGTCCAACCTTGCATTTGTCTTTCATTTTTACTCTTCCATCATCCATCTTCCTCTCGCCATTTGCATTCTTTAATACATTTTCTTGCACTCTCGACGAAAAAATTTTCAAATATAAAATGTTCTTCCGCCGTCCAGGCCGTTATTGGTAGTAGTAAATATATATATATATTTGTAATATGATAGTAGTAAATATATATATTTTTAATCTGAAATGTCAAAATAGCTTGATTGCTTATACCCTTGGGGCTGTTAGAGGTACGGTGACCAGATTTTTCTTCCTAAAAAGTAGTACATTTTCCAAACTAGAATATATATATATATATATACACCAATGTAATATATTATAGGTACCTACAGGTAAGGGATAGCCTATAGGTCCTATAGGCTATCCCTTATCTGTAGTTTTATTTGGATAGCACAGGCATTTGGATCGAAGTACCGAACCATTATTGGGGCCAACTTAATTTCTTTTTGGTTAGAACAATCAACCAACGCATGTTGCGCAACCCGTCAGGATGACCAGCGAAAAATTTCCCTCTGACCACGTAGGTACCTAAATTCCCTAATTCCCCCTTCCCACCGAACTTTCACAACTTTTTCTTCTGCGTGGTATAGACGGTTGCATACTTCATTAAATGCAATTTACACCAATCAACGTAGGTTTTTTGCCCTCACAACATCCAAATTTTTCTTTTTGTTTTTGTTTTTCAATTTTTTAAATTTTTGGCAAGAAAGGCAAAAAGTAGTACACCAGGTACATGATACGTGATAGTACATTGAGCCCAAAAGTAGTACATGTCCTTCCAAAGTAGTACGCCTGGTCACCGTAGTTAGAGGGGGTTGAAGGGTTTCCGCTAAGGGGTCGAGTAAGGTATATTTTTTCGAAATGTTCTGGACGTAGAATCCTTTTTTGTTGGGTCCCACATCTAAACAAATAATGCAGAGAAATTTCGTAATTTTTTTTTTAAAATAAAAAAATAAGAATTATTTTTAAAATCATTATTCCTACATATCAGTGAAAAAATATGTTTTACTGATATAGAATTAAATTTTGCACAATTTATGATTAACCCTTGTGTAAAATTTGCAGCGTTTTTCTTTTACCCTATTTGACCAGCGATTTTGATTGGATGGACCGGTAGACCTACTATACCTGTACTTCTGGCAATCTGCAGAGTCACGATTTGATTGCTTTCTATCATAGTTGCAAAGTTTGTTCGTCATTCGTTTGTTTTTTGCCTTGCGAACGGGTTACATTTTCCAATGCACTGTTCAACGGCGTGGTCAATGGCCACCAAAATGGCGTGATCTCTCACCAAAACGGCTTTCCCAAATTTTCGAGGAACTCATTACAGTTAGAAAGCCGGTTTGAAAAGAGGAAAAATGAAACGACAAAACGAGCTGTTTTCATGATTACATTACCCCGTATCCCTTTAATTTGAGGACGTGTACCGAACGGTGTCCAACTGGAGGGAACAGAGACAGCGAAAGGGGAAATCCGACCGTTGAAAAGAGAGGACGTCATTTGCGAGGGAGACTGTGGGGTCAAACGCGCGGGTAGAGAATTACACCCACTTTGTACCGGGCCGTTTCAAAACGAGATTGGAACATACAAATTGGCCCATAATAATGTAATGAGAACCGGCCCTGTTTGTTCCTGCATTAGCGTGTACCTACAGGGGGTTTTTCCCTGCCGTGTTTTACCGTCTTTCTCTCTCTCTCTCTTTTTATCCCCGAGTGAATTTTCCTCCCAATTCGACAAAACGACGGTAACGCAGCTCATCAACATTTTGCCACCTAATTTCGCAGCAGTGTCACGCCATGCGAGTAATTAGGATTTTAAATCCTAACAGGGAAACTGGAATATTCTATAATTTATAACGGAGCGAATTGGGCTATCATTATTTGGGATTTGGTCTTTTGAACAGGGCATACCTTCCTACTAAATACAAACCATGTAGAGTCTCAGACAGAGGACCCCTTGGCAGGAGTCCGCCGTCATGATCGCTTTGCGCAGTAGGATTTTTTTTAAATCTGAAATTTTGACAAAATACTCGGTTTACCATCTAGTTGTGCCCGCGAGGTTGTCACCCCAATCGCCTAAACCCTTGGGGCTCTGTGGGGCTAAAAAGGGGCTACAAGAGAGGTTTTTTATGGTTTTCGGCTATGGGGTCGAGTTAGGTGTCGTTTTCGAAGTATTTTTGGACGTAGAATCCCGTTTTGGGGGTCCCAGAATGACCCGATTTCACCGTAAGGATCTATGGGACTTTTATGGGGCTACAAATGGGATTTTTGAATGATCCGTGGAGGTCAACATTTTTATTTAGTAAGGTGTCGTTTCCCGAGTAATTTTGGACGCCTAATCCATTTTTACAGACCCCATATCAGCTCAAACATTGTACAGATTTTTTTTTTTTTTTTTTTTTCAAAAATATTTTCTCATTGGCCCCGTAATTAATGTTTGCAAAATTAACCTAATTCAAAGACTAATAAACCCTCGAGTAAAATGCAGCGTTTTTCATCTAATTGGGGCTGCAAGCTTTTCTGCCTGATCGCTCAAACCAGTGGGGCTCTGTAGTGTTAAAACAAGGACTACGGGAGTGGTTTTTGAAGGTTTTCGGGTGGGATATCGAGTGAGATGTACTTTTGACGTAGAATTCATTTTGTGAGATCATCACATCTGTACAAACACTATAGAGGAATACCTACACTTTTTTTTTTTTTAACTTTTAAATAAATAAAAAATTCCTTATCGACAGAATTATTGGTAATTATGTATAATTATTATTATTTTTAATGTCAAATAATTTGTAAACCTCTGTGTGAAGATTGCAGGGTCGTTCAGTTTTACATCCACGTCCACTAAAATCTTTGAGCAATTCAAACACAAATAGGTTCCACCTTCATACGTCATGATACGAACGTCAAAGTGAGGGCTTTGTTTGGCTTGCACGGCATTGTGGTCTCCATCAAGACCTCCAGTCCCATCGGCGTCTGACCTATACGACACGGAATGATTGCCGAAGTGCATTGTCTCGCGCGGGAGTTTGAATTTGAATTAATGTTAGGGAAATTAGAGAGATGAAAGGAGGAACGAGGGTAGGGGGAGCCTTTCAATCGGACATTTGTCTCGAGCGGATTATGCCCGTAGGACGGGCGAAGGTACGCAAATGTGACCCATTGAAAGGAGATGTCGACGGGGCTGAATAATACGCGTTTCTCGAGGAACACGACGAAAGGGACGGGGGAGGAAATTTTCATTGGTGATTTAGGAAGGTGATCCGATGGATGATTGATGAATTGAGAACCCAATCGCTTCCTGGCCGAGGAACAATGCGAGGGTCACCTCTTTGGTTCTCAGCGAAGTTAGTATGATCATTACCCCGTATTTTCCACGTATTACGCCTTCAAGTCTACTCTACTCAGTGGGTGTCTTCGGATAAACTGAATAAACAATCTGGTAAATGAACTACGTGACATGTTTAATGTTTTTAGAAAGACTCGGTATCTGAAAATTTGTTTGCAAGGATGCAGCGTAAAACCCACTCAACTTGGTTTGAAAAACTAACAACATAGTAAAATTAGGTTTAATTCAAATGAATAACTATAAAACTGAAAAAAAGTCTTTTAAAGAAGTGATACACTGGTTTGGTAGGACCACCTGGTATGAAATTGATTTGAAGTCTGAAACCGGTTTGAAAAGAGTGGAAGGAATTAAAACGAGTTGGCGTGTTGTAGTCGATTTAGAAGAGCTCTAAAACGTGTTTAGAAAGAGTTGAAAGCGAGTTTGGAAGGCTTACAAACCGGGTTGAGAAGGTTTACGAAATTGGTTAAAAAATGCATGTATGCAAATTTTTCGAAATTAGGTAGATTGACTCGGGGGCAGACTTTCTCCAGTCTTTATAAAGAATGAAGAAATGAAGCCAATCGTATTTAAATTTTCAGCTCTTCGTCTTGCATCATTGGTCATCAAAGGAAAGATCAACAAACCTGTTGTTTTAATTAGATAAACTACACCCTAGTCCCATAACTACCGCGAGCGTGGCAACAAACACACGCACATTCCGCCAATTAAAAGGAATCTGCAACTATTTGGGGCTGTACCAAAAAAATAATACTGTTGTGGAAGACGAAGAACTCCATTATGTTGCTTTTCAGTAAACCGCAATGGACTGGGACGTAAGTTAAAACTAAAGTGAGAAAGCCGTTGTTATTTAATCAACTCAACAGCTCAAATTGTTCGAAATGAATGCGTTGTGACTTCGTTTGGGAGAAACTCCATCGACGACCGAGAATTTTTCACTCTTCATTACAAAGTGAAATATCGTGTGTACATCATCGAACGGAATGAGTGTAATAATAATTATTGTCCAATTACCTATTGAGCCAGGCTTGTGACCACGATCGATGCTCTCCCGATGTCTGCAATTACCTGTTCAACTGGATAATCCGTGGAGTTCATTACACAGGTCAACAAAATAAAGTTGACCATTGGTTCGTTGCTAAAAACCACTTAACTCTGTTTTTAAGGTGCTGAACCCGAAAATGACCTCCATTTTCCCGGAAGCCCTCTGTTTTCTTGAACTATACGGCCAATTTGATTGTTCTAAAACTACAGAAATGACACAAAATTTTTGTCAATTCTGGATTAAAAAAAAAACGCTGCAAATTTTACACAAGGGTTTTTATTCTTCAATATAGGTTACTTGTGCATAAATTTAAAAAAACATTCAAATTTTTTTGGATTTTTTTTCAAAATTTTTTGATTTTTACTCGAAAAATATTCGACCTCCTGGGATTTTTCCAAAATCCCATGTGAGCCCCATGAAAGCCATCTAGATCCCCACAGTTAAATCGGATCGTTCGGGGACTCCAAAAAATGGATTCTACGTCCGAAAATACTTCGAAAACGACTCGATCCCATAGCCAAAAGCCTTCAAATAACCCCTCCCGTTGCCCCATAGCACCCCCGGGTTTGGGCGATCGGGCTGAATTCCTTGCGGGCACAACTAGTTGATAAACCGAGTATTTTTCAAAATTTCAGATTTAAAAAAAAAAAATCCTACTGCCCAAAACGCCCCCCGTACAGCGTACGGACATTTCGGTTTTGGAATCTATACCTCTTGAAACGGATAATGTCAAATTTTGAGGCCGATCGGAGTCGTCGACCTCCGTCGCGAAAACAGGTGTCCGAAAACAGGATTGCCAAGAATAATAAACCAAAATGATAGCCGTTACCTGCAAAGTCCAACAATTCTGAAAAAATACGCTTCTTATTGGAAATGTAATGGTGATTACGAATATATAGATGACTTGGGGTTTAAAACCAGAGAAATATGCCATCGTTTTTTCAAAAACAAAGTTACTTTTTTGGTACCTACCTACTAGCGTAAAAACTATGGCTGTTGAAAATTTTATTTCAAAGAAGCCTTGTAGGTAGATTGTTACTGCGTCGAATGGGACCCACCGCGATTCTATATCTTCCATAATAAGGGAGCTATGATTTTGGTTTATTATTCTTGGAATAATACACCTATGTTTTCGCGACGCGGGTCGACGACTCCGATCGGCCTCAAAATTTGACATTATCCGTTTCAAGAGGTCTGCATTCAAAATCCGAAATGTCCGTCCGCCGTCCGCCGTACGCCGTCCGGGACGTTTTGGGCAGTAGGAATTTTTTTAAAAATCTGAAATTTTGACAAAATACTTGGTTTACCATCTAGTTGTGCCCGCAAGGTTTTCAGTCCGATCGCCCAAACCCGTGGGGCGCTCTGGGGCTATAATGGGGCTACGGGAGGGGTTTTTTGAAGGCTTTTAGCTATGGGATCGAGTTAGGTGTCGTTTTCGAAGTAGATTTCACTGGGGCGATCTTTAGGGCTTTCATGGGGCTAAAAATGGGATTTTTGAAGGATCCCAGGATGTTAAATATTTTTTGAGTAAAAAATACAGAATTTTTGAAAAAACACATTTTTGAACAAAAAACTCCAAAAAAAATTTTTTTTTGAAATAAAAATCAAAAAAAAAAATTTTTTTAAATTTTTTCATTGACAGAATTTAATTTCTGCACAAGTAACCTATATCAAATATCAAAGAATAATAAACCCTTGTGTAAAATTTGCAGCGTTTTTCAAATGTTTACCCGTTTTGCCAATATCGTAGAACATGAACTCCTAGAGTCGGCAATGCAACTTGACCGCAACAAAACTTTGTTCGAGGAGTATATTGAACTTGGAGACATAAAATTCATGCACGTAATGAATCGCAATGAATTCATTACGATTCAAAGATGGTGTCCAGCATTTTATTGACTTTTCAGTGGTGCCAGATCCGATGGAGCCAACTTGTCCCACTTCAAAATGAACATCAGCAGGAGGGTTTTTTAGGATCTACATGTTCATATATCATTATCAATATAAGTAATATTGCTTCTTCTTCTCTGGTTGCCATACCTACTTTTTAACGTTGGCTCCAAACGGCAAATGTGAGAGGTTTTCCTGGGCGAGATACTCTCGGTGGTTCGGCATCGCCTTCCGAGAGGTACGATCAGTACAAGGAAGATGTCTAGCGGCTGCTGGGGGGATGTCTGGCGGCTGTCTGGGGGCTGCTATCGTTGGTGTATTATGTCATCCAGTAGTTGGTTTTACATTTTTGCTGCGTGGTTATGTGTGAAACAAACATAAAGTAAATCGATCCTAACATTTCAATCTATTTTGGATGGTTAGTTTGGTGAAGGAGTAGGCGTATTCAAATTTATTTGGGGGTAAGTTCAATTTTTACTCCATTTAAGCTCACCTACTCAGAAACTATAACGATCTCCCTTTTACGAACAGTGTGGGAAGTTACCCACAACTACCTTAATATATTCAGCATAATATGCTAATACCCTGTTCATTGTACTCAACAATGAAAACAGTAAGAACATTGCGCAACTTGAGGACCGCAAATCAACATAACAACATTATGTTCTTACTGTTCTTACTGTTTTCATTGTTGAGTACAATGAACAGGGTATTAATCACGTGGCTTGTTCCTGTTTCAATAGGGGTCTGGTGTTGCTGCTTGTTTTACACCATATTGAATCAGTGGACTACATCAACGATCCTGAGCCTGATGTGATTTGGACTCCTCCCAAGGATGTTTCGAATTACAAGAATTACAATTCCGGTGCAAACTACACCGGCCTCATGTTCGCAGGAAGGCTGGAATTCAACTGGGTAGTCGACATACGGGTTGTGGATGGAGACCAAGAAGAATGGTCCACAGGAAACCTCGTCAGTTATCGACATGTAATAACAACCTGCAGGGCGGTCGATTTAATGCAACAAGCAGCCAAAGACAACGTGGATTCAGCGCGTGAAAGGGAAACCAATTTGTTGGTGGACCAGTACCATAGTAGACCATCGATCGCTCGGATCATGTATTGCGAACACTACTTATGGTCATGGTTTACTCGTGAGAAGGTCAATTTTGATCGTGATACAGGATCGTCTGGCGTCAGGTCTGTTTGGCGTGTAATACGGCACTCGGATTGCACCAAACGTACTTTGATGTACGATGTTGCGATGATCATCTTGGGGACACCAATTGTTGCGATTGAACCTCGTATTGGTTACATGCCAACGGGATATAATTTTGTTCTAGGGGAGACGAATGTAACAATTACGTTGAATCCAGATGATCCAATTACTCCCTGGTCGGACGTTTGTTACGTAGCTTCGTATGGTAGAAACTATGTCAACCACAAAGAATTTTTCGTTCTTGATTACAAAGTGAAATATCGCGTGTACATCACCAAATGGAAAGAGTGTGGCGACAATTGGCCAATCGTTTGTAACTCGAATGGAGACACTCGTTGTTCCGATCCGACGCTCCCAACGGCAGGTAGACAATTCCTCATGTGCATGAAGACGAGAGCTAAAGTTGGTACAGTTTGTGATCACGATCGTGGTTCTCCCGTTGTCTGCAACCGCCAAGTTGTTGGTTTGGTCGTCCGCGGAGCTAAATTCGAACACTGCAACAACCTCTACAATGTTCCCTTCGTTGTGGAAAAACTGGAACACTTTGAGACATTTATTGACTTCTCAGTGAAGTACGCAGTGGAACCAGTCCCAGTTAAAAAAGGTGCTGACTCTCCAGCTAGCACTGAAGCAGGAGGTTTTTCACTATCCACGAGGTCTTTGCCCAATGTGAGCATCGTTTGTTTTGCTGTCTGTGCACTTTGGTTTGCGTTGGGTTGCGTAGCTTGCAATCGAGCGATGGGTTAATAATTTTTGTATTTGTAGCACATACATAGAATAAATCTGTTTCAAAAAGTGTATTTGATCATTTGCTGGGTACTCTAGAATCTCTCTGCGTGTCACGACTTGCCCACTTCTGTTACGTATTCAATTTTGGAAGAATTTGGTAAATTTTTAAGGCAGTCTAAGGTGTCTAGGGTCCATGGTCTGTTCCTTCAGTGGGTGAAAGAAAGGCGAAGGCGGACGGCTCCTTGAGGGTAACGTCACTGGAAGTGTCCAGATACTTCACCCCGATAGAGTCTTCGGACGTAAAGCCTGCAGTTTTGCCCATGAAAATGAGCGCTGTCACAACTTGTAATGGCTAGGCTAGGCGATTGGCGAGGAATCTGACTACCTAAGAAATTTGTACCTAAGGAGCCAATCGCCAGACATATAATTCCTCTTCTCTGGGTGCCATACCTGTAACCAGGCGTTCGCGCGCGACCTCTCGCTATTAACTCCTGTTGAGCGAGTTGAACAGATATTACAGAAGTAGTAGGGACCTACTGTTTAACGCCGGCTCTGAACGGCAAAATTTGAGAGGTTTTTAATGTGAGAGGTTTTCTTGGGCGAAATATCGGTGGTTCGCCATTGCCTTCCGATAGGTGGATTATCAGTATAAGGAAGATGTCTAGCGGCTGCTGGGATCGAACCAGCAACCTTTTTCACCATTCCACCTATTTCACCAACTAACGGCTCCGCAAACTTACCGAGCTCCGCACGGATTCCCATGCGAATTCCCAATCGGTGCTCCCTCGGGGGTTTAACCTGGGCGTTAACGCTAAACGCTCGGTATCTCGGGTGGTGAAAGTGGGCCTCAGTACTTCGACGCTCTAACCATTGACCCAGTGATAACCCCGTTGTCAAATTTCATCAGGGCTCCTCAGTTAACAATATGGTGGGGGGGTTATTGGGTGTGCAGTGCAAAAAAGAAAAAAAAATCACTGCTTCGGGGAAAATGGCACGTAGCTTCCTCGCGTTCAAAGATTATCCCGATATACACCCAAATTGGATTAAGTCATCCCAAAATTGACTAACTGTAACAAGAAAATTAAGTTCGCGTAGAGCGTACCACTGCTTCAACCATCATGAAATTGATATGGGACTTCAACGGGTCCTACCCGCACAACCACTGAAAGTTTGATCAAAATCGAATCAAAACTGTGGAAGTTATTGCTGTATCAAGGAAATGCGGACGGACACACAACACACAGACAGACAGTCACTGAACCAAATATGAACAGGAGGTTCTGAAACGCAAAATGCAAGGGGTAATTTTAATTTTAGAGGAGAAAGATTTTTTCTATCCCAAAAGTGAAATCAATGCTTCCGCTACCTTTGATAAAGTCGGAAGCAAAAGAATAACATTAACAACTGAAGGGTGCCATAAGCAAAAGGGTCCAAGTGCCATATGCAATACGTGGCGCTTGGGCCCTTTTGCATATGGCACCCTTCAATGGGCCAAGGAACTAGGTCAGAGAAATGGGAAAATTCGGCCAAACATAGTTGAACTAGTACTCAATGAACAAAGTACTCAGTACAGTTAGCACTGAGAAATTAGGTGTCTGAGCAGAGGAAATCACTAGTGAATATTTGGCGTTTTGAATTTTCCCGTGGTGGCACTTTTACTAATCTGCCAGAGTGCGCTAGCATAAGAAGGGAACGACGGGAATCTGCCGGAGGTGACGGCAGAAATGGCGGCCGTGTAGCAGCCAATGAGAGAGTAGCGCCACTTTTCCCTCCAGATTCAAAGTTGAAATTTTCGACAGTGCCCTGGAAATTTGTATTACACCGTAGGAGCCCAAAACTCACTGCCATGCCTTCAAATTATGAAGTTCTTTCAGAAAAAAGTATTAGTCGACGTTCGGTTCCCGGGCCCAATGGCCTAAGTAGTACTTAGGCCATTGGGCCCGGGAACTTAGTAAGTACCCATCGTGCTCAGGGATCTCGCCCTAGACCCACCAGAACGGTCCAAGGGGGAAGGGGCAACGTCTCCCTGCAACCACACTGCACCTAGCGGCGCTTAGGTGAAATTTGACTAGGTATATAGTTTTGACCCTTGATGGTACAGAGTGTGATCCACTTCCCTTTCCTTTTGTGAATCATATCAGTATTAATCTTAAAGTTTCATTTCATTTTCTCTAGGGTTCTGGTTGTGCTACTTTTACTGCGCAAAACTGAACCACTCTACCGCTACGGTGATCCTGAAAACGATGTCATTTGGACTACGCCCAAACAAGTTGCGAATTACAAGGAATACGATTTTGGAGCTAACTTTACTGGTCTTCTGTTTGCCGGAAGGTTGGAATTCAATTGGATCGTCGACATACGCGTTTTGGACAGAGACCAAGAAGAATGGTCTACAGGAAACCTCGTTAGTTTACGACACGTTTTGACAACCTGTAAGGCAGTCGATTACATGCAACTAGGCGCTAAGGATGCCGTGAATTCTGAACGCCAATCAAAAACAAATTTGATGGTGGACAACTACCTGTACAGCCCTTCCTTTGCTCGGATCCACTATTGCGAAATCTATTTGTGGGCATCCAATCTCCCTCCTAGGGGACAGGATGGTGACTCAGGAACGGGTGGCAGCAGGTCTGTATCGAATGTGATACGGCACCCGGAGTGTAGTAAATATACAGTGAGAAAAGATGCTGCAATAATTGTGTTGAAGACACCAATACCGGCAAATGAACCGCTTATTGGTTATATGCCAGCAGCATATGATTATATTACTGGGAAAATGAATATAACAATAAAATTGGACCCTAAAGAAACAATTACTTATAAATCCCCCTATTGTTTCGTGGCTTCTTTTGGGAAAAACTCTGTTAACCACAAAGAAACAATCGTCCTCGATTACAAGGTGAAGTATCGCGTGTACAGCACAAAGTGGGAGGAGTGCGTCAACAATTTTCCAATCGTGTGCAGTTTGGATGATGAACGTTGTTCCGATGGGACACTCAAACGCCAATCCAACGTCTTTCTCAGGTGTATGAAGACGAGGGCCCTGGTAGGAAGCGTCTGCGATCATGATCGAGGTTCTCCGGTGGTCTGCGATGGCAAAGTGGTCGCGTTAGTCGCCCGCGGACCAAAATTCAAATACTGCAACAACCTCTATAACATTCCCTTCATCGCGGAAATGCTGAACAGCTTTGGCGAATTTATCGAAGACGTGGTGAAGTACGCTGTGATGCCAGTCCCATTGAAAGCTACTCAGGCTGGACAAGGCAGCAATGAAGAAGGGTTTTCACGGTCAACGATTTTTTCCCCCTATCCTGCCACTATCTATGTATCTCTCTTGACACTGATGTGTGTGAGCCATTGACTTATTTGTAAAATAATCACAAAATAAATTCCATCTTTTACTTTTATATTTGTTCATTTTCATAATACTGAGAGGGATGGGATATGAATATTTCGCCCGATGCAGTCGAAGTGAAAATGGTGTATTGTGGCAACCTCAAAAAGGGGGGAGAAGCTCGAAACTCTTGGGGTTTCACGCAGCAATTTGGGCAGACCTCCCTATTGATGTATTTTCCAATATCACGTGCCCGGGAGGCAGTTGGGAAACTTATAATGACGGGGGATTTCTTCAAAGTTGCGATCGTGTTTCATTAGCGTTGGAGGGCTTACCCAAGTTTTAATGAAGGAAACGCTCTCCCCGTAAGATCAAGGGAAAGGGCGGAGCCGCTATCGATTTTCGAATCTACGAGGAGCTTTCACTTCTTGAAGGAGCAAAGAGAAGAGGTTGAAGGAAGGGTTTGGGGAAGCAAAGAGCAAAGAGGAGAGATGACGCGTGAAAGGGAGTTTCCAGAGTTCATGGGATGGAGAATCTTGAAGGAAGGAGGATTAAGAGCAGAAACACGCACACACGCTCTGCATCCCCTATACGTCGCCATACAAAAGGGATCCAATCAAGCTTCAAGTCTTCCCCGTGAAGGGAGTGCGGTGAAACATGGTGATCAAAGGGGAAGGAGTACTTCATCTGACGTCAAATTTCCTCTCCTTCCCAAAGTCGTTTCCTCGAACCAGAAAGCCCAACGGAGTGTAGCAAAACGGCCCGAGAATTTCGTCCTGAGAAAGGCAATAAGAGAAGCTCAACTCCCTTAGTACCCTAATGTATGCATCCTGTAATCCAAAGCCTTCTGAATTATTAGTACTTCCTATCAAGTTTGCTTCCTTACCCTTCTGTCTTAGGTGGGCCTAATGTATTCACAACATTCATTACACACTCGGGGGACGGAGGGTGAAACTTTAATATTCCATATACCCATCCAAGGCATCAGACTTACGCTAACACCAGCCTGGAATCTGATTACCTGCTGGAGATGCCATCAGAATTCTCACGTGCTCTGTTCAAAGTTCATCACAGCGTGAATTACACCAAACTAGGCGGATGTGAGCCATCTAAGGTTCCTTGTAACTTGAAACAAGCTTGACATTATCGTTAACCATTAGTGCACTCATTTGGCGCTATTTCATTTTAAGGGCATCATGTGCAAGCAGTATTGATAGAATAGGGTGGTTGCTCTGATACCGTCCTCTTTTTGGGACTTTTTCCGCATGTCGTCGTTTGGTTCCAACACAAAACTAACCTAGGTAACATTCCATCCGGAACCGAAACATTGGAGGCCCAACGCTGATTGATTGAAGAATGTCGGACGGTGGATACTCCGCAAGTCTGTCTGTCTACCCAACAAACTTCGACATTTTGTTATGACTGAATGATGAGCCTCTACATCGACTCCAGTTGTATAGCGAACGTTTCGTACCATCCATAACCATCTAGGGTAGTGGCACAGTGCGGATCCCCAACATTTTATTTATTGGTCTTGGATGGTCTGATTTCAATGAAATTATGAATTTAAGTCTGGTTTGTTTTGATGAGAGGTTTCTTATAGGGGCTTCACCTACTACCAATAAAAAATTTGGGAAGTAAACTATAAACACTCGTTATACCGCGCGGAGTACCGTTTACCCCAGCGGAGTAAACGATAGGCTCTCAATTAGCCTGGGGAGTTAGCGCTAAGACTCCCTTTCCCGTAAACCGAACAAAATCAGGTGAAAAAGATGCCAAGCCCTGATATCAAACTTGTGCCAACTTTTACTCGATCTTTCTGACCCCGAAGTGTCAGAATAAGAGATAATAATAATTATACAAAAATGTATTTAATTTTACAATTTCCACAGGCCTGCCTCAGAAGTCTTACCTACTACAGGCCATTGATATTCAATCCACAATAACTGCACATTATTTATATAATTACTCCATACAATTGAACACGAGTCTGTTGACTGACTCTCTCGAAGCAATTAAGACTTCGGGAGCAGGCCTGTGTAAATTTTAAAATTCAATACATTTTTGTATGATAGATTGAAGAGTGGGATTAGAAGGAAAGCGGAAGGGCGGGTGGAGATTACAAGGATTTCCAGAAGAGGGACGTCGAAGTTGAGGGGTTCATCAGCTAATGAAATCCCGAACTAATTGAAGTTCATTAGACGAGGCGGGTTGGAGTGGAGCTTCTTGGCGGTTTGATCTTGCTATACTTCCACCACCGCTCATCGCCTCTCATTAAAATTACCTTCTGAGATGTTTGGCCCCCTCGAAGGTTCCTCGAAGGCTCAAACCCGGGAAGACCTGAGTACGTCGAATGATCCGCTGCGGGGGGGGGGGTGTCAAATAGTGAGGCAAAAAATGGTCTATCGCCCTTCCCGAACAATGAACAGTAAAAAAGACGGGAGTTTTTCATGTTCATCTTCCAACCTATGGGAAGTTTTTAAACTCGGGTGAAAAAAAAGACGGTGCCAGGGGTCCTGCGAAAGGTCAAGGAACTGTCCGTCGGAAGGGCTGCGTCCCCCAGCGCACCTGCTACGATTGACTCGGCAATCACATGCTCCTCAGGCGTGTCAGGAAAGGGGAAAGAAAACCAGATTTGTACAAGGAGGTCCAGTTTGACCGTTAAAAGTGTGAGAAAGGTAAGCAAATGTTGGGCAGGCGCTCTTTACAGACTCCTCGGCTGTCAGCCCATGCAGCACACAAGTCGAACCGACATCGGGTGATAGTCCGCTTGGCTGACTGTCTGCCGACTTTACCATTTCCCAGCAACGGGCCGACGTCGGCCAAATCGCCGCCCAGAAGAATTAGTCCAGTCAAATTAGCTCTCCAGGGGCCCATTTTTCAAAAAAACTGTTGGAAAGCTGGAAATGGTTCTAATCGCTTTAGTAGGTGTCTGTTAGATGTAATATGAGTTTGCGAATGTCCAGACCCTGGGCTCGCTGTGGGGCATCCCGAAAACCACGAAATTTTCGGACTTGTTTCAGTTTTTCGCCTATAACTTCTAAACTAAGCTTTGGACAGAAAATCTTGTCCTGACAAAGTGAAAGAGCATTAAATTCTGCGTCGAATGAGTACCTCAAAGTTTGAATTTGCTCCAAGGGTATGGTCACAATCCATGGTTGAAAATCGACCATTTTTCCCAACTTTGCCAAAATTTAACATATGTCAGTTTTTATTCGTCTCTGATGTCCAAACGCCTGTTCCAATTGAAAAAATGAATGGAATGAAACTTGTAGGGCATCAAACGCTGATTTCAAAAAGCACCTCAAATTTCAATTTCGGTTGGAGATACTCATAGAAATTCAGGTTTTCTGAGATTAGTGCCAATGCGAAAATGGTTCTGAACAGAATGTGAAAAATTCACAAGTGCTGCTTTTGTAACCCCCAAAGTGGCAGGCTAGGTATAATATATTATATTAGTTTCATTGGAGTATCTTATGAAAGGGCAGTTTGTGGAATGTGGGTCACCGTAGTGGAACGTGCGGGAGGGGGGTGCGAGGGGGAGTTATTATGTATCCCCCTTGTATTATGTACCTACCTTATAAGTAATATTTTAAATTTTTTCATGTCTATTGTGCCTTTATATGTTTTTTTTTATAGTTATATATTGTGATGGCAACCATCTCATGGGGGTCCGAACAGATCCAAAGAAGACCCAAGCCGTGGAGCAGTGGCCTACCCCTAGGAGCAAACGGGACGTTCGGTCATTCATGGAGATGTGCTCGTACTACAGGCGGTTTGTGAAGGATTTCGCAAAAATCGCCCAGCCTCTGTACAAGTTCATGGACACCGCCACCCCTTTTGCCTGGAACGTGCAGTGTGAAGGGAGTTTCCAAAAGCTGAAGCTTGCGATGACTTCTGCCCCAGTCCTTGCACACCCCGACCTGCAGAAACCATTCATTCTTGATTGTGATGCCAGTGCTCATTCGGTGGGTGCTGTGCTCTCTCAGGAGATTGAAGGCCAGGAAAGGGTGATCGCCTATTTCAGCAAAACGATGTCCACGGCGCAAAAGAAATACTGTGCTACGAGACGGGAACTGTTGGCAGTGGTGCTGAGCATTGAGCACTTCCACCAATATGTATGGTACTGGATTCACGTTGCGAACTGACCATGCGTCCCTGAAGTGGTTAACCTCCTTTAAAAGGCCAGTTGCGTACATAGGAAACTGCTTTAGAGACTGCTTTAAAAGGCCAGAAGGACAGCTTGAGCGTTGGTTGGAAACCCTTCAGACGTATTCCTTCCAGATTGTGCATAGACCAGGTAAAGCCCATGGTAACGCCGATGGCCTTTCGAGGCGTCCATGTTCTGCTGACTGTTCATTTTGCCTGCGGAAGGACAAGCAATGGTCAAGGGAAGTAAACGTCATTCACAAAGAGACGCCAAATCCACAGATATGGCGGGACAGTGTCATAAACACCGTTATTGCTTGGGTGACGGCAGGCAGGAAACCAATACCGGACGAAATGGCAGCACTGGACCCTGCAGTGAAGCAACTGCTGGCTCGTTGGGACTCCTTATTGGTGAAGGATGCCTGCCTCTACCACAAGTGGGAAACACCGGAGGGCCGCTTCCATTGGCAGATTGTAGTCCCCATTGGCCAAGTTCCTTGGGCGCTGTAGAACTGCCACAGTAGCACCACAGGCGGGCACTTCGGTTTCCAGAAGACTCTGGGGAAGGTACGTCAACGCTATTTTTGGCCAAGGATGACGTCAGATGTGAAGGCGTGGTGTAAATCCTGCATCACTTGCCAAAAAGCCAACGGACCTCAACAACGGTGTCCTGCTCCATTGAAGCAATTCACAGTGGGAGGCCCTTTTGAGAGCATGGGCATTGACATCCTGGGACCATTCCCAAAGACAGGACAAGGGAATCGGTTTGTCCTAGTAGCCTCAGATTACTTTACAAAATGGCCAGAGGCTATTGCCATCCCCAACCAAGAAGCAGAGACAGTTGCCACCGCACTTGTCGAACACGTCTTCAGCAGGCATGGAGTTCCGTCCGAAATCCACACTGACCAGGGGCGCAACTTCGAATCAAGGTTGATTAAGGAAATGAGCCACCTCCTGGGAACCAGGCACACTCGGTCGACCCCACTCAACCCATAGTCAGGAGGGCTGGTAGAACGCCTCAATCGAACGATAGCCAAATTTCTGACAAAGTTCGTCAACCAGAAGCAGAATGATTGGGACAGGCTGCTACCACTTTTCCTGCTGGCCTACGGGAGTGCACCCCATGTCACGACTGGCTTCTCACCAGCATTGATGGTGTATGGTCGCGAGCTCCAGCTACCAGAGGACTTGGTGAAGGACAGCAGAAGGAGCGTTTCGATCGTCGAGCCCAGCAGAATGAGTTCAAGCCTGGGGACTGGGTTTGGCTGCATGACCCAAAACGAACGGTGGGGCGCTGCCCGAAACTCCAGCCGCAATGGACGGGCCCATGGGTCGTGATGGCGAAGAGGAACGACGTGCTCTACCGGGTTCGGCTCGGGAAAGTGACGAAGATGGTCCACGTCAACCGGCTGGCTCTCGCCGACGTGAAGAGGGGGGTAGTGTGATGGCAACCATCACATGGGGGTTTTAGTTTCAGTCAAAAATAGTTGTGGTCCATATACACGTTGTTGTTGAACATTGTTCAAAAGTGTTTTGTTACAAAATTATAAATTATATAACCTTTTCATTATATTATTACCTTGGTACACCATTTCCAAACTCAAGACTAGCATTTTTGAGTGGATCGACTTTTCCAGTCGGAGCGCTTATGGCTGCAGATTTGAATTTCTACGAGTACTTCCTTCCAAAATTGAAATTTGAGGTGCTTTTTGAAATCAGCGTTTGATGCCCTACAAGTTTCATTCTATTCATTTTTTCAATTGGAGTAGCGTTTGGACATCAGAGACGAATAAAAACTGACATATGTTAAATTTTGGCAAAGTTGGGAAAAATGGTCGATTTTCAACCATGGATTGTGACCATACCCTTGGAGAAAATTCAAACTTTGAGGTACTCATTCGACGCAGAATTTAATGCTCTTTCACTTTGTCAGGACAAGATTTTCTGTCCGAAGCTTAGTTTAGAAGTTATAGGCGAAAAACTGAAACAAGTCCGAAAATTTCGTGGTTTTCGGGATGCCCCACAGCGAGCCCAGGGTCTGGACATTCGCAAACTCATATTACATCTAACAGACACCTACTAAAGCGATTAGAACCATTTCCAGCTTTCCAACAGTTTTTTTGTTGGTCAGTACCTTATTTGACTGGACTAAATGCATAAATAAATAAATAGTTGTCATCCATCGCTAGAGGATGCCGACCATAACCCCATAATGGGGTTCGTCGGGCCAACGTCGGGCTGTCGACGATGTCGATGGTCGGTCGGAGGACGACTACTGTTCGACTGCACTTTTTTTGGGCCAAGATTTCGCCGACTTTCCGCCGACGTCTGCCAATCGGACATCGGACGATCACCCGTCGTCGGCCCGTCGTATGGTGTACTTCGTACCAGAAGAAGAGCCAAATCGTTTATATCTTTCCGCCGTCATCATATTTTCACATTGCAGGCGTCAGTGCGTATGGCGTAGTAGGGGATGATCCGATATGGAGGCGACACGTGGTGCTCGGGGAGGTCCACGTGGGGGAAGCTGCCATTCCCCTCGCCATCTTTCCACAGTCAATATTGGTTCCCTTTTCATTGTATTGAACTGACAACTACACCTCCCCCTTCCCGGCGAGGGTTCGTGCATTATGTAGTTTTGTGGGTCAAATCGGAACTTCCCCCACCGAACTCGCCGATCGTCCTCATTATACAGTTACTAACACAGATTGATGCCCCCTTTGTACGTCGTCTGAGGCCGGCCATGAAAAGACCGACGATCTGACGGTAAAAGGAACAAAAGGCGAAACACGAAACGCCCACGTCTGCGAGATATAGGTTTTCCAAGCTCAATTGAGAATTTTCCTAAGCTAATTGAGAATTTTCCAAACTGAATCGAGAATTTTCCAAGCTGAATTGAGAACTTTATATCTGCTACCAGAATCATCAAGGCTATTTGAAAAACGCTGCAAATTTTTCATAAGGGTTTAATATTCTTAGGTATAAATGATCACATAACGAGTTCTGTTAAATAATAATTATTTAACAGAATTCAATAATTATGATTGAAAAAAAAATTGTATTCGTAAAGTATTTGGGCAGGCCTACTTTACGAATACCGTTTTCCGAGTAATTTGACTTCCTGGGATCCTTTCAAAGTCCCACTTGTAGTCCCATGAAAGCTCCATATCAATTGATCCCCACGGTGAAAAAGGATCAATATACAAATGAATATTTTCATTTCATTTCAAAACGGATCCTTCTTGGGCCCCCAAAAATGGATTCTACGTCCAAAAAACATCGAAAACGACACCTATCTCGACCGCTTAGCCGAAAAACTTCAAAAAACCCTCCCGTAGACCCTCAGATTTAATATTAATTTTTTTATTATTATTAAATTAAATTAAAATTTTTATTTTAGTTAAAACAGTTTAGTAGAAAAAAGGGATGGCCATCGGCAGTCAATATATCGACGTTCGATATTACCGCTCATGAAATATCGATACCAATAAATACATCGTACTTGAAGCATCGACATCGATTCAAGCCTCCTACTCTGTGCCACCATTATAATAGTATCGAATAAAAATGTTATTAAAAAGTAAAATAAAAATTAATAAACCATTCTTCCTCCTAGCTTACTTCTTATGTCCACAAACAATTTGGATTCTTTGGATTCTCTACCTAGGTGACTTGGCTGATGAACTCATTAAACGAAATTTACTTGATTCTGTGAAGCATAAGGAACTTGGTCGATACGTTGTTTAGTCTATAATATCGACTTTTATTTGATTATATCGGATAAAAAAAATAAAGACCAAAACTATCGATCACTAAGTATCGGTACCCGATTCTATCAGACTATTCATCATCGATTGAAAAATATCGACGCGTCGGAGGAAAACATCAGTATTTCGATAGGAACTATTGACTATCGATGGCCATCCATAGTAGAAAACTCAAAAGGAACTAATCGTACAGAAAATTTAACTGAGATTTCTGGAGAACAGTGTTATCGATCGTCCTTAACAATACGCTTTCATACAAACGCACGAACTTAATTGGTTCTTGAAACTAATTCCCCCCCCAGTGTGAGGTACCAGGAAGGCTTCTGTGCTTAATAAAAGTTACAGCGCAGGATAGACCGTCAACGTTCAAAAGGTTGGGCAGAAATTAATTATAATCGACTGGGGGGGGGGGGGGGGGGGATAATGAAACCCCCGGTAGGTATTATAGGTCAAAGGTAGGTATTATTACATATATATCAAAGCGGGACTGTTTCCCTTTGAAAACGGATTTCCAGGTTCAGCGGAAAAACCCTCGGGGAAACGCCCTCCGCGGGAAACTGCGGTTTCATTATGAAGAGTTGGGGGAGTGTGGAGCTTCCGATATAATATAAAAACACTAAAATAATTAATGGTCGGGGAGAGATAACGATGAACTCCCCCCCCCCCCCCCTTCCCGTCTTCTTTCCAAAGCGGACAAAAATCCAATTATAGGGAAAATGTGATTGAAAACATCGGATCCGCCCTCGGGGCAACTAATTACGGGTTCAACGAATTTGTCATTATACACAAGCCGGAGGTGGAGAGTTGCAAACAAAAACTCCATTTTCCGCTCATCCCCCCCCCCCCCCTCCACCAATGATTAAAATATTTAGTTTCACATGTAAATGGTGACAATAGTTCTACCGCACCTCGAATCAACGAAAATTCACAAAACTAGTGTTTAATGTTACGTGTTCTACTCTTTGTTGCGCTATCAAGGTTTGAAACAGAAAAGAAGGAATATTTGATGTGCCGGGTTCCCAGTTGTTCGCAAGCAACTTTGGCTCCCAAGATTTGGTCATATGGCTTCTGGTTCCCGGCAACTTTTAGTTTGTTTCCGAGTTTTTGGGTTCTAAAGTTTTCTATTAATTTCTTCCTCCTGAGCGATTCTGGTTACCGGCTGCTTCTGGTTCGTGAATGTTTCTGGCTTCATAGCGTTTTGGGTTCCCAAGTGCATTAAATGCACCTGGCAAATGCAAATCAAAATGTTGGTTTCCAAGGTTTCTGGCTTTTGATTTCCAAAACCGCTGTGTCCTGGACGTTTTATTGGCACTTTACAATGGAAAGTACGATATGTCATAACGTACATATTCGATCATAAAATACTATAAATCAAAACACATGTTGACTAACATCCTCGGTAGGTACATCTATAACGTTGGTACTCAGTTCATTGAAAACATCACGGAAAACCACAAGTCTTACATAAAGATGGGGCATTTCTGGTTCCCAAGGTTTCCTCAGAATTTTTCGTTCCCGAGCCTTCATTTCTTCAGGTCTTTATTTTTTCCATCACCTTACATCCAAAACCACAACATAACTCCGGGTGAAAAGCGGATTTCGGGTTTTTGGGTTTGGCCCCTCCGTGAGCAAAGCAATTATTGCTCAAGCCCTCAATGCTTGTAAAACTCCGCGAAGTTTTAAATAATTTAAAACTCGCCCTAAGTATTAGGGCAAGGTTGAAGTTGTCGGGCTGACTTATGTTTTTGAAGATTTTAGTCCGTAAGGTCGAACGGAATTTCAGCAATTGTGAACGGCTTGACGAATTCTCTGAAGCATAGTTAATGAACCAATTCATTTCTCTCCGCCTTGTTAACAAGGCTCGGTATAAACTGAATTTCGTCAAGGAACCTCCTTGAGACCCCCACCTTCGCTTAGTCGTCCCAAAGACCCATCAGAGCTTCGCTTGGGTTCCGTCACTGGAACAACGAAGATGGAGGGATTGAGTTATGCCAGCCGAGAGAGAAGGTGCCTCGAGATTCAGCTTATATAAATGCAAATCGAGGCCGTTCTATCAACCCCCTCAGCCCGCCCGCCACTTCATCGTCAGCAGTTTCTTTACGCAACCCCAAATTATTTCTCGAAGGACTTGAAGGATTCTGAAAAATTATCATCGGATCCTGGGATTATTTAAAGACCATTAAAAAAAAAATTAATCACATGTTCATGCAGAATATAATATATTCTATAGGCCATATTATGGCAGTTTGAAGTTCAGGTATTTTCCTTAGAAACTGTAGCCTTGGGATGTATTGGTCCAAGGAAGGAGTCGTTATATTTTAGCGTTAAGAGAAGTGGAAGTCCCCCGAACAGGATTTATTGCCGGGAGTATCTTCGGGGCTCTATAGGGGATGTTGGTTGGAAGTTTAGGTAAAACGGAGGATATCAGGAAAGCCGGGTGGGGCCGTGGGGTGGGGTGTTCTGCCGCTTCCAAGATTTACTCGCTCCTTAATAGAGTAAAGGCGATGGGCGAGGAAGCATACATTAGGGCACTGTCGGGATTGATATACTGTATGGAAACTTGGGAACCTCGGAAGGAGGAAAGCTTGGCACAAGGAGCCTGGCAAACTAATGACACATCGGGAAGTACATGGGGAGTGCCAGAGCCGTCTTGTAGATTTTCCTTTTGTGAGAGAAGCTTCCAAGAGAACAGAGAAGTGGGAGGGGAATCACAAGTTAGGACTGGTAACCCTGTTAGAAGCGCATTATTAATCCTCTAATGGAGACACATTCACAGAGACTCCCCAACAATAACTAGATCTACCAACTTCTCTCTCCCCCAGGTGGCTCTGGAGTTGTAATGTGCTTAATTTTCTGTTCCAACGTTTCTCTCTTCCCCTTTCCTTCCACTCCCGTCAGGCGCTTCTCGTTCTCCTAAAGTTGGTGACAAGTTCTACATTACGATTCCGAGCCTCTCTCTCCCTGGGTCTCACAATCAATCATTCTGCTTGGAGTCAGAGGTCCCCACAGCCTCCCATTTCACCTCCCCTGCCACCTTTCCTTTGCTCCCCCCTAACTTGATCATTCCAACAACTTCATACTCCCTCAGGTGTACGAAGCTCCTCCCAACAGTTCCCTCTAATAGGAATAAGAACGTCTTCAGCGCCGTTTCAACTCCGCAATCGCCATTTCAATAGGAATCGAATCAATACAAGTTGAAAGCGCATTGGGGGAGCTCATTTGAGTCTTGAATAGGCTTTTAGGGATAGAACCAACCACAAAACGATTTTTCGGTAGCAATATAATTATTTTGAAATAATTCCAGTATTAAATACTGGAATATTACTAATTCCAGTATTAAATTTTGCGGAACATAGTATTTTTTAAAACATTTAAAACGCTGCGAATTTCACACAAGGGTTTATTGGTCTTTGATAAAAAAAAGAAGTAGATTCTATGTCAATAAACAATTTTTTCAAACCTCATTCGACTTCCTGGCATCCTTCCAAAGCCCTACTTGTAGCCCCATGAAAGCCTCATCCCTACGGTGAAATTGGATGCTTCTGCAGAATGGACCCCCCAAAAATGGATTCTACGTCAAAAAATACTTCGAATCGACAACTAACTCGACCCCATAGACGAAAATATTCAAAAAGAACCCTCCCGTAGCACTTTTAGAGCCCCACAGGTTTAGGCGATCGGGCTGGAAACCTTGCGGGCAGAACGAGATGACAAACTAAGTATTTTGTCCAAATTTCATATTATGAAGGAATTTCAATTATGTAGGTATTTCAAATTTCATATTATGTAGGAGCATGCCCCCATGGAAGCGGATGTTGGGGATGCACCTACGTGATTGTACAATGTACAATCACGTAGGTGTCACATGTCATGTTCCTAATTGCTTCTCAGTTTTGATATTATAATTTGTGCTCTTTGTTTGGGAGAATACCTCTAGGCATATCTAGGATAACACTCCCTAAATATGCGGTATTTTTGGAAGGAGAGAGGGGATTGAACACCCTTAATTAAGGCATCGCACGAATTGAGGTCATGGTCTACGGACTGGTGATGTCGATACGGTAATGGAGGTAGCACAAGCTACAGGACGGCTGGAAGAGTCAAGTTGGCCTGTAGTGTGTCTTTCCTCGGAATCGGGTGAATCCGATGTCAAACATGAATTGTCGTGATTGGTGTCGGTTCTCCCACAGCTCGCAGTTAAATTGAAATTGGACTGAATTCCACAAGCAAATTGTCGCTAATGGAGGCGTGGCCGTTCAACTCAATCGTACGAAGGGCAGTTCTTTCTGCGCCTACAAGCGAAGTGTCGCTAATAGTTGCCTGGGCAGCTTCCCCCGCGCGAAAATATTGGGTCCGCTGATCCAAGATCCCCAACCAAAGTGTCGGCAAGGGATGTTTAGACAACGGATCCAATCAAAAACGCTGCAAATTTTACACAAGGGTTTATTATTCTTTGATACGGTTCTTATAGGTTACTTGTACAGAAATTTAATTCTGTCAATGAAAAAATTTTTTTTTGGATTTTTTGGTTCAAAAATGTGTTTTTTTCAAAAATTCTGTATTTTTTACTCGAAAAACATTTAAACTCCTGGGATTCTTCAAAAATCCCATTTTTAGCCCCATGAAAGCCCTATAGATCGCGACAGTGAAATCGGATCGTTCCGGGACCCCCAAAAATGGATTCTACGCCCAAAAATACTTCGAAAACGACACCTAACTCGATCCCATAGCTAAAAGCCTTCAAAAAACCCCTCCCGTAGCCCCATTATAGCCCCATAGCGCACCACGGGTTTGGGCGATCGGACTGAAAACCTTGCGGGCACAACTAGATGGTAAACCAAGTATTTTGCCGAAATTTCAGATTTTTAAAAAAATTCCTACTGCCCAAAACGGCCTGGACGGCGGACGGCGTACGGCGGACGGCGGACGGACATTTCGGATTTAGAATGTAGACCTCTTGAAACGGATAATGTCAAATTTTGAGCCCGATCGGAGTCGTCGACCCCCGTCGCGAAAACATAGGTGTATTATTCCAAGAATAATAAACCAAAAGGCACTGCGTTTAAATTTAGCAATAATAATGAATGAATTTAAATAAATGCGGCGTCGTCGGCGGGGAAGAGGGGTTTGCACGATCGCGGCGCGACCGTAGCGCGACCCGCTCCCCTCCCCTAGCTCTAGTGGGCTGGCGATCCTCGAGAAGAGAGTGGGGAAATCAGTCCACATTCCCCACATAAAAAAAAAAAAAAAATCCTACTGCCCAAAATGGTCTGGATGGCTGAAGTACATTTGGTTTTTGGAATCTTATAAGATAATATTAATAATAATAATATTATTATTATTATTATTATTAATATTATTATCTTGAAAAGTGTAATGACAAATTTTGAGGCCGATCAAAATTTTCGACCCTCGACGCGAATACATGGGTGTATTATGCCTAAAAAATTTGGAGGAACCCATTCCCTTACATCCCTTGCATTTCTGTCGATAATACATCCATCCTGGACCCTCTTGAGCCCAGTTAAAACCTGGCAAGGTTTATCTGTTTACTAAAAGAATTATCCAATCATTTAAAATACCACTTTTCTCTTCAGCAGAACAAAAATACGGTCACACGCTTGGAAAATGACCTCTCATAACCTCATGTTCCATTTGGTAGTGAAAACTCCCCAAATGGAATGACACGGCAGTGAAAATATCCGCCAACGATTTTGAGTGAATCCAAACATTTTCCGAATAAAATGCGCGTTCGGGTGATCGTCGCATTAGCATCAGGCTCGTGTGACGTGAACTGACGAAACGGGATCAGTGAGGGTTCCCGTATTAAATTAACTAAACAAATTTTGTTAGTACGTTCCATTTGTTGTCGTTCAAAATGACCGGGGACGCACGTGATTCCAAAAGTGCAAATTTTTTTCAGATTAAAAAAGCATGTCACCCAAAAATTTGTTGTTCAGGAATTGGGTCAATAGTATGGGATTCGTTGCGCTTGCAGTGGAGGTAGGCAGGAAGCCAAACAACACTAAACTTGCGTTTGAAGGAAAAGTTCCAAATGCAGTTGTGCTTCTGGAATGGCAGAAAATCATTGGCGATTTTCAGGAAAATGACATTAAGTACCAAAGGTTTCCCAGGATGTTTGAGTGAGTTCCTGGGTCTGCGATCTCAGTGGAGGTGGAAGCAGAGGATAATTTCACTGAAGACGGCAGGCTACTTTATTCCGCTGGGGTCCTCAGAGAGGTTTTGCCCGCGATGCCGAGTGGAACGGTGGGTTCCATTGACTGTGCAGAAAATCATGGGTTGCCTTTAACGGAAAAATACTCGAAAACATGAGTAGGTGTAGCAGGTTTATTGAAATCATCAGCATGGCCATACCTGAACATGCATGGCCATACCTGAAAGAGGCGAGGCCATACCTGTCAACGGACTACGGAAGGTAATGTGGCCTCAGACGACTGGAGTAACTACCATCCCTTCACCTCAACTTTTGTACTCGTATATATTCACCCTGATGCAAACGAAAAAGGTTCCAGCAAGACATACTACATTGTAGTGATTTGTACGTGGGGTGAAAGTCTTGAATGAAAATACAACCCGTTTCATATTCAATTACCTCGTTGGGAATAATTATAACTTTCAGTGGAAAGTGGAGGCAAATTCAGGATTGCGCTGGGTGGTCGGGGGGATGAACAGCCCTTAAAATGTGATAACCTCGTGCAGTTTCATCCCCCTCTTTTAATCTTGTATCCCCTAAACCTCGCTTTAAACTCGCTATAATTATTTTAACTTCGTTTTGCCTCTCACGTAGGTGTGGGGTTCAACGCAGAAAAGGAAAGAATAAAACTCAGGGTTTAATCGAGTTTTAATTAAAATCGGAATCATCATCCGGACCCAAAACCGCGGAGACAAGTTCGAAATATAATTAAAACGATTACTCAAACACTTGCAGAGCGTAATTGGAGAGTTGAGAACCCGTTGAAACTCGAGTTTCTGGCGATGTTTTTCAGCGGGCGTTTTTTGCTAATTGAAAATCCGATTGCCTCACAAGCGCTGTCAAATGAGGGGCTGATGGGATTTTCATTAGCTCTTTTCTGTTTGTCGACGGCAAAAAACAGTCAAACGGTTATTGTTCGTCCCGAGTATATTTTAATCAGTGCCCCTCTCCCTCCCACCCCTTGAACCGCTTCGTTATGAGGGAATTTGACAAAATAATCGGCGAAAAACAATTTCCAACCTCCCCGGGTCGAAGCGAGTTTCATCCCAGCGGGAAAGCGCATTTTGATAATTTTATTGCTTCATTAGAGGTTTTTCTGATCTCCCATCCCCTTGAAAATGAATTATTTTCAGAGGGCGATGTATAACAAGGTCCCGGCCCGGCGCTAATTATTTCCCAATTTTCTCCCGTTTTTCGAATGTTTGCTACCAGGGGCCACACCGTTTTTACGCCCCATTCCTCATTTAAATTAGTCGAAAATTGAAAAATATTAGCAGTGTCCGCTCATATCGAATATTTAATAATCATTACAATAATATTGTACTGATATTATAGATGTGTATACTGTATTTCGGCTGTCACGCCATCTTCACCACTAACCTGAAACAACCAAGATTTACAAAAACTTACAGAACTACTAAGTTAAAAAAACAAAAAACATCTGTTATAGGTACCTATATAATGATTATGACATTTTAAGAAAACAATAGACACCTCTTGAGCCTTGAGCCTTAAATATATTTTAAACTATATTTAAGTTTTTTAAATATATTTTAAAATATATTTAAGGCTCAAGGGGTGTCTGTTGGTTTTTGTAAAAAGAGATAGCGGCACATCGAAAATTTAATCAACATTGTTCAACCTCAAAACCGGAATCCCTTCATGAAGGAAGGGAATCCCTGCAGGATAGGAATTCGAAGCTGCAGCTTCATGTATGGATAATATCGAGTAATTTTTACCAATCTATCTATACCATTAATTCACAATGTGTCTGCATGTATGAGTGTCACAAGCCTACTCCTCCTAAAGTGATAAAAATACGCCGATTTTTGCTACACCCTCGGCCTCTCTGTCCCCTTCTACTGGTAGAGTTGAGACCCTCCCAAAATGAACGCAAACCGGCGCATTTGCGCCCAACTTTCTTAGTTTCCATAGGACCCCCAACGGAAAGAATGCTCGCTTCGCTCAGCCCCCCTTGTCAGAGTGCTGGTTTCTATGATAATGCTATCGTGGCAAATCAATGATCCTTCCGCGAATCCCTTGAGTGGCTTTCACACTACGTTCTAAACTATTTGTGGAACACTTCATACTGCGGGTGATGGGTGTGTACCTACAAGTTTTCGTGTTTCTAAATTTGAATTTAGATTCACTATATTTTGTTTAGTGTGTTTGGCGGAAAGCCTGAGGCATGGATCCACGATTTCGCCGCCGGTGTCTTTGAAGGAACTGGAAGGGAGTGTGGGAATATTTCCTTCCTGGGCATACCTTAGGTATGATACCTAACTCGAATTTAGGTCATATCAACTAACCAGGGGGAAGATACAGCCACAGAAAAGGAAGACTTAACTTTCTCCAGGCTTACTTGAAGTGCCAAGATACTGAGGAGAGGCGTCGACTTCAGAAGGGAACCGCGAGGAACATGATACCCCGTACGAAGTGCCGTGATGGGTATTATCACGCCTGGGCTCGCATTATTACCAAAACCCGCTGGTTCAGCTGCCTTAGTCGAATTGTCAGCAAAAGTGGCGTGGCCAGTGGGCCCAGTCTTACATGTGTAAGCCCCCTTGGCTTCCTTAGACAATAATTGCCTTCAAAGGAGGTGCAAGGGCTAATGGCAATCCCAATGCGTTGGGATCTCACCCGCTAATTCAGCCTCCCTGGACAAAATGTCGTCAAGGAAGGCCAGGTCAGCGGAATCATTCCCAAAAAGGTTACTGCGAGGGTTTGACACTATAATGATGTTTAAAATGACTCACAGTGTATGGTAAATTTAATATTACAATAATAATTATTGTAATATTATTATTATAGATAATAATAATTATTATCTCCCTCCCGTCTTCGCACAGGCGCGGGCTGCTGGAGAAGGGGGGTTACGCACGATCGCGTCGTGACTAGGGTTTGCAATCCCGAAAGTTTTTCTTGATTGACTCCACACATCCCGGGATTTCAAATGGTCAAAAATCGTCCGGGATCCCGGGATCGCAACTCCTAGTCGCGACTGTAGCGCTCCCCACCCCTCCCGCCGGTACCAGATCTGGCGGGCTGGCGAGATGAAGAAGAAAGTGAGCTAAAATCCCCACTTTATCCATCCCAATCAAATGGTGAGGGAAAATGAGTTCTGGGATGGGATTAACAACAATGCGCAAGGTACTAACGCACTTTTAAACTGCCGCTCGTGTGGTTGGTATTGAACAAAACCGTAATTTTGCGTAGTGCATGTGCAATTGCATTTTCAACGATGCAAGTGATTTTAGTTAATTTCTCCGGGCGGTCGTACCCCTTTTGCTCGTTTTCAAAGTGTCCATTGATGTGAATGCGGCGTAGTTTCGGCTTTTGGGAGCTTCGTTTCACCATTTCTCTGGGCCGGGAGAAAAGGGATATTTTGTATGCGGGACCGTTGTTGGGCCATTTTAAACCGTGTTCAATTTATAAACCCTGAGAGCCCGAGGTTTTGAATGCGGTTTTCCTATATTTTGCCGGCTGTGGGGGATCTCATTGAAGTGGAACGTAATCAAATATTAAATTTGAACGCCTATTGAGGGAATGCAGATCTGAGATTCACTTTATTTGGTGGTGAAACGAACCGTGTGACTGTGAAACGCGGGCGGACTTCGTTTTGCGATTCGCGGGAGCAGTTTTAGTTGTTCACTACTCATCTCGTACCTATTTGCACGGCAACAAAGTCGACTAGTGTTTATTGTTGCGAAACGCCCGAAAATCGCAGTGAAAACGTGTTTGTTTTTCACTTTGTACCTATGGGTTGATGATATTAAATACCAAATTTTGGTATGGTAGGGGGTTTTTGCATGAACCTCGACAGAAGGAGCTGAATAAAGGAGTTTGAAAAGACCAGAATGTCCGTAGTTTTGTCTTAGGGCCTGCATGGGGTTTACACGAGGAATGGATGAAGAATCGAAGATGAACAGGGATAGGGGGGTTGGAGACGAGGAGCTGGAAGCTCAAAGACGGTCAAATGAATGAACGAAATATTGCCGAAACGTATGTTTCATAGTAAAACCATATTGTGGTTTGCCTTATATAGCGTCGTTAAATCCTAAGATAAAGTAAATTGACTGTGGAAGCCCGCAAATTACTCAAAACCGTCCTCACAAAATTTCTTTGAAAAAAAAAAAAAAACTATTTTGCCAAGGGACGCTGACTACCACATTCTTTTAGTCCTCCCGAGTTAAAAGCAAAACCGGTTAGGTATGGGATCTGTAAAATTCCTGAGGAATCGAATTTTAAAAGAAACCCCTAGAACGGGGTTTGGGTAAATTTGGCACGATGTTGCTCGCAATAGGCCGAGGTCCTCTCCGCTAAGCGTTCTGGAGGAGCAAGTTAAGTGGTTAAGTGGTAATGTGAGGTGGTTAAGTGAGGTAATTCATAAGTGGTTAAGTGAGGTAATTCATGAAGGGTCCAGGTGAAAACCCGACTTGGCTCCTTTTTTGATAAATCGAGTTTTTTTTTATAACATTGTACTCAGAAAATGGTGCTCCTTAATATAACTTAGTAACTACAAAAACGATGCAAATTTTACAATGTCATAAGAGTTGATTATTCTATGATATAAATGATTCAAAAATTAATTTTGTATCAATAAAAGAATTTAAATTTCGTTATTTAAAAAAGATTTTTTTAAATTTTCTTCTACGTGGGAGGATGTGGGACCCGAAAGAATGGATTATGCGTTTAAAATTACTGGGAAATCGACACTTATTCGACTTCCTGGCATCCTTCAGAAGGCACGTTTGTATCCCCATTAAAGCCTCATAGATGAGATCCGATTGCTCTGGGACCCCCAAAAATGGATTCTAGGTGCAAAAATACTTTGAAAACGACACCCTACTCGATATCATACCCGAAAAAGATTAAAAAGCCCTCTCGTTTTTGACCCCACAGGGCCCCTCGAGTTTTGGCTAACCTAATCACAGAGATCAGCCTGCTCCAGGCGACATGTCCTATAAAGAAAACAGGTCCAGGTACCCTAAAAAGGAAATGTAGACAAGTCCTATCAATTATAGATAATGAAGCCAACTTCTGTCTTCTGAAGCCTGTCCGTCCTATTCATCGTCCTTCGGAGCTTTCCTTTCCTTCGGTTTCCCCTCTTCACCCGCAAACTCCACCCTCAATATACCGGCACCGCCCTTAAAGAGGGATTTAATTTAAAGTCTACCCCCTTAACATCGCCCCCCAACCCCGCCATTCTCCGTACGGACTTTACTTGGTCCCTTTCTCGGGGAGACTCTAATGGCGCTTCGACTCCAAGACTTTCATCTCTCCTTCCATCTCCAGTAATTACTGGGGAAGGCTTTTCCCTGCCCTCCCCTTCGACACAACCTGTTCGTCGTTCTCATAATCAACCAAATCCCTCCCCTCCTCGCACCACATCCTACCGGTCCCACTCAACGAAATTATCCTAAACACCCATCGTTGGGACCCTTTCCCATTGGCGTAGTTTTCTCGTTTCTCCTCGGCATGTGAACGGACGAGATTAAAATCGCTGCTAACAGTATTACTCGGGTTTGTACTTTTGGTTTATTATTCTTGGAATAATACACCTGTAATCGCGACGGAGGTTGATGTCTCTCGGCCTTAAAATTTGACATTATCCGTTTCAAAAGGTCTAGATTCCAAAACCGAAATCCCCGTCCGCCGTCCGATCTGTTTTGGGCAGTAGGATTTTTTTTTAAATCTGAAATTTTGACAGAATACTTGGTTTTCCATTTAGTTGTGCCCACAACGCTTTAAGCCCGATCGCCCAAACCTGTGGGGCGCTATGGGCTGGAAATGGGGTTACGGGAGGGGATTTTTGAAGGCTTTTGGCTTTGGGATCGAGTTAGGTGTCGTTTTCGAAGTATTTTTGGACGTAGAATCCATTTTTTGGGGTCCCCGAACCATCCGATTTCACTGTGGGGATCTATAGGGCTTCATGGGGGCTAAAAATGGGATTTTTGAAGAATCCCAGGAGGTCGAATATTTTCCGAGTAAAAAAAATTGTTGTGAAAAAAAATAATAATAAAAAATAATAATGATTGTTTTTTTGTTGAGAGAACTAATATTCGGACATGTAACCTATATAAATGAATAATAAACCTTTGTGTAAAATTTGCAGCGTTTTTTCTTTTGATCATTGGATAGTTCTACATTAGTTGTACAGATTTGAGACCCCTTTACAACAATAATTTCGCAAAATAATTATTCTTCAAGAAAGTTGGAAAACGACACCTCATTTAACTTCCTGTCCAAACCCCATTTTTAGCCCATCTGAAGCCCATTAAATGCTCAAATTTTGAGCTCCATGAAGTAGTGCAAAATGGTTGAGGAAGTTGCGGGGGACCAACTAGGATGAGTAGCGAGTTTTTTCCCTTAATAGGTAGGTAAGTAGGTAATACAAGTACAAGATCTACCTAGTACCTGTATAAGAGCCATTGTCCTGTGGTTGTCTGCTCCTCGTGTAAATTGCTTTTTTAGCCTTGAAGAAGATATAAAAATACTACGAAACGTTGATCTAGTAAGATCGTGGTATTTTCTGGCGGAACCTAGAGATCCCCCACCACTGAAGTAAATTCAATCGATGAATACATTTGGTAGCTTTTTTGTTTAATGCATTTGATTGTAACATACGAGCGAAATTCGTTGAATTGTCCAGCGGCTCAATACACAAAACGAGCAACATTCATTCCTATCAGCACCCAATCTCTTAACCAAAATTGAACACCGTAACGTAAGGATCAAATCAAAATTTCAGTAAAGAAACGAGCAAAAAAGGTAGACTAGAAATTAAAGGAAATTCGTCAGAAAATCCCAAATTTAGGCGCACTCTGAAGACAGCTCGGACACTATTCAATATTTTGGTTAGGTAGAACCTCTAGTAGAACCCACCTGAAAAGTTTTAACGCAAAACTCGACCCTTTGTGAGTGACAAAAGGCTGGTGGAGTAGGCTAAGAAACGCAAGACCGATAAGGGCTGCGGGTTAGTATCCACAAGAGGTAAGTTTCATTCTCTCCTTCCTCCTTTTCGAACTGCAACACTTGGACAAAACAGTTAAATTCAAAATTTAATATCGAATAACTAATTATTGATATGAAATACAACTTCGAAATTCGGTACTGCAGCCAAGATTAAATATACCTATTAAATATACCTTATTGTTTTGTAATAAAGTGTATGGCATATCTTTGAGTTTAGTCATTAAGTCTGGTGGTTTCTTGAGTATCGGTCGGTTAACTCGTGGATCGTTTCAAAGTTGATATTATTAAGGGAGAGCGTTGAATTTCCTCTCGAACGCAATTTGAAGAGGCTCCGGAAACATGATCGGTGAAGTCCACGAGACGGTGAGGAAGTTGCAGGCGGAATGCTTCCAATATGAAGTTGATCTTGGGTGGTCTGGTAGTTCGCGGGAGTTTCCATTATGTGTGCGGGTGAGGGCGGGACAGGTCCGTCTTGATAACGCTGTTCAATAGGTCCAACTACTTTGTACTTATTGGATCTCGAGGGACTTTGGTGCAGTATTGTGCTTCACTTGTCGATGTTATGAGGTTAATTAACGTTGAACAAACTCAGAGAACGGTCTGGACTCGTTGAAAAGGGTGGGTGTTCCAGGAACACTGTTCCCAGCGGACACACCTGTCGAAAAGTATGAGCAGCGTGCTCTCAGCGGACAAGGGTGCTTTTACTTGTGAGCTATTTAGGCCAGTCAATTAGTAAACTAAAAACCGCTAAAATCGCAAGAAAACGGCTAGTTATATATATATTTTTTTAAATATTGTTAGTCACTCCTAGTAGTGTATATTGTGTCCTACCAAATTTTGCAGCTTCGAAAAACCTGAGCTCGCTGCGCGACAGTTGAAAAAACCTCAAAATTTTCGGACTTATTTTGGTTTTTGGCTTATATTATAAGCCAAAAACCGCAGATATTATCTCCGTAGGAGTGCATCCTACAAAAAACATTACTCCTACCTTTATTAAAGTTGACAAAATTTGCTAACTTTTGAGTTTAACCGCAGCTTTATAGGCCTATAGCTCGTAAACTATTAGCCCAATTCCAAATGTCTTTCTTTCGTGTGAAGGCTGCTTAAATTTCTTACCGCCGCTATTTGTGTGAAAATTTGATTTGAGCTTCAATAAAAGAGGGGGGGGGGGTGCAGTCGACACAATCACAATTTGTCATAAACAACTGGTATGGGTTCCCTGTCCGCTAGCAGCACGGTATCAGTGCTGACGAACGAAGGTGTCCGCGAGGAACACGAATCTTCGTAAACAAGAGATAAGGTCCGCAAGCAACACGGAGCCGTTGAAAATGGGCGAAAACTCAATTTCTACACGGAATTCACGTGGATTCTTGGGATTGTCCGGCGTGTGGGTGAAAATTACGCTAGCAGGTACTTTGGTCATTATTTTGCCTTGCCGGGTATTTTACACCTCTTGAATTCCTTCCCGCTTGTATTTTACGTGCCTTGCCGTTGTCTATAGCGGGAACCTGCAAAATGCGGGGGTTTAACTCCGGAGGGTTTCAGACATTTTATTGCGACTCAGCTATATATCTAAAACGTGACGCTGTAACCCCTTAAACGCGTGTGCTCTCCTCTTCAAACACCGACCCCGTAACGCCTGTTGGGGGATTATTCGCGTTTTCACGTTGGAAGGAATCCCGGCGAGGCACTTCGCGCTACTATTAAAATTCCTCGAGGTGCGAAAGGTCCGGCGAGAGATTTAAAGGGCCAAGCTCGGGTTAAAATTTGCGGACGGCCGCATTAGGTGAAGTGGAGAGGTGGCCGATGTTGACGGGATAAATCTTTTCCCTCACGTATTTTGGGCTAGCTCGAGTTTTTGATGGATCGAAAATTCAATGGAACTTTCGTAACAGGATTGTAGGTTTTTGAGTGTGCACAATTACTCCATCAACAAGTCCGTTTTGATTAATATTTTCAGGACAATCGATCATTGATTTCTCGACCGAGTGAATTTGAGCCTCACAATTTTTTCAAAATGTCGACAAATTATTCGGCCCCCTTTTAGTTTTGATTTCAAGAGGTTCAGCTCAATCCGAAGGAGTATTTTAGATTCGGGCCAGTGTGTCGAGCGTTCGTGTTCGGAATATTTTCCGGACTTAGAAGCGATTAATTTGGGTCCCGATCGATTCCCTTATGATTATTCTGGATTGGCGAGGCTAATAATAAATCCTCTACTCGTACGGTGGATCGCAGTGATGGTACGATTGGGTCGGATCCGACCCAAGTCACTTTAGACAGGGTAATAAACAAAAATAATTGCACGGCACTATATTAATGTATATTAACTTAAAGTTAATAACTTTTATTGTATAATATAAAATTTTTTAATATTATTTTAAAAGGAATACAAAAAATTCTATGAATAAATATCATTCTTGCACCATATCGAAAATTCAATATAAGTAGCACAAACTAGTGGAATACCACAATAACAAGTGAAATAAATTCTCGTAATTGGTAGGATCAGTATAATCACATATTCACGCGACAGGCAGTATAATCAAATATGCAATTTAATTTTGGTTTATTATTCTTGGAATAATACACCTGACTTTGCGACGGGGGTCGACGACTCCGATCGGCCTCAAAATTTGACATTATCCGTTTCAAGAGTTCTACATTCTAAAATTTAGAATTTAATCCGAAATTTCCGTCCGCCGTCCGCCGTCCGGACCGTTTTGGGCAGTAGGATTTTTTTTTTTTTTTTTTTAAATCTGAAATTTTGACAAAATACTTGGTTTCTTACCATCTAGTATCCGATCGCCCAAACCCGTAGGGCGCTATGGGGCTAAAATAGGGCTACGGGAGGTTTTTTTAAAGGCTTTTGGCTATGGGATCGAGTTAGGTGTCGTTTTCGAGGTATTTTTGGACGTAGAATCCATTTTTGGGGTCCCCGAACCATCCGATTTCACTGTGGGGATTTATAGGGCTTTCATGGGGCTAAAAATGGGATTTTTGAAGGATCCCAAGAGGTTAAATATTTTTCGAGTAAAAAATAAAGAATTTTTGAAAAAAAAAACATTTTTTCCAAATTTTTTTCTTTTGACACAGAAATAATTTTTGCACAAGTAACCTGTATCAAAGAATAATAAACCCTTGTGTAAAATTTGCACCGCTTTTGATCGGTGATTTGTGCCAAACGATATTGTACCAAAATTTGGTTCATTTAGGTAGTGTCGCCCATGGCCCATCAAGCAACAAATTTTCGGCAGCTTTGCCTAATTTAAAATGATTCAAATTTCACGTTTTTGTTTGAATAAGTGCGAAGGAACTTGAATAGGGTTAAAAAGGGGGAACCGTACAAGATTTGAAGATTTTGTATAACGATAATTTGATGTATTTTCATTCAACGTTAATATAATAAATAAATAAAATAAAATAAACATCAATAAATAACAAAATAAAATAAAAAACCATCAAAGTGGAGGTAAAATCACGCATCATGAAATTGATTAATTTATTGAGGGCGAACGTGAGTCACTTCTCAAAGATGGGGTAAGTATAACAGTTACTGAACGCTTGGCCATGTTACGAAAACGAAAATTGACTCGACTCAATTTATAGTGGTACGGTAACACGGATTTATTTTTGGGTTTGGATAGTGCTGCTTCGTGGCGGAGGATCGGGAACTATTGAAAGGGGGTACAGTGTGTCATAAAAGCTAACTTCACCCCTTTTCAACCCTACAAGGTACAGTCCCTTACCATTCCTTGACGACGTCTTGACTGAGACACCCGTTCCATCTCGTCCGTATCTTTCTTTCTCGATGTACCTACCTAGTTCTTGTTCTTCGCCAATTTTTCCAATAATTGAAAATTATTTACGAGCAGCCAAACTCGATTCTATTTGTGCACATTTCATTCTTATTCATCTTATACAATGTACCGTTGGAGGTTGTAGGTACACATTGTACAACCTACTAAGTAGAAATAAATCTTATTTTAATTAATTAATCAGTTTATTTCATTATTATTATTTATTTATTTTTATTTTTTAGAATCTGATTTTACCTACTTAAATGACAATTTCACTCTACTGAACATGCAGCGGACGCGGATAATAAATTTTTCTCGAAACGTTTCTGCATGAAAAGGCGTGTTGGGAGGAGGGGGGATTGTTGGAAAGCCGATTGGCGAGTGGAACTAGGATGTTATTATTCCTAGATAGTGCGTGGTGAGCGAGGGGGGTATTGATTGGGCCATCGTTGAATGGTTCGGCGGAATGGAGTAGGGAGAATACGAGTGATGTGATGGTGAAGCGTGATAGAACATGTTTCGCGGGAAAAGGGGGTTGGATAGCTCTAGCTCTAGCTCTAGCCGATGGATAACCATTCTTTATTGTCAAATCCCCCTACGGTGTCTCCCTCTCCACTACTATCATATCCCTTTCTCTGTACGGAAGGCTGCGATCGGCCTCCAAACGGTCGTCTATATTATTTATCGTTCGACATCCTGACTATTTCCAACATATCGCCTGGATCTCGATATCCTGTCTTCTGTGAAATATGTTCCTCCCGTTAGAACATCATCATTATCAGAACATGTATAAGGTCATGTAAAAGCACACAAAACTAAATTCAATTGGGTTTTGACATGAATATAGCTGGGGGTAGCTAAAATGAAAATTCAAAATGTTGTAATAGACCAGTGGTAAGTAGGATGCGATGTTGGTGGGTACGACAGCTTAATTACATTTTTTCCTAATAAGGAAAGGAATGAATGAAACGGTTAATTTATTTATTGGCGATACAAGGTCGCAGTAAGGAATCTCATGTTCAGATGAAGTTTTATAGATAATATGTATTTATACATACATGATAATATAAATAATATTATTATTTCCGAAGCCAAAAAGTGGCAAACGCGAACCACGGCTACGAATGTTTGCATAGTTTTCATCGACGAGGTTCTGCTCGTAAGGAGGAGAAAATTCTCGACTTCACCACATGGACGATTCGTGAGCGTCAATTCGCAGGATTTGGTGTTTTCCAGCAGGCAATGAAACGAAGGTGAAAAATGACTAGACAACTAACTCTTCAGCCACCGTAGAGTGTTTGTCGACGAATGTCTTGCCCCCGCCGAGTTCGAAGAGCACTTCAGCATTTCGTCATCTCGTGTCCCACCTTCGAACGGCTATTGTTTAAGCACTTTAATTAAGAAGTCGCCGTCAATTGACTCCATGCGCGAAAAGTAACCAGTCGCCAATTTGACCGCTGTTCCCTTCCTTTTAAAATCGCTGCTTGCAGGCCAGTTTTCACGCTTAATCCTTCATAAACGTCCAAGTGGAGCCAAGCCTCAATACATGGCTAAAAAAGTCTTGCGAATGCACTCATATTGGACGTTCAAGACGCGTCATTCTTCAGGTTTGTACACGCCTATATTACGTTATATTGTTCGTAAGCTGTTTGTAGGTACTTATTATGAATGGGATTCTTCGGGAGGTCGGAATTTTGCGTTGTCCACTGTAAGGTCCATAGCCTGGGCCCGTGCAAGACGTGATTTGGAGCTATGTGATTGGATTTTACATTAGGGAGTATGAAACAGAGCTACATTCCTTTATAAACACAAATTTAATCACTAAAATATCGTTTTCACAAAAAGTAGTATTCCCGTACAAATGAAATTATTCTACGCTAATGCCGAAGTTACCGCGCTGATGATGAACATTTCTAGGCCTAGAACAAAATCCTGGTTTTAGGGTACTTGTTGACAAGAGGGACTTGTTTATTGAAGGTGGTGTACACCTGGTTGGCAGTAATTGGGTATCGAGTCCTGGAGAGTTCCACTTGGGCTTTTGGAACCAGGAAGTATGAATCTTCCAGGTCTAAGCTGTCATTCTTGATGAGGATGGTGTTATCCTGGTTGAGGTCCTTCCCGAAGAACTTTCTCATAGATTCCGTAGTGTAAACTTTACCGAAGTTGGTTTTAAGAGGAGCCTGGTTCTTCCCGAAATCGATGGACCTAGGAAACCAGTGCTGGCTATCATGAGAGACTTGGTGGGATGAGATGAGGCTGATGGGGTGTCCTGTTCTGCCAATATTGGAGATTTGCTTTTTTGAGTTGACCGAGTACTACGGAACGTTTCCTTCCATTTCAAAATCTTCATTCTTAAATCCGATATTATCGTCCACGTTCAACTTCTTTCCAAAGACCCCAATGTTCTCCAAGTCCCACGAGTTATCGTTGTCGGTTTGTTCCCAAGACCTTTCCAGAGCCGGACTCTTACTGTACGCGTTCACATAGGGGTGCCTTTGGATGTACTTGAGATACTGGGAGACGTCATCAACGGGCTGGTAACCTGAAATGTATTCCAGTAGGGCGTCATCGTTGTACATCTCCTGGTAGATGTCGGGGTATGGCTTCATGTTGTAATGCGGGCGGTACTGGTAGTTTCCTGACTTCTGCAAGTAGTAGTTGAGCCAATTACTGTAATCATGAAAAATCCATATTAAACACTAGGAAAGGTTGGCCTTCTCTTATGAGTTTTGAATCGGATGGTTAGCTTCAGGTATTTGAACTACTAGATATTCTTGAAGTGGGTTAATTCTCAAGGTCTTCATCCAATTTTCTCATACAAAATTGAATTTCTCACATGAATGTCGGTGGAAGGCTGTAGTGGGCCTCGACGGAGTAAGGTTTATAGATTGGTTTGTACACGGGAATGACGTTGATATGCTCGGCGACCTGAAAGTTGAATAATATTTTTAACCCAAATGATTGAATATTAACAATTATTATTCGATCATTTGGGTTAATGATATCAATAAAACTGTTAGGAGTATTCCAACTTAAGTTTTACGCCTCTAGTAATCACTACCTAGTTTAAAACTAACAAGATTCTACTTGTACGTATATGTTACAACTTCTACGTCTATGGTTGTAACACCACAATCATTGTAGCGTATCATATGTATAGCGTTCATATTATAAGAACGCTATATTTTCAAGTTAATATTAATACTACCTACATCACATAAGATGATATAATCATCTTGCTTTGGTTTATTATGCTCAGGATAATCGAACTATGTTTTCGCGACGAATTATGTAAATGACAGTTTTGAGTTAAATCAGAATTACTGACTCCAATCAAATTTGATAAGTAGATTCTTTTGAATTGAGGTATACGTTTCAAACGTACTACCTACGTCCATCCGACGTCCAAACCGTTTGGGATAGTAGGCATTGTCAAAAATAGTTGGAAAATTGACAATATTTTAGGTTATTTTACTATAGTAAAACAACTATAGTTGTGCCCGCCAAGTTTTCAACCTTATCAACATATCCCGTGAGGCTCTGCGGGGCTGAAAAAGCACCGCAGCATGGGTTGTTGGAGGACTTAGTGCAGGGGTCGAAAGGAGTGACTTTTTCGAAGTGCATAATTTTAAAAGTTTTAACTATTTCTAGGTAGTGCCTTGCCTTTTGCAACCAAGGAGATTTATCTTCTCCGTCTATGGTTTTAATAGTAACCTAATATACCTACTTTTTCTAAATTTCTAGGTTTTTTTATTAACTCACAATTTAATTTTTTACACAATTTGTATCTCCATTGTAGATTATTAAACCCCCCTGTACATTTGGCCGAATTTTCCCTTTTCATTTTCCCTGAGGGCCTTTATCTCCAAATAACTACGCCGAAAATTTTATCCAGCTCCGCACGTCATGTAAACAATTCGGCAATTCACGGGTTTTCCTCTTTTTTTGTAAATTATTTACTGATTTTACCACACTATTAAAAATTTAATAACATTATTCTATATCGTGTATTTCATGCCAGAAGCGGTTTGAGAACACCTGGTCAGGCAACTGGGGAAGCCCTGGGCTGCCGGTTGTTGGCAGTGTCCTTCAATGGACCCAATAGAAAATGACAGAAGAGATGGATGAGACTCGAGGACATGATCAAAGTCAACGTATGAATGAACTCACCTCATCATGATCACGGAAGAAAATTAATCAAGAAATTAATGTGACATAATATATTATATTATATATAATATAATATAATATGGGATAATAATATGGGATATAATCTATTATATATAATTATGTGCCATAAGAAGGCACTAACCGCTACTCCGTTTTCGAAAATAATTACCTACACATCTCACCTGTTGTGCTTGTGGATGGGGATGAGGTTGCTGTTCCACCTGAACGTGGATTTCCTGCATGTGATTATCGGACTCAGCTGCACTCAGTGCCGCCAGACTGAGAACTACGAAGAATATCATTTTTGGGGGTCCGTTTAGAAAACGAGTTCGTCCTCGATGGCTTCACCGAACTGATTTCAAGCTGCGTGGGTTTTCCTTTTATACAGGCTCAAACCGAAATCATATTGGCCTTAATAAGGTTCGAACGACCACAAAAACATGATTAAAAACTCAAATTAGTGAGTCTGGGAACTCTCACGGGTGGGCGGTGAATCCTTCGTAAACAAACTACTTCCACTAATCTATACTGTGGCTAGGAAGCCGTTTTAAGGTGGAATTTCCCTGGCGCGTCTGCGGTCGGCGGCTCGCGATTTCATGTTCCTTCTCAGCCGCCAGCCGCGCCGCTCTATGGAAGACGAGCGGTCGCCTACCTCGGCTCTAGCTTCAGTTTCACGATCATTTCGAGCGAGGATATTGTTGGTAAAGAAGGAATTATTTGTTGATGAATTTTCTGATTCTATTTAGGGAGCCTCAAGAGGAGGAATTGAATAATACGAAGGCTCAATTCTGTGATCAATACCACTAAATTAAAAGTCTGAAATTTTGAAGAAATACTCGAGTATTTATTATGGTAAACGATCGTTTACCATTACTGAGCCCGCAAGGTTTTCAGCCCGATCGCCCAACCCGTGGGGCGCTGGGGAGCTAAAATGTGCATTAGCCGTGGCTACAAGTGGGGTTTTCGAAGGTTTTCGGCTATGGGGTCGAGTTAGGTGTCGTTTTCGATGTATTTTTGGACGTAGAATTCATTTATTCATTTTTGGGGTCTCTAAACGATCTGATTTCACTGTGGGGATCTATAGAGCTTTCGTGGGGCTAAAAATGGGATTTTTGAAAAATCCCAGGAGGTCAAAATATTTAATACCTATTTTCCAAATGAAAAACAATTGAAAAAAAAATTTTTTTTTTCTAAATTGACGCAAATTTAACTTTCGTACAGGTAACCATGTATCAAAGTATAATAAACCATTGTGTAAAATTCGCAGCGTTTTAAGTTCAGTATTGTAGAGTGTAAGTTGGAAATAGATGGTTCTGCTTGCTACATTTAGGCTTCAATATTCCGTTGGAACAGATACTACAGTTTGTTTACAAAATCCACGTGGATACTTTTCCCTTGATAGCAAAATTGGGAAAAGCCCCGCATGTGTTTTGGTGTAATACCCCGCAGCACCTACACTAACTCTATAATAACTATAATAATTATACTTATAGTCCAAATCTCTCGTTTTTTGTTTGTTTTTGTTTTGTTTTGTTGGTTTTTTTTTTCAAATTTGTATAATATTACATTGGTATTTTTGTGACAATAGGGATTCCTGAAGATAATTTCTCGCGTTTTCTTTTTGTAACATATTTTTTTCACATTTTACCTCGAAAGCCATAATGCGGGGGCTTGGCCCCCAAAAATTGGGGTAACCTACTAATTTATTTTTCTTCCTGAATTTCAAATTTCTCGTGGCTGGAATGGCTGGATTTCGAGGAGCTCTTGGTAACATCCCAATCTACGACTCCAAATTGAAATTGAGAAGTATATTTGCCTGACCAACCACAATTTTATAAAAACTGAAAATTGCGGGTCTTTACCCCCACCCAATCCTGGGGACTGGGGGCAATTGAGCACTAATGGGCGATCCAAGCAAGCCCACCCACCCCCCACCCACCCCACAGGAAAATCGATTTCATCTAACACAGTAGGAATGAAGAGCGTCTGGTCGCTAGCGTGCAGGAAGAATCGTGGGAGTTCAAATGCAGGAACAAAATGTCATGTTTGATGTCAAGGGTGGAAAGTGGGTACGCATGATCTCATAAGAACGTCGTTGACCGAAGCTCCAAACTAAAAACGCTGCAAATTTTACACAAGGGTTTATTATTCTGTGATAAAGGTTACTTGTACAGACATTTAATTCTGTCAATAAAAAAAATTAAAAAAAATTTTTTTTGGATTTTTATATTTCAAAAAAAATTTTTTGGGGGGATTTTTTTTTCAAAAATTCTTTAATTTTTACTCGAAAAATATTTAACTTCTTGGGATCCTTCAAAAATCCCATTTTTAGCCCCATGAGAGCCCTATAGAACGCCACAGTGAAATCGGATCGTTCCGGGACCCCCAAAAATGGATTCTACGTCCAAAAATACTTCGAAAACGACACCTAACTCGATCCCATAGCTAAAAGCCTTCAAAACACCCCTCCTGTAGCCCCATTTTAGCCCCATAGCGCCCCACGGGTTTGGGCGATCGGACTGAAAACCTTGCGGGCACAACTAGATGGTAAACCAAGTATTTTGCCAAAATTTCAGATTTTAAAAAAAATTCCTACTGCCCAAAACGGCCTGGACGGCGGACGGCGGACGGCGGACGGACATTTCGGATTTTGAATGTAGACCTCTTGAAACGGATAATGTCAAATTTTGAGGCCGATCGGAGTCGTCGACCCGCGTCGCGAAAACATAGGTGTATTATTCCAAGAATAATAAACCAAAAGGACAGGCCCACGGAATCTAGAATAAGGGATCCCGTACCAAATTCAGCCAGGAATAACCAAAAAACCTGTCGACATCGGCATGTCGGCTGACGTAAAGGGGAGTAACGATATAATATAATATGGCAACGAAAACATCAGTTCGGCTTGGGTGGGTATTTGGTTTTTCTAAAAGTCGTGTAACAAAAATAAACGGTTGTTATTCCAATATACAATATTATTTCCCGTCCCTAATAACTACTAATGGTGATGGATGCTTCCAAATACATATTCCATCATTATTGAATGGTGCGACACGCGGAATGTTTTTCTTTTTCATTTTAGCGAGGTTATATTAAGTCTTAGTATATGAGTAGGTAGCACTAAATCTTGCACTCCGTCTTGAGATTCCCTGTTCTGATATGTAGGGCAAGCAAATTTAGATCGAGCTCCCCTTCCTAGTAAAGCAAGTGGGACGGAATAAGTGAACTTAAGTAACACAACAGTTTTCCCGCCCAATGAGCCGTCAAAATCAGAAAATGTCACCCAAAGGGCCAGAAGGTGTTTGGAAGCTAGAAGGGAAGAAGGTTGCTAAGTTTAGGCTGGTTAATGAACCGGGAAACTACGGGTTGATTAAGAATGGTTTTTAGCGAGGCTTGTGATGAAGGAGTGGAAGTTGTAAGAGAAGAGTTCACTGGTGGGGCGGCTTCTTCATCTTGGTTAATGACGTTATAAGTCTGCCGGGAGAGAAGGTTTGATTAACTAGAAAACTTCTACAAGGAGGAATTTCAAAACATCCCCCAACAGGGTTGTAAAACCAGAACATGTTCAATATTTCCGAGGCAGACCAAACAGCCTGTTTCAGAGTAGCTTGTAACAGCACCTTAGTTATCGTCTTTCAAGATCATAATTAAAATTAATAATAAAATATAATATTAGAAAATTTAATCATAGTCGGTATGCGGTAGAGGAGTCATCTTTCTCTCTGGTCTTCACATAGGATTGGACTTTTGCACCTTCGGCAAACAACCACTTCATACACTGAGAAAAAAAAATCCCTTAAATTGGTTGTAGAAGTGTTATTAGTGGTTGTAGAAGTGTGATTAGTGGGAGAAAAATCTACTTCCAAATGCAAGAAAGTACGACCAATCGCATATACTGCGACTAATTGCAATATTCCTACAACCATTTTGATGATTTTCCCCTACCAAACGCTAAATTACCTACCAATCACAAAATAAATTCCTGCGACCAATCACATGCAGCCAAATCTACGACTAATCACATTATTATTATAATAGTCAGCATACTATATCCGTCTGTGATCTACCTCATGTAAGCCCTGGGGCCTGTCTCACGGCACATCGGCACGGCACACGGCACGTCACAGGCCGCCTGTGGCACAATGGTTTAGTAATAATAGTAATAATTATTAGCTAATATTACTGTTCTAGAGAAACTTGTAGAATAATGTATCAGTAGGTACCTACTTGTACTGATACTATAAGCAGTTACCAATATTTTGGGTTGCACAATGTTTCACTAGCCTCTAATAATATCAGAAGAATAATTCTTCTGCAATTATTGTACATCCCCGAGCGTTAAAAGTTAGTCCTACGTCCATCACAGAGATAGTTAGGATTACTGGCACGCGGACAGGGTGGCCTCGATCCGTTCTCCCATTTGAGGTTCTCCATCAGGTTTTCATCCCGGTCACATAACCCCCTGGAGCTTTGTGGGAATAAAACAAGGGCCTCAATTGGGAATAAAAATTAAGATTTTGAAGGGCTTTGGCTTTTGGATGACATCATAAATTTGTGTGGAATACAAACTGTAATTATTCCTTTTTCTTAAAAATGTAAAAAAATATTTAATCGTCTCCAGGCCTGAAGCCTGTCCCTGGGACGTGATCAGCCTTAAAACAGCAGCGATTCTGCGCCCCGTTAACGTGACCCCCCCATCAGTTGTAGGCCATTATGCAACAGTTGCTAATAATATTGTCAAAATGGACGAATAATCTAAGCAAAACTTTAATAACATTGGTACTTCTATTTTAGTATAATACAAGTACCAATCTATTGATTCCCGTTGTGCATTCCCTTTCCCTTTTACCAACATTATTCACAATACTCACCTCATACACAAATGATTATAACAGGCATAAAAAAACAATCATTAATATGCCAAACTATAATTTTTATTGATCAGAACGTTGTGTAGTTGTGTAGTTACAGCCAAAAATGTTATTGTACTATTATACATCTACGCTTGAAAAGGAAAATCTAATCAGTCTATTGTTTTTTTCAATCAAACATGAAATTTCGCTCATTCGGAACAATTTTGATGTTTCATCCACGACATGAATTTTGCATCTGAGCCAACGAACTTCCGAAACTTATCCTATGGAGAGAAACTCAACGGTTTTTTTGAAGAAAATTAAATGAGGTTCGTGCAATAACAAATGTGCTTTGAGAGGTAGAATCTCTACGCCCTAATAACAAGAATTTTAGAGGATTTTGATTAACAGTTTTAAATACGAGTTCACATAAAGATTTTTTCAAATCGGTCAACAGATAAAAATTTCTTCAAAAAGTGGAAGGAGGAGCTTTTATGACCGCCCGTTTTGTTTGATCAGTCTATTGTTTAAAAGCGTATTTTGTTCATAATAATACCCGAATGAACCAAGGCACAATTTATATTTGAACAGCAGAAATTTTCAGTTTCACTTGAACATTTCCAGTCGAAATTCTGACAATCATAAAAGCTCTCCCATCGACATGCGTCCAATAAATCAGTCAGAAGTGCCAAAAAACAATTTACAAATAAACAAAATCAATCTCATTGATTTTGGCGAGTTCAGGCTTGATATTTTCAGCAAGATCCACGTTGGTTCAACTATTGAAATGTAAAATATTACGTTAACTTTTTTTTTTTCTGGAACTCTTAATTTGCAATACTTTGGAACTTTTTTTTTTTTAATTCGTGGTTCGTGGTGTAATTACCAAGCCTGTTACATCGAAATTCTGTACAATGTGAAACCAAGTGAGGAATCATGAATTCCGAGAGAAATTGCAAAAAAGTAAATTTTTTTGCGTGTTCGGCCTAGATTTTGGTATTTGAGGTAGAGATTTTTATTGTAATGCTTTTATTGGAAAACGGTTTTTGATCGAGTTGGGAAATTAAAATTAAATTTTGAAAACCAAAGAACAATGCTAGAAAAAACTTAAAAGTTAAAACTTCATACTCTCGGTTTTCTCAAAAGCAATTTCGCTGAGTGATTTAGAAGTTTTGCGGAAAGTTTATCAAGAAGAGATAGTTTCGTTCAATATGAAATTTGCGAAGAGAACGGGGCCGAGTTTGGGAGAATTCGATGGAAAATATTTCTGAAGGGGCTTAGAATGAGAAGACCAAGAGTATTAATCAAGTCCACGCCCTTCCTCTTTAATATCCCCGAACCAGCGTGATGTCTATTGGAATTCCTTGGGAACCGTTCTGGGGCATTTCTCGGGGTGGGTGGGGGCTGAAAGACCCGCAAAGGTGAGCCTTGAAAACGACCTCCTTTTCAACCCTTCAACGCGTGAGCGGGAAAGGGGGTGAAAGGAGGGCGAGATTGAAAATTGAAGGTTTCCAACCCATTGGGTCCCTCAAGGGTTCCCGTCTCAGTCTAACCCTACATAGTTGCCTTCGGTCCTCCAAACTATTTACCTAGCAAGAGAGCAATTTTGGGGCCGAAATCACCAATTAAAAGTTGGGGTGAAAGTGCCTTTCCTTCGACATTTGTCCCTCGCACCTAATGTCCCCTCATTTTACGGGCTGCGTGTTTTATAGGGGTGATCAATTTAACGGTCCATTTTCCTCTGATACGGTAACGATTAAGACCTCTAAGGGAGTTACTAATTAAAATGTCTTCAACACCGATTAAACTGCTCCGATCAATTTTGAATTTGGGCGTCAGAATACGGAGAAGGGTGAGCAGACTTGGGACACATAGAGAGTGTGGTGTTTGCAGGAAATCAAGATCTATTAAATTAAAAACTGGTTAAATCTGTTAATGGAATAACGGAAAAAGAAGTAACGAGAATGAAAGTAATTTGGTACGTTTTCTCTTCATGTTTTTAATTTTTCTGGATTTGTTTCAAAAATTTCAAATTCGAAATAGTATTTTGCTTCATACATCACCCTAAAAATGGATTTTTCTCGATTGTAGGCCCGAAATCTCAATTTGTAAATGTCAAATCTGTCTTTTTAATGGGATTCTTGAAGCCGAGTAGGCGAGTCGTTAGGAAATCGATCCAAAATGTTCAAATTAAGTTTTTGAGTTCACGTGCCATAATGGGAAATTAGATAAAAATCAAAAAGTTTCATGGGTGGGCTTTTGCTTTGGATTTTTAGAAGAGTTTTTTTTCACTGATCGCTTGAAATCAATTAATTAAATTAAATTAAATTAAATTAGTTAATTAATTGGAAAAAATTTGGATCTATTTTTTTGGGGGTGGAATTGTTGGAAAGAACACTTTAAATTTATAGATAGAGCCGAAAACGTATTTTTGTGGGAAATTAATTGCAATTCCTCTCTGAGATGAAATTTTCAGTAATCCAAATTTGAAATTTTAACAATCTGAGCGCACAGTGAGGAGTGTGTTTTTGTTTGAATAAACGGCCTGATATTTTACTTGTTGTTGTGAAGTATGCAATTAAATTCCGGAATAATTTTGACAATTTGTTTTCGAGTGACAACTTTTTTTTGTTTCGAAGAAAATTGACTTGGATTGTGCCGTACGGAGCAATTTTTTGGGAATTTTAGATTCTAATTTTTGTGCGTAATTCAGTTTTTGGAACACCAAGAGAAGCAGCGAGGATCACGGTTTTGTCGAGTCTGGTAGATTTGCACGGCTTTGTGATCACCCGCGGAGCTGAGAGAGCGTGGTATATTATGATCAAAGAAGATGGAGCGAGGTTTTTGCGTCACCCGGGCAACAACCCCTGAGCCGAAAATGCTCGCCGAAGGAGAAACCGGGCCTCAGACGGGGGAAGGACGGTCGTGAAGGAGGGGAACTCCTCTCCCCCCGCACGGCTCAATCCCGTTTTCTCTTAACCCCCATTTCAATTAATTATCTACGCCTTGGGGGCCACTTTGTTGCCATTTTCTCGTCCCACGAAAAACATCCCTACCTCCCCTCTCATGGCTTTTGAATCGTTTTCGCGAGAGCGGAATTGAACCCGCTGGTACTATGTGTATTTTCCATTCCTCTGGATCCTGATAGAACGAGTCTTTGCCGACCCCCGTTTCAATGTTTATTTAGCCAGCTTGCAAGAGTGGTTTTCTTGTGCTTAAACGCACTAACAACTTCAACTAATTACAGAGATAGAGAGAAAATTACATTTCAGTTCGTCAGAGATGGAGAAAGTTTGGCAAGTTGAAATAGAAATACTGTTTCGAGTCTACATTTGAGATGAAATTTAATTTAATATTATCTCCTGTAGTAAATCTATGTACGAATATGCTATTTGGACTTTGGATTAAATTAGTATTTATCTGGAAAAACAGAAAAGGATGTTTTGAAATAAATTTCCTGAATTCTTAGTCCATTGGTTCTGGATTTGGGAGAATACAGTGTCCGTATAATTTATTTTCAGCTGTGTGAACGATAATTTCGTCTGAATTTATAACGTGAAGTTGGTTACAGAGCGTTACGCTTTTCGGCTGTACGTTTTTAAAAATTTTTTTTACGTATTTTCTTTTTCATGAGAAATTTTAAACTTTTTTGAGAATTTAATTTTTATTTCTTATTTTTATTTTGCATAGCTATTAAATGAGGTCTTACTATTCAGCTCAGCATTTAATTTAGCCTATTCTGTTCACTAATGTTGAATCAGGAAAAGCGTAATCAAGTGGGTTCAAATTTTTCTCTATGATTACAGTTTGGGTTGTAATTTAGGGCATGATGGTTCCAAATAACGAATTGATTTGACGGAGGGCCTAGTCCAAAATTATTCGAAAGGGCCTTAATCGAATTCGGCATTGAAATTTTGATTTGGTTTTCAGTCCGTTGCACGAGGGTTTCGTCAAAACATTCGCGAAGGACTCGATGACAAGTTTTTTGATTAGTGTTCTATGGTTCTGTCGAAACGATAGCCAAAATTTGCCCATGTAAGCCAATTTTTGTGATGTACCCAAATTATTTTCAACCTACCAATTTTATTTTTTCCAGCCAGATATAATTTTACGTTCTGTAATGGAAGATTCTTGAAATGAACCGATACTTGACTCAGTTGGTAGTTATTTCTAATAATTGTATGGATTAGTGGCCAAATGTGTCTACGAATTTTGCTAAGGAGAAGTGGCGGCGATTAAAATTCAAATTTTACTCGAATTGATATACAAATTTTGTTTTTTCAAGTTCTAGTAGTTCTTCTAAGAAGTGTTTTTTTTTGTGGTCAAGTGGTTGGTTTATCAATTTTCATTATTACAGAAATTCTTCAAAGAAAAAAGTTTTTGACGATTTGCGACCATAGCGGAATTTTGAACTCGGCAATTAAAATGTGTTTTTGACATTTGAAAGTGAATTCCCTTAGATCTTTTTGCTTGTGTGAAAAGGGGTGAGCAAAGGGTGTGAATCTTTTTAATTTCATTAATCTGGTTAAACGCCCTCACGTCAAAAAGTTTACACCGGAACATGACCTTTCCTTTTCTCCCCTTTGTTTTTAGGAGTCCACTAAGTGAAAAATTCAACAGGTCCCGAAGTACATTTGAGGGAAAAAGAGGGTCGTTTTTCAAAGGGATGGGGAAACTTTTGCAACCTGTTGTTTTAAAAACAGGATAAGGACGGTGTTGACCCTCATGACAGTCAGGCGACACCCCAGTGCTAATGAGTCAATCAAGGGGGAGTTGAAAAAAGAGCCTTTAGAAGCGTCACTGGGTTTTATCTCCTTTTGTTTCTCGCCCACGTTCGACCGGGCCAAAAAAAGGTGGAGCCCCCTCTCTCTTCCCTATAATTAAAAACCGACCATGAATTCCCTCTTTTGGGCCCTCTTTTAGCCAACCGGCCATTCCCACCTAAATTAGGTCTGTAGTTCCCCCTGCTGTTTTTCCCTCGGAGGCTTGAAGCTAATTTTGAACGGAATTTCTACCCTTCAGTAAATCCTATCTTCACTGTTGCCAGTCTGATTTTTGATAATTACAAATAATTTGTAATGGATTATTCATTATGGCGATTTTCCAGACATTTTGTCCACCCTGATATTGAAATTGATATTGTCCAAAATTAATTAATTTTCGTATCTTTTTTTTTTGGCCGTAAGTGGCTATGTTGAGTATATTTTTGAAGATTGCTATTTATTCAACGAATGTTTTTTTTTTTTTTTTTTTTTTTTTTGGACACGAATGGTAGTATCAGTATAACCATTAAAAATTGGTAGAAAATTTTCATGAGAACGTATCACCAATATACAACTGATTGTCTCGGGTTTCTATTTATTTCTGACTTATATTCATTTAAAATTGTTTATCCAAATTCAATAGTTGATCTAATCTCAGATGAAAGTGCCTGGAACTTGTAATTTTTAATATTTGCTGGATTGAAGTAAGTATTTTTTGGAACAGTAATTTTCCCCATAGGTGTCCTCAACTTTAAATTTATCTTTACAAAATGTTTTATGAGTAAATTTTGCAGTAAGTAAATAGATATTGATTTTATTAATTGGGCTAGAAAATTATTTTTCACGTAGTTCTCACTTTTCCTTTATATTTTCCCCCCAGGATTACAATTTAGTAGGGCTAGTAGTAAGGGTTTTCAATTTTGCGTCAAGTCTTAGAGAAAGTACCGTTTTTGCTGCCAAGTCGGTAAAAACTGCGTTTCTATTGTTTTTGTCAAAAAATTAGCTCTTGAATTTTTTTGTGGTTTCATTGAAATACAGATTTTGATAAAACTAGCAATTTTCTTGTTGATTTGAGACAAGAACTGTTAAAATTTTGGAAAAGATAAAACTTTTACCGAATTTGTTTGTTTTTTACAAGTAAATGATTCGAGAAAAGTTTCAGGCAGCGTTTGCATTACCTACAGGCAATCAAGGTTGTAATTTATAAACCAATCGGGGGATGAACTTTTGTTAATTAGAAGGAAAGCAAATTAAGGGCGAGAAGAGGCTGTTTTCCAGGGATTTCAAACGGTGCGCTCCCCCCCTCTTCCCAGGATATTATTGTTTGTTGAAGTTTCGGTGCACCCCCCACCCCTCGTTTCCAACGAGCTTTTGCATATCCCTGTAAATATAAAAGATGTTTGTACAAGGGGAAAATCAACGGGGGTTTTCGGGTGAATGGGGGAGGAAAAGCGCCGCGAAGGGCGTACAATATTATTCAACCCCTTTTGTTTGTCATTCCATTCCATTCCGTTTGGCCCTCTTTCGGGTTTGTCTTCAAGAAAATAACAACCGTCTTGGGATGTTTGCTGAGAAAATCACGGGGAGATGCGTACACGACTTGAAGACCCTCCAACCAGAATTTATGGCAATACACCGTGTTGAAATATAGTTCTACACGGATTGTGAATAGATTTCCTGGAACTGAAATACGTGAGAAGAAAATTTCCGCGTGGGCCGAATTTGTTCGCAGTTTGACAATTTGTCGGAAACTGGTATTAAAGACAAAAATAAACTAAGATAGGCAGTGTTTTTGAATAGGGTTGAGACATTTATTACGAATTTTCAGTACGATGTTTGTACTAAACACATAAGAAATTTTGTAGTTGGTAGGTTCAATTTTGCATCCTGGATGATTTCGGACCTTTTTTTTTTTTTTTTTTTTTTTTTTTGAAAATTAGTTTGCACTGCTTTTTATTGAAAAAATATCACTCTGTTCGTGAATTAGGAATTTTTCATTAGGTATGTCAGAATATAGATTTTTGGTTTTGTAAGTTTACGAAAAAAACTATACACTGGGTGATTTTTGTGGTAAGATAAGCGATAACTTGGAACATTTTATAAATTTGTACTGATTTCTCAAAAAGGATTACGATTTTTATAATCTTAACATATTTTTTATTCATTTCATTCTATTAATCCAGAGTCTATTCGAGAAATTTGATTTCTGTAAAATTCACGTTTAGAAAATGTTGATTTCTGATTTCAAAACAATCGTTTTTGGTATTTTATTTCACGTTGCTTGATAAACGGAATAATTTTGAAGGCCAAGTAACGTGGATTTGGTAAGAGACAGTGCTGTCAATTTTCGTACCTGGTAGCAATTTGGTCTGTTTAGACTCTGGATATTTTGATTTCAATTCTCGATAAAACCGCAGCGGAGATAATTTTGCATGAGCTTTTGGAATGTATAAATTTTTATCAATTTACATCGGAATTTTCAGCTGAACAATATATATGCTGAGTATACAAGAACTGAATTCGTATGATTTTTAAAAACTTTTGTGGGCATTGTGTTAATTGTTAAGTTCTGTTTTGTTAGTTTTTTAAAACTTTTTTTAAAACTGTTTTCTGCTGCTTTGTTACTCGAGAGCGTACCTAAACGTGCAATTTTGAGGGTTAGGATTTTCTTTTGTAAACGGCAAACTCAACTGATATTTTTATTTATTTATTTATTTATTTTGGGAGATTTGCTGAAAAATGAATTTAGTGTCTCATAAAGAGTCATTTTAGTGGGATCAGAAAATGGAAGTTTTCTATTTGGGTGTGGATTTTTGAAAAAGCGATAACGCCTGCACACTAAGAATTTTGTGAATGGGTGAACGTTTTGTTTGAATGTTTTGAATTGGAAATCTTGAAATAACATGATTTAGGTAAAGAAGGGTTTCAATGTCGCTTGGAGTGTGTTGTGAGCAGTTCGTCTGACGTTAGAAATTCAAAGTGTGAAAGGTGTAATTTAGTCCCCCTTTTTGGGCGGAGTCGAGGAAAAGTGAGTTGTTGGGTGGGGGGGGGGGGGATTCAGAACTAACGGTAGAGTTTCCAAGTTCTCTGGGACGCTAATGTGCTGGAAAGCTTTTAGATGTTTGGTTTTAAAGGGGGGACTCGAGAGAGAATTTGATATCTCTTGGAAACGGGGACTTTAGCGAAGGGGTGGGGAGGAAAGTCATTTGCGTCAAGTCAAAACGAAAGGGAACCTATTAGGTCCGCCTTTGTCAGCCCGTCGTTAAATACACTACACTTCTGACGTCATTAAAGAAGTTCCGAGGCGCGATAATTATTTCTGAAGGCGGGGCTGGTGCGGGATCTGCTCTGAAATACCGTCTCACGGGTTTCCTTCGAAGGGTTTGAAATTATTTCTGCCATAAACTACGTGCTTGGAGTTTCTCCTTGGGGCTGGTTTCAAATGCGGGACGGAGGTGGGAGCCGCCATTAGTCAAAAGATTGAGGATTGTGTGTGAAAGGAAAGCGAAGGAGAAAACCAGGACGGGGGAGGGGAAGGCTGTGCAGAATAGGCAGAAAATGGGAATGGAACCAGTGGAGGGGTGGAAAGGGGTTGAAAATTACGCCTGCTGGCTTTTAATAAATGATGTCTGAGAGGTAATTTCTTGCCCTTCCCCCTTCCCGAGGCGTTTCCTTAGAGCCAGCAAACGCCTTATCATTTCTCTTGTGGAGTGAGAGTTCTCCCCACCTTCAGGCAAAAACGACCCACTCCATTTCTTGCAGGCGTTATTAATGGTGTTCATCTGCGAAGGTTTTCAAGAAGGGAGGGAGAATTCTATAGACGGGTTCTGGTTCTCTTCCATCCTCCTAGCGTCATGAAAAATGGCCCGAAAACGTACGTTAGATTAGTTCCTGAATAATCAAATTTCGGTAGGTAATGAATAATCATTTGAATTTCAATTATTATCTCGCCCAACATCAAAATAGTGAATTTTGAACTAGTTTGAGTAAAATGGAGCACTTGCTCTGTTTTCAACACTTAAAATCCATAATTTTACATTTGACGAAAACAATACGATTGTTTGCACCGACGAAACCAATAATCACCTCGGCAAGCTGTTTTGGACAACGATGAGTGGAAACAGTTTTGACTAATGTGTTTATTTATATTGAAAAATTAGCCACCTTCTCAGTTAAGATGTCCAAGAGCCGAATCTTTCAAGGTCCAAAACAAGGGTTTCACAGAAAGGCCGAAACTATTATTTTTGAAAATTTAACTTTTTGTGTTCATTTTGCCCACTTGGTGAGTCAGAAGTTGCCCAGGTGGATAGGAAAATGGTTCCTAGATAGTAAACGCACTCCACAGACATTTTATAAAATTTCGGAGATAAATTTGGATATGATTTCTTGTATTGCCGCTTCTTATAATGATTTAGTTTCTGAAAAAGTTTGTATTTTATTACCGTTTTTCCGCAATTTCTTGTACAAAGTTGGGATACCCGCCAAACAGTGTTTTTAATCGAAATAATGTAATTTCATCAGTAAAAGTGTCCCTGAGTTTGATTTTTGTTGTTGTTGTTGTGTGTGTGTGTGTATGATTTTGAGATTTTGTGCTTGAGTTTCAAAGGTTTGTGAAAAGCAAAATTGAAACTAGAGATTGAATTTGAAACATTTTTGGTTCCATTTGTAGCAAGGAACATCGCTCTCTCACGATATGCAACTGAAAAAGCTCCCTTCTCATGTAATACCAGATCTATAAATTGAGAATCATGAAATTTTTTTTGGGGGAAACCCGCGGCATTCTTTACAATTAAATTAATAAATTTTATTAGTTTTGATGAATATTTTTTGCAGAGAATTAACGAATACGTTATTTGATTTTGAATTACCTCTAAAACCTCTAAATTTGTGAACCTAAACACTTTTGTTACTTGAGAAATTCCCCAGACATATCCTCGAATTCCTTGATAGACATCGCACAATACCGACTACGGAAAAATGGGAGTACATTTCGGGTTTTCGTTTCCAAATTTCCTGAAAAACTTAACAACTATACACATAAATACAGAGAGAACATAACATAAGGTAGATACCGAAAGTCGCCTGAGACACAACAAAATTGTATCGATTCAAAATCGATTTAACGTTTTTCATATCACATTTTTTAAGGTATGGAAAAAACATTGAATGAGCCCGCGTTTGGTTGATTTTCGTTGAATTTCCGGGGAGGAGGAATGATACTTACCAGTCTGTATTGTGGTCGGTATTGTGAGGGCGGCGAAGGGGCAGCTTCTTCATTTTTTTTTCTGTTTTTCACATGAAATGAGCTGAAAACTGAATTCCAAGGCGATTCCGGGTGTGAGGTTCTCCGTTGCACCGGCTGAAAATCGTTCGAACGTTTTTCGCTCGCATTATGACGTGATTTGAAGCTTCGTAAAGTTTTGTTTTCGGCGAATTTGTGGTTGAGAGTTGCAGCTGCATCGGGGCCGTAGGTTGAAGGGAGAACTCACGATTTATTTTCTGCCGTGCCGAGAGATAATTTCCCAGACGACATTTGATTTGAGTGCGATGCGGGCCATGGTGAAGATCCTGAACGGATCGGTGATGATCAAACGGAATTTGGTGAAGCCACTCCCTTGCTCATCCTAGGCTGATTGAGCCTGAAACAAAAAATATCTCAATGTAAGAAAGGAAAAAAAGGTGCGTCACGATGACTTTTCAATGACTTTGAAAAATTGGCTATTACTATAGATGGATGCAGTTAGCGGCATTTGTCGCAAAAATCATCCAAAATATCAATTTTTGATTTAATATTCAAGTCGTTAGATAGTTTAGTCTGTACATCGGCAATACCTACATAGAAAAACGGTCAAAAATGAAAAAAAAAAAAAAAAGACGATACCAATTTTCTGCCTGATATATAATATATATCCACATATATTATATGTGGAATAATATATAGAAAATTGTGTTAAATTCAGCTCGCCAAAAATTGAACTATATTTTGGGCTAGCTCTGCATCAATTTACTTACCCCCACAACGTGGAATAGGTAGGTAGTTGATTTTTGTGAATTTTTTTAATTTCACATATAAATGAAAAACGACAGTCGGTTTTTTGGAAATGTGAAAAATTCGGTTGGCGGTTTTTGTAGCTAAAATGACGCTAAATACCTCTAAATACCTTCAAATTTCCTAAATGTCTACTTTTTGCCCTTTTCCCAATTTTTAATGTTCTGAACTGTTTGCGCTGATATTTAGAGATATTTCTTCGCCAATCACTACCAACCGCACTTACGTCCAATAGTCGATTTTCTGCGAACTTTTGAAGTTCCACAATTTTGATGAAATAAAAGGGAAAATTTCAACAATTCGGGTTTTTTGGCTTAAAAAAAAAATTTCAGACCCAAACTACCGCCTGATTTTCGTTGAGTCTCTAAAATTGTTGAGTCGGTAATTTTAAAAGATCAACTTAGTAGAGATAAATTTCATTATAGCACGATTGTAAAAGCTTCTTCATTGATTGCGTGAGATTTTCATCCAACCATAATAACCTCGGAAGACTTGGTAGCTAGAGGAGTGTTGGTCGTTATGTACTGGAGTTCTCACGGATTGCAAATACATCGGATGCAGATACACCAGATTCTGGTGACGAGCGCGTTTGAAAGTGCCCAGTGATTGAACGTCCGGTAATCACTGTACTGCCTCCATTCTGGGGGGATTCAGAAAGCCTCTCCCGGGAATCATTATAGTTGTTGCCATACTTGGGCACAAAACAGGTGTGGGAAGTGGGGAGCGAAGCATTGAAAATCCCTGATTGGACATTCACTTTTTCGTCGAAGGATTCACCTCAACCCGATCAAAACACAAAAGTCCCATCACACCAACTCCGCGGATCGGTGCCCAACGAGCACAATCCTCCAATCAACGTCAGTCATCCCAATCACTCCGTTTTTGTCGGTAGTAATCCGTCGCTGGGGGAAGATTTAAACCAGTACTGGGTGGAAAACGCGGGGCAAAGTGGGTAATGCCCGACGGTTTGATTATCAAAGCATGTTATTACCTGTTCTAATCGTCCTCCCCCTTCCGCCTCCCTTGTTCATTCGGATTGGTTTCTGATGGAAAATTGGGGCAGCCGACCAGAAACCCAATCTGATGTGCCGATTAAATGAGTCATTGTTGGGAAAGAGGGCACCCCCACCGATTGAGCCTCAACATGTTCGTTCGATTCTCGTTATTTGCACATTCCCGAAATCCTCTCGCCAGGGGCAGAAGGAAATTACGAGGCGTGAAAACTGTCAGGTGGTCCGTCAATTCTAGCTTTACCGCAGAGTTGTATTTTATGGGGAACGTTCAATTTCTCCAATGAAAGGAAAAACGTTGCGATTTGGATTACACGTGGGAACTCAAAGAAGAAGCACTCATCTCCAATGGCGATGACGCCGTAGAACGAGATGGTCGACACTAATGTAGTTTTCATTGTTCCTTCCAGTGCCATCTAGAGCTGAAGCAGTTTTGATTTATCTAGATAGCTATGCAAATGAGGGGAAGCCTCGAAACAAAAGACCAGACGAGAGCGGAATGGGGCTGAGAAAGTGACAAGTGCTTAGCATGTGAAAGAGATAGACCGATGTATGTCCCTCTTGTAAGAGGGCCCGCCCAAATAAATTATGTATATCATCTTCCTGGGAATGACAATGGGAGGTCGGAACCGGGCTTGCCGAAACCAAGAAAACGGGTTAGCGGTTGAGATAGTAACGTCTTGTCCCCCTTATCGCTCCATGGATCGGATTCCTTCTTTGTGGGCTTCCCCGGGAAAACTTCCGCAAGGCTTTCCGCATCTCCCAGGCGGAAGGTGGCAGGAATAAGGGGAGGGCGAAGTCGACCTTAGCAAGTTTATAATTTCCTTGGAAAGCAGGTCCTTCCGTGTTACCGAGCACAACTTATAACGACCCTACCATTCCTATCTCTTCCGGATGGTAATTCAAAGACCGTCTACTTTCTAAATGGACGTTACTAACGCTATTCTACCTTAATGTCAACCCTGATGAACGTTTCTTATGTACATACACATCATGAAGGAGGATTGATTCAACTCTTGCGGGACAAACACTTGATTCGCGCAGCTATAAGCGCACGAAATCCAAATTTGGGTGCGGGATGGTGATTCCACTGCCACGTGAAAGGTGGAGAAAGAGCGCAACAGGGTCGTTCCTCCAGAATGAACGGCAGGAATGTCAGTTTTGCACTTTGAATTTGTTCTTGAAAGTCGTTATTTTTTAATGACTTTGGCGAAGCTCGTCAATAATAATTTCCCACTACCTTCAATTGTCAGTTATTGAAAATTGTAGTATTTCTTTTAAATTAATAAATTTTCATAATAGCTTCAATTTTGTATTTTTCAATTTCTTCTATTCTTCTTTTTTTCAATTAACATTCAATTGGAATGACAATAATAGCACTAATACAATTCGGCGCTTGTCTGTCTGTTTGCGACAACGAAGAGTATTTAGTGTCATTCATCAGCAGATTACCTTGCCAAGACAAGTAACCCTAGGAGGGTAGGGGTTCCTAAATTGTAGGAACTAAATTTATTATTACCAACGTAAAGTCACCCCCTTTGGTTCAACTTTGCCCAGAAAATCGATATGAAGTGCCTCTACGAATGAAACTTGGTAATGAAGTTACGCGATATTTTTGCCCAGCTCTCTCAGCCCGTGTTTTCGTCAATTTTCAAGATGGAGGAAAGTTTAAAATTAATTAACATTACCTTCGAATCCTTCCCGCCATGGAGGAGGAAAACCGAGTTAAGCTTTCGAGGGTTTCACGAACTTTCTGAGCGAAGGGCATATTTTATACATTAAATTAAGGTCCGGGGTGAGACTCCTCCTTCCCTTCGCTTCTGGGATTTAATAAGGACCTCACGGAGTTTCTTGACGGGGACAGTTAGACGTGTGAGGCCGCAAGGATTAAGCCCGAGAATAATCTTGGTAGGCTCGTCAGCTTCCTGAGAATTTGAGTTGAACTATTCAACGTGTTACACGTATTACTTAAGAAGTTAAAATAATGAACGCCACGACTTCAATGAACTTGATGGGTGAGCTTTTTCTTTTTGTTGACTTTGGAAAATTAGGTATTGACAATCGAAAAGGATGAAAGAATTGCCTGACTATTAAAAAATAAATTATTATACTCCGTAAGATAAAAGTGGCCATTAATAATAATAATTTTAATTGGTCATAAATTATTATTTTGCTAATATGCTTATTTTTAGGCAGTTGGGTTATAATAACGGCAATAATTGGGCTGAAAACGGACAGAATTAGGACAGGAACTACTTTCTTCAAATTTAAGATTTAAACTAGGTATATCCTACGGCCCTACCCTGCAGGTAAAATACTTGAGCCTCGTGTTAGGAAGCGTACGTTGCCAGTTGCATCCGTAGGTTTACACATTGAGGAGAAATTTCGCAGAAACTTGTTACTTGATAGTGAAAACTGGTATTCATTCAGCAGAAACTTGTTTCTAGGGAGTGGAACCCGATTTAAAATCTCTAGAAACAATGGAAAATGAAGTTATGGCCAATCTCGAAAACAGGTTGATTATTCAAAGAGTTGAGCAAACTTCACTTTTTTTAAACCTACAATAAGTTGCCTACTTGCTGTGCGTTGCTGCTACAACCTACTCTATCCTTGAGGCCTTCCCTTCTGCTATAACCCCAGCTATACCTTCGGTAGTTATTAACACCCCTGTCTTGCGCACCCGCAGGGAAATATTTCTGCTCTTATTTGATATATCCTTCCCAGACCCCTCCAATTTTCCACCTTCCTCATCCGTCTTTGGGTTTTCACGGGGGCAAATCCAATAAGAATACCCCCCTGTTGCCACCTCCTGTCCTTTGTGGAAGTTCCTTTATGATTTACGTGCTCCTGCTTTCAATGTCATAAGACTTCCCCCTTCCAACCGTTTCTTGGCAATTTTCGCATTACTTCGTCGTAGCTCACTCCCCGGGGCGAGATTTTGGGCTTTGTTAATCAACGAACTTGCAAAGTACCCGACATAATAATTTTCATTCCACCCCGTGCGACGTTGCAAAGACCTTTTCAGCATTGCTGTATTCTATTCTGTTTAGAGAACATTCAACTTTGCATCATTAATTTCCTTATTTTTTAATTTTAATCTTCATTATTTTTATTTATTTATTATTTTTGCTTCATTAAATGTGTATTTTACCCTGTTTTGTACGACCTTTTTTTTTTCTTCTAGGGTGAACATTTTCAAATGAGGCTCTCATCCCAAACTGGTTCCTAACGTGAACCGACAAAACCTGATTCATTTTTGTTCGAACCTATAACTGGTCCTTGACCATTATCGTAGGTAGTTTGCCTTTTCAACCTCAAGGAATCCATCGATGGAGTGGATGAGGAATCCACGAAGGCTTCACACGACCATAAAATTTAATGCATGCTGGCGGATCTTATGGCCTGAAGTGGTGGGAATGATGGATCCGGAGAAAAATTGGAGTGATTCGGGAACAGCAATATAATGAAAAATTTTTAGAGATCTCTCACAACGTGGAGGATGAAGGGTTTGCTAAAATATGGATCCCCTAATGGAAAGGGTCCTTCGCTTGAGAAGAGGACTTCAGGAGCTGATGCTGCCATACGAAGAAGTCAACTAGGTATAGTTAACTATAGTTCCTATAGGAACTGTCTAAAGAAAGAAACAATATGCCATAACCCAGGTTTTAAGCCCTCTTAAATTTTTAAAATTGTATTCGGAGGCATTAATGATTTTTTTTTTTTTGTTCAATATAAATACATGTACAATTTATGTACCTATGTACCTACGTGCATTCACAATAGCAAATTCTCTTTAAAAAACCAAACCCCCCGTTTTCCATTTATCCGCGGTAACGCTCTGGAACCAAACCCCCCCGGATACTGAGGGATTACTGTATCTCAAGTGTTTCCTCAGTGACATTCGTTATCATATTGACTGTTTGTGTGATAAAAAAGAAGAAAAAAAATATCAATACTCAATACAGATGATAGAATAAAAAATTGCTTAAGGTTGCTTACTGTTTTTTTTTGTTTTTTTTTTACAGACCGAAATATAGCTCAGCATGCAAATACCTCAATGAAAATTCTGATCAACACGTTTATTACAGGTAAACGAATTTATTTCCAGGTTTATTTCATGCCTGAAAATTTTAATTTGGAACTAGGGAGATGGGAAATTGAAAGGGCTTTCCAACGGTATGGTAAAATTTGATTGAGCGAAATAAGGATGTTTAACGTGGTTGAGGTTTGTTTTGAGCGAAAAAAAAAATTGTCTCAAATGTTGAGTTTTATATTTTGAGCCAAAAAATATCGCTCACAAAATAAATCTCAACCCGAGGAGTGAACAAAGAAAACTCGAAATCTCATATTGATCGATTCTGAATAATAAAAATCACTCCCTTTCAATCCCTGAACTTCCTTATTGGCTTTAAATGGTATTCATTCAACCTGAAGGAATGTTTTGAGCAATCGCCGTGTTTTATTGATGGAAAGTGGTGGGAAACGGTTGGAAGGATTCTAAAGGAGGAAGTGGCCAATAAAAGCAGTTAGGTTATTAATTTTGGTGGTGGTGGCGATGGTAAAGGAGGACCTGGGGGGGTCGTGGTAAGGGTGTAGCGGTTTACTTGCGGCTTCTCGCGCTCTGCCTTCATCCCCACCGCCCTAGACCCACCCTTCTAACCCTAGACCATGGTTTTAACCCTACAGATTTACACTCTACCGCTCCTAAACTACTGAAGCCTATCGGGTGATTAAAACATAACGCCTTTGCCTTTTCCTTCTCCGACGGTCTTTGGAAGTCTTCGTTCCGTCTTTACGGCTTTCATAAGGGGATTTAACATCAAACACCCTTCAACACGCTGTGTCGTAACAATACAGAAAGATAAAACCACCCACTTCATAGCAGCTCGTGAAAACAGCAAATTGGCTTCTGGGACTAATATAAATCATTTCTACTTTCAAAATTACTTCAAAACATCACCTTAGTACTGTTTATTTTTAACCTCGAACTCTGTTTTGAACGACGTGTACTGAGATTAATAAAACAAAATGCAACATTTCGAAGAAAAAAAAAATCCCTACACAGTTTGCCTTTGCCCAAGAATTTGGTTTTGTAGACTTAACTGAAGTCGTGCTAAGCTGAATTAGCCGAGTTAAGTTCAGGCCTGCGCTAATTTTCAGAGAGCAGAAAATGAGCAAGATCGATATTGCTCATTAAAGTTTTTGTTAAGCAAACGAAGTGTTTGAGGGAGCGTTGTAAGTACATCTCTGGTAATCCTCAGTGTTTGACTGTTTGAGTTGGCCACCATTTCGTAACGTCGGTCCTGAGTCTGAAGGATAATCTGACGAAGGGAGTCGGTTTTGAAGGACGGGAAACCTGCTGAAGGAAAGCGAACGGAAACTGCAAACACCAGGAACCGTAAAGGGGTGTGGATTAGGGGTAATGGAGGGGGGGGATGAGGTTCAAACCCTCATTTCCACGGAAGGGGGTTCTTTACGCCCAAAAACCCGGCTAACTAAGGGTGGCGAGGTATCACTGGACGGGCGAGAGGGGACTTTAAACGTTTCTTCCCTTTTGGCCGACGCCGAGAAACGTTTCAATTTAAAGTTACTGTTGTTCTTGGAATCTATAAACTTGCAGAACCTCCCCTCCACCCTACCACGCCTCACCAGTCGAAAGTTTTCACGGGGTTCTTGGCAAACAGATAAACATCAAAACGGGTTTTGACTTTTCCCATTTCAAAGCCCTGACAGGCCCGTTGAAATCCCACTCAACCAAAGGAACTGAGAAGTTCAAGTTTTCGAAGGAGTTTCCTGGGAAAGCTGCAAATAGCAAACATTTCACGTGGGTTATTCAAACGAAGAAATCATTAACTACTCCCAGTTCCACGAAAAGAGGCTTTGTAATACATTCTAATACCGAGGTACGTTCCGGATCATGTTTTACTAAAGGCCGATTTACAAGGGTAGAGTAATTGGAAGAGAAGAGGCCTTGTCACTTTACTGACCACTCTACCGCCTACTCTACTCTACCGCGTCCTCAACTTAGGTCGTTCACACGTCAGTAGAGTGCGGTTCGCCGAGAGTTGCGTAGAGGTTGTTTTTTTAAACTCAATTCTGTTGTTACCTGGTCTGAAAAACGGTAGAGTAGAGTCACTCTACCACGGTGATAGAGTAGGGTACATGGGTAGGCACATAGCAATAATAGCACCTATATTGCTTACACTCTACTCTACCGTTTATCGACTCGTGTAAACTCTACATAAGTACCACGTCACTGCACAACAGTAACTGTTTACAACTGCACAACAGTAACTTTTACAACTGTTGTAAACTTAGGTGGTACTTTGTAAAGCACGATGACAGTTATTGTCACAAGCCCAAAATTTGGGAACCTATCTGCAAAAAAGAAAAAAAAACAAACATAGTTTTGAGGAGTTTTTCAAAGATCACCTTTACGCTTGAAGGTGATAGAGCGAAGATGATATATCTAAATAATTTAGATAAATTAATTTTGATGTAAAATTATTTTACATCAAAACCATAATATGCGTTGTTAAACAAGACGCATAGGTATAAGCAGTGGCGGCTCGTGCTACAGGCAAGAAGGGGTTCAACCGTACTTCGACAGCAAAATTAAGAACATGCTCGTATTACCTAGGTAATACACCCCCGAATGTATTATACATGGAAAGGACTATTATACTATAGTAGTCGCGTACGTCTGCTGAATGGAAACCTTTAGCAAGAAGTCTCATTTTAGAAGAAAAATACAACCGACTCACTTTCCACGCCCAGGCTTTTCATTTCGTATCTGTAATCCAAGGGTGGAGGGCCAAAGGGAATGTTCTTGCGACGGGTACCTATTCATCTCTCGAAAATCACACACACAATAAACATTAAAAATAAGATAAAATTATTAGACTGACTCGAACGATACAAAAGGAGGCCGAACTCTGAAACTTTGTCCTCTGCCCTGTGTTACCGCGTAGGCCGAATTTGCCAAAACAAATGGGCATGTAAGGAGGGCGCTCAGTAAAAATTCCCTCACATACAATTCCCTTTTCTTTTTCTTCTCTGTTATTTCCAGTTTAGTGTTCAAAAAACCCTACGATTATATCTTAGAGCAATGGTTGCTCTATCTCCAATTTTTTTTTATTCATTTCAGGAGGATTTGGCGATTACAATCCGAATTCACTGGGAATAATATCCGTTTTCCCCTACAAAAAGTCCCCTTCCTTAAAAATGTGTTGTCAACACTGCTGCGCAACTGTTTGTTCTATTTTTCGTACCCGTTCCTAATCTTCGTACCTGTGGATAATTATTATCCACAGGTACGAGTATTATACTCCATGAGCTGCAACTGAAGCCAGCGAGAGACCCTCTTAAAATTTCGCCCTGTCACGTGACCTTTCCCAACCGCCCTCCCACCCTCCTTTCCTCATTCTTTGGTCTGCTTTGGTTCAAAGCTGACATAGAACCCAAGTTCTGACGTCACTCCCCAGCCGAATGGAACTGTTATCAAAAATAGTAAGAACTTGTTATGTACCAACTAGCATCAACAGTGACACTATGGGAAGCTGATTTGATAATAGGTAAATGAAATTTTTCTCTCCTCTCGCTCACTCTAACCTTTCCTCTCACTATCTTTGGGGGTTCTCTGAACCACTGAACCCCCGCACGAGCCGCCACTGGGTATAAGAAGAACAAAGGCACTTCAAGTTTCAAGTGCGGAGTCGGCTCCTGCCCCATTGTGAAAACCAAATCGGTCAACACAACAACTACTTTTTTTTCATAACAAGAAAAAATTATGTAGAGGTCATCGATATGACACCGCAGCTCTGCTGGAATGGTGCAGTGCATATAGGCTCGTACTCAATCTCGACAAGACCCAGGAACTGAGGCTTTCCTCAACCATCATCGGCGGATTATCTGGGGTTAATTCTCGATAACCATCCGTTTGTCATGGACCCCATTTTGCGAGAAGCTCAAAGGCAAGCTGAATCAGGCGCTGTTCCTTCTACGCCGAGCTTGCAGGACAATATCCTTCAGCGTGCTTCGACTTCTATATTTTGCATGCTTCCACAGCCACCCAAATTACGGAGTGGTCTTATGGGGTAACAGTGCTGGCGCAGGTCCAAGCTTCTCCCTCCAAAAGAAAGCCATCAGGATCGACTGTTTCGACTGAACTAGACAGTATCCTGTAGAGCATTGTTTCCCAGAGCTGGTATAATCGGCTTGCCAGGGATGTACGTGTTGGAAAACAGCCAGGATGTGACAAGAAATCAAGATCCCCACCACTACTCGACAAGATATGGAAGCGACCTTGTCACCCCATTCCGACGTTTGACCACTTCCCAGAGATCGGACTTGACGTTCGGTAGTGTTACACTTTTCAATTCCCTCTCCCCAGCTACTAGAGCACTACCGTTCAAGGACTACCTATATATAGGTAGCTCTATAGAGCTGCCATTAAAACAAGGCTGTTTCGCCACTCTATTTATACAATTAACGAGTTTCTCGAGCATCCCCTACTGTGTTTGTGTAATTTTGTTGACTGTGTGTAAAAATATCTACTTTGTTGACACTAATAAATTATTCTATTCCTTTTAGCCTTCACGTGTAATGTTAATTTAAATTTGAAAAACCTCTCGCAACTATGGGTTTTTTTTCTGCAGATAAGGTAAATTTACCATTTTTTTTTTTTTTTTTTTTTTTTTTTTTTACTATGTCACTGCATTGTTTGGCAGTTCAGCCATTCGCGTTCTTGCAGCCCAATAGGGATACTGGTTCCTATAGGTAGTTGATACAATTTTTGACGATTTTTGTGTGTTCAACATCATCAGGATATTAAATATTTGTTTTTATATTGAAAACCTCCTTATAGTGCGAACTAGCTCCTTCGATTAGGAGAATTTGAGATTTTCTTTACAATAACGTTTTTTGGGGGGAAAAACGAGGTTTTCCAATTTATGGATTACCGCCATTAGTCGACGGGACAAAATGGAGAACTTGCCACAAGTGGACGGAGGCAATGAACCATTAGGCACGACAGCAAATTTTATTTTTACAAAAAGAAACCATGAAATGGTTCAAGATCACCAAACTGTAATGTTCGCGGGAGGTTTCCACATTAAGAAGGGAAAAGACCACGTTTTCACGCCGTATTCTCCAATCAGGTAGAATAATGAACCACCAAATAAATAAATTTAAAAAAAAAAAATCCCCACTCATAATATTATTTTTTGAACGAAAAATCAAATTCGTTTCGCTCGATGCCATACTGCCATGGGAAGCAAGAGTTTCACGATTGCTCATGGGCTTCGAGTTCATGGTTCATTGGGTCTGATTGTGGCAGTAAGCATCGATACACGCCCCAACATACTTGACTGCCTTTCTGCCTTTAAACCAGCATGTCTTATCCTACAGTAGGATGCAGTAACTGGTATCCGAATGGATGATATTGCAAAGCGGGTTTTGAAAGGAACACCCAGCAATTTGAAGAAGGTCTAAACATGACAGAATCACATGAATCATCAGACGGACTATAAATTATTGAGGTTTACCGCTATCTCAAGGCTGGTCAGGTGAAAAACAGCGAGAGTGAACACTTTTTCGCCTGACATATTCATGTCATGAAAAAATAACCTCAACGATAATTGATGGCTCAATTCAATCACTATATTGTGATATCTGGTTTGCGCTGGTGTGGCATGGATGTGAATTTAGGTATACTTGTTTAGGTATATTGAAAATCTTCTTTAATAATCCTCCGATGTATGCGTGAAGTTGAAGTTGAGTGTCTTAGGAAGGCAAAATATCTTTGCTTGGGAGCTGGTATAACTTCCACTCGTCTCTCCTTATTCCCAGCAGGAAAGACGAAGGGTTCTATAGCGAACGGAGCTTTGCATACATTTAAAACGCCCTTTGAATAACTTTGCGAGATTAAACAGGAAGGAGTTGTCCCCTCCTACCCCTTTCCGACCCCGGCAGGCCCCCACTGTCTTGAAGGAGGCGGAGTATGAAATAACAAAGTAAAGGAGGTCTCCCGCCCTCCTGCCACCCTTTGCACCCCCGGGGGCAAGAAATTTACCTGCATTTTGATTAGATGCTAAGAAACCCCGCGTTCCCGAGCGAAGGGACCTCCCCCCCGCCTCACCATTCGGGCTTCTCCGACTCTGAATGTATAATGAACTCGGAGAGCTAAATTACCGGTCCTTTGTGCTCTAAGTATTCCTTACCCGAGCACAACTTAGGAATATATCTACCTCGTGGAAGGCGCCCTATCCCCCTCAGGCCATTCGAACCCCCCTCTCCTCTCTCCCAGTACTAACACACTCGCTATCTCACTCCCTCGGGACCACCTCCAACGCCATCTCGCGGGTTCTCTCTTCATTTACATCTTCGCCAACTTAGTTTCTTAGGATACCGAAATATTCAGATACCACCTCAGAACACCCGCCCCAACAAAACAAAACGGTTCACAATTATTTTGTCAGGATCTCATAGTGCGGATATAGTTTGACGGAACCCAGAAGTTTTCCATGATCGATAGATGGCTCTCATCAACATGAAATTGAGTTAGCAGTAAAGTAGTTGATCCAAATCCGACAGCAAACGGCGACGATTTTGTCAACGTTATTGGGCGACACACCTCTGAAATTGCCTTTAGACTTGGGTGCTGGCATTTACCGCGACAGTAACTGTTAGCCTCTTGACCTGAGTACCACATATTAGAGGGCCTTGGGTCGAATGTAAATACCGTTCACACGGAAGTTTGGACCATGGGGATTTTTATTAATATATTAATGAGCAGAACCCAGTTTTTAGTCAGCAGAAACTTGTTGTTTTAGGGAGCAGAAACCCATTTTAACTCAGCGGATGCCGGTTTTTATTTTGCCTAACCCTTTATTTGGTTTATTAGTAAACATAAACCTGGGATTTTAGGCTGAGCTTTGTGAGAGGGTTCTCATGGAATTGAAAAACAACAATTTGTGCAAAACAATCTGGACTAGGATTCCACTATTCCTAATGCCATTTCACATCTTGAAACGGTTGAGAGGCTCAATCATAAGAAAACTTGTTATATGTATTCATATTAAAACAAGAAAACTTGTTTATTCATTTTGGCACTTTCCATTGAACTCGGTGACCTTAGTTACGCCGTAACTGATTGCACGCATAGTAGACCTACTACCTGTAAGTAGTCAGAGGCCAAACAACCATTGCTGAGCTTCAGGGTAGGCATTGAAAGTATAACCGTGGTGCCGTGAGGGTTAGCATCATACATACAATATACAAGGATCGTAATTCCTATCAGCTTTAGCATCATACATACAATATACAAGTAAATTACTAATTACACATTAAGATTTTCGTTATCGACTGGTTTTATCAAAATATATGGTTGGCCGTATTGTAGTAGGTGGTCTGTGGTTTGTATAGTTCCACAGCTCCCCCCAAGATTTTTGGGACCTAAAAAAGGAAATATTCGGCTTAGGTAGCCTACCTTGTTCAAGTTTTGAAATCTCTGAATCAAATTTATGTTTCTACTCAATTTCATGAGAATAAAGATGTGAAAAGTAATAGGATTTTAAGAACTTTAAAATATAGAATTTTAAGAACTATAACCATGATGGTCATGATTTGAAGTGGATGAACAACGCGAGCTGGGAGCGCTGTGGTCGAGACCCTGAGGCGAGAATCATCGCACGGATAGACATGCAGAACACTGAGGAGCTGTGGCTGTGGCATTGATGTTGAAAACCCCGGTGCAGCAAGCGACTTGGAGGGCAATCAGGACTGATAAGACAGAGTGAAAGTAGAATACTGAGGTCCAAGCAGAAGAAAACGGAGACTTGCAGCACTCCATGGAGTCAAAGTTTACGACCTTCCCATGAGCAGCTTAGATGTAGCGGAAGATTTGGAGTCAGGTCTCCAGTGCAAGATGAGGATAGGAGTGGGGAGAGCACTGAAGAAAACAGCTCGCTCATACCTCGATGGAGAACAATAGAGAAGCTTTTCGGGAACTTACAGCTCGTAGACGTCGAGCGCATGCGCAATAAGTAAGGGTTAGTGACTATAGACTACCCTGCAGCCGTTGGAACATTGTGGCCTGAAAGAGGTCTAAAAGAGGGGTACAGAAAAATTTGACCTTCAAAGAAGGGAAGGTTGAGGGAAAAGTGCTAGGTAGCTGTTTTGAAGTGATACTGGTGAATTTATAAATCTTCAAAGTGTCAACGCGTAGGTACCGTTTTATCAGGACTTCCTAAAAATATATACATAGGAGGGTGTGTATGTGTAAATTACACATATTTCTGTTTAGGGGAGCCCCATTACAGAGCATTAACATTTAATGCCAACGCTTATGCTCCATTTATATTGATTCGAGACTCTTCAAGTTGCATCGTTTTGGAATTTCCGCGTCTTACTGTTGGTAAATTAATTGAAATGAAATCATTCCATTGCGGGAGATAATGGAATATAAATTGTACTATAGGAAATATAATTGCTGGTGGTCTACATTGTTTGTTCGGTCAAAAGTGTTCGGGAATGGCGTCCAACAGTCTTCATTCTTCAGTCTTCTAGAGTCTATTGGGCAATTCTAGAGTCTAAGCGGACGTATTGGGCAATTTATTCCCTTCAACGGGTTTGAAATAAGAAGTATCGTGATACCCAAAATTAAAATCAATTAGGAGGCAATAATAATAATTGTAGGAGACAGTTATTGTCTCCTTCTATTAACAATTATTGTAGATGACAATTATTATCTCCTTCTATCTTCTACCAAGACTGAATATACATATTTTACGACTGATAGTTTGCCGTAGAGGCGTTTAAAATTATTTTTAACATCTAGTTCTATTGCAAAAATCAAGAACATTCATGCAGACAGTCAACAGTCAAGTCCTTAAAGTTGCTGCTAGTTCTGACTGTCGTTTGTCTGCATGAATGCTCGTAATTTCACCATATAGCTAGATGGTATAGTTTTTCTTTTTCTCTATTCTAAACAGACTGTACGTACATGTTTTACGACTGATTGAATTTCTTTTTATCATTTGCTTCTCGCTGCAAGACCAGATCAAGGTACTAAATTGCCTGTAACGTCGGCTTAGAGGCTGAAAACTTTGTTTGACCCCATCCCCGATAACTTTTACCGTTTGATATTTACTTCTCTCTACGTCATGAACCAAAAACAAAATCTGGAGTCGGGAACAACACAATCTCAATCCACCTTTATCCTAATCGTCAGCGAGCAAATTTCCTTTTTTATTTCCCAGTGCACGAAATCCGTTAAAATGAACTTCCAACTGGTTCCACAACCTCTTGAAGCGACTGGTTTGTCCGAAACCGGTCTAGAATTCACCCTCATTAACCGCCAAAAGCCCAAAATCAAACCTCCCCTACACCATACTTGCCGGTTTCGCAACTTCCCGAAGGGGAGAACCCCAAACTGGGATTTTCTTTCGAGATAATCTCTCCTTGATGGGTTGTACACGCCTTGTATTGGATGCCCATTTGCCCATCCGGGTTGCTTCACTCGTCCTCTTCCAATGCAAATATTTGGCTGTGTCGAAACTCGCTTTTGTCCATCCCCCATTAGGTGGGCTCCCTCTCAACTGCTTTATACAAATGCCCTGATGAGCAGCGTACAACAAAAAGTAGCCGTAGGGGTTCGGCTTTGGAAACGTATTTGTATTCTTCGATTCAGCTTTTTGTCATAGTTATTATGAGAAAAAGCAGCATCAAATTTTGTTCTTAGGGCGAAGGACTCGGTTTGTTATTAAACAATTCAATAAATAATAATCAGTGAATTAAAACCAAGTGAACGGAAAAGGAATTTGTACATGCGAAGCACAAGGCAATTTGCATTTGGGCGGGGGCGATCGATCCAAAAATGTGACCATGAGGGGTGGGGGCGGGTGAAGGGTGGGGTTCAAGGGGACAAAGTTGGATCGATACAGCAGGAGCTGTATTTTATTCTTGCGTTATATTCAGTTGGGAAATTATATTTCAAGTATTGCGTAGTAAATTAAGGGCGATGTTAAAATTAGGGTGCTTGTGGGGAAAAATTTTAACGAACGATTTAGTGGAGGAGGGGTGTTACAAGAGTTTTTCTTGGCAAGAGGCTTTTGGGATTTTTGTACGTTTTAGGTGCGGGTTAGGGCGGGTATTTTTCCGGGGCTCGGTTTTGCGGGGAGGACCCGCAGGGGAGGCGCGTGCGCAGTGGGGTTGGAAAGAGGCTGGAAAAACCGGGGCGTGGCGTTCAAAGAGAGAAAGTAGAGAAAATCGTTGGGGGGAGGGAAAAAGTGAGGGGATTTTCCCGGGGAGGAGTTTCGGGAAGGGGAAGCACGTGGGGACTTTTCCCACCCCTCTTTTTCAGTAAAGGGGGTGGAGTTTGAAAAAGGGACCGAAGGAAAAACGGCAGAAAAATGGCGATTTTCAGCGCAGAAATTACCTGAGAGTTCTGAGGCGATGGAAGACGGTGACCAGGGATGTTGGAGTTCCCCGAGACTTCGTCGGCCTGGGTCAGGGGGACTGGTGTAGGCGAGAGGAAGTGTAGGACTGATGCACCCAGAAGGGGGATCGATGTGCACGGCGCTTTCTCTGGTACCCCACCCCTTTCGAGGGCGAGTTCCTAGTTCTGCGGGTGCAGAGTTCCACCGGGAGGGGGGGGGGGGGGGGGGGTTGTCGTGGCTATTGCGAAGCACAAGAGGGTCAGATCTACCCCTTATGTCCCCCTCCTCGGCCTCGTACTGGTCGCACGAGTGTCCCCCCTCGACCATACAACCCCCACCACCTAATACAAGTAGTTCTCATCATCCACTAACTAGGTCAAAATCCTACCTGTCATGTACAACTTTGTAGCTACTCTTTGGATGCTCATTATGAACCAATCAATCCCTGCATTACATTAACAAACTAACTCTTCTGACGAAGACCAACCCTTGGACAGGAAAAATTTACCAACCAAAATACTGCATCGTCGCTCAACACTTGACATTTAGACGAAAATTAAGTTTTTCATTCCATTTGATAGGCGTTAACACAGCCGAAGGCATGGCAACCATGCCCAATGTCAGCTGGAAACATACAAACGAGAATAACGCGAAAATGACAACAGCGCGTCATCTGATAAATCAGCGCGTAACTGACAAAACGATTAAAAAATTTTATCTCCTGCGATTTTGCGAAATTTGCGAAAAGAGAATTACGCGGTGTTAGAACTTGAGCGACGATATCCTTTAATGGTGATCCTATTTATGGTATATAATATTAACATTTGGTTTATAAGGTGCGTCCACACAAAGTCTTGTAACAAAATTTGTTGTGATTTAATACCGGTATCTGTAACACGTTATATAACAAAAGTTATGTTACTTGTTGGAAATGACTTCTGAAAAATGTTATACAACTTTTTTCAGGTTATATAGCAAGTTAGGTTAATATACCCTATTTGTTACCTAGAGGGTGTCGGTAGATCAATGAAAGTTTTATAACAGATTCAACTAAAACTTAAGTAACGATATCCTTTAATGGATTAAAGGATATCGCCGCTTTATTATAACGTTAAAATGGGGTATATTTTAAGGTACATCCACACTACAACATCAGTTGTTGTTGCGCTGTTATAAACAGAGTTGTTCAACATTACAAAAAATGTATATTTGTTGCTGGTGTGGGCCCACCTTCAGAATGTAATGATCAATACAGTAACTATACTCGCATGTTTTCGCGACGGGCGTCAAAAATTTTGAAGGATCTCAAAATCTGTTCTGATACGTTTCATGATAATACGTTTACATATTATGTAAAAAAATCGAAATTTGACAACTAATATCCGTCCGCCGGAAGGCCGTTTTGGGCAGTAGGGTTTTTTTTTTTTTTTTGAAATTTGAAGAAAACCCCGGTTTCCATCTAGTTGCGTGTGCAAGGTTTGCAGCTCGATCGCCCAAACCCGTGGATCTCTGCGGAGCTAATAAGGGGCTCCGGGAGGGGTTATTGAAGGTTTTTCCCTATTGGGTCGAATTAGGTGTCATTCTCGAAGTATTTTTGGGCGTGTAATCCTTTTTTGGGGTCCGACATATGTCCAAACAACGTAAAGGAATACCAATGATAAGGCAGTTATTGAGGAGTGTGGCTTTTGAGGAGTTCCAGCGAACGCGGAAAAAGTTTACCAGACCCCTGGTTGAGGACTGACATTTCATTAAAGACTCAGCGAAAAAATTTAATGATGTTATCGTTCACGTAGGGTGTGCTGAATGCTAGAAATTGAGAATTGCGAAGATCAATTTGGCACTTGATGGCAGGGAGGGTGTCCCTCTGAACCCAAAGGCACCGTCATATGGGGAAGGTATTCTTGACGTGCGTAGTTGAACCACGGCCGACTTGCCACTTTATATAAAGGTTTGACTTCCCTAAATATTGGTTTTCCAAGCTTAATTGAGAATTTTCAAATTAAATTGAGAATTTTCCAAACTGAGTTGAGAATTTTCCATGCTGAAATGGAATGTTATCAATTCTGCTTGGAAAATTCTCAATTTATTTGGGAAAATTCTCAATTCAATTTGAAAAATTCTCAATTGAATTTAGAAAATTCTCAATTGAGCTTGGAAAATCTATATACTTTGACCAATTCAGTCGTATTTTACTACGGTTAAAATGTCTAAACTCGTTCATTCGCAATCAAAATAATATTAAACTGACCAATATTATTGATCTGTTGAAAAAATTTCAACATTTAAAATTTTAACGTTTAACGTTGATCTTGACTTTTGTAAGAAGATAATTTGAAACTGTGTTTGCTCTTATAGTTTCCTTTAGTTTCAAAAATTTCCCCATGAATGAGACAGAAAAACAGGTTGCAATCACTTTTTGAACACGAAGCGGATAAACCTAAGCACCAAAAAAATGTAAAAACATTGTATCAAAACGTAAACTATAACTATGGCGTTAAATATTGTTCTTGGATCCATCTCTCTATGTCTGTCAAGTGCGTCAGTAAGTTAGTTGGTTAGTGGATGTGTACTTACGTCATGAGTCCTTGTGGTAATCCATTTATGCGATGTCAAATTGTTGTTTCTGCTCACTTCGGACGAATCCCTATTTTCACTAATATATAGGTAAAAATCAAAACTAATTTGGTTGATGTCGATCTTTGGTTAGGTGAAAATTTAGCGTACTCACATCAGGAAAAGAGGGAAGGCGTGGAGTCGATTGTCTGGCCTCAGCGTCCGCGGGAGTTGACTGGACACCAAGTGATCTTCCACCGTGCAGACACCTCCTTAAGTACCCTCGGTCCCTTTTCATATGCAATTGAACGCCCCGAACACTAAAAACTTCTCCCCACCCTCAAAACGGGGAAAAACTAGTTTAAAAAACTCCCCCATCTTCGGCAGGTCTTTCCTAGTCCTATTCTTTCCTTATGATCTTTTTATTCATTCTCTACCAACATCCTCACTTGCACAACAGCTACCGTGTGAACCTCTTTGCCGGACATTCCCCCATCCACTAAGGGCTATCTATGGGGACCCCTCACTCCCTCATATGGGAAAAAAAGTCGCAAAATAGAGGGTGGAAAATACCTGCAGATGTTTCAATTTACACATTCATTATCTTTGGTACCTCCGCTTCGGGTGACATCTTTTCAAACTAAACTAGCCGTGGGAAACCAGTTATGAAGATCTATCAAACCAACGTTATTCTTTCCAAACATTTTTTCCCCCCCTTGAGAGAGCCACTTTTTTGAATGTGAAAAGAAAATAACAAGCCGGACTATTCACCGGAGTAAACCGGAAAAAACGCCGCTAGACGAACCGCCCCTTGTAACTATTGTGGGCGATAGAGCTAGTTCATCCATGGTCCATTTTTATTCTCCCATGTTTTTCCATTCACCGCAAATTATTATCAAGTTGTTCCTGGACTTCCCCCTTTTTCTCATGCTAACCGTTCCAAATGCAGCGGAGGGACGGATGTGTCAGATGTGTAAAAAAAAAGGAGTTGCCGTAAGTAGACAGTTATAGAGCTCGCGTAGGGGAATGAAATGAGAGAGCTCTGGGGGCAAACTCTGTGTTATCGGCAGGGTCACCAACTGACTGAATAAAATTTGGAATGTTTAAAGTATACTGATAACAGCTATTTTTGTTGTTGAAGTTCATAGCGATTTGTTTTTCTTATTCCCAAAATGAGGAGAGCTTTGCTGATTGGTAATCACAGCCAACATGTAGATCCGAAGATGAGTAAATTATCTTTAAAAACTTTAAATTCGTACTTAGTACGGTTTTCATGAATATTTTACCAATTTAGCTAGAAAAAATCGTTCAAATATGTGCGCGCTAAAAATGGTCTCAGATTGTCGTGAAAGGTACAAAAAATGGTCCCGGAACGATCCGATTTCACCGATCCGAATCAATGCGGCTTTCATGGGGCTACAAATGGGATTTTTGGAGGATCCCAAGAAGTCAAATATTTTCCAAGTAAAAAAAAAAAAATTCGAAAAAAAAAATTTTACTGACAGAATTAATTTTTGCAAAAGTAACTTATATTAAGGAATAATAAACCCTTGTGTAAAATTTGCAGCGTTCTTCTTTGATTTTTCCAAGTAATAAAATATATTGGAAAATATTGGAAAAACTGCCTTAATTTATTTATTGAATAATATACATTGTATAATGTTTATATAAATGTATTGTTTATTATACAATAAATACATTTAGGCAGTTTTTCCAATATTTTCGATTCAGCTTCAGTAATTCGTTAATTTTAAAGAAAACGTTGAGATAACCAATCCAAATACACTTGGGTCTGACGTGAAAAGTTCAGGTAATCAACGAAAAAGCCAAAAAATGTTACTTTTTGACCATTAAATGGTCTAGAATTTTCTAGGTCTCAATAGTGAATATATTCATATATGAACATGATTTTTGGAATTTATGCACTCAAAAACATAAGACCTGCAAAGCCAATAAGTCTTATTTTGGAAGCAAAAGTGATTAGGAGTTTCGGACCACTGTGCGCCGTCCAGTTCGTTTTGAGCAGAAGAGATTTCTTTTAAAATCTGAAATTTTCACAAAAACTTGGTTCGCCATGTAGTTCCGCTCCCAAGCATTTCATCCCCATCATTCTAACCCGTGGAGCTAAAATGGGTCTGCAGGAGGGGAGATTTTCGGCGAAGGGGTCGAGTCGGGAGTCGTTTTCGATGTATTTTTGTACGTAGAGTCCAGTAGAGTCCCTCTTCTGTACAAATCCCGTAGAATAAAACAGATTTGGTTTATTATTCGGGAATAATACACCTTTGATTCGTGTCGGAGTTCGAAATTTTAGATCGCCTCAAAATAATTAAACTGTCGTGCAAAATCTTTTTGGACTCAAAAAGATATTCATTTCCTTTCCTATTTCCTTTCCGTTCATATTCTTTTCCTGTAGTTCAATTATTATTTCTCTCGTGAATGGATTGTTTAGGCGTGAAAGTTATTTTAGAGCCGTGAAAGCAAATTTTCTGGCGTGCCTTCGCCTTACTCTGGCGGGCGATTAAATCACACCCAATTTTCTCTTGTTCGCCCTAAAATGCTGAAATTCGGTAGGGAGCCTCCCCGAGACGAATGACATGACGGGCTTTTACCAGATCAGCTGGGTGAGCTAATATCTCTCCAGTTCAAATCTGTCCAAAAATTTCACGGAAAAACTTCTTCTTTTTTTTCTTTATTTTTTTATTTATTTTTTTCCAGAATAATTTTTTAGTGACAAAATTAATTTTTGCTCAATTTGCACCAATAATAAACCCTTGTGTAAAATTGGCGATGTTTTTTATTTGAGACCGACCAGTTTCGGGTTGGATTCGGTCCGATCTGGGTCGGCTGTCGGCACGACTTTTCCGCTTGGTCTAAATGGGCCTCCACACGCTCAGTTTTCCCGCGCAGAATTAATGAGGACAAAACTGAGCAAAAAACAGTACGGATCTGAACTGAAGGTGTGGTGGCAGTTTTCCCCTCGTTTTTGGCGCAGTTCGCTCAGATTTTTTCTAGTACATACGTAGAGGGTCTCGGCTCTCCGTTCTGTGTTTGAACATGAACTCCACGGAATTGTTTTTCAATTTCAAAGAGGGCTAGCAGGTCATATTATTTATGTCGGCTCATTTCGGCCGAAGCGATTAATTCAAAAACTCTACCTATTTGTAGCCCCATGAAAGCCGAATCCCCACATGTGATATCGGATCGTTCCGGGACCCCATAAATACATTCTACGTCCAAAAATACTTCGAAAACGACTCCTAACTCGATCCCATAGCCAAAAGCCTAAAAAAAAAACCCTCCCGTTGCCCCATTTTAGCTCCGTAGCGCCCCACGAGTTTGGGCGATCGGGCTGAAAACTTTGCGGACACAACTAAATGGTAAACCAAGTACAGTAAAAAAAATTTGACAACATTTCTGATTTAAAAAAAAAAAAAAATCCTACTGCCCACAACGGCTCAAACTTCGGACTGGCGTATAATTTTGGAATGTACGTGTCATGAAACGGATAATGTCAAATTATGAGGAATTAAAAGAAAATAAATAAAATACAAATGTTCGTTTTAAATTTGCCGTGGATTCCAATTTCATTTTCTGTAGATGTTAAGTAATAGTTATCATATTTATAAATTTTATTAAATTGTTATTATTGAAATGATTGATGAACATGGCGTTGAGGTCAAGATACGTACAGTACATTGTCAACATACGTTTGTTTCTGGTTAGCATTCGTAAATGGCCGCAACAGTGTTTCGACCATGAAGGGTGAAAAACGTTTGAATTTCACCGAGCAAGGGGTGGTTTTCAAGCTCTTCAGAAAGCCGCAATCAGGGAAGTGTATAAAGCAGTCTCTGCTCGTTAAGCTTTTTAAACTGCTTTTCGGCCTCCCGACGGAATCATCCCCTGAAATATCTTTTTCCCTTGTAATCGGACCCTTTCTTGTTTTGTAGGGATGAAAGTGGCTTTTTAGAGACCGCAAAAGAGTCCCAGGGGGAAAACACGGGATCGGAATGTTTTTAACGAACAGCAAAAACAGCACTGCTTCGTTTTCATTTGAAAAGGGTGTGAATCGTTTTTTGCTCCCTTTTCGGGGGAGGAGACCAACTGACCGATGATATGCGGTCATCTAACCACTTAACCCTCGCATAATTGTCTTGGTCCACACAGCCTATGCATCTTCATCTCATCTTCTCTCTGCGGTTTGAGCTCCCCCTCTGACGAGTTTCAGATTCATTTCTGGTTCCCCTCAAACACCATCCAGGAGTGGTCGACGAAGAAGAATTTGCATGAACCGTAAAAACTGTGGATAGTGAAAAACCTGGTTATGATTCAACCGAAGTTAATATTGTGGGATAGTGTATGATTGATAAGGTTCACAAACTATCGAGGGTGATTTGGCCAAGGTTGGTCCCTTAATTCGAGTTCGACCCTAACTTTGAAAATTAAGCTCTCACTTCTCCGTGTGGGCGCTATTCCCAGGAGGCGGCCACTGATCGCCAGCCACCAATCTCCCAAAACGTCAGGAAACCGTTCCAGCGGTCGGTCTCCAATCCAAAGGAGATGTGGCTGTTTGATGACTGGGGGGAGGGGGAGAGAGAAAGACGTGATGTATTACACGGAACCAGATGAAATTACAACTCTCCCCTTCGGCACTCCTTCCTCGTCCCTATTTTCAGTCCAGAAACTCATCCTGTGACGCCTTGGAAATTAAGTGTAGCTCCTTTCGCGCCCTCCTTGGACTTAACTCTTGCAGACAATGATTAATCAAGAGAGAAAAGCCTTAGACAGCTGACATAAATGTGGAAGCTTCCTCGAGGAGATTGTAATTGTCAGACGAGAACTTCCCCTCGCCATTGTGTTCCTATATATCCCCCCTCCACCGTTCCTTGTTTCAACTTGGGGGAGGACTCGTCGTTCCATGGAAGGCACCCAGGGAATTGCAGATGAGCTCCGGGTTCGGGCTCATTATTTCAGGGACATGTCTTTCCTTGAGTCAGCTTTCCCGCTTTCCTTGCGGAATATGCCTTGACGTCTCCATCCTTGCCCCTCCTCCTTCAAGACCTTCCTTTTGCCATTTTCGAAACCCCCTCCTTTCCTTCTCTCGACTGTCGCTCTTATCCGGTTTCTCGCTAGCAAAGCCGAATATTCCTTCATTAGGAACTTCTCTTGGATCGCAGTTTCGATCAAAGGAGTTGCTGATGTCATGGAAAGACGATGGTACTTTCGCTCAGAAGGCGAACTAATGATACCTCCTCAGAATTAGTGAACGGAGAATCTTATTCTGATTTTAGAAAACGAATACGGTCTAGAAATGTTTTGAATGGCGGAGAAAATGGGTTACATCACACAACACTAAGTCTTGCAGATAACGCCTATTATTATTATATGGGGTTATCACACTGTTGGATAAGACATGACAACTTGCGGGGATGACAAGTGAGGGAAAAAGGTAAATTTGGCGTTGAGTAGGGAAAATGCAACACTGTCGGACGTAATGACGTCATTGGTCGTGATTGTCACGTCAATGGCCGCTCATCGGCTGGCTGGGTGTATCCGACCGTGTGATAACCTTCACTCGTCCCCACTTGAGATAAGTGTAGGCCCCCTGTTTGAGATAGGTACTCACTTGTTTTCGTGACTCTCAGTTTGTGGTCACATTCAAGAAAGAACGTACCACACCCCACGATGCCTATATTTGCGTATTTTTGTGCGGTTGTCGTGGTGTTTTTGGTATACCAGATTTCCAAAGCCTGGAAAGTGAACCAGCACTGGCGTAACCTTGGTGTACCTCATGTCAAACCTGTTCTGTTCTTCGGCAACATGACCGACATGGTTTTTCGTCGACGCACCCAACAGGACATCATCAAAGGAATTTACGACGCGTTCCCGAATGAGAAAATCATCGGATATTATCACTTCATGGGGCCCAGATTGATCATCAAGGACCTCGAACTAGTGGAAAGAGTGCTCATCAGGGACTTTGCCAGTTTCCACGACAGGATCGTAGGTTTTTCTTCGAATGGCAACCCCTTGCTCGCCAATTTGTTTGCTCTCTCGGGGAAGAAATGGCGCGCCATGAGAGCGAAACTGTCTCCGATGTTCACGACTGGCAAGCTCCGCCACATGTTCCCACAAGTGAGCTCCATTGGAGACGCTCTAATCCCAGTTTTGAACGGAAACAAGTCCAAACTCGACATCAAAGACGACACCAGCAAGTTCGCCATGGAAGTAATCAGTTCGTGCGCTTTCGGGATCGAGCCTGGCGCTTTGGATGGAAAATCGGAATTCAACGTTGAAGCCAAACTCGCATTTGAGGTATCATTTTTCATCATGTTAAAACGTTTGATATTATTTTCACTGCCGAAACTTGCTGCTCTCCTGGGCTTCGGGTTTATGTCAAAAAGGACCGAAAAATATTTCAACAGTGTCATAAAAGGGGCCATTGTTCATCGACGAGAAACAAACACAGTACGAAACGACTTTGTTCAGCAGATGGTGTCACTTTTGGACAAAGGGTTCTTAGAAATTGAGAAGTACGACCCTGAGGATGACTATCTTAAAGTACAAGATGAAAGTAGTTATAAATTGGAGCTGAACGAAGATGTAATGGTAGGCCAATCATTTGTGTTCCTTCTCGCTGGATTTGAGACAACCTCAACAGCAATATCTTACATGTGTCTCGATATGGCGTTAAATCCAGATATACAAAAAAGAGTCAGAGAAGAAGTCGATGGTATTTGGAAATCGGGAGATTTGACTTTTGAGCAAGTCAAGGATATGAAACTGATGGAGGGATGTTACAAGGAATCGTTGAGGCTCCACCCGCCAGTAGGACATTTGTTCAGAACCTGCAACAAGACGTACACCTTTCCGGGAACCTCGCTGACGATCGAGCCTGGCCAAGTCGTCGTCGTCCCTTCTTTGGGCATTCACTACGACCCCGACATTTATCCCGAACCGGACAAATTTTCGCCTGAAAGGTGGGACTCCGCCAGTAACCCTCCTTGCTCTTTTTTGCCATTCGGCGACGGTCCACGGGTTTGCATCGGGATGCGATTCGCGACGATGGAATCCAAATGCTGCTTGGCCAAAATACTGCGACATTACCGAATTTCCCTGCATCCATCCACCAAGTTACCAATCGAAACGGATCCATACTCAATATTTGGCACCCCTCTCACGCCTATTTTGCTACAACTAGAAAAACTGTAAACGCAGCCCAAAGTTTTAACTGCTAAAATTAATGTATCAAATAGTTTATTAAAATAAAACAATAAAATAATAATTGAGTTTTAAAAATGATTCCCAGGGATATCGCAGAATTCGAATTTAAAGTTTGGGAACGAGTTGAAGAACAATAAGGGGGGGGGGGGATTAAAACGCACTGGCGGTGGGGCGGGAATTACAGTCAGGGTGACTGACTCATGATTTATGGATTTTTGTGAGTAGAATTTCTTCATTACGAAGGGTTTAGTGTTTTACAGAATAAAAAGGTAGTGACAGAAAAAGATTAAAAAAATGTATTTAATTTAAAATTAATTTAATGAATGAATAAAAATGTTGCTTTCCGATTATGAGAAAGATTCTATCAGATGATAAGATTATCTCTATCAATCCAGTGTCGACAGATCTTTGGCAACTCACCTACTGCTTTATGAATAGATAGATGTACACATGGGGTGAAGGGAAAAGAGGGCAGCTGGTCCAGGAGAAGGAGCCCACGTTGCCTGAACTGCTACTGTCAAACTCTGTAAGGCTGAAAGGAGACTCTCATACCTTGCATTATTTACGCAAATTGCTGCATCACACTGCGCCTTGTATGCCTGTTTTGTATTATGGAATTTTGACTAAAATATTTTTTTCCTAGAGTCCAAAGTACTTTGAAGTCCAAAGTATTTTGAAAATCTATGTGGACTAGATGGTAGCTTATTATTATTTTTAAGGATTAATACAAAATTTGTTTCCATGGAAAAGTGTCAATATCAATCTTCCTATTCACTTTTATTGTTGCGTAAAATTTCCTTTCTTGGCAAAACTCGTCGCAGAAGATGAGTCTAGAAGAAGAAACTGACTTGCCTACCATTCTGATTTTCAAGTAGGTAGGGTAAAGCCCCGTACCTCGCCCCACTTTTCAGATTTTCCTCTCTTGGGAGACCCCTAGGGCTCTGATCGAATCGTTTTTTTTTTACAGATCGCTAGGGAAATAAGTTGTCTACAAGAGCCAGGTGTTGAAATGGGTTATTTCAAGTTTTCGAGTTTTCTAGAGCTAAATTTCTAAAACCCTCCAAAGTGGGGCCAGGTACGAACATAGTACCTACCTCGCCCCGGATAGGGTCGTACCTTGCTCCACCATCCCTATTTCTCGAAATTGAGCGCTCAGAAGTATGGAAAATGAATCAAATACGTTTATTTTATATTGAATATAAACTTTAATGCATTAAACAAATTATAATTAGAAAAACATGGCTAGGAATTGGTTGGTAACCACAACTGTATCACAAAATCCTAGAATTATTGTCAAGGACGAATACTTTTCTTGTTAAGCTTAAAGTTGTAAAATTTAAAATTGACTGAAGTTCATAGTTAACAAAAAAATTATAATTAGAAAAACATGGCTAGGAATTGGTTGGTAACCACAACGGTATCACAAAATCCTAGGGGCGAGGTACGCACAAGGAGGTGGGGCAAGGTACGTACATACACACCAATTTTGAAAAACGGTCATGACACCCACAGATCCTATTTTTTTTCAAAAACTTTTTTTTCAGTGCTTAACAGACATATTGGACAACACATTAAACAAACAATTGTACGGAAATACGACTTAACTCAGCCCTGGGACGATCAAATGTACAATTTCCACGATCCCAAACTGGCACCTCAAAAACGTTTTAACCTTCTCCTAAGATAACAGTGCTAGATATCACAAAAAAGTTCACAGCCAATTCAACCATTTTCAGAGAGCTACCGAATCAGTGGCTCAAAGTTGTTATATTCTTTCTCTATCTAGGTAATATCACTGGTGGGGCGAGGTAGGAGCATGGGCGAGGTACGGGGCTTTACCCTACTACTGTAGTAATGTATAAGTACGTTAATTAACGACCTTGTCATTGTTGCGCTGTGTTGCCAGCATGGCAGTCGAAGTGCACGATCTCTATTATAGAGATCGTGCACTTCGACTACAATTATTGTAGTCTAATAGTCTAGTAGTGCTATTATAGCCCTATTAGAGCTGTTCTATTTCTAGATGTGACGGGATAACAGTTATCCAGTTAGCTACCTAGTTACTAGCCCTAGACAGCGGAATACTCACCAATGCTCGGGCAAACCCTGCGTGAAAAGAGAAAAAGGGAAAATCGCCAGGCGGAACCTCCCAAACTGCAAAATTTAACAGAACAATCCCAATCCTGCGTCCCACCAACTCTCAAACTCCGCCCGTTAGCGGAAGCTCCGGCTGGAAGCTCGTGACGGTTTCCCGTCACACTAGATTACATTAAATTTTTTCGAGGGGTTTAATGGCAGTTTTGATTTCAAGTTGAAATAAAGGATGTGGACTGGGAAAGCCTTGCCCTAGGGAACTTCCAAAGCTTGAGATATGGCTCAATTCTGTCGAACTGTCAAACCAGCAAAGACCTCCCCGAACAACTCTAGTACTTTGCACTCAACGGCTGAACGTCTTACGCTTTTGTCAAAGTTAAAACTGAGTTCTTGAGCAATCTATAATTGATCTTCGCTCTGAAGAGGGTTTCCATTGTTGAGGATGAACAGTGGTGACAACTTTAGTCAAGCTTTCTCGCCCCCTTTTCCAAGCATTTCCACCCTCCTCCACGCCCTGCTCTGCTGGTGAACTCCTTAATAAGTAACCTCGCTCCCGCATACAACTTTCTCGTTTCCAACCCTCCTTCAACAAAAGCTCCATCACGGAGCGCGCGGATTGTTTTAGTTCAGTAATTTATGCTGAATGAAAGCCAATTCACCACACATAAATAACATCCTTGCTGCCTTAGCTTGCTTCGCTCCCATCTCTCTCTTCTTACTCCACGCCATTCTCCCTTTTCCCTTCAGAGTTCGTCTCGAGGCGAAACTTTAGGATGAGATCTGTAACTTTATTATATGATTCATGATTCCTGAGCTAATTTCCAAAGCCCGCAGCAGTATTCAGTAAAGTTTCGCTGTGGAGTTTTGATGCTTTTGAGTTCGTCTTCCTTTACATTCAACGCACCTGCAGCAGAATTTCTTAGAAGACGAAGCATCGCTTGATTCATGACGTTGGCAACATGTATTCTCTCATCGGCAGTTTTTTTTTTTTTTTTTTTTTTTTTAATGACGATGGGACACAAACTCGTCACCAAGAAAAAAAATCTTACATGCAAATGCCAGCCGGTGTAAAACCTTAATCCAGGGCTGCATAGCTCATTAATCTTTCATGAAAAAAGGGACTTTCGATGGACACATGTATAAAAAAACCGGTTGGAGTTGAGAGCTGGGGGGCCTTCGTCCAGGTGGGGCGCATCTGTGCCCCGTTCTGGAATAGAAATTACCATACGAAAGAAACGAACGGACGTGGGGTCAGAGGCCAGCCCTGGGGTCACACGAACCCCACGGGTCAGCCTCTACCCCTTTTTCAAGCTGGGCTTTTTTTCTGTTGTGCTTTTTCAACGTTCGGACGATATCCCTGTGAGAACGTGGCAGGGGAGCGTCCAATAGCTTGAGGCGATTATTAGTATTTAGACCATAACTTCAGACCAGTCACACACTTTCTCTTTGATGTCTCTTCACACAAAACTTGAACAATTTAAAAGCTAAAATCACGTTGGTTCGTGATAACATCTTAGAACTTGTACCCCATGTAGATATGAATAAGTGACACGGTAAATTAAGTCGAGTTTATCATGAACTTGGAATCAGAGAGATAGCTCTTGCCGTATAGTGAGAAACGTAACTGAGAAGGGAAAATGGAAGGGGTTTACTAATTATGGGAAACGTCCCGAGCCGCTTCCGTTTAGAGTTATGTTCAAACCAAGTCTTGAACAGTCTCTTGGTATAAGAGTAGCAATATCTGGAAGCACGTTTCCTTGTGCAAAACCCCTTCCTCGCTTTACCCCCAACATTCACAAGGAATAGACAAGCGGTTATTAATGGTATCCTATTTATCCAAGGAGACAATGCCTCGAGGGGGGACAGACATGGATGGTGGGAAACCCGAGTCTACTGTAAGATAACGCCACACTTCGGAGCTATCTTAATTGTTCCCCCTTTTCCTAAAGCCTTCCTCCTTCGGCCATGTGACTCGGCCTCATTTTATCTTAAGGTCTCTCTCTCCGGTATACCCCGGGGAACTCGTCTTGATAGCATCCTTACACCTTGGCCATTTGTTTGCCTCGGCAGGGGCCTCCCCTTTAACCCATTCCCACCTGATAACCGCGCCCAACTCTATTAACCGGAGCATTGAATTAGTATTAAAATATTATTATCTTCCGCCTTCGCCTTGGAGGTACAACAACGCTTTAACCCTTGCCACTCCTTCCACATCACTATCCTGATATTGTGTAGTTTCTGAACCACTTCCCTGGCCACAATCTACTCATGTCATCTCTCCCGGGGTAATACAATCCTCTGTTCTTCCTGTTTCAATTACCCAATCAAAACGCTGCAAATTTTACCCGAATGTTTATTATTCTTTGATATGCGTTAATTGTGCAAAAATCCCCCTTATGTTTTCTGTACAATGTTTGGATAGATGTGGGACCTCGAAAAAATTGATTTTGAGTCCTACTCGGGAAACCGCACCTTATTTAACCTCCCGGAATCCTTCAGAAATCCCATTTGTAGACCCTTGAAAGCCCCATAGCGCCCCACGAGTTTGGGCGATCGGGCTGAAAAACCATGCGGGCACGACTAGATGGTAAACCGAGTACTTTGTCAACATTTCAGATTTTAAATAAATTCCTACTGCCCAAACGGATTGGACAGCGGACGGCGTACGGAGGACCTCTTGAAACGTCTAATGTCAAATTTTGAGGCCGATCAGAATTTTCGACCTACTTCGCGATTACATAGTTTTATTATTCCAAGAATAATAAACCAAAAACGCTGCCCCCCAAAAATGGATTCTACGTCCAAAAATACTTCGAAAACGATACCTAACTCGCTCCCATAGCTAAAAGCCTTAAAAAAAACCCTCCCGTAGCTCCATTCTAGCCCCATAGCACCCCACGGGTTTGGGCGGTCTGGATGAAAACCTTGCGGGCACAACTAGATGGTAAACCAAGTATTTTGTCAACTTTTCAGATATTTTTAAAAATGCCTACTGCCCAAAACGGCGGACGGGCATGTCGGTTTTGGAATCTAGACCTCTTGAAACGGATAATGTCAAATTTTGAGGCCGATCGGAGTCGTCGACCTCCGCCGCGATTACAAAGGTGTATTATTCCAAGAATAATAAACCAAAATTGGGAAAATCAATAATAGCGGAAAAACTGAATATTCTCAAATAAGTAAACAATCAGTAATGTTTTTTCAGAAAGATTTCGCTATGTCTTCATCCCAAATCTTCCAAGAAGAAACTTGGTTCCTGAGCCGGGCTTCCCTCGCTTCTTACTCTAATAACTAGTTTTATGCACTCAGGACGTAAGCTGATGACGTAAGTCTCTACTATACTTACATACATACATACTATACTTACATATATTTATGTCCAACTTTCTATTGTTAGGTATGCATCTGCACCTAAACAAATCGACTCGCCAGTACTCACACAGTGTGAACAAGACTTGTGGTTCCACGCTTATTTATAACATAGTATTAGATACTATAGTATATTTATATTTAGTAATCATATTTTACCAACTTTTATTACTATTTATATTAGTGTACTAGATAAACCTTTTTTGAAAGTCAGAGCTCTCTTCAGCAAAATTTACATTTAATACAATGTATTAATATGTCATATTAAAATTTAATATGCATTTAAATTTTAAATCAATATTTAATATGCATTTAAATTTTAAATCAAAGCGGGGAAATTTATTTAATTTATTTATTCATCGAGTCAAAGATTTTCGAGCAGCATAAAAAGCCGTCGAAAATGTTCATTGCCGAAATTATATTATAATTGTATCATTTCATCTCCACTTGCTTTGGCCCAACAAAAGTTGAAAGCTGTCGTATTCAAGGCGCCAAAATTTGTATTGAATGCATCATTGCGGGCAGGCGATTTTGTTGATGTTTCCGTCTACTGACGAAGTTCTTAAAGTTTGTGACGAGGTGGGTAAGACCTTTGAACGTGCCGAGGGAAACATTCGAGCTAATTAGCGAAGGAATACGGTTCCAGACGTTTCGTTTGCTTCGAGTTAAAGTTAAAGTTGGAAATTATTACTCGCGCAAACTGGTTGGTTGAGGACGAGCGATGACGGAAAGGCGGAGGAGGAAATCTTCGAGAGGCTGCAACGCCTGGGAAAGCGAGTTGGGGGTATCAAAGTTTCTTGTGGGAAACTCGGCAGGAGCACCCGGTTTTCTCAAAGCCCTCGTCGGGAAGTGTTGGTAGCAGACGTGGAAGTTGAAACTGGAAGGAGTTGTCAATAAAACTGAAGAGAGGTTCCCCCTTCCCACCTCTGATATTCTCTCGGCGTCATGGTGGGTGGAGACAAGTTTATGCTGTTGGGCAAGATTGACATAAGCCAAGAGCTGTTGCAATATGTTGCCCTCGTGGGGGAAAAAATCCCTTTTAGGAGGAAATCCCAGACAATAATTAATGCATAGTATGTATTATGGCCAACTTTCCATCCGATTATGATAATATTACCAAATCAAGGCAATCAAACAAAGTTCTGGCCGTGATGAAATTCCTCGAATATATTCTAACAACTACCTACTCCTTTGAGTCTTAACACCAAAGACCCCCCCCTGGATCTTTTCCATACCCTCAACATCCCCCTCATCTTCCTAGGTTTGCAGGTGGTGTCGCCCTGGGTCTCAATATCCGGCGTAGGAAACAAGTTTTCGCCCTGGAGACTCCATTAGCGGAAAGGGAGCACAGAAAAGGGATAGAACGTCGTGAAGGAGGGCAGGGGAATGTTGGAGAGGGTTTTGCCAACTAACTAGCCCTTTCTGCGCGATAGCACGTTTCATACTACTCTGTAGAAGCCTCTCCTGTTTATATAAAGATGAGACTGGAATAATTAGAGATAAGGGGCTCCCCCTCCTTCCTCTCACCCATCACAGCCCCCCAGAGGCTTAGAAAGCCAAGACTATTTCCTTCACTAATGTTTGTCTTTGTGGATACGTTTGTACATGGAAAGCCTTAGGGGGTGCTTGGCGAGGAGGACGCGGGCACCACTTTCCAGGGAGATTGTTGTATGCTGGGCTTTATAGCACAACTCTTGCTTTACTTCTCAACCCAATTTGGTATCAAGTAATTTGGTCAATAATTTTGAATTCATACAAACACCTGAATTTTCATTTTCATGGGTAGGAATTAATTCTTTTATTGTGGCATATAAGCCTTATATGCAACAATAAAAGAACCTCATATTATAAGGTTTGAGCATTACAATTTAGAAATACGATTGAGCAAGACCTCCACCAGTGTGGTGTAAATCCAAGCCGTAGCGGATCCTCAGATTATGGCTAGGTAATCTCTGACGTACTTCTTGCTCTCTTCCACGAAGGTGACTGCTAAACTTAACGCGCACAAATGAACAAACTCCATTGAGTCCATAAGGTCTATTATACGGTGTATTAATCTCCTCTCCGTGATATAGCCGTGTGTGCCCATTGATTCGCCGCTTCGCCAGTATGCGTTTTATGTAACTATTTCACAAACCATCATTCTGTGGTATTTAGGGTTAGTAGGTATGACCTAGGAGTGCTCTCATTTCGTTGATTAATAGTTAATAAATTATTGATATAATATTGTAACTAGGTAGGTATCGTAGTAATTATTGCGAAAATCTACCTCTACTTCAAAAATTGGAAAAATTCCAAAGAGTACATTTTTTAAATTAGAATTTCTGTTTTGTTCAGGCTGATCCGCATATCTATTGTACCCTGAATATCCGACTCTGCATCCAAGAACCGGGGGGAAACCGGAGAAGAAAGAGCGGGGAAATTACGGCGTGAGGAAGTGAGGTAATGAAATCACCGGAGTAATATAATAGAAACGAACCTTTATTGCGAAGGTTTCCAGAGGGAAGGACTCGGGTCTTATGACGAAGTTAGCGTTCCTTCTCTCCTCGGCGAGGCATTTTACAAGATTACTGGCCCAAGTTACGACGTAAGAAAATGGGTGGTATCCCCTTTCCCAGCAGTAGGGTCCTATATCCCGAAATGAAGGGGAAGGGGCGCGAGGGAGAAGAGAAACTCCGAGAGGCGGGAGGCGGCTGGTTTTAAACTAATTACGAGAAAGGAATAAAGCCTGTTAAACTAAAGTAATTTATGATCCAGCGGAAATACACGACGTCGGAGGATAAATGGTAAAGCAGCAAAGAGCATCCGCTGTAAAGCGTTTTTTCAACCATTCGTTCCAACTGAGAGTGACATCTTTAAAACTATTATTGCTACGAGCAAAAATATTGTGTTAAATGCAATTACGCAACATTATTATTGATAAGACTTATTACTAAATATATACATAACACTCAGTAAAAAAGCAAATTTGTTGTTGTGAATTTGGCAGCGTTCTAAAGGAATACTCCTTGATCACGCTGCCATGTTTAGTTCTAAGGATGGGACCAGGAATGCTGAAGACCGACCAGGAGGATGACACGAAGCTCTCGGGTTTGCTTCGGCAGAAGTAAACGGAGACTCAAATAACATGTTTTCGCTGGAAGCGTCTAGATAATAATACATTATATTATGACATTCGAGACAATTTCCTGAATCTCCGGAGTTTGACAGTTTGACTTGAGGATTATAGATCAGTCGTTTTGGCTCCAATTCTTACGAAATGACTAATCCTCAATGTCAAAATTTGTTATGTGACCCCGCTTTGGTTAAATATTCTTGGAATAATATACTTTGGTATTTGCATCGGGGGTAAAAATTTTCGATTGACCTCAAAACTTTTCATTTCAAGATGTGTGAATTCCAAAACTGAAATGTCCTTCTTCCGCCCACAACGTTTGGGGCAGTAGGGATTTATTTAAAAATCTGACATTTCTAACAAAATACTTGGTTCTTCTTTTTGTTGTATGTAGTTACCCGCAAGGTGTTCATCCCGATCGCACAAACCCGTGGGGCTCAGCTGAACCAAAAAGTGGCTACAGGATGGGTTTATGAAGATTTAGGTGTCGTTTTTGAAGGATTTTAGGACGTGAAATCCATTTTTGGAGTCCCAAAAGCATCCGATTTCACCGTGGGGGTCCATGGGGCTTTTGAAAGTCAGGAAGACGAATCGTCTCGTCTTCCGAGTAATCTTGATCATTCATTTTTAAGGGTCCTTCATCCGTCCAAACACTTGAACATGAACATTTAAAAAACAATTTTTTTAATAATTACATTTAAACAGATGTAAAAGGTAAAAAACAGATTTAAATTTACCATGGGTCTGAGGTTGAGCCTAGAATTCGGAAGAAATTAACAAGCGGGGGACTTAATATGTGAGAAGGAGGGGAGATGACGAAGAGGGCCGGAAACGCCCAAAGCCTCTCGGCTCAGTGCTACAGCAAGATGCTCCTCTTGAGTGCCTTCTTTTTTTATCGTTGATAAGCTGTGATGATGTACTTAACTGAAGATTTCGTCAGTGGCTTCATAACAAGGAAAGACATCTGTCGTTTTGAAAAAGTGGAGAAAACACTGCTTTTAGCACTTTTAATGTGAAAAATGCATCCTAGCTTGAAGCGCTATTTTGTTTGTATACAAGCGGTTCAAGCTATATATAGACGGTAGAGACTAACTAATTCACATACCTAGCGCCACTTTCATTTTTCTAAAATTTAGAAAAAAATTTAATATATACGCTGTTTTTTCTCTTTTACCTAAGCATTAGGTTCACCTAGGTGGGTATTAAAAGTGAAGTCTTTGGATAGATAACTGAGTGTGTCTTAGGGCCGGTCAAAACCGCCTATCCGCCTCTGGTTTTTCGCATTTAATGTTTTGTAGAGGTCAGAGTGGAGCCTCTTTGACATCGTTAAGTCATTTGCGTTAAAATTAATTTCATCCATATTAAAAGGCAAGCTTGTAAGTTGTGCAGAGTCGAAAGAGTTGATGTATTCATGTGATCATCTCCCGTCGAGACCGCCGTGAACTCAACCCCACAACTTCCCCCTGCTGACTTAGTCCCGAAAAGTTGTTACATGTAATAACCTTGTGGGGAGCAACAACGGCTATCACGGAAAAGTTAAGGGTTTCCATCCCACCCTTTTACCCCCGCGAAACAAGCGAGGAAAAGCGTTTTAAATTCACAGCTTTCCCGCACCGGAGCGTTTCCCCAGGAGACTTCCCCCATCCACCTACCGAGGTTATAATCGTAAAATGAAAACAAATTGCCAGAAAGTCGGGGCGGAAAAGGGGCCTAAGAGCCTCTCGTCCGACCACGTACTTTCATGTTTATTTTATATCTACGTGCCCCATGGGTTGGAGGGGGGGGGGGGGTCAAAATTTTCCTTTGGGCCTTCGTACAGTTAGAATGCAATATACCACCACCCTTTATAACCTCTTTCATATTGTTTCTCGTTCATCGGGTCTACGGGTTATAAATTGGCTATCCTAATAGGTTTTATTCCTTTTCATAGGTTACCTATAATAAAAACACTTGTTTCCCAGGTAGACGTTTTCCAAAAATACCATTTTAGGGTGGTTCTCAAAGATAAAGTCAGTTCTGTAACGTTGTCTGTATTGTTGTTGACAATCGAACGATTATGAATAGCACAAGTTTGCTCCCGTTGATGGTCATGAGTGGAATGACACGACTTCTGGTTTTCGTGGTAAATGAAAAATGTGTGAAAAAACAAGGCGCAAAAAAGAAAATAACTGCTATAAGACAACTGTGACAGGAAGCAATTTTTGTCATTTAATTACACTAATTTTCGTCTAGATATATTTTTCCAGCGTTTCCAAATTCCTTTCAACGATCAAAAACGAACTTTGGAAATCATGCTGATGTAGGAAAAGTGGAATGAAATCTCAATGCAAAAATGAAAAAAACAAAAAAACAAAAAAAAAAAACATGAAGTTGGGAAGTTGGACAGAACAGGTCGGTGATGAGTAGAGCTCGGATTCGAGCATATTAGCATATTTTTTCCTGTGCAGTAAACATTGAAAGTAGCCTTTTGGTAGTATTTTCACATCTTTGAGACCAACATAATTTAAATGTATCAAGCATATAAATGCATACAACTGCAGCTTTCAGAATAAACGCGATTAATGCACATTTTAGAGGTTTTCGTCTGAATATTTTGTTTTACGTCAAATTTCCCATCAATTTAGGCTTTGACTTGGGGTTGAATCTCGCATGTCGAGGGGTACTAGAATAATTTCAGAATAATTCTGAAAATTCAGTGTTATCTATTAAAGCCTACCTACTGAACACCTAGGTACGTCAAATAAAAAGTTTCCTTGCCCATGTTGGTCCCTTCTGTATGTACCAAACACTCTGGCACCAGTAATTTTACGTTTAGGTACATTTTGCTCCGTAAAAGGCCAAAAAGCTGCCTCCCCTCTTTTGGACTTGAGCGCCAAAAAATGACGATAGTGGCCTCAAGTACCTAACTTTCGTGCATCAAGGATTTAAGTACAAAAAAAAAAGTGGAATGACACCACAGTAAGTCAAATGGGAAATGGGTTATCAAAATTCGTGTCTTCAGAAAAATCGTCTGGAGATCCCACATGGATTTAATGCACAAAATTATTCTGAAAACTACGGCTTCATTCGACTTTGTGACATCCTTCAAAAGCATGAAGCCCAATAGAAGCTCCACACATCCATGGATGGACCTCACTATGCATAGTGAGGTCTGATGGGTCGTATTCGGACTCTACATTCAAACGTTGAGAACGATAGCCCGCTCGACGCCTTGACATAAGACATTCAGAAACCAATCCTGTAGCCCCTTATTAGCCCCACGGTACAGTCGGATGGGTTTGAGACAATAATTACTTCCGACACAACATCTCACTCCCTGGTCAAAATTCAACCTTTTCAACCCCACAGGGGCCATCTAAGCATCACGGTGAACAGGTCCGAAACCCCCATAAATTGAATCTTCGTCCAAAATCACTTCGAAAACGACACCTCCTATGACTTCCTGGTCCAGGTCTTTTGAAACGAAACGAAACGAAACAAGGGAATTTCACCCTGAATTTTCGTCCGACTGGCTGCTGCCGTCGCGGACGTCGTCAGCCGTCCTCTCAAGGAGGATCGGAACTTGTCTGACGATTGCGCTCATGGCTCCCCATTGCCTCGTCCCCCTGGGTTGGGAGGAGTTCGCCGTCCGATTGAACGCAGAAAATACTTGTATCGGTGACCCCGCTCCTCACGCGGTCACCCATCCAAGTACTAACCACGACCGACGTTGCTTAACTTCGCTTGGTCTTTCAAAAACATCATTATGGCCCCCCAAGTTGTAGATTTGTTCGTTCCACTTTCCTTTCAATAGATTTTAACGGTGTTTGTCGAGCATATTTAAAAGCAAATTTATGGGGGTTTTGAGCATATCTATAGAGCATAAAACAGATGTTTTTCAAGCATATTTGGCGAATTTATCGAACATATCAATTCGAGCTCTCGTGATGTCGTTAAATAGTAAATAAAGTAAACAATTTATTTGCTTTATGAAAAGTTAACTTGAAAAGGAAAGAAGAACCTAGATTAAATTCTTTTCCACAATTTAAGATCTTCCGCAGTTTTGAAATCTCTTCTGCCCCTGTCTGTGAGAACAAACCTCTACCAAGATTTAAATCAATTATTGAATTTTATTGTGCTCTGGTTTCGAAAAATACTCTTACTTTGTCTAATAGCAGCGATGGAAACCCGAATCTTCCAAGAATTGAAGTAATTACTTCAATGATTAATCATTGAAAAATCACCAGAGAGGGTTAATTACTGTAATGTATTGTGGGGCCCCAACGTCTCTGCATATTCGGGAACCCAATTAGAAGAAGCTTCAGATATGAAAATGAAAAGGACTTGTGAGGGACGGAAGCGGTGTAAGAGGATTAGCCGTGCTTTGTAGGAGTATGACGAGAGGAGGGGGTTGAAAGGGAGACGAGGGAAAAGAGAAGACGAATAAGGGCGGTGTGAAGAGGGTACGAAAGAGATCGACTTTCTCGTGTTCCCTCGCAATATTTCAGACCTCAGGAGAGCCCTGTGGGACTACATCGTAAATGCTGGAGAACAAACCAAAATAGAGAATTCGCCCAAATCCGCTAAGGAATTTTCAGAACTATGCAAAAGCATGGTCTCCCTAGTTTCATATTTCATCAACTAATGGTTGTTTCACAGTAGTCCCGTGAAAACCGTGGCCAGTGGCTGTTAGCTACATAGTTCAACCCACGACGATAGAGCTGCCAACAGGCCAGGGTCGTTTTATTTTTGGGTGTTCGGTGGTTTTTATCCACCTTCACTTGAATCAGACGACAGTCTACATTAGGCTAGCAGTAATTGAAAAATCTTGAAAAACCTGAAAAATCATTAAAATTTCAATTCGGTAATAGGTAATCCCTGATCAAGGTTTTACGCTACTCTCAACGATTGGGTTCTTCGGCAATTTTCGAAAAGCATTAAATTTTGGTGGGAGTGAGCTAGAGAACGATAAGTTCGGGATGATGAAAATGTGCTCACATCGGATTCTCCGGTTGCTGACCACAAAACTAACAGTTGAAGCATTTTTAAAAAATGGTGAATTGAAGGAGGATGCCAGATTCTTATGGTTGGCGGGGACGAGAGGCCGATCTGCCAAATCATAATATGTACCATAATATGGTATGGTATTATGAAAGAGCAGAACCTCCCGAGGGAAAAGGAGTCTGAAGACTAAGATCAGTCCAGAAAGGCTTGATCAAAGACTGCGATGGAAGAAACGGCCTCTATCTCAGTCTCAATACCTATACCTAATTCATCATTTCTGGTTAGAAAATTTGTGCAATTGTGTAAAAATTTCAAATTTTGAAAAATATAAAAAATAAAAGTTTCACTTTAATAATAATAGTAATAATATAAAAATGAAACGTTTTAACGGCACATTTACATGGTCTTGAGGAACATCTCCAACGACTCGACGACCGATTCCATGATTCAACTGGTCATGTCGGCAAGGCCAAATTTGCCTAATTTCCCTAATTGTTGCTAAATTTATTTCTGTAAAATACTCCCCCCTACCTCAAGACGACCCTGATAAACAACGCGTAACCAACGGCGGCAGGCGAAAGAGTGCAGGGCAGAGACGCAACTTCATTTATAACCAAAAATCCCAGAAGATGGTATTGTGCTAGCGAAAGCTTGGAAGGAAAAGTTTCCACAATAAAGCGTTTTAGAGACTGACTTTTCGTCTCGCCAGCCTTTTCGTCTACGCCCCGCAACGAACCTGGCCATGATTCTACAGTCGAGGGGCTCACGGGGCCCCTCGTACAATCGCATGCCCTCTGCCCTAGGCCGTACATGTTGTCAACATCGAAAAATCACTTTCACCTCTCCAGGGACCTCTCGCGTAGTCGACCATCTACGTCACCTAGATAAATAGTCAAGAAATCTGTAAGTTGGATTTTTTTCGTTCGACACGCCCACAAAAAGATGTGTGATGTTCATAAATATCCACCAAAACAGTTTATTACTAAACAGTTATTTATGACATGACATTGAACAAAAGTTGAAGAAAAACACCCTTGTGCATATATATGACGTGATTAGAACCAATGGCTTGGTTTGTGCAGGAGATCCTAAGAGTTTTCCTGGAGGAAGGATGGCGTGAACGAAAAGGCGGTGCAAGTGAGAACGAGAGAGTTGAAGAATGAGATGGAAGATAAAGATGGTGTAGCTGAGGGGCGAGGGAGGGGAATTCACACGTGGCCGCACACAAACGAAAGGGAGAAAAGGAAAACGAACTAAGTAAAAGGGGAGTTGGAAACGACTGGGGAAACTCCAAGGACCAATGAGAAGGCGCCCGCTGTTTTAATCGCTTTTTCTTACTCCACGTCCCCACCGACCCCTCCTTCACGACAGAGGTGGCGGGCGGGTTCCTCACCCGCAACTCCCTTCCTTCCAGGGAGGTTTCTCACCCTCGACTCTCAGAAAAGCTCCACCCTCTTCGCTTTATTCCCTTCTTTCTTCCGGCCCCTCCGTCGGATCCCAACCCTTATTTCTCACCAAAAACCGCCTTCACGTTTCCCCTCTCCGTCCTCCGTCAAAACACACACAGGCTCATGTCAGTCGCACGTTGACGACGCACACGAGTCTCCCACACGTTACTTCCCTCCCCGGCAACGGAGATGGAAATTCGATTCTAAAACTAAGGCGGTATTCTTCCAACCTTCCATCTCACTGTGCGGAGCAATAACATTTCTCCGTACTTATTCTGCTTTCATAGACGTCGTAAATAAGTGAAATTTGATGTATGTAATATCAAACTTCACCCCATAGGTAGTTCAAATGAGTAGAAGTTCCATTTAAGAACTTGAATCTAAGTTCCAAGGTCGAATCGTTTGAAGTTTTTATAAGCGAAGCTGGCTCATTCATTAGATGGTACAAAGAAAAATACATATGTGTTTTACAACTTAATGTAGAGGGAAAACAACTCTACCGATTGGAGGACAAAAAAAAATCTGTGGCGGTTGGTTAGGTATCTGTTATCATCATGACAGGTCTTCAGCAGTTAGATGAAAAACCACTCATCTACAGTAAAGGGACTCGTTTTTACCTACTTCATAGAGTTCGACTGGTCTTCCAAGTCGATTTTTACATTGGCCCAAAAGCCCCGTTTTCGGATACATCCATTCCATTCGATCCAGGAAGGCGCGAGTGGGCGTTTTCAAAGGGCGTGGATGGTGAAAAGGAATGTGGCGGAATGAGATACTACCTATCCACAATCCTTTTCAGTGTATATCCTGATATATGCATGTATAATATAATAGGGTATATTCAAAATACGATATACCTATATAACAATATTATATATATATTATATAATGATATACAAAACATATTATGATATACAAAACAATCAGTCAGCTATAATATAATTTTCACTAATTCGCTTCGCTTGTGATGAAGGAAAAGAGTTCGTGAAATCTCCTAAAGCCTATTTTCTAACTACACGTTATCATTCGACTTCGTGATAGCGGCATTAAGGCAAACAATCCCAGTGGGATTATCCCACTGCCCCATTGATTTTACTACATAGCTTGTTATGACATAACATTGTGTCGTGATAGTAGATGGCTCTCATCCCTCACAAGAAACTTAAAATCAGTGAGGAAGATGTGGGTAGTCTTCCGGCTCCCACAGAGTAGTGTTCAGTGGAAATGTGAAGTAATTTTCCGAAGACAAGTTTCCCGTCTGCTGGTCTACGGGCGAACGAACCAGTTAGTTTGGCTGAGGAAGTCCTGAAAAAGAATGTTTCGATCCCCGACGACACAGATCACGTAAGGAATCGATAATAAACAATAAAATTATTATTAATGCTTTATGGTTTTATCAGTGCTTGGGCACTTCATTTTGTCTGGGATGGCGTCATTTTGTCGAGGACGAATCACTTAAGATGATTGAATTACTACCTGGAGTAAAATTACTTCATTCCAACGTTTCGCCGCCGCTGAGATTATGTGAATTTTCATCGATTTCGTGAGAGTAGTAGGTACGAAGTAATAGAGTAGGCAGGTACCTAATAATAAAGTTGAAAGAAACAACAATTTTCTTCCAGACTAAATCGCCCAACTTGGTCCCGAGTCCAACAACTAGGCACAGTTTGATCTGAGGATAATTCCTTTTGGGAAATAGGCGGTGAAAGGGAGCTGTGGACGCAATGATTTTGGGGCAAAGACCGGCAATGCTTTTGGGTCAAAGGGTTTTGGTTTATTATTCTCGGAATAAACAACCTATGTATCGGAGGTCGAAAATTTTGATCGGCCTCAAACTTTGACATTATACCTACGTTTCAAGTTGTGTAGATTCCAAAAACATAGGGGCAGTAGGCAGGTTTTTTAAACCTCAAATTTTGACAGAATACTCGGTGTACCATCTAGTTGTGCCCGCACGGTTTTCAACCCGATCGCCCAAACCCATGACTCATGGGCCATGAGGCTCTGAGGGACTAAGAAGGGGCTACGGGAGGTAATTGCGCACGACAAATGGTGTGGATCTTTTTAAAGTGATTTGAACAAAAAAAATCTACACAACTTGAAAAAAAAAAAAAAAAAAAACGACTACAATCAAGTTAACTCTCCAACCCAAACATACATCTCGTCATGTTGGAAGCCCTGGAAGAACCGCGGAACACGTATGTACTTAAACGAAAGAAATTTGTCGAACTAGGTAGGTACCTACTTGACTGTGGCAATGAGTAGGTAACCGATACATCAATGATAGTAGGACCTGGTACTAATTTGATATATATATATATATATTTTTTTTTTTGTTGCATTCCACGCTCGATCCTCACAGTTGCGTTTCGGAATCTTTCGTTGACCCTCACCCTGATCCTGTTGACAACATACCTATTGCGGACCAAACTGTCCATTTCATTGCTACCTACCCCTTTTGGGGTTTGCAGCTTTCCTTTGTGAAGGCTATAAAAAACAAAAAAAACGCCTCACCCTAAACTAGATCTCTAGTGGAGAAGGGGGGGTTTCCCCACACAGGAAAAAGCAACAACACAGATTCTTCTTGATGACGCTATATTCCAATAGCTTACACACAATGAAAAGCTTACTCCAGCTATTCGACAATCCACGCAAAACAAAAAAAAAAAAAAAGACCTGCGTTGTGGTTTAGTCCACAAAGACAAATTTCACCACAAAAAAAAAACTGTGGCGTGGTTTAAAAATAATCCCTAGAGACACCTAGTGCCGCTAAAAAAAAAGTTTCCTACACAAAATCTTGTGAAAAACTTCGAACTCCTAAGCCTCACAGCTACCACCCAATAATCCAGCTGTGGTGAACAATTTTACAGGCTAATCTGACTTTCGGGTAGACCGCCACCAGAACCGAACGACGTTGAATTTGACTTCGATGGCTGGGAGCACCCTGGTAGTAGAAGAGAGCGCCGCCTCAAACAGAGCACGATGTACCAAAATCCGCCGTCCTAAACGAAAAGATATAATACATCAATCATCTCCATTTCCCTCGCTGTTCTTCCAAATCAGGGTTTCCGACACCCCCTTACCTCGCAATGCCGATTTTCTTTGGCTTGCTGTTCTGTCCAGCCGCTGGTGTGCTTCCACTCTCCGAAAATTCTTGACGGGTTTGTCACTGTGTGACTTCCTGGAAATAATTTTCCCAGTTAGGCAAAATTTACTTGTCGACCATTTGACGCTTCCATACTCAAAACTGAGTAGTCGTACTGTCGTATTTCGTGCAAATTTACCTTATTTCTTGTCGATCCAACCAATCGTCAACGTGGTGCCTTAACCTCCTGGGTCCTTTCCGACCAAGGGCTGGCTTCCTGGCGCTGACCCCAAATCCGGCCAATTTCCGCGCCGCCACACTCTTGAAACCGCCGAAACGTTCACCCAGAACCGCAGTTAAAATTACCGGCTAGGCTTCCTCCACTTTTACGACTTGTTCAAATTTTTCACAATTTCTTTTTTTACGAGCAGTAAAACCGATTCCTTATCAGCGGCTTTTGCCCACTGCCTCCATGCACCAGTTATGACACCCTTGATCCTTTCAACCCACTGAATGCAATTTTATCCTTCGTTCCTTCTCAACGCATTGTGGGAATTTCTGGGCGAATTTATTATGAATCGTCTTTTTCCTTCTGATGGGATTTTATTATCTGTGGGTATCATTAACACCTCCCGTCATCAGAGTGGCCAGCTTACTCTTCCAAGCGCCGGGGAACTTTTTTTTTTCGTGATACGGTGCCCACCGTAACATCATAACGGCACCATTCAGTTTTCGAGACCAAGTTGGGCGCAGATTTCGGTCCGCTGGGGCGATATTTCCACTCTGGCTGGGCGGTACTTTTGAAAAAGTTCTTACCTTGATTGATGGGTTTAGTGGAAGAAGAGGCCGGGGTTTGTTGTTTTCTAATTTTATTTGGCGAGCTTTATCTGGAACGCCATACATGGCTTAGGAAATGGAAAAAATGAACTCCCAACTTCGGGTTAGTAACCCTTTCGGTAGGTTTTGGCCTCGTTTCTCTGTTACTCTGTGGTTAAAACCACAGAGTGGTTCAATTCAGAGTGGAGAGCCAAATCAACTGAAGAAAGAGGCAAAACCACACTGTACTTGTACTTACTTTTTACCGTCTCTGATCATGACTAACGTATGTACCACGCTAATATTCTTTTATAACAATAATTGTTATATTATAATTTCTAATATGGAGTGATTAATAATTAATCACCCCCATATTAGAAATTTGTGTAAATTTGATGCATGCCTATAAGTGATGTTACAATCAGAAAATCGTATCAAATCCCTATGTACTTGCCATTATTTTATCACATTAGGTCGATAGACAGCCCCCCCCCCCCCCCCCCATTTTACCATTCAATAATTTGAAATCAGTTGCTTTGAGAGTTTTGAGATCTCTTGTACACATACAAGAAACTAAATATAGAATTAAAACTCCTATCATCCTTAAATAGAAATTTTGATCAATTTTTTTATAATGCACTAAGCATCTCTTTCTAACCACACAGGTTGCAAATCTCATTAAATGACGTAACTAGGTTCAATAAATTTTATTGAACCTAGTTACGTAGTCAAGTTGTTTTCTCGGAATAACTTCATTTTAATTCATTACTGATTTATAGTTTCCAAAATTACTCACTTCTTGCTCTTTCCAAGGCCTCAACGGCTGAGATTTTACTTCCTAATATTTTAATTCTAAATTTATTTTTCACCGATTGAAACTGTTTTGAGTATACCTAATGCATTTCCCATATTATTGTCACAAAACTCAGTACAAATCAATTCTTTTCTTCGATTTCTCACATTTTAATCAGCAAGATCTGGTTGGTGTAAACGGGGAAAAAGGTATGTGAAAAAGGAAAAATTAAATTGAATTAAATTAAATCAAATTTTGGCTTTTGAAATGGGCCAGGTTGATAGAGTCAGCCATCTGCTGGCTACATAATATTATGTAGCCAAATATCATCGTTCTCCTCAACTCATTGCCAAGTACTTATCAACCCCATAAATTTACCAGCCCCATTCGACACCCCTGCCTGGTGGAACCTGAGCGATTCTTGACGTCACCATCGGCTTTGTTCCGACCAGCTGCCGACTCGTCGATCCGGAATCTCCTGGTGGGGGCATGAGGCTGAAGAGGGACGCTGGCCCTCGGAAAGCCCCATTGGCCTTCTGACCTGTGGACCCCCACCAATCCGTCAGCCAGCTGCGTCCCCACCTTCTTGCACCAATGGCTACACACCTACTTCCAACTCTTCACATGCGTTGACATTTATTTGGTTTTGTCAATTCCTACTTTCCCAATATTTTCATCAATTTTCCTTTATCTTTTATGGACATCTAATGATTCTTCTCGATCAGTACACGATTTCGCTAGTTGACTTAGTAAGTAGATAACATCACTCTCTCGTGAAGTTCGATCAGTGGATTTATCAGATAGTCGTTTTCTCCCTTTTCACACCCTTCAATATCGGAACTCCAAGAGAGGGAGCAAAATTTACGGTTGTTATTTTCATTCGGCTTATCACGCGATTGGAGTTCTCTTAATGAAATCTTCACCTCCCTAGACGGTATAAATATAAGTCATATCCCCTCTAGCGATCTTCAATTTCCACTTCCTCCGTCTCGCCCATTTTCATGATTGTTTATGACACTCATACACCAACCCTTCCAAAATTAACTCACAAACCCCCTCCTTTCCCGTGAAATTAATTACTTACGTTCCGAACATAATTAATTATTATAATTTCGGGTTTCTGAAGGAAGAAGGCACCGCTTGCAAGAATGGTATAACCGACAGGCGAATTGAAGCCTCGAAAGGCGGCGAATATTAACGAGCCCCGAAATTAATGGTCCAAAGTAATCGACTAATTAGAAACCGCCTTCTGCTCCGATTGAGTTCCCCGGCGGCCGCCGTTTTACGGCACTCAAAACGTTGCCTCACATTTACGGTATCTACGATGTATTTATGTATTCAGGGGATCGTCTATTTGAGGGCGATGGCCCGGAATGTGTCCCGCCTCACCTTTTAGGGATTATCGCCTCTCATCGAGCTGGCGTAAGTTGGCCACGAAGCTGATCGGCGAAGGTGAATAACGTGGGGTTGCTTTGACACCCACTTCGTCAAAATTAGTAATGTTTCAATAATAATTATTGATAATTATTCAATAATAACATTAATTATTATTACATGACTTTTATTCTTGGTAGAAATAAGCAAGCTAGGAGATATTGATGGAATCACAAAAAGAGCTTTCTAACTCTGGAAGAAGCCCAATAATTCAAGTAAGGATCATGCACTACGACTGCCACGCTGAAGACGGTGAAAGTGCACAACATCGGTAGGGTTGGTCCTACAGAATTTCACAACTCATTTTCACGCTTTTAGACTTGAAATTTCAAGTACTCTGATGAATTTAGACTTATAAGACTCCTATAGAAGACAGTCTGTTGCTGTGAACAGTAGACGGGTGCCATTTCTACAGCTTTTCTAAGTTTTCGTGCGCAAGGAACCTGGTCCATGGACGCATTACATTGGTAAGATGGTAAGTATTTTTTTTAGGAGCGTATTGGTTCAACGACATCAACAATAGAATTTCATTTAATAAACGCTGCAAATTTTACTCAGTCGTTTGTTATTCTTTGATATAGGAACACCTATTATAGGTTTATTATTGTATATAATATACCTACAACCTATAGGTTACTTGTACAAAAATTTATTCAGTGTCAATAAAAAAAAATATGTTTGAGGGGGGGGGGGAAATCTACATCGTTCGAACAGACGTGGGACCTCGAAAAATGGATTATGCGCCCAAACTTACTCGGAAGATATTTCTGTCGTCCTAAGCTAAAAAGTTGCATGTGTATAATCTCATTTTTGCGAAAGCGAGCAAATAGGTTTTGCGTCTAAATTCGTCGATATTGGCGTTAGTTTTCAAAATAATTTTGAACTTGAACATTCTCCTTGTAGGTAGAAAATTTCTTGCTGAATCGATTGGCGATGTCAGAAATTTAATTTTTCCATCATAAAATTGCAAAAAACGCCCTACGAATTTTAGTCCGATTTCTAGTAGGTACGGATTTTAGCTATAGATACGAGAATCTGCAGGGTGTACCATTAACTCATTTTGGTCAAAAAATCACTTAGGTACGACTTTTTCGCTGAGGACGGCAGATTTCACCTCCTGGTATCCTTCAAAAATCCCATTTGTAGCCTCATGAGAGCCCTATAGCTCCCCACGGTGAAATCAAATCGTTCTGGGACCACCAAAAATGGATTCCACGTCCAAAAATACCTCGAAAACGACACCTAACTCGATCCCATTGCTGAACCCTATAAAAAAAAAACCTTCCTCTTGAAACGTTCAATGTCAAATGTGTATATATACACAATGTGTGTTGTGTATATATACACAATTGTACATGTAGGTACAATTATTGTGTATCCACTTTTGGTTTATTATTCTTGGAGTAATACACCTTGGTGATCGCGACGGAGGTCGACGACTCCGATCGGCCTCAAGATATGACATTATCCGTTTCAAGAGGTCTACAATCCAAAACCGAATTTTTCGTCCGCCGTACGCCGTCCGAGCCGTTTTGGGCAGTAGGAATGTTTTTAAAAATCTGAAATTTTGACAAAATACTCGGATTTCCATCTAGTTGTGCCCGCAAGGTTTTCAGCCCGATCGCCCAAACCCGTGGGGTGCTATGGGGCTAAAATGGGGCTACGGGAGGGTTTTTTTAAGGCTTTTGGCTATGGGATCGAGTCAGGTGTCGTTTTCGAAGTATTTTTGGACGTAGAATCCATTTTGGTCCCGCAACGATTTCACTGTCGCGATCTATAGGGCTTTCATGGGGCTACAAATGAGATTTTTGATGGATACCAAGAGGTCAAATATTTTTCAAGTAAAAAACAAACAAAATTGAAAATGTTTTTTTATAAGTATAAAAATCCAAAAAAGTGTTTTTGAAATATAAAAAATCTTTTTTTTTTTTTCATAGACAGAATTAAATTTCTGCTCAAGTAACCTAGTATAGGTATATCAAAAAATAATAAATCCTTGTGTAAAATTTGCAGCGTTTTACCAGTGAATTACACCGTTATTATTACCGTTATTAGTACCTTCAATTCCTTGTCAGTTTTTAAGGTACCCAGGCGCCACTGAAAATGGTTCGTATGCGGATACGCTGGTACGTCCTGTGGCAATGGTCCATTCAGTATTATACTGTATAATACCATTCAGCTTGTCAGAAGGGCGCAAAAACATGAGGAACCTCTGAGCTCACTTTCTCCAGTTATTCGGCTATAACTCGAAATCAAAGCATCGATGACAAAAACGTCCCCATTTCAAAGTTGAAGAGTATGAAATTCTTCGACGAATGATCCTCTTTAACATTAGAATCAGTTAACCTGCTTAGCCAAAATCAAGCGTCAAAAATAGGCAATTTTTTCCAATTTGGCCGAAAAATAGGATTCGCTCATGTTTCATCCCCTATAACTTATGAACGGATACTACAAATGAATTGGCTCAAAAGTTATGTTGTATTCCATCAAATTCTGAGTAAAGGGAGCATCTGAAAGTTGCCTTTTTTTTGGCGCTTGATTGTGGATAAACGGCTGAACTGGTTCTAATGTTTAAGGAGGTCATTCGACGCAGAGTTTTATGCACTTCAACTTTGTAATGAGTTAGTTTTTGTCTACGTCTTACCATTACCGAGAGTTACTCCACTGTAGACTGATCACACCATCACTGCTATCGAGTTCAGGATGAGCTTGGAACTACTGAACCATTTGCTAAGCTGAAAGCCTCCTTGCTGTAGATCATCCACTACAGAGCGAAAGAATGTGCTCGCCGCTTTCGATATTATTTTAACATGATATGTTTTTGGGCTGTGGGTCATTCTAAAATTTGCGACACCTGCGACACCAAAATTTGTTACGCAACATAATCGCGAAAACTATAATCACATGATTGGTCTGTAAGGAAGTTTGGCGGTTGGTTACTAGAAACTGTTTCTACTCGACAACCAAAATTTGTGACGACGAGTTTACAGTAAACATATCCATGATTCAATGTTTTTCCGTGAAGCGGAGAATTTCCAGGGGTTTTTGACATTTTTATGTCTTTACTTTGGCACACAACCGAAAAAAGCGTTACAGAAACCCTTGGCAATCCGTCAACCAAAAGCGTTACAACTAAAAACGTTCCTAAAAAAATTGGCGCTTTCGTACCGCCTTCCAGAGGGGATTGGCGCTTTCGTAATCCACCCCTTTTTACATGAAGTTATCTCTTCTTCAGCACTGAAGAATACAGCCGTGCGCTATGTGACTCAAACTCAGATAAATTGGAATCTCCTTCCTCTTCACCTCCGTGAGTAATTACGTTCTGGTCTACAAAATGAAAAAAAAAAAAAAAAGAAGAAAAACAAGATTCGTACCCTGACTCTGCCTGTAACGCCAGAGCGCTCTCAATTCAGTCTAGTGTACGATTTCTATAACAGGAAAAATTCGTAGACACGCCATTTAACCCCAAAATCCATGTTTAAATGTTCACAGCAGTATTCATGCGGGGGTAACTCCTCTCTCTTCTACTTACTTTGATAAAATGCCGGTGGTTACAGTTCGGCTGGGGCCAGGTTTTATACGCGATGGGTTTCGTGTCGGAAAAACCGCTGAAACCGGGCGGAGGTAGCAGACAGAAAATTCTCTAATTTACATGCAGAGTGCACGAGGAAAGTGGGTGGATTGTTTTAAACTCCATAAAACCGGGTTTTTAATGGCGAGGTCAACTAGGAGAACGAGGGGCGTTTGTGGAGGCCTTTTGGGTGCTTTCGGTAGTGAAGGAGGGGTTGGCAGTCACCGCATCTTTTCGGAGGCACGTCCCCCCACTCCCACGGTCGGAAACCACTTTTTAACATTAGGGTAACACCGTGGTCAGAACCGAGGGAGGAGGGCAAACCGCCGGACAAACTGCTCAACAAATTGCTGGAGCAAATGAGGTCTCCAGGCCCGGGGGTCAGTGGAAGGGGAAAAAGCAAGTTAGTTTTAAACTGTCAGGCCGATACTTTCCGAAACAAATTTTAGTTCTGGCGCAAAACCGCTTCTGGCAGTGTTCTGGGGGTTTCCCTTTGGGACCGCAAATTTATGCGCGCCCCCACACTCTCTTCCTCTTTCTCCCTTCTCGCCATCAGACCCCAAAAATACGACTTCTAGCACGTACCGCCTTCACTCGGGAATTTCGTGGGCCGCTGACAACCGGCTCCGAATTGTGGAACCGAAATAACCAAAACTAATTTTGAGCTGTGGTTATTTTTTGAATAATAATAAAGGCTGTCGTTTCGAAGGAGGATTTTATCAATTCTGCTGTATTGAGTTGTTTAATTCTCAGTGTTTGTTAGGAGGAGTGTCGAAAATTTTTCGGAATTTCACGTATGTTAAGACACTAAGGTAAAACACACATAAAGTAAAAGCACCCATAATTGACACTGCACCAGTAGTCGACAGCCCCTTCAAAAAATGAGAAAAACTAAGCTTAATAACACACGGTTTGCCGACGCAGAATTTTGTCGTCTTTAAATAAGTATGAAATGAATTTTTCGTCCAGACGTTTCCTTCTGGGAGAAAATGACCGAAAACCAAAAAAAAAAAAAAAAAAAAAAAAAAATGAAAAAATGATATTTTTATGGCCATATTATGGCGGCTTTTGGGCCATCACCTGTCGACTATCGGCGCAAAAACACACTTTCAAAAATTTATTTTTTTCCCATTTAAGTTCAAATCTTTATAAAATTTACTAGGTATAGAGAAGGGATTGGTGTAACCCATGAAAAAAGTGAAAAAGTGGGAAAACTCGATTTTGTGGGTAAACCTGTCTAAATTTCCTTAAGGTGTCGACTACTAGTGCGTTTACTATTCCGACTGACAACTCTTCATACATTACTTCCTCTACAATGATTCCTACGAAGATCCTCTACAAAAATACCTTCAGCAAGTAGAGGAAGCCGGAAAGACAATTTCATTTATCACCTCTGAAATTCTTCCTCCCACCTTTGGGAAGTGGAATTCAAATAGGCCCGTGAAGCCCAGAGCACCTCGGAGACCTGAGAATCCGAGGCATTTTAATTAAATAAAAGACTTTAATTGGTCTGGCAAATTGGCACCCCACGGAACCGAGAAGGAGGTTGAGAAGTTCAAAATGGCGGTTGCATAGCAAAGTAAGGGCCCTGTAATTACAACTTAAAGCGTTTCAGGGGTTTCAGAAAGGTAGAGGGAATTGTAAGGAAAACGGGAGAAATAGTGTGGAAACGGGGGGAGAGGTAATAAGAAAAGTCCCATTTAACGGGAAACAATTATAAGTCTTTTGGTGGGAGGAAGCTATCGGTGCGGTGTTTAGATGGGTGGTGAGGGAAGGGCACAGTGCTTTGTTCAATCTGTGTAAGGTCTATGCCCCTTCTCACGGAGTGGGGGAAATGAAAGCATTAACCCCATCTGCCGCGCCACGTCCTGATTGGCAATTACCCGAATATTTCTGACTGTTTGTGTGGAAATGTTTTACCCGGGAGGGGCCGGGGGAGTGTTAGAGATCTGTAATTAGCGAAAGTTCGAGATTCCAAGGTGGGGAGCCAGAGAAACGTGGGCGGTCTTAGAAGCGTCAAAGTTTTAAATGATAATTAAGGTTTCGGACGAGCGAAGCGAGAGGGGAGGGGGGGGGGGGGGAGCTGATAGTCCTGATGATGATTCCAAGGGCACGTACCTTTCCTTCAACGCCCAACTTTGTACTTCTCTTCCCCCTTTCGGCGAGGCCAAAGTTCGATCCTTCGACGGCAGAGAGGGAAACTCGTTTCATCATTTGGGCGGATTTGGCCAAACTTGGCCCATATATCTCCCTAACGTGGCAGGTCGAATGGCTCCCGCATTTTCGCTATCTGCACCCGCTGGCTGTCTCTCAAGCTATTTGAATGAGTTAAATCGACCTCAGGTACCTAGCGATTTGAAGGAAATACCAGATGGTAAAATCTTAATCGCCAAAATTGGCGGGAAAGAAATTTAACGTCACAAAATTTAGGGATCGTTCACATTCTATCAATATAATATATTATATTTTTTGTTTATGTTCCATCGCCGAGCAATCCAGACATTTACTGCGTTTGACAGCAAACCGCTTCAGAAAGTATATCGTTTCACGTCCGGATTTGGATATTTCAGAAGCAGGTTCACCACACAAATAGCCTTCTGCTCCTCCTCGTCCAAGTACTCATCTTCGTAATTAATCCTAACAGACTATCTCGTTTCACAGTAGGCCGGAGTGAAAAAGGTTAGGGTATATTGCCCGATGACACCAAGTATTTTTGTTACTTGAAGGTTGTTAGGAGGTTTACTGCCCTCATGAGGTTGAGGCTTCACAAGTGACTAACCTCATTCAAAATAGTATTTTGTGCGATTCTCTCTTCCGTCATGCCGCTATCACGCCCACTCGTGACAATGGCTGTTCTATCTTTCCCTGAAGCAAGAATATGAAATACCTATTTTGCAAAAACATTTTTTTGTTGAAATGGAAAAGCAAACTAGGACTGAGAGCCACATAAACGGATGAATGTTCCAAAACTGATTTCATTCCAAGTAATCGTGCTTTCTAATTTTAAGGAATTAATATTATGACTGATTTTCTGTTTGTCTTTTAAATCTGCTTGATCTGGAAATCTGTTGCACAGAGCGCTTGTTACATGGCGATTAGGTGAAAACCGGAAATATGTATGGAAGGTGTACACTGTACAGGGTCAAAAAGAAGGGGCCAGTAAAGATCAAGAGGAGAGTTAGTGAGAAACATAGAGGGAGGGCGAGGAGAAGAATTAAGAGCACAGAGGTCCCTTTTGAAAATCTAATTTATACTAATATTGAGTAGTTTCCAACCAGCCCCAAGTTATTCATCAAGCAACTTATATTCTAATAATTCTAATCATAGAGAAAATGATTTGTAAGTAATTGTACAAAATAAAAATCAAGACCACAGAATATAGAAATATCGACTATATAATAATAATAAATTGATATTATCAAGGCAACAGAATACAATCGAACACTTGTACGATTACTTGGAATGAAATGTGTTTTGGAACATTCGTAAGTAATTGTACAAAATAAAAAATCAAGACAACATAATAATATTATAATATATTTAAAATTTGTATCAAATGGACGAGAAATTACATACAAAAAACTTTGGTTACCTTATGATAAAATTTTCGACATTCAGTCGTCATCAGTATCTGGCTCTCGCGGTGGCTTCCAGAATGTTGTCTTCAGAGAATGTTGTGGAAGACATCACGGGAACTGGTGAGGAGAGGGAAAACCACAGAGTAACAGAGAGGAAAACTGGCTGGTAGGAAGGTAGGTGGTGAAAGAAGGTAGGTAGGAGAAAAGGTTGAATGTTGGTTAAAATAAATTTAAAATAAGAATAAAAAATAGAAAGTTTTTTTAATAAAGAAATAAAGTAAATAAATAATAAAAAAAAGTGTAGAAAGTAAAAAATTAAAAAAATTAGTTTTTGTGTGCAAATAAAAAACTGAGGAAAAAGGCTAATGAGAACTGAATAAATGAAAAAATAAAAATTTAAATTTAAATTCAAATTAAAAATTTTAATAAGATATTTAATATATTACAGCAATATCGACTATATAATATATAGTGTACAAAAGGTTTAATATATTATATTAAACCTTTGGTACACGGTAATAAATTATAACAAATTAAATCACCTTGTTTAGGGATCAATGACTTGAGTAGGAGCACGGCGTAGTCGTCGCAAGCTCAAGCGCGCATCTTTCGCGTAGGAACCCCTTCCGAGTCCGAGGGTATGGGTCCTATCAGAGTCCGAGGTATGGGTCCTATCAGAGTCCGAGGGTATGGGTCCTATCAGAGTCCGAGGCTATGGGTTTGGAAAGGAGCTCAGATACCGTCTATTGCGACAAACCCAGCAGGTATTTAGCAAAAAGCTTTTTCTCTCTTCATAGTGCCTTCCTCTTTGAAACTATTGTTCTGTGGATTCTGTATTAAGGTATCTTCTTCTGGCAATCCTTGACATCTTTGACTTGCTTCATCCGAGTTGTCGGATTGATAATACCCATCGATGGCTCATCCTCTCCATCCCTAATTTCTTCCTCTGGGTCTTCTTCATTTTTTTTTTCCTTTGCCTCCTCTTGGGCTTCTTATCTGAATCAGATGGTTTCTACAATTTCGAACCTCTTCCTGGTTGTCTTCGTTCGCCTCTCTGGCCCGTCTCTTCTTTCCTCGTATTCGCTTCAGCGACTTATTGAGGGGTTTTAATATTCGTGATTTAATTAGCCAATAGTGATTCCCGTGGTTGGCTTTCAACAACGTCAGGAATGCCCTCGTTACGCTCTGTTTTGGATTATTCTTCCCTCATGGCGAGCTCTGGACGGTCGCTCGGCAGGTCTCGTCTGTCCTTTTCATGTTCCCGCTGTCTTGCGCTTCGATCACCCCGGTAGGTGCAGAATAAGAATCCACTCGTCAAATCGATACTCTGAATTATTTTTGGATTACAATTCTCCAAATGCTCATCCTCATTGTTCCAGTGGAATGAACGCAAATCTCCAAAAACTTGTACGATTACCTCCGGCCTCCTAAAATCTGCTCACGACCCGGTCATTTTTCATGAGGGATTTTCACCCCATTTTCGTTTCTCTCCATATGCGGAAAAAGCCCACTACATACGGAGCCCTTTCCGGGAGATTAAAAAATAATTTTCTCTCTCTCCCGTGTAAACCCCTTATCGGGGGAGGACCTGTTAGCTGAGGGGAAATTCCCCTGGACCGTCTGTGGCCGCACTCCATAAATCTTAGGTATTTTGCGCCGCAAAAATGGGAGGGGAAGGCGGAAAATCTGTTTTTAAGAGGTTTTATACGGGAGGGGGCCTACAGCTAATCTCATTTGTGCTTTCCCTCTACCGCTGCCACTTGAAACAATAAAATTGTATAATTTATTCATTAGAGTCACCCGAGTGCGGGGTTATTTATGTATACTGTGCCTTAGGGGGAAGCCCTCTTTTCGTGCTAATGAAATGTTGCATTAGCGCAGGGGAAAAGTTTTCTTTTATGAAAACCGAGGTTGTTATGAAAACTGCTGAGCTCGTCGTGGTAACAAACTGATATGTTCAGGGATGTAAATCAAACAGATTTTGGAAAACATGATTTTGCTGTACCTAGTTTTTTTTTTTTTTTTTTTTTTTTTTTCTGCCGATTTCGATGATTGGAGAGAAATCCAACCATACGATTTGAGAGGAAGGCGCGAATCCAAACGGATCAGACTGTGATCAACAAAAGTACAAAATTTGCATTTAATGCAACTTCGCGCACTTTCTAACAGTCAAATTTTCGTCAATGAGCGTATTGGACGTTGATTTTGGCGTGGAATTTAAATTTGTTAAAAAAATATGAGTTTTAATTTGAAATAGGAAAGTAGGGCACTATCTCGTCCCACCCGGTAGGAGGGGGCAGAGATCGAGAGTCAGTAGGGAAAAAACCTTAATTTTATCGCTAGTCATTTGAGTGTGAAAAACCTGTGTGTCACACATTGGCCACCTTAAAAACTTTCCGAATGCTTACCTAATAAGGGCATTGGTGGTACAGTATATCGAAATGCAAGGCCTCAGGGCACGAATGGACCTTCCAAAGGGGTTGTATGACGGAGGAGGAGGGTAGATGATTAAATGCATTCTGAAAGTAGGCAGTATCTATACAAGTGGCACCAGGTCTGTGGACAAATAGTTTATACAATCTGGTGATTCTAAAGTGGGTGACTGTAACTGGGTTCTTCTTAGGAGGATGAAAAGCCCTTTAAGAACCGCAAAACATCGTCGGTTCCTCAACGGCAAAAACGCCGTCACTCGAGGTAGTTAGTCGCTGTTTAAAGCTAAGAAAGAGGACTTTTTGACTTATATTGTACGATGAGAAAGGGGTCGGTCCTAAGAAACAGCCTCCCAGATCCTCCATAAGAAACATCGGCGCCGGAAGAAACCCTCGAAGAAGAAACAGCAGTAAACCTTTAGGGCGTTCAACGGAAATGGATGGCTTTTGAGGGGTATTCCGCCCTTTTCGGCGTCTTAAGGGCCCGAATGTTTTGCCAAGTCTGGACGACCTACATCGTCTTTTTGCCAGGCCCGTTAAACTTGCCGTTAAGACGGCCCTGAGGGGGTTGTCAAGGCTCGAAAGTCTCCGGGACGTCCCTGAAGTTCCCTCGGGAGATGGAAAGCACCATAAGAAACTCTTGGGAGATCTAGCGGCTATAAATGTACTTATTGCCGGGTTCCATAATATTTTGCTGCAAATTTGTACTCCTTATTGTCCATTCACGAGAAAGAACTTGTTTCAACGGTTTCGCAAGCTTTCATTCTTCTTTGAGCGTCATACCTGTAACGAGCGTTGATGACTTCGTGCTACTATTTTCCGTTGAGCGTGTTCACTAGTTATTACAGAAGTAGTAGGGGTCTACTGTTTAACGCCGGCTTCGAACGGCAAATGTGAGTGGTTTTCCACGGCAAGATACTCTCAGTGGTTTGCCACTGTTCAACAATTGATAATACATGATCTTTTCCCAACTTTACACCTCATGAATCAGGTTAGCCTCAATTCGAAAAAAGGAAGTACAGCCCTTGGTACAAGTTGCTCGAAGAAGTGTGCAAATAGCTTCTTCAACAGCTTCTAGCTACTCTTCCATCTCTATGGAGTCCGGTCGCTACATTACACGATGGACGTCCCGCTCTTTGGTCGAGTTTACCCCCAACCAAAAGCATGTAATATGCTCGTACAATATATAATGTAGATAGGTTTATTGTGCAAAAATTAATTCTGTGTCATTAAGAAAAAACTCGGAAAAATTAAAACAAAATAAGTCTGTACAATGTATGGACAGATGTGGGACCTCGAAAAATGGATTATGCGTTCAAAATTACTCGGAAAACGACTCCTTATTACATAAGGAGTCGTTTTTCAAATTTTGACCTCATGGGATCCTTCTAAAATCTCTTTTTGTAGCCCCATCCTCACGGTGAAATCGGATCGTTCTGGGACCTCCAAAAACGGATTAGGTACTCCAAGACGTCCAAGAATACTTTGAAAACGCTACCTTACTCGACCCCATAGCCGAAACCCTTCAAAAACTCTCATGTAGCCCCTTTTTAGCGCCTCAGAGCCCCACGGGTTTGTGCGATCCGGCTCAACAACTTGCGGGCACAACTAGATGTCCAACTAGTGAACCGAATATTTTCTCAAAATTTCAGATTAAAAAAAAAAAAATCCTGCTGCCCAAAACGGCTAAGACGGCGGACGTCGAATGGACGTGTCGTTGTTGAAATCTAGACATCTTGAAATGTATAATGTCAAATTTTGAGGCCGATCAGAATTTTCGACTTCCGTCGCGATTACATTGTAGTTTTATTCCGAGAATAATAAACCGAAAGGAATCCTACAGACGAAGTGGTACAAATCTTTTGATACAAAAACATCTTAAGATAAGAGTTTTCTAATAATTAGAAATTAGTCTACCTCTAATACCACTCATACTCTCTTCTTGAAGATTGACTCATATTACAATTTTTGTTAGCCTGCGTTTTATAATCCGAAGAGCATTAAATAATATTTAATGTTCTGCGCCTTGAATTACAATTAAGCACTCAGTTCGCTCTTGAGTCCCGTTGAGTTGGCCAAAGTCTGTCTCTCGAGCTCTCTAATGATCAAGTTCGGAAGATGTGGGTTTTGGATGGAGCTAAGTCGGAGGGCTAGATAGGAGGGAAACTGAGGGAAAAGTGGGGAAAACGGCGGGCGAAAGTGGGGGCCTGTTTGCAACAATAAGCACGAACCCGCCGAGGTGAGATGGGAAAGTTAGGATCTAGTTCTAATGCACAGCTAAATAATTTATTTCTTATCTGCAAAACCCGCTCCCGGGGAAGGGCAACTTTGCACTCGGGAAGAGGGAAAGCGTCGGTTTAGGATTCCGAGGGAAATTTCCCTCCGCGCTCCCTTCAGAGAAATTCCCCTCCGGAGGAAACCCGAGAGAGGAAACTTGCCATTTTATATCTGGGGAAAGACAAAAGTTTATTAAGCCGTGAAACGGGGATGGGGGATGTTGGAACTTTGACAAGAGAGTAGGGATGGGCGGAGTTAAGAAACACATTAAAGTTGGGCTGTTCAATGATAACAGTGCTCCGTCTCACTTTTCCATCTCGCTCGGGTTGGAAATTTCTCTCTGGAGCTTCGCCTTTCTTGCGTGTTTAGCTTTGCCGACGAGAAAGTGGAGGCGGGAAGGGAGGGGCGGCCTCGAAAGACAGCCCTGTGATGGAAGAAGGAAAGCGTGAGGACGTTACTGGAAGGGGGATGAAAGAAAACCCATTTCCCCGAGCAGAGCTCTCAGAACTTCCTCCCGAGCGCCTCTTCCTTCTTTGCCTGATTACTAATTAAGGTGCACGTCAAAACCCTTTGAGACCTCCCCGCCACCCTTTTTCCCGTTCCTCTGCATCTTCCATTCCTCGTCTTTCTCGTTTCCTCCCCGCTCTTTCTATTTTCTCCGCTAAACCTCTCTCGCTCTCCCCTTTTGCCGAAGATTTTCTGAGAGTTTGTCACCCCCCAGCCCCACAACCTCTTTCTCTTTCTCGTGCACCTCTCTCTTTCCAAGTCTCCGGTTCGGATCAATACTTCAGCACACGGCTCCAATCGACCTTTTCCTCTGGCTGGCGATAGCAAACGATACATGCTCTTTTTGTCCGTTTACCCGTAATGACAGTCTGACGTGAACGATAACGACCCCAATGAACACATTCAATCAGGTATAAGTTAAGCTACAGATTTGTGTTGGCCTAATATCGATATTACTATCTATTGACGATCTCGTCAGTAACAGTACCTAGTTTTAATGTTAAATAGTAATAAATTCAATGATGACATTTATTCCTATCTAACATTAAAACTAGGTACTGTTAGTAGACTTGAACATATCCACTTGAACAGACTAAATATTCATTCATATTAAATATTATTTAACATGAATGAATATTAAATATTCAATTTAATAAAATATTCAATTAAATTTTAATTTGACAATGTCATGAATAACCTCAAGTAAGTATCTAATGTATGTAGATCTACACTGAATTTTATTTATTTATTTATCAGATAAATTTAGGCTTAGGGGACCACAATAGTTCAATTTCGGGAGAATGAGAGGTAGACACCCTCGTTCATGCTACCGAACTGTATTCGATGGGAATTGAATTTCTGCACAGATGTGAGAGGAATTTAGAGGGACTTAAGCAATACGGTAATTGAGTGAAAAAATTGAGCGTTTGACAACACTGCTCACCACCGAATGAGTAAATTCACCTTTGAGTCTGAAATCAGATTTCAGCTGTATTACCTACCCCCACTATAATAGTAGCTGTATTACCTTCACCTACTATTATAATTAAAGTAGGTGAAAGTAATACAGCTGAAATCTGATTAATATAACTTTACCTATACCTACCCACTTACGTCATCCTATCCACGAAGTTGGGTTATGATTCTTGGGCAAGTAAACATCAGCTGGATGTAAAATAAAAACATTTTTGAACTATAATTTCTTTTTGATGTAACTAGTCTCCAAATGTAGATTTTAAACTTTGGCTAGTTCTAATAATTATTATTTAATTTATTTAATATTAATTTCACATTCAATGTAGGAAGAAGTTGCAATATTACTAAGTCTTAATTAAATTAAGCAATTAGTTTTCTTTTAACTAACTGTTTTTTTCTATTGTTGATTATTTAAGATACCAATTTATGTAAATTTTACATAAATTGGTATCTTAAATAATCAACAATAGAAAAAACAGTTAGTTAAAAGAAAACTAATTGCCCAATTTGAACAAATTTATTTATACAATAACTAGCTGACCTGGCGCGCTTCGCTGCACATATAAAGATTTTGAAAATTCATTCATTTCACGGGACACCCGTGCGTCGCACGACACATCGAATTCCCGCCCATCATCTGTCGATGATGCACCCGTGGCAACCCGTCAACTTAATTTTTCATAGGAACAACGCTTGTTGGTTTGTCGTAGTGAAGTACCTATCAAATTCCCGTCTATCACCAATTATATGCAGCCCATACATCCCTCACATCCCATATATCCCACACACCATCCCATACATCCCACACATCCCACACACCATCCCATACATCATCCCACACATCCCATACATCATCCCACACATCCCATACATCCCACACATCCCATACATCATCCCACACATCCCATACATCATCCCACACATCCCATACATCCCACACATCCCATACATCCCACACATCCCATACATCATCCCACACATCCCATACATCCCACACATCCCATAAATCATCCCACACATCCCATACATCATCCCACACATCCCATACATCATCCCATACATCCCACACATCCCATACACCATCCCATACATCCCACACATCCCACACATCCCACACATCGCATACATCCCATACACCATCCCATACATCCCACACATCCCATACACCATCCCATACATCCCACACATCCCATACATCCCACACATCCCATACATCCCATACACCATCCCATACATCCCACACATCCCATACATGCATCGTATGATCGATGGGTTTCAGACACACGTTGTAGCTCATCAAAACCTTCCTTAAGCTTTTGCGAACATTATAAAAAAAAAATTATTGAAATTGGTCCAGCCGTTCTCAAGTTATGCGATCAGCAACAAAATACTGATTAATTTTTATATATATAGATATTGTATATATTATAATAAATTGTATAAATCGTACTAGTAATAAAAATATCATTAGGTACTTTGACGAGTATCAACAGTAGGTTGAAGTAGCTTCAACTACTTATTTCTCTCAATAATTGTTTGACATGAAACTTGTGTTGGCCATGACCAATTATATATCAACATTTGTTTTTCTTCGTAACAGTCCCTTTGAAAATCTGGGATTCGTAACAAAGTAGAATTAGCCTATTTGACGGGCCCCCTGTTTGGGTCTGCAAGGCTTTCAGCCTGTTCGCCTAATTTTGTCGGCGATATTGTTGCTATTACGAATACTACTGCTACATACTAACAAAGAATGTAGGTAATTAATTTGATTTCAAAATTCGGATTTAATGATTTTACTTTCAATGTTATCGGACTGATAGGCATTATGATTTGATAATGATTATGAAAGAAGAAATATATAATTTTTCCTATAATATATTATCGCAACGTACCTACTGAGAACCAGCTGGAGGTCACTTGTGCTGAAGTGGGGGCGATGTGGCAACCAATTGGAGGGCTGCCATTATCTAGTTGTGTGTCGGCGGGGACGAAGTGGTGAGATTTACACCTGGACACTCCTGCTCCGAACGATTACCCCAGTGGAAAACTTTTTTTTTTTTTTTTTTTTTTTAAATCCAAAATCGTTGTAGAGTTTTGGCTCCACATAATATATTATATATTAAAAGAAAAAACAATGAAACAATGATTATCATAATTCGACTTCTAAACAAGCACACCGGAATCGATTCGCCGACAACAGTAGGTTTGCATACCCAATAAGAGGGAGTTTCGAACATTTTGTCGATAGGTATCCCAGATTTTCTTATGAGAAAATTCCTATTTTAACATAGGTTTATCTTCGAAACAATTCCTATAGGAATGTTAAAATAAGTTGCTGTTTTTTTCTATTTAGGTCATAGCTAACAAAAGTTCCATATTAAAACGTCAAACCAACCGTGGGAGAGATACCGGCATTCGTTTGTTTCATACCTTCAAAACGACTGGTATTGATTGGGATGGAAATAGGCAGATGAATGGAAGCTGACTTCCTTCGCTCGTCAATAGCGATTTCTTACGTACCTACCCCAAGAGAACTGTTAACAGGAGATAGTGACGGGAGGGGAAGGCTGCCAATTGATGAGTTGTTGTCGACGTGATGAATACAAGGTTTCAGTCGGAACAATCGTCGGTTGTCCCGCCCATAGAAATTCCCTCCTTCAAGACGAAGGAACAACGGAATTGTGAATAGTCCGGGACGGTGAATTGGACCCCGTGGGCGGAACAAAACTTCCCGAATGTGTCAATTAATATGAAAACAAGGATGAGTGAAAGGGCCCTTTGTAAACCGACTTGGAGGCAATAAGAGGCATAATGGGCGTTGAAAGGGCTAAACAACCAAAGACATTGTCAGGTACGTGGTTTATCTTCTGAGATACCTGAAGGGTGTCTTTAGAGATGGCATGGTGAAGCGTTTGTTCTTCGTGAATTCACTGCTTCAGAAGATTATATCATTATATCATCTTTGCTGATGCAAGGAAGTCATTCTAGTTGTTGTTTTCATAATAATATTATGAATATTGAATATAATAATATTATATTATATTATGAATATCATATTATGAATATTATCATATTATGAATATTATATTGTATATTGTACAAGTTCAATTTTTGATGTCGTTTCGTGCAGTTATTTGGCGACGTGGATGAAAAGGTTTCTTAAGCAATTTTTTTTAACATGCATGTCACATGCTTTTTGCAATCGTTAGACTGGTTCGAAGAGCAGGACGCCAATCGTGTAATGGACCGACCTCATTCCATAGAGCTACGAGCTCCTCGCCCCAGACCATTCTCCCACCTATGGTCCTTCATACCCAGTCCTCCTACATGTACATTGTATACTTTGGATTATTAAGTAATATATTACTTAATAATCCAATGTACCATACTGTAACCGTCACAGACGGTGGTGCAATTATTCTCTAAAGAAATGTTTATATACATATTTTACGTAAGCACATTTTTAGTGTGTTTTATCTATTAGTAGCTCAATATAAGATTCTCATTCTGATAAATTGCTGCTCCTTTCATTATTCAGAACCACATGACTTCTGGAGCGTTTAAGGTTCAAATTTAGCATAAGCTTCAGCGTGTGTAAAGTTTCTCTCCCCAGTTTCTTCCCCCACTGAGCCATTCTCATAATCCAAATGTTAATAAGACTTTGCCAACAACCATAATTCTGCATTAAGAATTTCTGAGGCGAAAGGGGCTGGGAGTTGAGCGTGGGGCAGAATCTTAATTTCTGCCAATTATAAATTACGTAGAAGAAGGGGGAGAGAATATAAGGGTTGGTTTCAGGGTGAAAGAGGAGAAATTACTCCCGAGCCTCCCCGCCTCGCCCTTTTCTGTGGAGTTAAGGGTGAAATGGGGTTTAAGGGTTGGTTGGAGTATTTCTTCTGGGATGGAAAAGGGGTAGAAAAGGACATCAATACCGACGGGAGAAAACCCTTAAGCCCGAAAACCACCCCCGGCCCGTTGCCGCCCTCTGCCCACCCGTCTCAAGGATGATGGCGAGAACGGACGAGCGACGGTAAACTCGCCTTCGATGCGAACAAAGAACTTTACCGAGTTGCCACCGCCAGACGGGGGAGTGAATTCGAAGCAACGGCACTAAACTTATTTTTATCGATATACAAAACAGGAACAATCAGCAATTAATGCAATTATTGTCGCAAAATGGTAACTTGGTTATTCTTAGGGTCTTCAAGTTTCTAGTTGATAGGTTTGAAGAAAAAAAAAAAAAAAACCACGAGGTATACCTATACCTATTATATAGATATGCAACATTTATTGCAAATGAAGGTGTTTTGTTCAAAAACTTCCCTCTATAACATTAAGTTGCTCTCTGCTTGTTCACGCTCTCCATCGTCCTCGCCACCCCCCCCCCCCCCCCCCCCCCCCACCTAGATGGGACTCCTCTCCCTCGAAAACCCTTTCGAGGGAATTTTCTTTCTTAGCTATCCCCCTTACCGCATCCCACCCCTTAAGGGAAGCGTACCCACCCCCTTTTAAACCCTCTTCCAGGAGAAAATCATTATTCTTAGAGGGCGGGCTCCGAAAAGGGGAGATAGGAAAAACCAATATGGCTGCGGGGGGCTGAGTTGGGACGAGGAAAAACCGTTCTCTCCTTCTGCGGTGGAGAAATGAAAGGGTGTTTGAGGACGAGGGGTAAGGGGGTTAATGCCTGTGAAGACGCGCATGCGCAATGCCCTGCCGTCCCTTCTTAGGCCTCTTTCTTAAAACCCACCTACAACCCCCCCGGTCTTCTTCCTCACTCACAAAAACTATTCTTTTACTATCGATATTTCTTTACGTCGAATAGGTACTACCTAATTGATGATTTCTTTTTCCATTAAAATTCAGAAAACTCGGTAATTAGACCGTTTTTCAGGCAAATTTGAAGTAGGTATAAAACTACTTATTATCCCGGCAATGGATTTCCCAATCTAGAAAATAAGTCCATACAATACATAAAATAAGTCCATACAATGATTGCTTGTTGAACAACAATGCTCTTTTTGCATTTTGTAAAAATGTGAAATAGGTTATTTGCGAGTACCTAATGAAATTTGTTTAAAAAAAAAAAAAAAAACCTGCATTAGAGGAGGATGTTAGCATGGAGTAAACGTAGGTACTACATAAGTAGGACCCTTTTTGAAAAACCTGAAATGTTTTGGACCACACCGACACCAGCCGAGCGTTCGTCCAAGAAGTGGTCAATAACTGACAAAACTGTTTGAAGTTAATTGCTCAACTGTTATGCAATTGACATCAAGCACATTGGAACCACTCACTAGAGGACATAATTATTGTGTTTCATCGTCTTTCGATACAATATTTTCTAATTTTTAAATGGAGCTCATTTGGCGTCAACTACATTTACATGAGATATCCTTATAGTTGCGTTGTCAGGGGGCATTTTCCTACCATTCGTAGTTGATTGGGGACGCCATTTTGCAAAATTAAATTTTGCAACAACGATATTTGTTGTTTATGGGGCAAACGTCCGCATGTTTGAAACAGCTGTTATTTGAACGAAAAATGATGTTGCCAAAACTTTTGTTGTAGAATTTTATTCCAGTTTTACTTCATGAAAGAATATTAGATGAATTACGAGTTTAAACTATTCAAGTGGAGTAATTAATAATAATTATTGTTAAGAACGTTTTTGTGTGAAATAATTATTGGGTGCGGACTCTTGCCCGACGATCTATTCACGTTGGATGATTCAGCATGGATCCGTCTTCGAAGACCTTTGCTAAATAATTTACCACGATGAATTCTTCATCTTGACTCCTTCAATTTTGATCCTAAATTAATAAAATTTACCGGCGAAGTGCTCAAGACCCTAATCCAATGGAAACAAAAGGAAAGAGTCGGATCTCTTCAGTAATGTTATCAGGAAATTAAAAATACCGAAAACTGCAGACTGCAGACTTTTACCCCACCTCCACTTGAATGGTAAAATTTTTAAAAACTATTTTGAACATTTTTTAAACCTAATAAACAGAATATGAAACATTTTCTGTTATGTATTACCTACATATACAAGCTCCAGTACAGATGCGGATCCGGGGGAGGGGGGAGGAGCCATCAACCTCCCAGAAAGGAGTCCTGAAACTTGGAAGTTGAATTTTGAATACTCACATATCGTGCATTTTGCGACTTTTGTGTCTTAGGGATGGTTGAGTGATCTGGAAAACACCAATTGATCTTAAAACTAGACCAGAATAGACCAGAGCTGACATCTATTTTTCACGAAATCCCAAGTTTTCAAGTGATAAAGTGGTGTATTTATTCCATCATTTCCGTACTACATACAAGGATTTTCAAGTTGCTTTACAAATTTTTCCACGGAATATCTTCATAAAAATTTTTAGACTTGTTTGGACAGTTGGGTTGTACAACCATGCCCCCATAAGAGTCTTGCCTATTTGAAGATATGCCTACAAGCAACAGGTTATGCCATCTAATCCTAACAAAAAATTCTAAACTGAAATACTAATATTCACCCACCACAAATATTGGTGGATAGTGACGAGAATTTTAGTTGGTGGCTTTGCCTCATTCATAAAAACGTTCAAATAGGAGCCAAGTGAATGGCTCTATTCCGTTTAGACGTCAAGAACGTCCTCTATTCCTAACTGGAAATAGAAAATACTGTCAGTTGAGGAGTAATGAAATTCCAAAATATTGAAGAATTCTGATGTCCAGCTTCTTCTTCAGAGTCAGTAATTCATCAATATCTAAATGAATTTGGCAGTGGGAACTCCTGAAGTGAATTTTTCTGTCGTAGAAAGTAAAGTGTTTCCACTTACTTAGAAGGAAATCATCGAACCAGCAACGATACATTAGTCACAGAGGTGGTTTTTTCGAGGTGCACATAATATTATAATGTAGTATTGTATTATAGACGTTAGTGAATAGGTTTTTGCCGAGGGTGAAGAGGTCCTATACGGGGGAATTGGTAGAGATGTAACTCCTCTGCTTATTGTCAAAATGGTTAAATAAAAAATAAAAATAAAAAATCCGTTTCCCGCTGTCCCAAGCCTTGTCCAAGAATGACTTGAAGCGATTGAGCTCAAGCTAAATACTAAGCTCAGGCTTTGGAAGGGTTGAAACAGACTTAAAACTGAGTTTAGTGCTTAACCGCTTCAAGTGAAGCTGAGCTTTAGACGGACATATCATCTGGGAACCGGCCCCCACTCTAGACTTAATGTTAATAAACAATATTAAATATTGTTTATTAACATTAATAACAAATTTTGTTTATCAACCTTAGTCTAGAACCTTAGTCTTATTAAATAAGACTTATTAAGGTCCTATTAAATAAGTCCAAATTTTGGACCACTAGCAGAAGAGTCAATCGCATTAACACGATAGGTTGTAACACCATTTGCCACCCCAAACCATTCTCCTATGTTCAGCCTTACTAAACATATACACGGCGTTGTTGCCATTGTAAACAACGATAACGAATTGTGAAAAAAAAAAAAAACTCATTCCCTGTTCTCTATAGCAGCTTTAGTCATCCATATGCTTTCAAAACGAAAATATTCTTTACATTTATGTTAAGGTCACGGAAAACAGCCGTAATAATTCCTTGATATTTACCGTGTGGTTCTTTCTGTTCGTTGAAACGAAGTCCTCGTGGCAGAATCCGAATCACATTGAAATTACTGCTCCGGGCTCTACCGGTCGTCGGATGGGAACTAAAATATGGGATCGTGAATGTGTTGCAAAGTGGTGGCGAACCCTTCAAGAACTCAAACCCTCCACGGTCGGGAACGCGCCCCATTTTGACCTCTGACCTCAAGCAACCCGTTCGGAGGACCTTTTTTCATGTTAATCCTAAATCAGCCGGTCGATCGAACATCTGCGCTGGTCGTAGGGAATTCGAGTCGGCCGCTCGAAGTGAAATTTTCGAAACATACTTACAAGTTGAAGACCTTATAATACGCTGAAGGACGACTGCCTACTAAACAGGCCAGCGGCGCCCGTGATGGACATGTCAATTTTCGTCCTGACTAATGTAAACCACTTTGCACGACTCACCTGCCGGACACAGCAGGACACCGCCAGATGTAGGCCTACAATAAATCCATCGAAAGTTCCAATCTAATTAAGTTCATTCAAAGAAGTCATGTAAATCGTTGAATAACATTCTACCTTTTAAAAAACTGACTGTGGAGGGTCTAAAGTTGTCAGGGATCGGGAATAGGGTCGCCACAAAAACATTGTCCTCTAAACCAAAGGCCCAATTTTATTACTCCCTCGTCAGTCATTTATCTAGATAAGAAGCTTCTTGTGCGTTTGCCTAGTCGAGGCAATTCAATGTCGGAAAATTGAATTTTTAAAATTTTGTAAGCCAATTTTTGAAGTTGCAGTTGCATTTAAATCAAGTTCGGACACCACTCTCAACAATTTGAACTAAGATTTAAGAAAATTGTTTTTACACGATTGGTTCAAATTTAAAAAAGTTTTACTTTTATGACGATGACTTCCTTAAAGTAGACTCTCTTCTGTACGTGGTGAAGGTGGAAAAAACGCCGAAAGCTTGATGATGAGGTGACCGCTCCCTACAACACACTCAATCCTTGTGTGTCGACATCGCACAACCATAGGAACCTAAGTGGAACTGGCCCTGGTGATGCCTGCCTACGTGTGAACGTGTGCGAATTTTGTTGAGTTCTGTGGAGGTCGGGGTTCCAAGGGGGCCACTTACTCTTGTCCCCGCTCCAGTCCTATCCAGGGATTCCTTCTTTCCAGCCCAAAGTGCTTACTAGTACGCGCAAAGGGGGTCACGGGGGAGACCAACATCGCAGCCAATTGTGACACGTGCGGAAGGAGCGGCCCCCCTGTTTCCGATGAGTGAAAGTTAATGCTCGAAATCTAGTGGCTGAGTGGCAAGTAATTCCGACTCCCAATCATTCGCGGGATCACTCCTGTGAAACGTGTAAATAAATAATAAATAATATTTTAGCATTTGCTTGCTCAAAAAAATGATAGGAAAAACTCGGCGGATATTTATTATTATCATTTATGAGATTTGAACCTGAACAGGTGATATTAAATATTTTACCTTTAAATAGTGTACCTACCTTCAGGGCATTTTGAAAAGTTTTACAATTGTATTTTATTTGAAATTGTTTTGGGGAGTCTGGAGAGTAGGAGGCGCAACAGCCTTGTTCTCACAGCTGCTTGGGTTGGAGGACATGACTGGAGTTCCAAGATGAGTTTCCCAGACACCACTCGAACCTTCCTTTTATTCCATGAGTTTTTCACAGAGAGTGACCGTTCTCAACTCACAGACGTTTTAAAGTCGGATAATTGCAGTTTTCGCACAAGTTGGGAAAAATTTGCACCTTTTGTTGGCCGTTTGCAACCTAACGTTCAAATTTCGAAGTTGAGTCATTCGACGCAGCATTTTATGCTCTTCATGAAGATTAGTTTACATTATTGCAATAATGTAAACAGTGAAATTTTCTGTATCACGTTTTCAAGATATCTCAAAAAATAAAAAATAAAAAGTCCGAAAATGTTGAGATTGTTAGGCCCCCAAAAGTTCTCCCGATAAAATTTATATTTTGTTGGATTCGCTTAGTTTCTCACTATTGGGGTGCCAAAACCCCTATTAAGATTTAGAAACATAACAACCAACCTTTTGTAGGTACCAAAGTCGAGAGTGTCTGTCTGCAATGACGTTGGGCACCGAACCCGATCCTAGCGCCAAAAGAGAGAACCAAAAAACGGGGAATTTTCCCGATTTGAGACATTTTTCGGGTGATTTTTTCCCTTTGAAGCGGCACACATGGGAGTAGTTTCTCCCCGCAATCCAAGCGCCTCTACAGAAACCCCGAGACCTTCCCCAGGTGCCAAACGCAACTGTCTCATTTTGACACGCTGGGTGCCGAGTGCCTGTCCCCTGCCCCAACGACTATGAAGCGGAAGAGACAAAGGGTCTTCAGATTCCTCAGCGGATCGGGATTATCCTCAGGATCCAAAGAATGTGCATTGAAAGACTTTTTGAAAGCCGATTAACATTAATCGTGCAGACTAGTGTGAAGGGGGGGTTAGGGGGTTACTCACGGCCAGCTGACTACGTCTTGCGGTGAAGAGGAGACGTCTCCGTTTTCCTTTTTACGCTGAAGCGAGAAGTGACACCTAGCGGTTTGTTGACTATCTTACACTAGGTTTGCATTCATGTACGTAGAGTTGACTGCAGAGCAGGAATTTGTTCTAAACCGTTGTCACCCATTGAGCCCCATTATGAATATTTCATGGTGTTGAATGAAAAAATTACTTATTGCCTAGTTTTTTTTTTTTTTTTTTTTTTTTTTTTTTTTTTTTTTTTTGTTTGTCACTTAAAGATAGGATTATCGGGAAGGGATCACATTGTGGTTTACTTGGCCTCGGGGAAGGACGATCCCCTGCCAAGGCCCCAAACTTTGGCCAAAGCCCTCGAGCGCCCCTGCTGCCCACTCCTTGTTGGTCAGCCTTAATGAGAAGAAGGTTTGACATTCTTCTTTGGAAAGGTCTTTCAACCCTTATTGGCCGGCCTTTATGTTACATCTGACTGAACCCGGAGGCTAAAGGGTTTTCATCGGTTTGACTTTTACCGGAGTGACCGCTGGGTGACTTTTACCGTCCCGTACGGTCGCTAATATAATATTATATAGGAGAGTTGTCGCTCTATTGTTAGTATTCTATAGAACAGTCGCTCCCCAATGATTTTCATAATTCTCGTACGTCGCTTATACGGCAACACCATCTTACCAACACCTCCTATCTCGATTTTAACTATTTTTCAGGAGGCTTCACCAATGGATTCTTCGCAAAAAACCGACTCCAGAACCGTGAAAACTCAAAAATGACCGAAAACCGAGATAGCTGGTGTTGCCGAATTGTAACTTCATTTAATCAGATCCAAACATAAACTGCTATATTTCGGCAACATTGTTTGCAAACATAACATTATTATTTTTGAACTGATAAACATAATAATATTATGTACATAATATTATTATGTTGTTACAGTAATATAGTAACAATAATTTCATTGTAGTAACAACCACTGAAATTAGTCCCTTACATCACTCCCGTTCTGAAAAGGTCACATCCGTCACGTACGCAAGATCGCATTTTCAATTTTCAAAAAAATTTTCTTATACCTGGTTACTGTTACCCAAATAAATGGAAACAATAATAATAATAATTATTATTATTGTTGTTTCAGCAAATGGAAATTTCCAATCAATGTTAACATTGATTATTATTATTATTCAACATTATTATTACTATTAATTGTTATAATAAGTTTAATAATAATGATTACCTAATTTTCATAATAATTTTAATAATTAATTGTTGTAATAATGTTGAATAATAGTAATTATAAATATTTCCATTTGCTGAAACAATTATTGTTTCAGCAGGTATACCTGGTTCCATGAGATGTATGAGATGTATATTTTCATTTTTCATTAGAATTGTAAAAGAGACAAATTGTTAAAAATAAAAAAATAAAAAACTTTTACCTACTCCAATTTAACTATTGAGTCTGTAGTAATAAAATGTTGGAGAATTACTCGTTCAAAGTCTTCTTTTCTAGAACCAGAATCATCAAATTACTTCTTTCCACTTTCTGCGTGGTTTTGTTCTTGATAATAAGAAAAAAGTCATCTATCACTCGTCGTCCCTGCGAGCTGACTCACAAAATAATTAATTGTGCCTTTCTTCTTCATCCACGGTTACACATTTCCTTATAAAGTGCCCCCAAAAGGTTCTTTGAAGGGTCGTCTCCTCGAAAAACCTTTAGGATAAAGTTTTTGCTCGGGTGAGCCTCTATAATCTTCCGAATCCCCTTTATATCCTTCAAACCCCCATTTCTTTGTCGGTCGCAGAAAATAATCCCCCTTCATTCCTTCCGCACGGAGGCTTTTCTTCTTATGAGGTTTTCCTCGTTTTTCATTCGTCTCCTGCCCAGTAATAATTATTCACCGCCTCATCTAAGACCCTCTTTGTCATCATAATTGATTGCCGGAGAAATTACAGCCTTAAGGCTATTCGAACCAGAGAACGGTTCTGCATAAAACATGTGGTAGAGTAGGTACCTACATACCGAGTTTTAAAATGTTCGTGTTATAATTTTTATGCTCAGGGGCCTTTACTTATTTGAAATTTTCAAGATTTCGAATGATATAAAATTATCTTAGAAATTATTTTAAGATATTTGTTTAAATTTTTATTTCGAATGCAAATCTTGTTTTTTAGTTTTCCATTCTATACCATTTTTATCATTTTTATTTATGATTTATTTATTCATCCCCCGTATCCACCCCTATCACCTCTTTACCACTTGCCTCTCTTCCAAAAAACATCACATGGGACCTCCTTCGGAACTCGATCCTGGACAATCGAAGTTCGATTATCGAACCCACGTAATCGATGTTTAGAAACTATGTACATCGATGCCACGAAGATCAGGGGCGGTTGATTGAAACGAATGTTCGAAAATGTCAATGAATATTTACTTAATATTTCGTAAGGTAGGTTCGTAAAAAAATTTCGTATACTCTACGTCCTAAAAATTTAATGTTAATGAGTATAATAATATTATACTGTTTTATATGTTTTATATTATAAAACATGTATAATATAATATCTGATTACAGTATACCGACTACTAAGGTTACTTAGTAAATCACGCCCTTGAAACATGGTTGTTGATATTTTGTAGAGTTATAGTTTCGTCTGGCAGGCAGCGAGGGTAGCTCTTGAGGGGGGTTGATGGCTGAAAAAATAAGGCAGGAGAATCGGTTGAAAAATATCAACGCTTGAGCCCTCTGTTGTTCCCCTTCTGAACTAAAATCTCCCTTTTTCACAACCAAGGGCGGAAAAAATTGGCGGGACGGCTCCATGACACACCACATTACCTTCAACAAACATGATTCGATCGTGACGTCAAATTCGTGTGCAACGATTCTAACAACAACAACAACAACAACAATATAATAATAATAATAATTAGAAATTCAACAACTGTACACTAGGAATACAGTCTTGTAAAGTTTTACAACAGCCAATAGTCCCCGAAAGTTAGTCGAAAAAGACACCTCATTCGATCGCCGAGCCAGAGTCCTTCAGAAGCCCTATTTCTTGCCCCACCTACAGTGGAATCAAATGAGTCAGAGACCCAGGATTCCAAGTCCAAAATAACATCAAAAGCGACATCCAACTCGACCACCCTAACACCTCCACAAACCCACTTATTGGCCCCGTTTTTTGCCTTACAAAGCCCCAAAGGATAAAACCCTCGTAGCCACAACTAAATTTTAAAATTTAGTTGTGGCTACGAGGGTTTTATCCTTCATATTGGCCATGGAGGGAAGAAAGTTCTTTCCTCCATGCATATTGGCAAAGTCGATATTGGCAGGATTTCATTTGAGAACAATATTTTTTTTAAATTTAGGTTACTTACTCACTATAATAATTATAGTAATAATTATTATTTCAGTAAGTTACCTAAATAAAAATTAGGTACTACCACGAACTTCACAAATTCCAAAATCTACTAAATTCACGAACCCATGAAGGGAACTTTCTGTGCAGCTCCGTGATGCTTTTTTTTAAAGATGAAAAACTGCTAACATTATAAAAAAAGTGTTAGGTAATAGTAAATTCCACTGAAATTACTAGTTTTTCTTCTACGCAGTTTTATACATTTTATTTTTGGTGTATTGGAATGGATTTACCTTTTATGACGAGTAGATTTCCAAAATCAAAAGTCCGTCCGCCGACCGTTTTGAGCAGTAAGATTTTTTTGTTTTAATCTGAAATTTTGATATAATACTCGGTTCGCCCGTGGTGCTCTGGGGGATTTTTAAGGGTTTCGGCTTTGGGGTCGAGTAGGTATAAGTTTCGAAGTATTTTGGTCGTAGAATTCATTCATGGGTGCGCCACATCTGTCCGAACACTGTATATTATTGACAGAACTTATTTTCGCGCAAGACTTAGTAACCTATATCAAAGAATAATAAACCCTTCTGTAAAATTTGCAGCGTTTTGATAATAACATACATATTATTATCAAATATTATTATTATCTAAATTTAAGTAATAATAAACCAAAGAATAATCATTATTATAACCCCATGTGTAAGATTTGTAGCGTTTTGATAATAATATTTAGATAATAATAAACCAAAGAATAATTTTTATTATAACTCCTTGTGTAAGATTTGCAGCGTTTTTATTACGGCATCAGGTTGACTCAGCACGCTGTTTGAAATCGGGCAATGGACGCTCCCACCTTGTCCTACCATGTTTTCTTTTTAGGTGGTAAAGAAACCTCTGGTCCGCTTTGAAACGCTCTCTTCCAGCGCCCGTACAAACGAGGTCCGCATTACCGACTCGGAACCCCTCCAGAGACCGGTTGTCTCCGTTACCGACATGAGGGGAAAGAGTCGATATCGTTGTCAGCTAGTACAGCAAGCCAACGACAGGATGCGTTGTGATCTTCCCGAAGGGGATGTCTGCCGAATGTCAAGATGCTTTAAGTCTGTCAAGATAATTACAGAAAATGAAATGAAAAGCGTTATATTTTAAAGCCTACAGAAGATACAAGGTTATCTAAAATAATATTTTATTAGAAACATTGTAAAATGAGAAGATTGTTTTAACAATTTTCTAACAAAAAATTTTGTTTTAAAAAACAATATTTTTTGTTAGAAATTAAAATGTACATTAGGTATGTACATACTATGTACACCTACCTATTAGGTAGTTTTATGCCGAACACTCAACGAAATTGAAAATCAAAAATATTTAATACTAAATAGTAAACACCTACCTATTTACAATAATTATTTAAAATCGCACATTTAGGTTTTTATTCTTGGAATAATACACCTATGCAATCGCGACGGTGGTTCGGACGAAATTCTAATCAGCCACAAAATTTGACATTCAGCACACACCGATTCCAAAAATTAAATGTTCGTGGGCCGTTCGAGCCGTTTTGGGGCACGAGGAATTGTTTTAAAAATCTGAAAATTTGACAACATACTCGGTTAACCGTCTAAGTAGTTGTGCCCGCAAGGTTTTCAGCCAAATCACCCAAACCCGTGGGGCTCTGTGGGGCTAAAAAGTGGCTACGGGAGGGGTTTTTTTCATGGTTTCGGCTATGGGGTCGAGCTAGATGTCGTTTTCGGAGTATTTTTGGACGTAGAATCTATATTTGGGGGTCCTAGAACGATTAAATTTCACCGTGGAGATCTATTGGGCTCTAATGGGACTACAAATGGGATTTTTGAAGGATCTCAGGACCTAAGATATTTTCCAAGTAAAATAGTACATTATTAAATTATAATTACTATTTTGCGTCATAGTTGTTATGAACGCATTATAATCCATTTTTCGTGGTCCCACATATGTCCAAAAAAATGTAAAGATTTTTTTTTTTTCTTAGCATTTATGCTATAAACCCTTGTGTAAAACGTGCAGCGTTTTAATAATATTATTAAATATTAACGTGTCCCACCCCCTCCACCGTAGTCGTCCGAGCCGCTTTGAGCAGTAGGAATTTTTTATTAAACCTGAAATTTTATCAAAATACTCGGTTCCCCATCTAGTTTTGTCCGTATGTTTTTCAGCCCAACTGCTCAAACCCGTGGGGCTGAAAAGGGATACGGGAGAGGGTTTTGCATGAGATTGTGATACCGAGTGGGGAGTAGTTTTCGGGGTATTTTTGGTCGTCGAACTCTTTTTTTGGGATCCCAGAACAATCCGTTTTCACCATGAGGATCTATAGATCCTCATAGATGAGGCTTTCATGGGACTACAAATGAGGATTTTGAAGGATGCCAAGAAGTGGAATTAATTGTCGTTTTCCGACTAAGTTTAGACGCATAATCCATTCTTTGGAGTCCCACATCCGTCCTCCATATCTGAAGTTCTGAAGTCCCCCCCCCCCCCCCCCAACAAAAAGAATCCTAAGTCCACTCCTGCTATCTTCACCCTCTTCTGGTAACCTCTTTGGGCTTGGGAAGGCGGGTGAATGAAATGTGGACATTAACTGGACAATTCCTATGGCGACTTGGCTTGTGGGGCCACGAATATTGACCAACGAATATTGACGAAAATGGGATTTATTTACCTAGGTAGGTAATTTTATTCAAGATGTTGGTTTTGTTCCGTATCCTATGTTTAAAACGCTGCACATTTTACACTGGGGTTTATTATTCTTTGATATAGGTTACTTGTGCAGAAATTTAATTCTGTGTCAATAAAAAAGAAATTTTTTTTATATTTTTTTTTCAAAATGTTTTTTGGCCGGGTGCGTAGTGGGGCGACAGAAGGTGGTCGAGTCTATACGTGTTTATTCTCTCAAGCTTTCGGGGAACAGGGTGCCATCTTCAGGATACTGGGGATAAGACCTTAGTATTAGCGACAGTGATGACTAGATTAGGTATTTATGTAGTATGGGGTAGTTGTAGGCTTACTTTCGATTCAATATTGGTAACGTCTCCGCACAAATCGCTAGGCCTTTGACTATTGAATTTTCATTTTTGATAGATAAGTCATCTCAAGGTGAAGAGGGACTCTAATTCCTTCTCGCGAAATTCGCAGGAGAATAATATTCCTATTAATAGAAGGAGTTTTCCCATCGCAATTCGCCGGCAAGAAGGAACCAATTAAGAAATTTGCTCGTTACCCGGAGAGCTGAAGGAGGTCTTATAAGGTGAAATCCGATCCCACCGCCTTCTTCAGACCTTCTAATGAACTATAAAGTTGGATAATTAGCTAACCCCCGTTAATAATTCTGTAGTGCGTCGCACCCATCTTTTATGTTATCGTACGAGGTGCTGGGATTCGAGGATATGAGCTTGTTAAAATTGCCAAGGTCCCGTGCCCTTTATCTATCTCTGGGGCTCCTCACAAAAATACAGGGTAGTGACATTATGTAATTTTTAAAATCCCATTAAAAACTCTCTGCTAAGAAATGAATTTTCTGTAACTCATTTTTAGCTGAAGGATTTTTAAAATTTCAAATAATGACCAAACGCTCAGTTATTCTTTTGCTGTAGGCTACTAGCTCGTTGATAATTATTATACTAGTTCTAGTATCTATTTTATCATAAATGTGTGTAAAAATAGGTTTTGAAGGAGCAGACACTCCTTACCACTAGTATGAGGGTGAAGAAACCGGTCTTGAGCGAGCAGGAACCGGGTTTCAGAGCCGAAACCAGTTTCAAGGGAGTGGACACAAGTTTTTGGAAGCTGAAACAGATTTTGAGAGAGCAGACGACACACGTTGCTTGGAAGCAGAAACCAGATCAATTCTTTGGAAATTCTGATGGGAACAAATTTTCCCTGTCAGAGTGTAAGTTGTACCTATGACCTACGATAGATGACTTGACTTCGCACTTTACAAGAGTTCATCTTCGAATTTCTCAGTTACCTACCAAAGATGTTTATTAATAAACATCTTTGGCATGAAAGAAGCATTTTGGTATACTTATCTGTCAACCCGCCACAATCGGACCCTAAAGTATCGACTGCAGTGGCAGGCATCCCCAACTCATCAGAAGGAGAAAAAAAATCTGTAGATTGTTCGAACAGATGTGGATCCTCGAAAAATGGATTATGCGTCCAACATTTACGAGAACATTTGAACTCCTGGGATCCTCCAAAACTTCCATTTGTAGCCCCATGAGAGCCCAATAGATCCCCACGGTGAATTCGATTCATTCTGGGACCCCCGAAAATCGTCGTTGTCACAGCGACTTGGCACAACTTCATTTTTGACCCTTGTGCCATTCGCAAACTTTGAGATGGTCAATTTTGTCATGTTGGTTAACCACGTTCCAAATCAGTTTTTTGTACTTCCTGGAATGAAGCCAAAATTCAATTGTGCCATGTTGCTCTGACATTGACGAAATGGATTCTACGTACCAAAATACTTCGAAAATGACACCTAAATCCTTCCCACAGCCGAAACCCTTCAAAAAAGCCCACTCGTAGCCCCATAGAGCCCCACGGGTTTAGGCGATTGGGCTGAAAACCATGCGGGCATGACTAGATGGTTGAGTACTATGGGTCCTACTGCCGTTTTGGGCAGTAGGAATTTTTTTTAAACATCTGAAATTTTGACAAAATACTTGGTTTACGATCTAGTTGTGCCCGCAAGTTTTTCTGTCCGATCGCCCAAACCCGTGGAGCGCTATGGGGCTAAGACGAGGCCACGGAAGAAGTTTTTGAAGGGTTTCGGCTATGGGGTCGAGTTAGGTGTCGTTTTGACATTTTATGTCTTTACTTTGGCACATAAACGAAAAAAGCGTTGAAAGTGTTAAAAAAGCGTTACGGTTGGATTTTTGAAGGATCCCAGGAGGTTAAATAAGGTGTCGTTTCCGAGTAATTTTGGACGCATAATCCTTTTTCGAAGTCCTACATTTGCCCAAACATTGTACAGAAAAAAAGTTTTTTAATTTTTCCAAAATGACAGAATTAATTTTTGCCCAATTAACCTATAGATATCAAAGAAAATAATCCCACGTGTAAAATTTTTACTTTAACGAGGGATCCCATCGCTAAAACCTGTTTCCAGGTTTTAAAAAAGTCAATAAAGAGGTTCCTCATAACCTAGCTCAAAAATTTGCTATGTTGCAGAGTTCGAAATTTCTTGTTCAGTTGTTCATGATCAAAGTTTGACTCGTAATCAAGCGATGGTGGATTCGCTTCAGAAACGAATTTCTGAGTAAATAAGTCGCTGATTCACACTGCATTCAGCCGGTTTTGGGACAATCGATGGCGCACCCAAAAATTTCTTCGATTCAGTTCAAACGTCCCTGTGCTGCCCAATTCATAGATGAGCATTCCACTCTCGTGAACTGCATTGTAAAAGAGGAGGTTAAGTTTCGGTCCACCGCCCGGGTCCCGCACTTTAAACTCAAAGGGCACACAAAATTGGCGAGTCACTAATGAACCTAATTCAATTCTGATCTTACGAAACCCGATACAAAGGACTGCACTCGCTTGCACCTCGCCCGCAAACTGGCCGAGCTTCAGATCCGTTGAGGGCGGGACGTAAGTAGACCTTCAAACGGTTCAGTCCCCCGGAGGTTTTGCGCTGTGTGCCCCCCCCCCCCCCCCCCCCCTCAAAATTTGCTCACCTCGCGAAAACCGCCCAACCTTTTACCCTTGATCCCTTTTACTCCTTTCCACATTATTTGCTGCATCCTACAGTCCTCTAAAATGCGATTGCAACTACAACAAACTCCGCACAAACCCGATGCAGTGTATTCAAACATGGAAAAGCGTTGGCATCGGCTTTCAACATAATTATTTTGTCTGTAGTTCACCTATTTGGATTCTCCTGTGTACACTGGCTTTACTGGTAACATCCTGATTAATTTGGGAATCCATTAGTCGCTATAGTGTGCTCAGCAGACTTGATGGAGCATTTTGTGACAATTTTTTTTTTCTTCTTCTAATTTTACAAAAAATTCTAATCAACTTCAATACTTGAAGACCACAGGGAAAAAGGGAAATAACTAAACTTTTTTATACTTTTCAGGAGAGCGTTTTTACTGCCGAAACGCTACCTATTTTCCTCATGTGGGCCACATTGAAAAAATGTGAAAATACCTAAATTTGCCTTTCGAACTGTAGATTGTGGATTTTTGGTCAGTTCCTAGATTGCAAATATTATTGGGTGAAAAATACTATGCCGAACGCCCAAAGTAAAAAATTAATGTCGATGTTACATTTGATGTTCAGTGGAAAAGAGGGGCAACTTCTTGCTCTGCGGATGTAGACCTGATGGCAAATCTTTTATAAAAATAAGAAAAAGTGTATACACGTGTGAGGCCTCCCTATTCAGATCTCGGGCGGATTTCATTAGGCGGCCTGGGTTAGGCCGGTGCTCAAAACGCTGCAAATGGGCGAGTGAAGTAAACCCTCCAGATCTGCGTTAGATGGGAGAGCGAAGCGACTCCCCCCCCCCCCCCCCCCCCCGCCCACGTGGTAGCTACTGGTTTGAATAAACATTGTATTTACTTTGGAATACTAAAAAAGTTTAAGCTGGTATACCTTCACCTCTTTTAATTTGGTAGGTTAATTCATGTTTCTTAGGCATTCTGGTGATTGTGAACCATTACCACCACAAGAGGGAAATTTCACGCCCTCCGGGGACGTTCATTTTCTTCAACCTTTTGCTCGACAAACCCCCGAGGGCGCTCTTCTTCAAACAAAGGATTTTCCCCGAAAACCCTTTTAATTAAAGTTTCTTACTCCGCGGGGGCTATTGTCCTTAAAATAGTAATTTCGAACTTTTATTATCATAACTTTCACACCCTCGGCGGGGTAGGGAGCCATATATGGAAAAACTAATTCAATTTACTCCGGGAGCCCCCGCCAGCCTAAGGTGAACCTTCGAGCGCCATTATTTATCCTAATGAAATCGCGAAATATGAGGGAAAGCGTGCAAAACTCCCCGTCTCGCAAATGAAAATATAGTTGGGTCGGGCGCACGAATTAATCACCGAAACTTTCCAAGTATTTTCCTTGTTTGGATCTTGTTGAGTTCGAGGAAAATGAGTTAACGTGAGACATCAAAAATGAACGGCACTTCAACCGTTCAAAGCCCGCATCAACGTTAAATAATTTATTGTCCTTTGTTTTCCTATCAAACTGCACATCGTGCAACAACGTGCAATGAATACTCGGCGTCCCATTTTCAATTGCGAATTACGTCAGTTATTGTTGTGAATATAAATTCTGGTCAGTGTGGAAACTGGAACATTGTATATTATAGGGCTACATCTGAACGTTGGAATGAGCCATTTCTAGCTTATTGTTTTGAAGCGTTCATATGGCAGATCGAAAACTGTTGAAGAGCATACATTGAGAAATAATGGGTAGTAGTGTATAGGAGTTCAGCGTTGCGTTGAATTACTATAGCACGTTGATGGCTTATGTTTGTCGTGACACTATAAAGAGCAGCGATGATAGAAAGGGGCGATTTGGGCTCAGGAAGCGAATGCCAGAAATACCGAAAGCCGGACGAGGGATAATAAGGGACATGCGGCACATGGAGGGTGGGATATGGGGTGAGTTACAATAACTTGGAAGTCTAAGCCCGCGAACGGGGGACGGCGGGCCATTGGTGGCTGGCCAGCGATGAAAGATCGGCCTGGAGATGGAGATTTGTTTGGCGCGAGACTCCCTTCAGTGCACCGAAGGGCGACACAAACGCTATGGTCTGAACTCCGATAGACTTGGAAGGCTGGATTGATCTTGGATGGATGATTGATATGACATATTGTGTAGGTATATTATTTAGGTATGTGATAGTACCTATATCAAAAATTCATTCTCAAAAATTGGTAGGTAGGATATCAAAAAATCATTCTTAAAACGCTGCAAATTTTACACAAGGGTTTATTATTCTTTGATATACGTTACTTGTGCAGAAATTTAATTCTGTCAATGAAAAAAATTTTTTTGGATTTTTTTGTTCAAATATGTGTTTTTTCAAAAATTCTGTATTTTTTACTCGAAAAATATTTAACATCCTGGGATCCTTCAAAAATCCCATTTTTAGCCCCACGAATGCCCTAAAGATCGCCCCAGTAAAATCGGATCGTTCCGGGACCCCAAAAAATGGATTCTACGTCCAAAAATACTTCGAAAACGACACCTAACTCGATCCCATAGCTAAAAGCCTTCAAAAAACCCTCCTGTAGCCCCATTATAGCCCCATAGCGCCCCACGGGTTTGGGCGATCGGACTGAAAACCTTGCGGGCACAACTAGATGGTAAACCAAGTATTTTGTCGAAATTTCAGATTTTTCCTACTGCCCAAAACGGCCTGGACGGCGGACGGCGGACGGCGTACGGCGGACGGACATTTCGGATTTAGAATGTAGACCTCTTGAAACGGATAATGTCAAATTTTGAGCCCGATCGGAGTCGTCGACCCCCGTCGCGAAAACATAGGTGTATTATTCCAAGAGTAATAAACCAAAATTGGTCTATTTTCATGAGTTGCGGAAATTTCTGAAGCTTGGAAAACGTGAGGTTCTCCCAAGAAGCATAGTTCAAACTCATGCTAAAAAAAGTCAAATCGGAATTTTTGAAAACCATCCGCTCCCGGATTACTTTGCTGGAAGTTGCGTCCACGCATGCATGTTGATGTCTGACTCCCATACCACAGGAGTCACCCACCTTTCATTCGGTTCATTCCCTTCCGCGGGCAAAGGAACCCGGGAAATGTGTCGGGCAGGCGGGAAGAACGAGATTACTCCTGAATGGAAGTGTTTATGAATTGTGGGAGCTTTCCTGGGTGGCTCGGTGGAGGCTAAGCCCCCCTGGCCCTGTTCTCTTATACAAGTTGCGAAGGGGTGGAGGCTAAGCCCCCTATATCTTTCACTTCTCCACACTCCGTGAAAGGGCACCGGGGTGAATGCAAAACGTTCAGTAGACGACTCGCACGTCTGCAACGTCATACATCGCCACCTCTGAACCGTAGGAATTCTGGGAATGATGTCACAAATGGGATTTTTGAAGGGTTTTGTCCTGAAAGTCTAGTAATGTTGGACGGAGAATCGATTTTTGGTGTGTCCTCCAATTAGTCGCCTTTTTACTTCATGCACTTTCCCCAGTGATGGTTCTTGTTGCTTCACACAAAGACTCAACTGGTCCCCGGTGGTAAAAGAAGGCGGAAAATACGAGAGAGTTTGGCAGAGAGAAAAGGCGGAGAACCGAGTATTGAACCGATTCGTTCTTTTACACCCCCACCACCCCGTCAGAGTTTTGACGGAGAATTATGGCGCTCGGGGTTCTTTCCTTTTCTCCCTTTTCTCTCCGTCCCGAGGCGATGGCGAACTTTAAGAATGAGTTGGGATTGGGGAAGAGTCTCGGGAGCAAACTGAACTTTGGTCTGGCTTGGCAATCATTTCTCGTTGATTAAGTACTGGCTTCTTCTGTGCGAAATAATGGGTATTGATGACAAGAACGAAAAATAGACTCTACTCGTAACATGCTGCTGTTGTGCGATTAGCTTTCTCAACAACAATAAACGAATAAAAATAGTGCACATTTAACATTTGGGTTTATTGTTATTTTGTAGGTGAAAATTATGCAAAAGAGAATTCTACGACAATAAAAATCATTTTATAAAACTAAAGAGGCGCCTGTACATTTGTTCAGTGTTTGGACCAATAAGGAACCCCCATAAATGGATGATTTTTGGGCGTCCAAAAACATATCGAAAAGCGACACCCCACTCGATTCCCTTGAAAAAACCATCTTGGTTTGTATTCTAGTCCGAGTCGTACCGTGAAGAATTGGGTTGCGTGCTTCGGCGAGAAGCCCTGAAATTAGAAAGGGGGTCGAGGGCTAAGGAAAACCCTTAAGTTCCCCCCACCACCATCACCCACCCTTCAACGTTATTTCGCGGCGAAAGAAAACAGAACCGGAGAAATATTATATTTCCATCCCTCCCTTCCCCCGTGCCCTCATCCGGCCTCAACTCCAAACAACCCGTTCTCGTCCTTTGGAGAAAACTCTACAATTTAAACTCCCCCCGCCCATCAACCACCTTCTTCAGGTTTCTCCCTCTTCTGAACCATTCTCTCACTTCTTCTCTCACCGGTAAACTCTTCTGAAGAGGAAGGTGGCTGTGAAGCAGTAAGGTGGGTGAAAAGGGAGGGTGGGGTTTAAAACATCTGGTAATCATTATTTATAGAAGAGATCCTTCTTCTCTCTCTCCTTTCAAGGAATTTGCTTTCATAAAGTTTTGTATTAAGGCGTAATTTGAAGTCCCTCCCTCTCCCACCTCGTTCTTCACTTGAGAGTTTTCTCTCTTTCTTACCGCCCACTTCCTCCCTCGCTCCCTTTTCACTTCCCTCCGTCGTCATTATTGTGAAATATTTCGCCCTTTTCTTCATCAACGGGAATTTCAACTTTAATTGCGACCCAACGACGTTAAATGTCTGAAAATTTCCAGGGATCCATTAATTCTAGGGCTAGCAGGAATATAACCTTCGAAGAATTGAACATTTTTGCGTATTGAGGCTATTTACTGGATGGAGAATCTTTTTGAAGTTCATAATTATGCCTTCAAATTTCTAAATTACTCTGAGGATCACGAAACTCCCCAAACTTAGAACCTACATGTTTCAACTTGTAGATTCCGAAATTTAATTAGAGCCGTAAAAAAAGCTCATCATCAGTGGTCGATTGTGAGGGTGAACGGCTTCAGTTGTATGAAGGTACCTCATAGGGAGTCAGGTAGGTACCACCTACATCTCGAAACCCGTTTTTCAACATTCAGCAGAGGTAAGTTCAAACAATATTAAATTTTTCTTTTGTTCATGATTATACCTAATGGAATCAGAGAGCAGCAATAATAGGTAATAATAATAATTTAAAAAGACTTATTTTACCGACCCTCAACAACTTTCCACCCAGAATCATTGAAACTGTCAACATCATCTGTATGTTTCTCGGTAGCCGGCTTGCATGTCTGCAGGGTGTTTAGGAAGGAAACGCCGGGTGCTTAGTGGTATTTTTTACTCGAGCTTTCGGGGAATTCTTGTCCCCTTCTTCAGGATCTGCAACAATGCGTACACAGTATGAGACCTAAACATCAGCACAAATTTTATGTTATGGTACCTGAGTTACTAGTTGGTTACAGTAATACTGTACTATAACATAAATTTTGTACTGATGGTTAGGTCTCATACTGTGTACGCATTGTTGTAGATCCTGAAGAAGGGGACAAGCATTCCCCGAAAGTTCGAGTAAAAAATAACACTAAGCACCCAGCATTTCCTTCCTAAACACCCTGCAGATCATCAGTATGTTATAATAATTATACCTTAATTACTATTATTGCATTTATCGGAATAAATTATTCACTCCTCACATTAAAAGCAGTTTCTTGTGAGCTAGTGAAACATAGAAATCGTCCAACTGGTTACAGTGTAAATTGAAATTGAATCAAGATGGCGGGGTTTATATTATGGTCCCCCATGGATGCTTCCATAATAATAATTATTATCAATCTTTTTCGGATGCCACGAACTGAAAGAGGAGAGCATCCACGAGTACATCTACTGTAGATGTAAACTCTGGAAAACTACGATGTAGATGTATGTCATGTATGACAATGTCATACATCTAGATTGCAGTCTTCCAGAGTTTAGTGAGAGTTTCTAATGGGGTCCATATTACCACAACTAAGGGTCCATATAACTCTCACCCAAATAATATTTATATTTATATTATAATATGGCATTTTGGTAGTTATACACTTTATTTGGAAACAAGTTTCGATTGAAATATCCATTTAATTTGGCAGTAATTTCCTCGAGGGGTAATGAGTTTCTGAAGAGGTTCCGACTAAAAGTTAAACAATTCGTAACTATACAGAGAATAGAGAGAAACAACTTGTGGGTCCAAATTTGCACCCCCTCCTTCAATGTTTAAAATTTAATGTAGCAGTACCTATAGTGACTCATATTATGTAAGGAACCGCTCAAGTTCGTTTTCTGCCCATTTGAATGCCCATCTAAAATGAACAGTTTTCCACGGGTGAAATGGATTGTCTTATACCCACCTATCTTGTCTCTCTTATCACTTTTTTTTTTTTTTTTTTTTAACTTTTCGTTCGCTCCCTCCGCCATTTCACACATTTCAATACTCCCCCAACGCGATGATACCGGCCCAACATTATTCTTCAGTCACTCTCATCGGCCTCCCCCCTGCGACTATTCACGTTTCGTTTTGATTCCGCGAACACGGAGAAAATTGATAACCTTTTTGCGTCGGCTTCGCATGAAAACGTCGCTCCACCCTCGACACAACTAGTTTTCCCGGTGAGCGAAAATGAAAATGCTTTATCACGATGTCCTCCCTCTTTTGCACTAGATTCTGCGTTCTGGGGCACCATGCACACAGTTAAGAGGTCCATTTCCGATTTGACACAATCCCTTTCAATTGAAAACACGGTGTCAGAGAGTAGGGTTAGTAATTTGCAATCTACTCCCAGGAAATTTTTTATTGTATTTCGTATTAGTCAATTTTACCTCTCATTTGTCTATTCAGCTTTGGCATATCCAGCACGTGCCGTTTAATGCTCCTCTCAGAATGTTTAGTTAAGATAATCTGTAGATCCCATTTTCAGGGGCTCAGTGAGATTAGAATCTGTTTTCTGGAACTTCAGCCAAAACTGCCTTCTCCACTTTCAAAATAAAACTGTCTCCTTCGTAGGTGTCCCGTTAAGAAAAGGGCTGGTTCAGAGGGTTTGGACTTGGGCGCTAAGTATATGTAAATGGCACCGAGTTGAACCCGGGGACAGAGAAAGCAGAAAGATAGTCTATTAGAATGCAAAGGAAAGCCAAAGCTTAGGGAAGGACTCTTCTCCTCCCTCCCCTAAGACCACCCTGCATCGACTTTCTCGCCCTCTTTCTTGAGTACACCGTCCTAAACTTAGCTCATTTTCCAACTTTTCCTTCTCCCATCCCAGTTCCTCCAAAGCCGCCATTTTCTTTCCGAGCGGCAAAACTTTTCACCTAATACAATCTTTCGAAAGAATAACGAAGTGGAGTGTTGAATTTTCTCTTCAAAGCCTCTTCTCCCAACTTTACAACTTTCTAGAGTTCTTATTTGCCTTAAAAAATAATGTTTGAGGGAAACATGAATGGAAGTAACGCTGAACCTCAAATTCTAGAATTCTTGTTTCTTGAAGTACCTATTATACTTTGGTAGTCTCTTATCATCGTCTTCTCTGACCTTCTACTCTGATGGTTTCTTCATCCTTGTCACAATCGCAGTCCATCATCAAAATGCTTTGCTTGCCCGTCGCTATATTCTCCTCCATCTACTGGATCTCAATGGATTATTTTACTTATTATGTACCTCTTCTAGAATGTCTTCTTCCAATTTAATTAGAAATAGCTTGGAGCTCTACCCATCACAACCTGTTCTTGGTCGCTACTGACCACCCCACTCGCCATGCTCTACCGTGACGTATTTCTGGCCTCCTCTCATTTTAGCAGACTGGTGTATTCGGCCTATGATCCCAATCGAATGGCTTTTGCACTCAACCACCAAATTCTTCTAGGCCCATCTCCTCACCTGCTTGAGTTCAGTGTACAATTTTTAGCTTACTCAAGTATTAACAAGCAGTTCTGTTCACCTTCATGGTATGTAGTCACAAGAGCTCTTCACTAACCATCAGCTATGACCCTTACAACCTCGTTTTACCAGTGCTGGGGACTTCTTCTAATTGAACCATCAGAGTATTAAATACTCTGATAAATACAGTGATAAATTTTATCACTGTAAATGCCCGGCCAAAATGCCACCTCAGCGGTTTGACTCGTGGCACCACACCAGGCACCCCGCAACGAGCTAACGCACTTTTTCTCTTCTCCTTTAGGAGCAGCCTAAGTAGGTTCTCCCTGTCAGTGTACCTACCGGGTGCTTTAGATCCTTCAAGGGATTCGAGAAAGGCCACGGTGGTGGTTCCCCTTCGAAGACTCACAGTTCTTGAGTTACCTCTTTCATCACTGTGGGGGTTCGCCCCCACGTCTATATCTGTATTGCCATCCCGCCAGATATAGTACCGGTGGGAGGAGCGGGTTGCGCCACAATCGCGACGCGATCGCTGCACGCCCCCCTTCACCCCCCGACCGCCCAGCCTGACGAGTGTGAGCATCCCCATACTGTAGCTGCATAATATGCAAGGAATATTATTCCTCCTGTGTAGTAGATCACCAAAATTCGTGTTATGCCCAGGAAGGTGATGTTCCCCTACTCCCTTCCTGTTCTTCCAAAAACGTCGGCGGCGAAATCGTGGATTTACGCCACAGGCCTTCCACCAACCACAGGACACATAATTTACCTAATTAACCTAAATTCTGTGATAGAAACACCAGACCATGTAGGTACACCTCCTTTGTCTGTTGTATGTGGACCACCCCATACAACAACCCCCGTTTTTGTTTTTTGTTTTTTTGAATTTTCACTTTTTATCATTTTCTGAGTCTTCTTCATACATGGTTACGTCGATTACCATTGAAAGGAGTCTCGCAACATTGACCCTTCCTAGAGAAAATCCGGGTTGAAATTTCCGATGTCCTTGAAAGGGGCTGGACATGAGACGTTCTGTCCCTCCGTGACAGAAGGCGGAAGAATTTGGTTTAAATCACTTTTCTCCCGAAATTCGCACACCTCTTTCTCTTAACCCACCATCCATAAATGGTAAAACCTACGTAGCCTGACAAGTTGGCGGCAATCGAGCCTTCGCTTGCCGACGTGACCTCTTTCGTCTTCTGGGACCAGTCTCACGCCCATAGGGTCTTCTCAGCTCATGGAGCTAATAGTTACATGCTCTCTGATGCCGTCCCCTTTACTCCTGTATCATCCTACATGCTGCTTCAAGCTGGTCTTGTCTCTTGTGGAGTTCATAATAATATTATGACTATATTATAGTGTCCTGGGGTTGTGTGAGGTCTATCAATAGAGAGTTCCTAAAGAAACATCCGAGATACGTCGACCGTTAATTTTTATCGCCGTGAGGGATTTGTCTAGGGAGAATCAAAGAAAAGCTAACTTCACATAGGACCGTAACAGAGATATGGTCTTATCAAAAGTCACGCTAAATTTAAAGTGCCGCTATTTACGTTCTATTGCTCGAAATTAACGGCGATATCCTAAGACCGTAAGCTTATTGCCGTAACTTTACGGCAATAACGTTCGACGTTAGGCATAAGGACGTTAGTTATCACCGTTATTTCTGCGCATGCGCGAAATCTCGAGTTACGTCGACCGTAACTCAACACCGTTAGGCAAAAAGTGGCTTTAGGAACTCTCTAATAAGGATAGAGAGTAGAAATTGTCCATTCACACGGGTTCACACGGGTCCATTCAACCCGTGTGAATGGACAATTTATACTCTCTATCCTTCTTGTGGAGTTGTTCCATTTCTTGTAATCGTGACTCCTGTGACTGTGTCAACTGAGCTTGTGAGCCGCAGCAGCATGCTCGAATTCGTTCCGACTGAGCCAGGCTACGACCCTGAAGGTGGCCTCGGCACGACAATAGGAACTTTCGAAATCTAAATAAAGGTCTATTTTGGTTGATTTCATGCCAAAAATAAAATCTGGTTTACATATAATTTATGTACAAATTTGAATCTGACGCTATTTAAAGTATTTCAAAAACCAAAACCCAAAGTTCCACGTTACATGCAACGTGACGGATGATTGTAACGGCGTTATGGTTTATGCATAAGCCATTAAGCCGTTACAATCATCTGCCGCAAGATGCTGTGATGTGAGTCCACTAAGCGAATTCACCATCAGCGGGCAATTTAGACACGAACTTTACGTTCATACAGGATCAACTGTAATTCCTTCACAACTCCTATATTGTCGGGTTCCAATCCTTTGATATCTTAATTGCTGTTTTAATACTCGAAGAGCAGAAACGCGAAATCGAAAGGCTGCAGCCTTCGATGGAGCCTCCATGGAGAAACCCAACAGCCATAACGGCAAAGCCAGGAGAGTAGCTCGTATGAATATAACTACAAGTGTGTTTGAAAGGGGATTTTGGAATGAAGTTTATTTCGTAATTTTGTATAAATACGTACCTTTCTTGGTAGGCTACAGGCTGTTGACAGACGTGGTTGTCTCCATGATTACGGTGACTTGATGCTTCTTTGACATTGCATGAGATATTTTCTTTGCTCGTCGTCCAGGTGTGCTTATCTATGGGACTTCCCCACGTGAGAATCCTTGGGAGGAGCGATAATTCATAAAAGTTTTCACCCACACCGCCAGCTCAGATTTAAATAAGTTTACCGAGTTTAATGTCGTGAAAGGGGGGTTCGGGGTGAGGATGAGGTACGTGGTAGGTGTTAGAGGCAATCTTGTGCTTCAGGTAATAACTTAGAATTACAAGCCCCTCCCCCCACACCATGTGGAAGCGTCCGTTTTACACCTCTTACCCTCCGTCGTCTCTTTTCACGACTTTAAACCTCCTCTGGCTTTTCCGTGTCCCACTTCTGGGCTGAAGATTCCTGAAGGTTTATGCCCGCCTTTAAAAACTCCCGAGACTGCTAAGGTGAAATGGGCAGGGAGGTTTCAACCCTTTTAACGGCCTTCAAGTCTTGTAAGGACACCTTTCTAGCTCATCTGTTACCTTCGCGGACTTCTTGACTTAGTAATGACTTTCTCGTTGTGCGCGAGATATTCATCATTAAAGTTCATCATCTAGTGTACATAAAGTGAAAACCTTTGGAAGGACGTAACATTGTGAGGTTCAGGTTTTACTTAAAATTTAATTCAACAATCCACATCAAAATAAAAGCGTGAGGTCCAATCACTCCAATTATCGTGTCGTTGCGGCTTTCACATCAGAAGAAACTCAACATTTCAAGCCACGAAGTCAACACAATGCGCAAACAGAAAACTTTGTGGAAAAGCGCGGTAAACTCGGTTTGGGACGCAAGCCGGGGGGGGGGGGGGGGGGTTACCATTGTGCCGAGGTGAATTTAGAGTGAGTTTTGGGCCAACGGGAAGAATGAATGGCTAAGTTTTATTATGAGACACAGAGAGAAACTGTGCTGGAACTTACTACTTAGTCCTGGGTCCTTTCAATCTTTTGTCGAAAACTTTGTTCCTTTCCCCGGCCCACTCCGCCCTTTTCAAGCCCGAGGAAAATTAGCCCTGGCACAAGCAGCATTTTCTCATCCGTCTTCTTTAGTTGGAACAACGGACGTTTCTCAAAGCATTTCCAAATGAGTTCCTGCTTGCGGGGAAGGCCTCTCTTCTTCTGCCGCCGAGAACTCAAGGAATAATGTAGTGAATAAATTTGAGACGCCATCAGAAGGTTGCTAAAACAGAAACCGGAGGGACAAGAAAATGGTGGGGTGAAAGCTAACTTTCTTGAAGAAGTTTGTGCGAACTCTTCTGAACATTCTTGAAATAGGAAATTGCCGAGTGCGAAAACGCCTACAGAATCCGCTCGAGCTGAAAAGTTTGTTGAAGGAAAACCGACGGACTTCTGCGACGAGAACGCCTGTTTCTGGCCAAATTTATGTGCTGTCTTTGCCAGCAAGCGAAAATCAGGAATTCGGCAGTGAAGGTCTGAATTGAGAAGATTCTCGGTCAACAGACATTTCTTTTTCTACAGAAAAGAAAACTATGGGAGTGAAGCGCAGAAACTGATCATCCTTTTACAAACGGGAGAGTTCGGGACAGTAGGAAGAAAAGAGTGCGGTGGGTAGGTCTCCAATATTGTAAATAATATTACACTGCTTGAGTAGGTAATAATACAAAACATTACACACTTGAGTAATAATACAAAATAACATACAAAACATTTTTTAAAAATCAAGTGTTGTAGTTCATCTTTTTTCCTTCTAAATTTACGACATTAACACATAATGTACCGTGTACATGTTGTAAATTTAAAGGGAAAAAAATCAACTTGACATTGTTGGGTACCTACTTATGTTGTGTACATTGTAAAATAAAGAAGTATATACATATAAAAATATATGAATATATTTTTCGTATGTTCAGGGGGTGATTCTGTATTCAACGACCAACGAATGAGAGATAATAGGTCAGAAAATGACGTCAAAATCAACGGTCGAAAATCATACGAGGACCCAATAGGATGAAAGGTTGAGAAAGTCAAATTTTGATGCTTAATTATTAAGCAAAATTTGCTTAATAATATTTAATATTGTACACGTACCGCAATTCATATAAATATGATTGATTTATTATACTAAATTTTATTTTTAAAACAAAACTCAGTCTATGCCATTTGGAGGGAAGAGGGCGAATCGGAAAATGAGAACTTAACGATGACGGAAAAACCTGGGGGATCAAGTTCCAAAAAGGAGGACTTACGGCATCATTGATTCTGATCCACGGGTTTGAATCTCCTTGAAGACCATGGATTTTTACCAACGTTAAAAAGAATACTGTGTTAACAGCTTAGTGCCCTGTCATTTCAGGCCGTTTACGTCAAAAACCCTACCTTAAATCTACAGAATGGAATTTAGTTAATAAATTTATTCTACATCAAAATGTATTGCTACGGTCAAATCCACAGAGGAATAAAAAATAAAAGGTGTTAGTGAGCCATAATAAAAGTGAATTTAAAACTATTATTAATTCATTACTTATTATTAAAAAACTCTTCCTATGGTATTGATTTTAGTACAGTTAGTTTTGAATTTTTGGAACCCGAAACAAGTTAAGTAGATTTGGTTCTTTATTGGATTATTTTTCTTTAATCTTAGTGGTCATAAAAATCAACGACCAACGGGCCTCATCCAATTATATGAAACGTATACCCTCACACATGATGATTGGGGTTGGGCTGTTCGGGGAGGGATTACATATCTGTGCATCACGAGGAAAAACGTTTCCCTCCCCAGTCGTTAGTGTTTATCATGAATATTAAAACTTCCGTACTTGGCTAGATAGAGCAGCTTCCCCTTGTCCCGGACTCGGGGTGGAAGGCTATTCCAGTGGAAAACAAGATGGCCGAAACCCTCTCACGGCCGAAGGTACTTGCGGGACCGTTTTAAAATTAATATTTCAATTTGAGTTAAAATGGTTCTTGCAGGAAGTGGGATTTTCCGAGTGGAGGGGAAGGCGCCCGATAAGGGATAAAAACGAACGCATTCTGCCCCGTGGGGGTTTTCGTGGGGCTTTCAGAACTTCGCTTCGGGGAGGTTGGGAGACATCTTTTTAAGTATTCATAATCGTTTTCTCCACGAAAATATGGCAAGGAAAAGGGGTCGGCGACGGGGGTATCACTTAATGTTATTACTAACTTGAGGTGTTTCTGAGGTAGTTAGGACACCCTGCAGAATACTTGAGTGTATCAGACTCAAGGTATGCTGGAGAACGACCGACTATAAACTTATAGAGTGCTTTTAACCCACACGCAGGGACCCGTTTTCTAGCGCTCCAGGGAACTTCTTCACTTTGCATACCCGAGCGGGGCCCACCTTATAAAATGAAAGCCCAAAACTTACGCGAAGCCCTTCCTAAGCCAACCGTTGTAGATTTTCATATAACTGTGGACCAGGAGGGGGTTCAAGAGCAAACTGGCAATGAGATGATGATCATGATAGGTAATTGCTCAAAACACTGAAAACTCGATATTACGTGGGTAGTTTAATAATGATTATTATACTTAAGCTTTCAGAGTGGTCAGTAACATTGGCAAATTGAGGGTAACGAAGCTACTGATGACCTTGCAAAGGACTTCCGGTGGGTTTCGAACTCCTCCTGGGGACTTGTGAGACGCAAGAAAGAGAACGCATTGCCAATGGCTCCCTGGTAAGTGAGATCATTTATCAGAATCCCCAAATAAGGCTTCCAAATAACACCGAAATAGGGTTAAAACATAAATTGCAAGTTGGTACGAATTTATAGAATTTATGGAAAAATCGCATTTTGAATTTTCGGCGTAAACCAGCAATCAGCTTCCACTGGTCGACGATCTCGCCTTGGTGCCAAGTTTGCCACCATTAATAAAAAATAATAAGAAATAAAACTGAAGGATCGGGCTCTGAGGTTAAACCACAGCAAAGGAAACCGTGAAACCGGTCTATAGACCTCTTGAATGTATACATGTATACATTCTAAATCCGAAATGTCCGTCCGCCGTAGGGGCCGTTTTGGGCCGGATTTTTTTTTTTTTTCTTTTTTTTTTAATCTGAAATTGTGACAAAATACTTGGTTTACCATCTAGTTGTGCCCGCAAGGTTTTCAGTCCGATCGCCCGAACCCGTGGGGCTAAAATGGGGCTACGGGAGGGTTTTTTGAAGGCTTTTGGCTGGGGGATCGAGTTAGGTGTCGTTTTCGAAGTATTTTTGAACGTAGAATCCATTTTTTGGGGTCCCGGAACGATCCGATTTCACTGTTGCGATCTATTGGGCTTTCATGGGGCTACAAATGGAATTTTTGAAGGATCCCAGGAGGTCAAATATTTTTCAAGTAAAAAACGAAAATTTTTTTCATTGACAGAATTAAATTTCTGCACAAGTACATCAAAGAATAATAAACCCTTGCGTAAAACATGCAGCGTTTTTTTTTTTTTTTTTTCACAAAAACGATGTTTTTAGCGCAACCTTTTTCCAAAAAATGGAAAGGTGCGCTCACCTCTTCGACATGTGTTTTTTTTTTTTTTTTTTTTTGTTTGTGTACTGAGCATCACGCCCGAGCGGCTCAACAGATTTTCATGAGGGTGGTCTCATTGTCATCAGCGAGTTCGGGGGGTGGTTATAGGCTACCTTGATTTTTCCTCCCTCATCCCCTTCATCGGTTTTCGGGAGGTCCTTCACGACGAAAGTTGTTTATCTCTGATCAGATATCATCATTCATCAAGGTCTAACTAAGGAGGCCTCAAAAGCGGGACGAAAGTTTTTGTCCGATTTCGTTGGTACAAGGGTCTATGGAATGAGCTTTTCAGGCTGATTCCAACGACTCCAAAACGATTTTTGCAGCCTGAGCCGTTCGTTACCTCTGATCGGCATAAGGTTTTATTACGCATCGGTCGTTAGGGTGCAGTTGTTTACGTAATGAGCATCACGTGGATGATGTGTTGTATGGCATAGTTTGGTCGCTAGATACCTACTGTTTCTTAGTTTCTCTCGCTCATTAAATGATATTAAATAATAATATATTATATCGTAATAACAAAAAGGTTGCGCTCATCTATTCAATTCAATTGATGGCTTGTCTTTTTTTGACTTCAACTTTTTTGACAACATGGCACAGGATGGGTGCACGTCCATTCCTAATTTGGAGAGAAGTAATATGCACCTGCTTGTTGTCCATGTTCCTGTTCATACAGGTCACTGCACATATCACTTTCATATTATAATATGAAATTCATGTATATACTCGTAGTATATTGTACTATGCTCAATGAGCATTGCTCATGCCCTGCCCTGCGCGGGTCTATTTCATGTCACGGTTTCCTTTTATTGATGTACATAACAAAGTCAAGGTATGGAATGATGAGATAATGTAAAACGGTGTCACCTTTAACTTGAATACCACTCTTGTTGTAGGTACCAACAGAGAACGATTGCCAACGTCATCCGAGCGATTGTTGAAATTTCAACCTTCCTTAAGGAGCAGACGCTGAAAATATTTTCCTCCGATGTTTTCTTTCGCCAGTTCATGCAAGAAAACAACAATCGTCTGGAGATTATTGATCTAAAAATCTCCCTTAGCCCTTCGCAGCTTCGCTCACGCTCTCTCAATCTAATTAAGCAGCCTTTCCTTTTAGCGTGCCGGAGAGGGCGAGGGGAGGTTTTCAGACGTTTATTCATTCTTCGAAGAAGGAAAAGAGCCCGAAAGTGAGAGAGGGGAAGAGCCGGTCCGAGAGAGATGGAACACGACGTCGATGGAAAGGCGGTGGGTGGGAACCCTCTCCAGAATAATTAATGTAGTTCATTTTACTTTTACAACCCTTTGGGCCCCTTGGAAGGGAAAAGCGAGATATTAAGAAGTTGCAAAATGGCGGACAAGGAGGTGAGGGGTGGAAGGAGGCGAGGGAAAGAAGGGTGAATCATGGAAAATTAAAAACAGAGAGAGAGGGAAAACGAAAAGGGAGAAAGGGGAGTATTAAAGTGTCTGTCCTCCCACCACCCTTCAACTCTCTTCTTTTCCTCCTTGGGCCAACCATCTCATCCCAACGGGCAAAGTATAGGACCTTAGAACTGGCAGAGTCTGGGAGTCGGACAGGATGGAACACTCGAAGCAGTATTTCAATGTCTGTTCAAGGAGGTCCACCCAGTCCGACTCCCAGAGTCTATTTGATAGTCAGATAGCTATTTAATGACCATATTGCAATGTTGTTAGATGACCCACATACGATAAAATATACCTCAAAAAGTACCTATGTGTACTGATGTGAAAATTTATTCAAAACATTAAATTCATCAGGGATATTGGTGGAGGTCAACCGGTGGGGGCCCCCACAACTTATTAAGAAGTTGCATACAAGTTGCAAGAAGTTGCATACAAGAAGTTAAATTGTCAAGGTTGGGGTCAGTTCCGAAACGTATTCCACCTAATTTTCTGAAAATCTATCATACTGGGATAATAAAGGTTTTATGATTACAAGATCCTTGAACCCTGTTGAAGAAAGAATATTTTCCGAAAGTTCGGTGAGATGGAATACTATTTCTTACGCCCTCCTCTGATGAGCGATTTTTGAGTGAACGTTTTCTGGGTGAACAATTCTCACTGTATTTCGCAGCAATAAGATATCACGGAGTGGATGGGCTATCCTGAACCTGGAAACTATACCTGGATAGCGATAATTTCTGCTGCCTCTGGGCTCTTCCTAACCGATGGAAACGGTCCTATTTCCCATCTTATTACCTGCTCTTCGTTGATCGTTTCGTGAAATGCCTGAGGACTAATTTGTGACTTCACAAAAACACGGATTTAACAATTTTGAAGAAAAAAGTCGAACAAACTACAAACTTCTAGGTACTACAATGTAGAATCAATGTCATTGATACAAAGGATTTTTTACCACGTTGTCATTCTTTAGGTACCTACAAACAAAGGTTTGTAAAAAAATGAATGGTCACAAACGCCTCCTATTTTGTGTGGAAAATCGATATCATTAGATGCCATCAACCAAAAAAAAAAAAAATCCTTGTAGACAGAGACAGATCCAGCTGCCCGATCCCTAGACAATCGTGCTACGTAACGTCTCTTATTCCCATCCAGGCAAAGAATAGGGGTTGGTCCTCTTTTGCTCTCAACTTTCATTACTCCCACCTCCTCACTCTTACGGGGAAACTTTTTAATGGAACCAGCCTGCTCTTCGCGTTTTCTCCCTTCTCGGAGGAGTTTTCTTCAGGATTCTCTCTCTCCCTTTTATTTTTCCGTCTCTCTTGCTCTTTATTCTCCCTAAAGTTTTAACTTAAAGGAGAGGGGAAGAATCAGGAAAGATAATGGCACTCCCCCCTTCCATTCCCCTGGACCCCCTTCGTTGTTTCAAGTTCTGGCCCGGAAAAGGGGGAAACTGAGGGGTGAGTTTCTTTCTCCGAGCGATCCCCCTTTTGTCTCCTGGAACGAAATAAGGGTGGGTTCTTCATTTTCATTAAATTTCGTGATGAACTCCTTCGTTTCAACCCTCTTTTCCTTGCCCTTAAACTCCACCCTGAAAAGTCTTCTTTGGGCGTTCCGCCTGCACCCCCTCAACCTTCCCAGCTCATTTAGGACGTACCCTTTCCTTCGGAAGGGGATTAATTATTTCCCAGGAGGGCCTTTATTCTTGAAAATTCCCTTATTCGTAACCGTTCGTGAATAATAGCGCCATGTTGACCGGGGAAGAGTCCTCTGCAGCTGCTGCTGGTTTGAATACTAAATTGTTTATTTCAGTAAACAATTATTAGATTAATTAGCACTAGATCTAATCAGGGATGAATCCAGGAGTGGGAAATGAGAGAACTAACTATATGTACTATAGTTCCCCTCATAGCGGATAGTTTCCTATAGGATACTATGTTTATCCTATAGGATTCCTACTATGTTTATACCTTGATCATAGATACTCTTTCTGAGAGGGCAGGCGCTACTTTTGGAGCTGGGTCAACCCATATTTTCGAACTCATGAAAAGGAAGATAGGCGATACTAAAGTAGTAGGTACTGATCTTACTTACATTATACCTGCTTATGATATAAGCAAGATATTATTATCATTATACCTACCATTATACCTGCTTATGATATAAGCAAGATATTATTATCACATTTTGATGAAATTCGTCAATATCGGTAGGTATCTAATTTGAGTTACATGAGCATCTGAGGAAGTATTAATACTTAATTAATCAACTAGGTTTACCTATATATTTGAAGAAATGTGGTCCAATTTCACACTGAAACGTAAGTAACAGCTGCAAAAGCCATTCGAGATTCGTGAGTGGGAGGAATTCGAAGCGTATTTCTCTATAGCTGAGCAACTCGGAAATTTGTTTATTTTTCTATTTTTAACTACATATAAATGAAATATTGAAATTGAAGTGAAGTCTTCATGGCCTTTTTTCAGTTCCCATTTCCATCCTTTCCATTTTAATGGGTAATTTTATTCATGTTTTAGGTAATTTTGTCGAAAATTCAAGCTAGTGTTAGCGTTTGAATATTAAATAATCCTCCAATAATGTGGTTTGTGAAATGGCTGAAATGGCACAGTAACTGTTACCGTTGCTCTGTTCTAGTATTCCATACCTTGTAAAATATATTAAACCAGTGTTTCTATTGAGCGGTCCAGTATGGCTTTGGGTAAACTGCCGTCAACTAAAGTAGTCAACTAGCGAAGTTAGGCAAAGTCGGGTGTGTTTAATACTTGGGTAGGCGACCGCATGAGAAGCGATGTCAGTAGCGACGTTCAGCGACGGCAGCAGCCTGTCGGACAAAAAGTCGAAGGTGTAAACCCCTTGTTTAATTTCATTTTAATTTCAGTGGTCCTTCACCATCGTGTTTTACGTTAAAAACACTACAGAAATACAAGTCTTACACTTAAGGAAATATTAGTAGCAGAGCGTGAGGATCAGCTAGATTGGCGTTTTGAGACACTTCGACGTTGGCTCTACTCGCTATGGTGGACTTGGTTTTCTCTACTTAGGTAAGTAGGTATACCAGAATGGAGCGCTCCTCACGCAATTTTAATGGACATGTTGCAAACTGGACGGATGGCAGGCCTAGTCTGTATAATATACACATGAAAATATTATTTTCATAGCGTCCTGAATCATTCTTGTGAGAAAACTGCCCTCGGAACGATTCGAAGACCCTCCCTCCTTCAGCCTCAAGTCTCTTTTCACTGTTTGACTTGGCAGCAATATCCTAACCCTCCATCCCTTCACCTGTTTCCACCAGAACGAGAAAGGTCCCTTTCCAGCCGTGGGACGCCTTCTCGCCGATGGAAAATAATGAAAAGTAATTAGCGAGTCAACCGAAGCGACTTTGAGATTTCTGATTTTCCATTTTCCCCTTTCCCTCGCCCCGCCCTTTCCTTCTGTTCCTGTCTTTCCTCTTCGTTTTCTCGAGGACGCTTTTCCCCGACTGAGTTCTGTATTTCAAAAGGGAAATGGCTTCTCTCTTCTCCCCTCCGACTCACCGAGCCCATCTTTCTCTATCTCAACTTTTCCAAACTACCCCCTCTATTTCCCCCCACCGCTACTTTTCTCACCCCAATTCCTCTTCGACTTCCCTATCACGGATTCCTAACCTCCCCCGTTCACCATCCTCCTGGAAAAGCGCGAGAAATTATTTAAAGTATTCCCTCTGCTTCTTCCCCGGCAACTTTTCTCGGATCTCTTTGCGTCCCGCCCTCTTCCTCCTTCTGACGTCCCTCCTTTTTCTCCCCGTTGGATTTTCTGGATATAAAGTTTCTTGGGGGTTAATTAAAGGGAAATATACAGAAGAAGAGCCGACTAACGGCAGAGGGGTATAGAACAAATACCTTTTCCCCGCTTTAATTTGCCCCTTGGAATATTTAAACTGAATATTTAATTTTGCGCTAATTGCGAAGGCTTGCACTTTGGTGATAAGGGCTGAGGGTTCTTGACATTTTCTCGGCCGTTTTCTAGTTTTCCTCTTTTCATTTCCTTTCCATTCCGTCGGCCGACTAAAGGTAGGTACTCTCCACCATGATTGCTAGGGGAGATTAAATTTTAAAACTAAAAAATAGAAAATGTGTAATCGAATTTGGACCTATTTCCAGTGTAATTTGTGTACCTACTTGTGATTGTGTATCTACATTAAATGTCATAAATTAAAAAATCATAAATTTTATGATGCGTCCGAGTTCATGCCGCCGTGTATGCTGGTGCACCAGCATACTTCCCTTGGGAAGTCAACACATGGAGTTACAGTCAAGTTTCTAAGGTTGCTTGACCTGATTCCTGAGTTTACTATCATGGAGCCGGTAGAGGCAGGAGATTCCTCACAAGTGGTAGATAAGTCGCTCTTCCAGGAAGCCAATAGTTTCTGTTGCTTAGCGAATTAAGTAAGGGCATTCCTAAGTAATAGGGTAAAAACGACGATTTTCATGACCCATTATCTCAGCAACCAGATCACCTATCGTCTCGAAATGTTTTTCTCCTTGCATGTCCAGGTCTTGAGTAGCCACTGAGTTTTTTGTTTTTTTTTTTCAACAATATCCAATCACATTATCTATTTTTTAGAACAGTTCTACCAAAGGGCGTTTTAGTGGAGTCGCTTATTAATTTCTAGGGTTGTTTGTATTCGTCCTAGTTGCGTGAAAAAAACTCAGTAGATTCACCAGATCTGTCCGATCAAAACAAACAAAAAATCAACTCGATAGTGAAAAATTTGCATTAAATGCAAACAACTTTTTTGTTGCAACAAATTTTGTTGTATTTAATTCTTAGTGCAAATCGGCAAACGTTCACGCGCGGCGCGTGCCTAACCACCTCATCTGATCTAATGCCTTTAGGGGCAGTCCTGATTTCCCTGGCGGTGCTGATAATATACTGATATGTTTGGTAGTATGTATAATATGATATTTTATAACATATTATGTCCCGTAATCTGTCCACATCAACTGAACCCTCTAAATCGTAACCGCTTAATAATGATAATAAATATCATCCATTTCTCCCATCTTCCAAACATTCTTCCATCAATAGTGAGCTTGACACCAAGTAACAAAAAAGGACAAATTTTGGTGCAAATAGCAAATTTCTTAGGTTGATTATTCCGAAAGTAAAAACCAAAAATTGAAAAAGTTGCATGAATTTTTTAAATTCCTGGTTCTTCGAAAAAGTGTGAAAACTTTCATCATAAAGGACCACCAGGAACAGATAAATATTGCGGAGAAAATTGATAAAATTCGAGCGTGAGCCAAATGCTGATGTAAGATAAAGCCCGAGTCAGCTCCCCCAACATCCCAAGTAAACTCATTTGTCCAGAAAACAAGAAAAGAGGCCGGTAGTTCCTGAATTTATGCGGAGGCAGGTGGGCAAAGTTAAAATAGGGCTAAAAACGGAAGGTCTCGCGAAGAGTGAAGTCGAGGGGAGCCGGAAGGGGAAATACTTCCTATCGCACGCAAAAACCCTGCGGTGGGGGAAAGGCATTAAGTTGGTTAATTGAAACGAGTCGGGGTTTTTACCCGACCCCCATTTCATCCCCCCCGCCTCTAACATCACTTCCAAACGGAAACCTCTAAGTTGGCGGAGGAAAAAGGAAACGGTGGAAAAAAACTTGAACGTTGGAACAGACTTTTTGTCTTACTCGTTTGTAACTGCTGATAATGGTGTGGATGCTAATACTGGAAGCCTACAACGGAAGTGTTGCTGAACAGCCTTTTTGGTCAATAAATTTGTCATAATTGAAAAGTAGCGAAACCAACATTGTACTTCTCGATAACCACCTGGACAGCATTCCTTCAGGTCCTCTATCGAAAGTGATTGACGACATGGTTGGGGGCCGTTAACGAGGTTCGCCCCCATCTCTATTCGTAGGGGAAACACGACGCTAAGCGACGAGGCCCGCAAAATACTTGTGATCTCTAATTAGATTGTGCCGACAAATCGATTCGATCGGGCAGTTGACGTCGGCGAAAACGCAGAAATCCGATACCCCTCCACACTCTTCAACCGACAGATAGAACGCTTTTGGAGATGAACCTGAACGGTTGGTTATATTATATTATAGTGGAAAAGGAGAATAAAAGGTGGAAATGAGGAAGAAGTAAAAGTAAGATGAATTTATTCAATGATAATCAATGCCCCACTTTTGATAAGAATAATATTGCTATGAGGGGGAGGTAAAAGGGGGTATACACCGCGATGTGATACACGTAGGTATAAGAAAACAGCACCTCTCATCCAAAACAACGAAATGAGAAAGGAGAGCAAAGAAAAGGGAGATCAGTCAGAACTGTAAGCGATACTTTAAAGAATTGACAATTAATGTTGAATGAATTGAATAATAATGTGCTTACCTAAATCCTACCATTTAAAACACACTTCGGAGTTTTCATAATATACGTATAATATACGTTGAGGACGTATACATGATAATATTATGTACACGGTATTATGTCGCCGCCTTTTAGTAAAATCAGCCATTTTATAAAAAGCCTAGCCTAATCAGGCTTATTACAAAATGCTGGCGAATTGTCAAAGAGCTAGGCTCAAAAAGAAAGGCTGCGACATAATAATATTGGGTAAATAACATAGCATACTATGTTATTCATCCTCAAAGTGCGTGGACGGTCGCTTGGGTGACACTTGTGGAAGAGGGCGATCGAGTAAATTCCGCTAGAGGGGCAGCGAGTTTTGTTCAACGCAAATTAGTGCATATGGGATAGGTTGATAACTATAGTTGAAGGGCACCTCCCTCTTCCCATCGCCTCATGTTCACCTTCCTATCGCGTTTTACCGGGTACCCCCTCTTCCCACACCGCCATCACGCCATCACATAGCCGAAAATCTCCGCCCATCACCCCAAACGCAGTAATTAGATTTTCGATGATTTTCCGGTTCTAACGGCAATAGACGGGTATTGAAGAGGGGAATCCTGCTAATTGGGTGTCACGCTTGTGTCCCACAATCAGAAATCACCGCCCCGTGACAGGAACTACAAAAAGTATTAATATACAGCATACATAAAATTATTTTGACTTCAACAAACGAATTGAAAAATGGACTTAGACTTTTCCTCACATCCTCTCGTAAAGAAAGTAAGCAATATTGTTCGTTTGTTCTGGGCCCTTATGGTTTGTTCTAGAACCTACGTTCTCATTTGACAGTTTTGAAAGTTTGCACCAATAGTTTTGAAAGTTTAGCAACAATATATTGTTGAAACTATAGTTTCAAGTTGACTATCATCATTCCAGTCTAGCGACAGTTCACCGACCCCTTCCAAGTATTGGTCACAACTGATGACGAAGTCACACAACTCCTTATCACTAAACAATTGGTCATTGGAATTTACCCGGATGAGGACGAACCAGGAGGATTCTCCTTTCAACACCCCATTAATGTCGGGCTATTGTTCTTATGCACACGGAAGAACTCCAATAAATAATAATAATGTTATTGAATAATCAAAATAATGATTGTTCTGTATATTTCAATAATGATTTTTATCAATTGGTTTATTCGGTAACAAAAACAAACCATTTTATTGTTCCTCTTCAGAACTTCGGGATTGTGGTATGGTTAAGAACTGGAGGATCATTAAAAATTATTACTATATTTTAGTTGATTTTATTAATTGATTTTTAAAACAAAATAGTCAATAATTTAACTTTATTTTTATGACGAACAGGATCCATTTAATTATTAAGGACCAGAGCATTATAAAAAATTTAATATAATTGATTGGTTAAGCTGTGAAATAGCAAATTGGTATTGTAAGTTTTACCCATATCACCCAATGGACTCCTCCCCTTGTAGTCATTGGGAGCTGGATTCGGTCTGGACATGGAGACGATCTCAGACAAGTTTCGGTTTCTTTCTTTCTCCTAACTTATCAGTTCAAAAAATATGGAAAAAACTCCGACCAAATAGGCAACTTATATTGGAGTTCACTTTCTCAGCGATTATGAATCAGCGTCTCCTTAAGTGATTTTCGCTCCTTTATGAGTTTCTCACCATTTTGCTCCAAGCCTCTCCAGCCCTGTTACCGTACGGCATATCGGCGTTTCCATTAATTATATAGGATTAATCGACGTGCAATGACGCGATTGTGTCACGACCCGGAGAGCCGCTCCGATCGGGGAACCCGTAATGAATCGTTCTGTCGGGCTTGCCCGACGATTTTCCCTAACCTCCCCAGAAATCCGGACCGGAAGAAGAGATTTACAACGAAGCGGAGAGGGGAAAAAACTGCCCCCCCCCCCCCCCTCCCACAAAAAAGTTTCAACTCGTGAGGAAGAATATTTGGGGATTTTCCCTATCAGAGAAAACAGATTTCAATATATCACCGACAAAAATTCCTCTTTTTTCCCCGTTTGGACCCCCCCTCCCTCCCAACAGCCATTCCAGCGTTTTCCAAAAGCCCCGATTTCCCAGTTTTTTTCCCCCTTTTTTTTCACTGCGAATCCGTGGAATCGGTGCTCGAGATCAAACTGATTAATGGTAGGACGGTAAAAAAAGTTAAGCCCTATGGCGTTTTTCTCGGTACTTTTTCCCAGTGATAAATCACGGTGAGCCCCCACCTCCAATTTCAACTTTACATCTCCCTCCCGAATTCCCGAAAAGGGATTTTGATTGAATTTGTTACCCATTAGTTTGGAAAAAAAAAAAAAAAAAAACTCAGTTTTTCCACCGCTTTTTCGCGATACAGCTTCTCTTTCAAAGCCGCCATAAATCTCTGCGAAACGGAGCGGTGGAAAAACCGAGAGTTTTCGGTTGTGTAAGCGAAGGAATTAGCGAAGCTGTATTTTACCAGTTAGCTGAAAAAAATAGGATTGATGACTCCCAACTCCCTTTTTTTTTCACGGATTTTTATAGCGGTTCCTGAATACCAAGTACCTATGTTCCTATCATCGATGACATCGATGATAGGAACATAGGTACATTGTAGTAGCATCGATCGTTCCTATGCGTTCAGTGCGGATCAGTTATTGCCATTTCGTCGGAATTTGACGTTTTTGATTTAATGATTTTCATTTATTGCCTATTCGTTGAAAATTTATTTTTATAATATCGAGAGTAGTAGTAGTAGTAGTAAAAGTGTACAAGTCCGCAATTTAATTTTCTCAATAATTTAAAAAAATCGAAAAATCACTAATTATTATTTTTTGATTTTTTCTCCACTTAAGGAATTTTATACTTTTACTACCTTTCGATATTTAATCGAATTATTCAATTCTAGGGAAAGGCTCGGGGAATACGCCATCTGGATCGGACTGTAAGCAACAAAGATACTTGAATATAAAGATAGTTGAATCAGGCGCAAATAAATAGCGCAATTAGCGTGCTCGATGAACGTATTGGATAAAGGAGCGTATCACAAGGACTTGTTCTTACGGGACAAACCATAATCATGATTTTGTTAAAATAACTTCTTTTTTTTTTTTTTTCATCACAGTTTCTACATTTGGTGCGTGTGCACTCTGGTGGATTAGTCACATTCCACAGTGACTCTGGACGGTGAATCAATAAGAAGAAATAAATGAATGAATAGTGCAATTTTTTTTTTTTTTTTTTTTTTTACGAGATGAAAAATCCTTTATAGACTGACAGCAGGGAAGTCCCTACCCTTCGTGTGAGAGTCCTGCTTACCTCAGTATACCCACTAAAAAACACCTCGATTTCTCTCAGGAAGCTGCCCCGGGACTACGTAGTTAGTATTACTTCAGGGCAGTTACTTTGGTTGGCCGTGTATGGCCTCTTCTTGTAGTCGGTGTAAGTCCGTGAATCCAGTTTTTGAGCAGTTTTTGATAGGGATCCGTTTAATAGCAGTAAAGAAAATACCTATTGTTTCAGATGAAAACGGGAAAATTTCAAGAAAGGTTCTTGAAATTTTCAGGGAATTCATTGCCCGGAATTATTGAACTTTTCCGAGCAATGAAGGCACTTTGCCAAGATTTTTTCCGTGATTAGTGGTGATTAAATCATGGAAATTAAAATTGAATTTTGTTACTTTCAAAACTTTTTTTTTTTCAAAAATTGTTTTTTCTTTTTTTCAGAAGTATTGACCAAACAATGAAGGCAATTTTTTCAATATTCTTCCCATAATCAGCGCCACATTTTAATTGGAAAACAAAAATAATTTTGTCCCGCTGGATTCATGATCTACTCTACTGGCAGGATGGAGTGGCGCGAGAGTTTGTAACACCAAAATTTGGTATGTTATATTCACGAGTCATTTTATCTTCTCTGACCCCCCCCCCCCTTTCCCAATATTGTATTAAATACAATTGTAAATTTTACTATTCGCTCTGAGTACTTAAGTTATTACCAGTTCAATTATTTTCAGCCGAATTTCTCCAATTCTTCGATCTCATCCTTGACCCCCTTGGAAAGTACCATTAGTTGTGTCCACCTACAATTTTCCTTTCACTGAGCCTAAACGTGATAAGATAAGTGGGCGGAGCCGTAACTGAAGGCCTTTACCGATAAGGTAATTGTAACAATTTTACAAGTTGTGGTTGGCAATCCGCAGGGTTTTTGGGGGAAGAGGGCAGTTAGGCCTACGAAGGTTTCGCCTTATCAGTCTTTAGCACGCATCAGACGACTGCAGCTAGACTTTTACTGCAGAGCTATACATCGATGGGTGCTATTTTGAACGAAGTTGTTTTCTGTCGTTCGACGTGAAAAAAACAACAACAACAAAAAAACAGATTTTGCAGAAAAAGAGTGTATTCATTCCAACAGAGGGAGTTCAAAAGAAGCAAAAACAAACAAGTAATTATAAATATAATGAAGGGGCTAATTTGGAAAGAGCTTCAAAAATCTCGCTGTTTGCGAGACACGATATGTTTGCGTGAGTTGTCGTGAGGGAGGCTAATGGCCGTGAGGGGAATTTTTGTCGAGGACTTTTTGAGATGAAAAGGGAGGTGTGGAAGTGGAAAGGGGAGGGTAGGGGCTAATTTGAAAGAGGTAGAAAAGGGAGCACTTTCATTAAAAAGCTGCCCTCAGAAGGTGTGTTTGTGAGCCGGCTTTAAAACTGCGAGATACACGTACGGAATTGGGGTGAGAGCGAGACATAGGATAAGTGAGAGTAAGAGAAAATGTGTTAGAAGGGGGGGGGGGGGGGGGCTCGATTAAAAAACAGAAGTTTCTCGGGCAAAAGAGGAGCTCTGTAAGCCAGGGTTTACTGCTGGGAGGACATCCCTCCCCGGAAGGGGTCGCACAAGAAATTATAAATGCATGAAAGGGTCTTACTGCGAAGCGTTTGGGGGTGTGTTCCAAGGGGTGGGACGTTTTTGAAAGAGCTTCTCCGGAGGGTGAGTTCTTCCACCCTATCACACCCCCGTCTGACTCGGCACTTACATTCAGAAGTGGCTGAGGGACGAAACAAGGCCTCCGTCAAGATAATGAAGAGATGGACTAGAAACTATAAGCCACTGACGAGGGGGCATCCCAGCACTCCCCAGCGGCAAAGCGAGAAGTAATCACCAAAGACGCCGGGGTTATGACTTTTATTTTTTCATTCCGTGACTTTATGACAATTATTTCCGGGCGTCAATCGACTCGGCACGATCTATTGTTTGGAAGCCAATTAAGTGCACATCATCTCGGCACACCTTTCCTCGGCTGAGCATACATCAAGTCGGCACGGTGTTGGTGACGGTACTATACTGGTGCTGCTCTGAGGCTTCAATTTTGAAAAATACAGTCAGCTTTTCAATTATTTTGAAATCAGTTTTTTCTTTGTCAAATGACTACGTACCTATTCGACAATTACATATGTAATTACATTACATGTAATTACATTACATGTAATTACATATTACATGACTAATATTAGTCAGGACGCCAAGTTTCCTCCCGACATGTGGGCCACCGACAATGACAACGACGTGCAGCGACGAATGGAGCCGAATCGTTCCATGCTCACTACAATCAGCAGTTTTACCATCCACATCCGTCCATTCATAAAGTCCTGGCCATCTTAACCGAAATCCAAGTGGAGAAAGAAGGGAGAAGATCAGTGAGCTACGCGATAAGTACCAGCGAAATGAATTATCACTCACATCTTTAGTTATGAAAATTGGGCAAAAGAAAAAACCAGCCAAATTATTTTTCTAATTTTTGTACTTATATCGATTGACGCCCATAACTTTTATATTAAATATATTTTATATTAAATTTTATATTTTTATATTCTATATTTGTAAAGATTTTCTGACGACGGCTTTGTACTTATATCGATTGACGCCCATAACTTTTATATTTATATTTTTATATTTTATATTAAATATAAAAAATATTTAATATAAAATATAAAAAATTGTGTAAAGATTTTCTGACGACGGCTAATACAGGGCTTGAACACTCCATAACTCTTGACTGATTTTACTTCAGACCTTAACTAATTCTTCGAGTAAATACAAATAGGAAAGCTAGCGTACAGTCACGTTAGACATATTTTTGGGGGTGTGCCGAGTTAATTGAAAAAGAGGTGTGCCGAGTTGGTAGGTGTGCCGAGTCAACAATCGTGCCGAGTCGATGACGACCGTTATTTCCCTGTTCATGACCCTTATTCCATAAAATTTGCTCATTTAATGATGTTTTACCCACACCATGTATTTTTAGAACCACCATGTATACATCCTATAGGGAGTAGAATGCTACACAAAACCAATAAGTTACGGGGTTCCCCAAGGGTCGGTACTTGGGCCAATTTTGTTCGCCCATTACAAACGCGAAGTTCATAGCTTTTGCCGATGATGTAGCTAAATTAGGAGGAAACATGGGAGAATGCGCATAATAGTGATGAGATTATTATGGAAAAGGTTACTGAATGGTACTTGAACAGTTTAACATTGAATATCTCAAAAATCAAATATATCACGTTTTCAATAAATGTAGCAAGACAATCAATGGAATGTCATGAAGGAATAAGAGAAACACGGGCTTGGACGGGCCTTCGACCTTTAGGTCCCGATTAATCTCAAGATTAGGAACCTATAATTATACATTATGGATGAGGATATATATGTTATATATTTATGTTAAATAATATTACATAATTTAATATAAAATAAATAAAATGAAAAATCCAAATTTTTAGAAAATTTCTCCTGGCTAAAGTGGCGTAGACGGCGGAGGGACATTCGGTTTTTGAAACCTGCATGTTCTAAAACAAGGGTCACATTTTGAAGCCGATCAAATATTTCGATCCCCGTCGTGAATAGGTGAATGTATTACTGAGCGAATAATAAACCAAAATTTAGAACATCGATCAAGAATACATTCCAATTGGCTGAACACGGTGAATATGGAAATTACGATCACTTTCGAGTTTTCTGTGATATCTACCATGGACTTTGAAGAAGTCTGGAAAATAGTAGCCAAGTGATAATTATGGTGACAAATGGGTTTGTGAGAGAAGGGCTGGTCCTGCCGACCTCTACCAATTAAGCTCGGGTTTTCGTAAAGATCACGGACCTCGATTCACGGTAAATATAATCATATTATTGATATTGATATTATCAAACGATCCATTTTCGCCAGAGCTCGCCCAACCCAGTTCTCCATGAAAATGAAAAATCACCTTGGTTTTGTTTGTTTCATTCCCTGTGGTAAGTATTCATCTACGAAAGAAATCGTAGGTAGTTGGTAAGCTCACAAACCGAGAATGGTAGATCAAGAAGTTTCCCTCCCCGCAATTTCAGCGCTAGTGTCGCATTTCCCGGCTGCTACAAAAATCTTTTAATACAAGTTACACCACTAGTTCGTCTCTCCAAGCTCCACTCCTTCAGCCCTCTTTTCCCATTCGCTTCTTTGCGACGTCATTATCTCCGGAGAAAGCTGTTTCTTTTCCTTTCCCCCCTCATAACCCATTCTCTCGATTCCACCCCATCAAGCGCACCCTACATCACCCCATTCGATCCTTTTCCTTTAAAACCCTCTCCCGTCAAAACGCCTCAAGCAACAGAGGAGAACTTTCCACGGTTTTCCCTAATCAAAAATCATTTCAAGAGAGAATCAATAATTTTCAAACGATCTGGACATTAAATAACACTCATTTCATTGTCCCTTCTTTTTTTGGGGGAATTTTTTTCTTCCCTCGTTGGGTTAACTGTAGAATAAAAGATTAGTACGAGGGGTAAAACCAAAGGTAAAGCACAACAACGAAAAAAAGACGAGGGGGAGGCAGGTTGCTAAGTGATCCGGTTAAGGTTTTTTTCGAAGAGCAACAAGTTGGGTCAGTGAAAAGAGGGGGAAAAGGTTGCAAAAAAAAGTATATGCTGCTATTATTCAGATCTTTCACCCTGTTGGACGTTTTGCACATCACCAATAATTGTTTAATAATTAATTATTAATTTTCTCGTCAATAATTGTTTTATAAAGTCAAAACGGAGTGATTTCAGTCGTCGACAGTGGAAGAAGTCGACCAGAAAATTCATCAAAAAGGTTTGTGGGGCTGAAAACCGAGGAAGCGGGGAGAGGGAGGATTATCTCGAAACCCTTTTCCCAGACTTTCCGAACGAAAATCTGTTACTCCGGGAAAACCTTTTTGAAAAGAGGTTTAAGCCCCGGGAAGTCTCCTCCTTTTCATATTGTCTTTTTCAAAAGCCTTCCCAACCGTTGAGGGATATCGTTATGGAACAGGGAAATTTACTGTGGCGGAGGGAGACGAAAATGGCTGAATAGCAAAGTGTAGGGCCCTTCTGAAGCTGGGGCTTAACTCGGTTTAAAAAGGTACACGTTGGAAAGAGATAACCCCCTCCTCTTCCGCTCTCGTCCTTTTTCTCTCATTGAAAGTTTTGAAAAGGGTTCCCCAGGAAACGTTATTAGAAGCCCAGGGAAGTTGGGTTTTAATATTTTAATAACGACACTTGAAATAAATCCACATAATATCATCTGGTTCTGCTCTTTCCCTTTGAATTTTCCCCTTCCGTAATGCGTAAAAATTATCTCGGAGTGAACCCCTGGGACTCGCTTCCATGCAATACACATAATTCTTGATATTTCTCGGCTGACTATAACGATGTTGTTCAAACTTTTCGTCCTTCAGTACAATATACATGAGAGTGTCCCTTGAAAAATTAAGCCGGTAGTTATGAGCGGCAGTTAGACCACAAAAACAAGTAGTAACTTGCTACTCATTTATGTTACTGTAGTTCGTGAAGTTTACAGATTAAAAAAAAAAAAAAAAAAAAAAAAAGTAAAAGAACGAATAATCCCACAGCCAAGAATGACTCCAATACCTGACTAAAAAAAGACAGTACGATCGTAGGATAGAAACTAACTTACAAATATTTTGAACGTGTTTGCTCATTTCAGCATACGTGATTTCTACCACAATATAAGTATTTCAAAATATAAAGGGTGATTTCTCATTATCCTGGTGTGTCACAAGGGCAGTTCACCACTTTCAGTTATATGGAAGGTAGGATGAAGGACTATTCGAATATTATTTACAATGATAATCCATTCATTGGGCTCTCCCGTACTGATCCCTAATCAATTGAAGCCTCTTTGAATCATTGGAGATGGACGGGGGAGGTATTTAGGTGTGTCACAAGGTTTAGAGCTCATTCTCCTGGAAAATGCAAAAGCATTTTGTTCAAGCTCCTGTCAATCACCTAGTAAAGTAAGGACTTCTCTGTATCGTTCCAATTTTAGTATATGTACCGCCGAAGCGAGTACAAAATAGGGATAAGCCTAATTTCCTATTGTACGTTGTTGCTTAGACCCCTGATGATGGAGGCTTATACGTGTCCGAAACGTCGGGAAATGAAGTAAATGTGTGAAGAAGAAAGCGGCCTATTTAAACATCCCCTGAGAACCCTCAAAAACGGTATTTGGGAATGATTTCATGTCGAATATACTTCATGTCATGCTAATAAGGAAGTGAAAAGTTCTGAGTAATGCTCAGAGAATGTACAATGTAGAACCCAAAAGCTGACAGGGGCGAAGCAATACAGTAACAAGAGAATGCCAGCAATTCAAAAATCTTGTTATCGCTCTCTTTTGTGTAGGTACGCAAGCTTACACCCTTCACCCTTTTTTCAACGAGTCCACACAAGCGTACCTTGTTAGAAACTCGACGAATCCCGTTGGGGAGGGCCAGAAGAGAGAAAAAGAATCAGTTTTCCATAAGGGTTTGTTTTCCCTTCTCGTGGCCTGAAGGGGCGGAGGGAGCACAACTCCGTGAAATATGTCGGCATTTCAGGGAGGGGGAAAAGGAAAAGAGGAGGAGGGGGAGGCTGAGTGGGTTTTATATGAACAAGATAAGAATTCGTAATGGAGGGTTCCAGAAACCCCCACCACCGCACTACGCTCTCCTGGCAAACACCATGTACAACGTTCCCCTGGAAAATATGTTTTGTTCTTTCCCTTCGGACTTTTCACTTTCCTTCTCTAATTCCTCTACAATGCTGAGAATGCTTTTGATTGAGTTGAAATAACTTTCAACTATTTTTCGCAAAACGCAAAACATTACGTAATGCAGGTTATACCTACGTCACTTTTGATTAGATTATCTCTCATGTTTTCATAATTTCTTCCATGAATGCCAACGCCAGATACAGCTTTACCATATTAATTCAACCCTCGACCGAAATACTTACTAACAGTACCAGCCGTGTACATCCTCGCTTGCCTTACCTATGTGCGGAAAAATATCACCTCATTCCCCTCAGCCTCACACACTCACAATACACGAAGTGCCAGTCAGCTTTCGTTGCCCCACTCTCGTTTGGACGTCAGTAGAACTTCTACATCGTGGTGGGGAATAAAATTTTTTAATTCCCTTCCAAAATCTGTCCGAGAAGAGCCTGTGCCAAAATTTAGAATCTCATGTAAATCCCGACTGTCACAAATGGTGCCTTACTCATTTGAAGACTTTTTTCTCAACATCAATCCAGTGAAACGTCTTTAACGTGTACATGCCCGTAATTCATCAATTTACGATTTAATGTTACCATCTTACTTTGTATTTTCAGGCCTAACTTTAATTAACCGTGACCATTGTCAAAAACACTCGGTGTAATATGGCAAATAAAACGCTTTCTGATTCTGATTCAGATTCTGATTCTGAAATGATTCAAATTGGGTTCGTACTTGTTGCAATAAAACGAATGTCTAAAATGATTCAGGCATGTATTTGGCTCCAAACAAACCTGGTCTACCATTTCGGGTCGCCTCGAGTACAATTTTCATTGTTTCGTGGTTCTATTGGGATTTCTTCAATCTTAACTTCGCCTTCTTCCGTTTGATCATACACGATAATTTTCCACATCAGTTGAAAGTACACCTGCAAAAAAATTAATTAATTAAATTCATAAAAATAAAAATAATACAAAAAAAAAAAAAAAAAAAAAAAAAAACAGCTCAGAATACACGAAAGTGTTCCTAGCAAGATGAAAAGTAAACGCCTGCTAACAATAAGAGTAAAAAAAGCAGGACGCATAGTAGGCAGAAAAAATCGATGTTGATACTTCCCAAAGAAAAAAATCTCCCTTCCTAGTTCTTGGCCCCTCGTGAGCGAGCCTGACATTAGACGGGGGTGTGCTATGAGCAACTCTGGATTCCCCTTTGGCGTTATGAAGAGCGTTGGGCAAGTTTAAAATGAATAGCCCGGAGATCGACCCCTACAATGGCGATTATTCCCCCTCCTACCCTTGGATTGACTCCCCTACCCAACGCTACTGTAAATATCACCCATCACTAGCTATGCGGTCGAAGAAAAAAACAGTTTTTATTGACGTACAAGAGGAGGAAAGGAGGAAAAAACGAGAGCTTCTCTTCCCCTTGTAATCGAATGTTGTTGTCCGGTGTCATTTGTAATCGCAGCTCGAAAAAAGATTTAAAAAAATCTTTATGTTTGGGGGGGGAGGGGAAATAGGGGGAATAATCGCATCAACACTTCTCACAAAAAAAGCTCCATCCCTGCGCGCCTGGGGGTCAAACTTTTAAGCTCTTTTAGTCAAATTTACTTAAAAACCTATTAAATAAAACGGAAAACGGGAAACAGTTCACGGTAACTTATACAAACAAGCTCCCAGGTGAGATGCAGGAGAGTCAATAGTTCAAAGACTTTTGCCCTTAAAATGCTAATTTCTTGGTGTAAGTTTTCAAAACGGCCCTGAAGCGCTTCAAACTGGTTTTATTGCACGTCTAACCTGTTTTTCATTCCTTCAAACCTGATCGTATAGCTCTTTAAAGTGCCAATTAAAACTTGTATAGATACCTATAATCCTATAGGATTTGAAGACCTATGGTGTATCAAAATATATTTTGATACACCATAGGTCTTCAAACAATATTACAGAACCTCAAACCGACTTCATTGCTCACCGTACCGCACTAGCAATTTAAATGGTTGTTTAGCTCTTTGAACGGGCATTTCATCACTCTGAAAAGTATTTTACCTAAACCTTCGACTCTTTAAACCGGTCTCATATATCTTCGAGTTGGTTATTCTGCACTTCAAACCGGTTTCAAGATGGGCTGTGATCTACCGAACAATGCGTTTTTACAATAACTATAAACAATAATAATTATTGTTATTTAAATTATTAAAATGAGCACTCGTTCTGATGATTTTGTTCAGAGGATAATGTTAAGGTAGGTGCGATAATGCCCAAGTCAATTTTTGGTCATTTTAACTTTAACAGAAAATGACGCACTGGTGCAGTCAGATTTGAATTTCGAGTGAGAGAAATTCGAAAAAATCGTCCCTAACGCTCTAACTGAAACAGAAAGTCAACACTGTCCAAGTTCAGCAATTTGAGTATTCTGAAAAACAGCAATAGCGCTCTTCTCGAGCTCCTGAGTGTGCGAGTGGGGCATAACTTGTAGCGGGGCTACTGAAAATTCTTAGGGTCTCCTGCATAGTTGAGGAAATCGACTAGAGCACAGACTAGTTCACGGTCGATTTGGTTAATTTTAGCAAAACAACTGTAAACGTTAGATGCCCCGCTCCCTTGTCAACGGACTAAATCAATGCGAGTAGCTCTAGCTAGGTGGTTCACTCCTCCCTAAATACCCTCATTCCTTTTTTTGAAGTAGGATAAGGGGGAAAAAATTGGACCCCTCTTGGCATAATCAGTTTGCTGATTTAAGCCCCGCTATTTTATACTTTGCATGCAAATGTGAATTGGCATAGAAAGGGGAAAAGGTATAATTGTATTTTTCGGTGTTTGCAGAAAGAGGGGAAGCGGCCATGTTGGGGTGCAGGAAGTGCAGTTGCATTTAGGGGTTGATGCACCCCCTCCCAGGAACCTCCCCTGTTCTATGCTGACTCACCGTATCCATGGTAAAAATACACGGCCTATCGATCTAAAGCCCCGCGAAGGGCGCCCGGGTTTTCCTCTTCTAGGCTTGTTCCCAAAAATTTATTACGCTCACCCTTCATCTCTCTTTGTCTCCCTCTCTTCCACCGTCTCTCTCATCTTTTTGCATGTTGCACCATTCGTTATAAAATCCCCTTCGGGCGTGGGGAGCGAAACGTTATCAAATGCAATTCACAATGAGAATTCCTACGCCATTTATTCCGCGAACTTTATAGAATGAAACCCCGCAAATAGCGAGGGGCTGTTTGAAATTAGCAGCTAGGCCGATAATTTAGAACCTGCGTTTTCTCTGTACATACACGTAGATACTTTGAACCACAACTTATAATAATAGCTGAACTATACAATACTAGATTTCAAAACGTTATATCCATCGATTTGGTACAAATCAAATTTTGATCCACTCATATATGTATGGAAACTCCTCAAGCTCAGAGGTGGTTAACCGTTTATTAACGTCACAAACTATACATAAGGGTTTATTGTAAGTTGATTAAAATTGTGCAAAACTTAATTACGTATCGAAAAAAATCATTTAATTATTATTAACAAGTGTTTTTAATTTTCTTGTGAAGATTGTGGACGAATGCGGAACCCCGAAAAATGGATTATGGATCCAAAATTACTCGAAAAACGACATCTCATTCTACTTCCAGGCATCCATCAAAAGTCCCATTTGTTGTCCCCATATATCTTTAGATCCTCACGGTGGAATTCGATGGTTCTGGGACTCCAAAAAATTTATTCTCCGTCCAAAAATACTTTACTATAATATATCATATTTATAGTTATCATATTATGATCCTATCATATCTATATCACAACCTGATAAGTATCATACCTACCCGAAAACCTGCTAAAACCCCTCCCGTAGCCCATTTTTATCCCCACAGAGCCCCACGGGTTTGGGCTGAAGCCCTTCCGGGCACAAGTAGATGGTGGACCAAGTATTTTGTAAAAACTTTTTTATTTAAAAAAATATTTCTACTGCTCAAACCGGCTCGGACGGCGGACGGACATTTCGTTTGACATATTTTGAGGTCGATCAAATTTTTTGAACTCTGTCATGATACCTACGTATGCTATTCCAAGAATAATAGAGAATATTAAATATATTATTATTTGTGAAATAAAAATTTAATATAATATTAGTTATGCGGAGTTTTAGTTTATTCTCCATTAAATTTTAATAAAGAATAAACTAAAATTCCGCATAAGTTGTTACTTCATTTCCTATTCTAAATCCCAACAATGGCCAATAAACATCCAATCTCATCCTACGCCTCCAAAATATTTCAACTCACTCGCAACTTGAATAACCCAAGGCGACGATATGGAAGGCATTGCGAACAAGCAGCAAAGCCTCGAAGTTCACTCTTCATACGTGAAATTCACAGAAGCCATCATTGTGATGTTTGTACGGGTTTCTTCTTATCATTCTCACTCGACGAAAACCCTGCAATGGACACATTATGAAAAAATAATTTGGTTTGCAAGTCAACATTTCGCATTTTTCACTACCTAGCTCTCAGAGCGTTCTTAGAGCTAATAAAAAAAAGCCCTCTTTAATTCGAAAACAAATAAAGAATGCCAGATGAGGAAAAAGGGGTTCTAAGAATTCACTGTCTGGCACCGGTCAACCAAAGGAACAAGAACATACCAAAATAACGTTGAACTATTTTTGTAGGAATCTAGTAAAATTCAATACAGGTATTGAATTCAATACAGCTATTGAGTTGAACTGGAATGATCTAATTAGATTTTCGGTTGAGTTAGGAACGGTTTATTAGAATTTCCCAATAAATTAAAATTGGCTGAAATAGATCAATTTGACGCAGAGAACGCTTTTTTTACGCTCTTGGTCGAAAACACTCAATATTGGCTCTGTTGTGTTTTACCATTTGTTCAAGTGTGGATCCTTCGTCCTTTCAATGCCTCCATACTACTTTTGCGGTATATCTTCTTCACATGTCAAGCCTGGACAATATAGTTCTGCCCGTGGGGGAATGAATATTATTGTCATTGTAACCTGGCTAAGGGCACTTTCCATGTTTTCATTAGGATTTGAACCTGAAACATTGAAATAAATAGGGTTAGTACAATATAAAAAACACCGCCAAGGTGGGCGCATAGCATCCTCGCGTTCTAAGACCACCATAATGTATAATAATCCATGTAGAGCCAAAATGGATTATAAAGCCACCACAAAATATTACTGAAACAAGAAAATTACCGCTGATTCAATCACCATGAAATTTATAATATAAAAATTATGGGACCTCAAGAGGCCGCATCTGCACAATCTCTGAAAATTTGACCAAAATCGGATCAAAATTGTGGAAGTTATCGCTGTAACTAGGAAACGCGGACAGACATACACAGAACCTTATTTTCTCAGTCGGCACTAAAACGCAAAATGAAAGTGGAAATTTTAATTTTGGGAGACAGACAAACATTTGTTCACGATCCCGAAAGTGAAAACAATGCTTCCGCTACCTTCGGGATACTAATTATTAGTATGCACGTGTGTTTGGATATTGACACATCGTCGATTGCGTTACTTTTTATCATGAACAACCAACTCCCGAAAAGTCACGACCTGAACCTCAAAAGAAGATGTCCAGTTTATATTTTAAGTCTTGTCAATCCTGTGAGTATTTTCAAGTCTATAATAATATTATATTATATTACAATGTAATATAATATAATATTATATAATGTCATTACTGTATATTACTCAAATATATAATAGGTAGCTTATATTGATCTAACAGGAAATGCATACTTTGGAAATAGGTACTCCCTAAATTTAGAAGTTATTGATGCTTGTAAAATTCAATCTTATCTTATTCATATTTAATGTTATATTCCGAGGTGGTCAAACGTGTTTCTCAAAGGTGCACGGCAAAAAGAATAGGTCGAGAATTCAAGCAGTTGAATCCTTAATGTTCGGTTGACAATAGGTAGACATAGAATCCAAATCGAAATGTCTTGCACCATTGATGCGAGGTATGTTATGTCAATAAACAAATTCCTCCACTTAGCATCTCTCTTTGTCAACCCTACACTAGTATCCAAGTATACTAGCGATTCTCCTGTCAAATCCACCCAATGATATGAAGTGTAATTTATCGGTCAAGGACTAATATGAAAATTAATGAAATGTAGTTTAAAGAGTTTTGTTCATCATTCAATAATGATTAACGGGGCCATCACGAAGAAAACCGTATAATTTGACAAAGGATGAACAATCTCGGATATATTGAGAAAGGAAAAATACTTCAGTATTTTTTATCACTATCACGGAATGATTCAACGAACTGAACTAAAACGAAAAGTGAAAAAACATTTACAAATATTACTTATTTACGAAGTTGAGGATGGTTCTTTGGCCAAATCTATCGGTTTATTATTCTTGGAACGATATGCCCACGTTATGAGGCGGCCGGATTAGCCGAGTGGTTCTGGGCGTTGGTCACTTCGCTCTGCATTCTGTTGAGGCCACGGATTGGAATCCCGTTGTAGCCCATTAGGAATAAAACGTATTCCTTACATCACATTTAATGTACAGATTAGTGCTAGGGAAACTACCATGGAGCCGGTGGGCTATCAGCAGGCCCCCCGAGGGGAGCTCCACCAGGCGGGGAATTACCCACCCGCCGCCGTCATGTTAGGCCGATCTTGACGTTTTTGGTCAAAAATGTTGACCGGCCACAAAATCTTTCCTTATCATAGAACTGTCAGAGGTATTCCTGGCTCACTCAGGAAGGTTGGTGAGGTGGTTATTCTGCTCGTTCATTTGTATTATGTTGCATGATCAAAATGACATTTTGTACATTGTGTAGATTTCAAAAATGAAATGTCCGTCCGCCGGCCGGGCCTATTTGGGCAGTAGGAATTTTCATACTAATCTGAAATTTCGACAATATACCTACTCGGTTCCCCATTTAGATGTGTCCTCAAGGTTTTCAGCTCCACCCCCAAACCCGTAGGGTTATGTGGGGATAAAATGGGGCTACGGGAGGCTTTTTTTTTAAAGGTTTTCGGCTTTAGGGTCGAGTTAGGTGTCGTCTTCAAAGTATTTTTGGAAGTAGAATCCATGTTGAGGGTCCCAGAATCATCCGATTTCACCATGGAGATGTATCGGGATTTCTTGGGGATACAAATGGGGAATTTTGAACGGTTGCAGGAGGCCGATCGGCTTTTTCCGAGTAATTTTCGACGCAGAATCCATTTTCGGGGTCCCACAACCGTTAAAACAATGTTCAAGACGTTTTATTTTTATTTTTTCAATTTGTTTAAAATAATTGTTTGATCTGCAATTAATTGTTGCACAATTTATACCACTGAATAATAAACTTTGTGTAAGCAGCTTTTTCTAAACATAATTTTGATCAAGTTTGCATTAATATCCGAATTCTAGCATTATTATCCAAATTATGGATGTAAATCTCTCAACTCTCGAGTCCTCTGCCTTCTCTCTAACTTCCCATCGGGTAGACGTCTCCATTCCGTTGAAGGCGTTTTCGCTCCGAGTTTGGTTTGGTTTCCTCGACGAAAAACGAGGAAAAGGGCCGTTGGAAACGAGAAAAGTTTTTACAGATGTAGATTCCAGGAGTCGCGTCGGGGAGGTGGAAAGGGCAGTTAGAAGCAGATGACGCAGTTTTTAATCGGTTCCCACCACTCAACCCCCCACCATGGCCGTATCATCTGCTACTCGGAACTTGAAGGGAAGCCGCCATTTTCTTCAGACCATAGCAAGAACACGAGAGGGTGGAAGTATTTCAATTAAATCTGGAAAACCTTTTGTTGTTTTCCCATCCCAGATCCCCCCCCCCCCACCCATCAGGGCTTCGCATTTCCCTTCTTTCGTTACCCCTCTGTGCGGAATTATGTTTTTCTTTCGGTGGGAGAGGGAAACGCAAAAAATACCGGAACCCTTGTTTCAGAACTGGAAACCTCAGTTTATACAACTCGTTAAAGGGACGGTTTTTTCGCGATAAATACTCAATTACAATGTGGAAGGATGTTTATTTTATATTCAGTAACACCATGAATGCTTTTTCGTTAAAAATCGTATGAAAATGAGAATCCCTATCTAGTCAAAGAGGGTTACCTATTGAGATTTTAGCAGGCATTGAAGTTCCATCAACGGAAATCAATGCAATAGAATTCAATTACAAAACAACAACACAACAAACGCATGCATTAAAATGCAATTATTTTATTGTAATTTTGGAATTGATTTTTCGGCCACAGCAATAATTGCAATAATTGCTGTGGCCGAAAAATCAATTGACTGTAATTATTACAGTATTAACTGACTGTAATTATTACAGTTGAAACGTATGAGTTACGTTTCCAACTCCTTTAGATTACTTTGGTTCATTACAAGTTCATTAACCAGTAGGACCTGGTACTACCTATTGATGAACCTCAAAATTTTAGAATGAGAATTGTGGCCGCATGTGTCATATTGGCTAGCTAAATTGGTATTGGTTTTGGGTGGTCCCCAATCCCGCCGCCGATTTATCATAGACTGACCGTACATTCTAATGTAGAATTTTTGAAATTACGCATTTATGTTTTCTTACGCAGTGAACTTTTGGTTGGCCCCAAAGACCGGGTATCCTTAGGCGACACTTTGCCCAAGGAAGCCAGGTCAGCGGGACCACCTATTTCGCGCGGGTCCGTTGCCCAGGCCACTATTGTTGACAATTCAATCGCAGTAGCCGGTAAATCGGACCTGGAGATAATAACATTATTATTATCTCCAGGTCCGCTATAGCGGATCCTCCAATTATGCATCGATACCGCCTTCCAGGTCTGCAGATAAGACTGCCCTTTGGGCAAGGATATTCATGCTCTCCCTTCCTCTTCCTCCAAAAACACCGGCGGCGTAATCCTAGATATGACGCTAAACGCATTCCGCCATACACACAAACATAATAATAATAAATTATTAATGAATTAGGAAAACATCTTGTGCATGTAGGTACACCCGCAAGATCCGTTATGCAGGGTGCTCTACAAGAAATATTGGAGTAATCTAAAGGTAAATCATTTACCTCAATTTCGCTGGGTGTTGGCAGACAAGCTACCTATTTTGTTCATTTAAATACCTAAACTTCGAAGACAAACTTTAGGTATACCTACAGGTACTCTGGAAAAGTCAACGGTGCAAGATATAGAGAAAAAACAGTTGATCACCTAATGTAGTGGGTTGTAATTGGGAGATTGCAAATGAATTACGTCTAACGAGAAAGGGGAGATGAGAAAGTGGATCTCATAAATGAGAACGACGCGGTGTGGGGTGCGCTCGTATCATTCCGAGGAAATTTAGAGTCCGAAGATAAAACCCCAAAGGGTGCGAAAGGTCTTTTACATAAAGTGGAGGCACACCAACACTGGAGGGGAGGGAGGCGATAAGAAGAGCAAAGAAGCGCCTGCAAAAGTACGTGGAGTGGGCGGAAGAGGGGAGGCCGATAAATAATACATATAGGTACAGTAGATAAAGATAAAGAGGAAGAGGAAGAGAGTTTCTTAGTCGGGGGAAGAAGAAATGGGAGTAAAGGGAGGCGATAAGGGAGATTTAGTAGGCATACGTGCCTTCAGGCCTGAAACAAGTATCACCTGCCCGCCTTTTCTTCTTGCGTGTGGGCGGCATCACCATCAGCATATTGCCATCAGCCCACATATGTTCTCCAAGGTTCATAGGTTTCGGGTTATCTTTTTTCATTCTCTCTACACGCACCAACCACTGGGTTTTCCGTAACCAAGTCAATGGATGTGAATTGCCATGCATGTCAATAATTATAATTATTATGAATATGAATAATTATTCACATCCATTGCTGCAGCGACGTGGAGCTGACCTGCTCTGAAAAGAATTAAGCAATTCGTTCATTTGACATGCAGGCTAGACAGGGCAGTTCCTACTCCAGTATCTACCTCTTCATGTTCAATCTCTTCTTACTGCATGCTCAACAGCCTGTACCTGGCTTAGGTTGTCTGGGTCTAATTTGGCATCAAAATTGCCAGGTCAACAGTGAGAGTACCTATTTGCCCCATCTGAACAAGGAAACAGTGTTTTACTACCTTGTCCCGCACTCATCTTAATTCTTTTCGAATTAGTTATCACAATATGTTGTTCACAACGAACACTAATTCAGCCTTGAAGCCCTCATACCCTCACCTCCATCACGATTCTCAACCCTCACTTTGTATCGGAGAGAAAACTGAGACACCCCGCCCAAAAGCTTCTCCTCAATTATCGCAGTGAAATATAAGCCGCCCTTAATTAATAATCATGGCATTCGTTCAATTTCGTAATTGCCCGTAACGGCAAAAGATGGTGTAGAGTTGGAGGAGGAGATGGAGACTCGGTATATGCCCACATGTAAGCTATTTAACTTGTTATCGTAATTAGTATAAAGTGGATCAAATACAATCGTGCGTCTGAAGGTTGGTTAGATTGGCTGACCAATTGTATGTAAATCAGATCTTCAAGCAGATATTTTATGAAAACAGTTTTTATTCCCAATATATTATTGATTTTGAATATTGGGCAGATCTACCAGGTGTGGAAGGAAATCTTAGTGAGAAGTCACGCGACAGACAAAATTTTTCCCTTGACCACCTTTCAAGCCATCTAAGTATTTCAAACTAACAATAGGCATCGAGAGCCGAACTCATCATGCTCTCCAAAGCTCACTAAAAACCCTTCGGGCTGTTTCGCTATTTCGTCAGAATGAGCCAAACTGCAGAAAGAGACTCACGCCCTGAATTGGTACCACGGAGTGGCCATTAGGCCGCTCGACTGAGGACCTGTGATTGGACTCATGCTCTTCCAGTAACTGATGGGAATATAGCAGGTACAGATCCGGCATGTCTGGTTGTTGCTCCTTCCTGGTATATGTTGGATCTTTGCCTAGAACTTGGAGGAGCACTGCACTTCCTACAAAACCAAGGATATTTTTCAACCAGTTTTTTTTTTTTTTTTTTTTTTTTTTTTAAGCGCAACCTTTTTCCAAATAATGGAAAGGTGCGCTCACCTCTTCGACATGTGTTTTTTTTTCTTTTTCCCCATAACTCCGAAAATGATCCAAATTACCTGGCTTTAATCACTCCGAAAATATCCTCAGGAGTACGAGAATATTAACCTCCGCGCAGGAACCAGGTCGGTGAAAAAACTGGCAACAGGAGAAAATTCAGTAATGAACATTGATCTTGGATATGGCGGCCCACCTCCTCCACTCCCAAGTTGGGTAATAATGGACTTTCAATGGGAACGTATAATTAGAAAAGAAAGAGAGAGAAATTTGAGAGCGAGCGAGAAGGATAAAGTTTGGGATGGTGGAAAAGGAGAGAGGAGGGTTTGAAGCAAGAAGATATCTCCTGTGAAGTACAAGCTTCCCTCATTATATAAAACAAACCTGGTCCTTCCCCTCTCCACACCATCTTCCTGCCTTGCGCCTTTAATTTAAATCTCTCATTGTTCTACTCTTTTCATTCTCACAACCTCGAAGAGAAGTAACTGAACAGGAAAAAGTTCCCTTTTTCAGCCCGTTTTACGCTTCGTGGAGCTTTTTTTCCCCTCTCTCTTCTACTTCTCCATTTTGGATCCTATTGTTCCAGCAGAAACGTAATCAGAACTTTTCTTTCCTGTTTTAAATTAAAAGAGAGTAAAGATTGTGTTATCTTGACAGGTAGTTTTGTGTAGCGTGATCAAGAAGCTACAACCTTGATGTGAAGTGATTCTCACCACCACGATAGATCTTAAGGCATAGTACCTACCTATGCCACTTTGTTATTTATCGGATGAAATTCTATCTGAAATTTAGCCCCCACAACATCAGACGAATTGCACAAATAGTGAAATAAAAATTACTCTCTCTTGTTTGTGATTATAATGAAACAGCTTATTGGAAACAATAAAATTCCATTAAAATATTGTGTTTAAGAGAACATTTAATTAGTGTTTTTCACGGCGGGCTTAATCAACTGCAGAAATCTGAACACGGTTAATTTATTATTCATTGTAAATTTATGGTTCATGAACAAATGACAAAGGCTCATTCCAAGCCCCCACCTGTCGGGTTTGTATTGTATTTATGTTATACCTACCTACTGAGTCGCTTTTTCACAAACTGGTAATTTTTCTATTTTAATTTATTTGCGTGAAAGAAGTTTGTGCGATGGGTGATCACCGAAATTGAAATATTATCTGTATGGAAACTTCGTGGAACAACGCTAGCATTGGTCAATGTTTCTGTCAACAAGTTTCAGTCAACAATTCTGGCAACTCTAATTATAGCCGTAATAATTTCACTGCAACTGCCTGACTTGACTAGAATTATTCTAGTCAAGTCAGGCAGTTGCAGTGAAAAACTTCAAGACTTGTTTTGGAGGTGAGGAAGTACTTCGGGTTTCACTGGGGCGTTGTGCAGGCGTTTTGGCCCGTAGATTATCCGTCGCCAAGCGTGAACAGGGTGCCAACGAAGATAGAAAGGTGACGGGCGAAGGAAAAGGAAGGTAAATCATTAATCCGAAGGGAAAAGGCAATCAAGAGCAACGAAGGGAACGTCCAAAGATTAACACAAAACTTAGTTAAAAGTTAAACCTGCTGGGAGGACAGATATAAGGCTCGCCGAAGGCGGGGAGGGGGAATTTATCAACATTTTTAGTTTAACACCCCCCCAAGAGCCTCCCCTCAAACCCTGTCGGTATTCTAAGAGTCAGGGAAGCTTTTCGAGAGAAGACGGCAACCAATTTCACGTCAGTTCGCCCTTAGTTTTCCATCCCCTCCCCTCACGAGACCAGTGATGAAAATCACGGACTCCCAAGAGATGGAGACGTAAGGTTTTTAGGGTGGTGGATCCTGAAATGTCGCCAATTTTCCCTGAACAATTCCATCTCTTCATTTTCGCCGTTGTGTTCATATTTTGGAGTTTCTCCATATTTATGACGAACTATATATTAGGTATATATATATTAGAACGTAAAACTACAGTGAGTAAAAATACACCGCTCAACAAATTCCAAGTTTCCAAATTTGTGCCTAAGTCCCTAATAACAATGTCCTAAGCGCTTGGCATCCTTGTCCATCACTAAAAAGTCTTTGTCACAACAGACGCAGGTCTCTTCGTTTCTCCCCCATTTTCTTCATTTTCTTCCAGGCGCCCTTCGCTTCCCTCCAGTTTTTAACTCCCCTTTCTGCCCCGTCTTCACGAGTCATCTTCCCCCGCCGTTTCACACTTTATTCCAGAACCAGCATCCCCTTCACTATTTCAAGACCCTCGCTGAACTGGAAGACGGCCGCGGGGAGGGTCTAATTAAAGGAAAGGGCACTGAAGTATGACGAAAGAAAATGAGTCTGGTATAATTGAAGGAAGAAGCCAAGTTGGAGCGAGGGGATGGGGTTTCCTGAAGGAAAGGGTAATATCGGGTAGTGATGGGGGGTGGTTAAGGGGGACTTTCAAAAAGCCAAGGCTGGCCCTTTTCATTGCTTCGTTACGATGAAATGCCGATGATGAAGGAAAATGGGAATAATTATTGTCATTATGTACCCATCTTTTCATTCCTTGTTATCAACCATAAAATTGGATACCTACACGAATTTTTTACAAAATAACAAAAAATAAATATTACACGTTCGTTTTTAATTCTTTGAAATAGAACTTTATATAGTGGCATGTCGAGCTAATGTGAAATACGCTTTATATAGTGCCATGTCCTAATGTGAAATCAGGAAAATGCCACTTAAATTTAAAAGGTCACATTTTGAATGAAATCGCGAGTTTTAACAATATTCAGCCCGTAAAGGAAGTGTTGACGAGGTTAGTGAAATTCGAAATTTAGAGTTTTTTGAGCAGCTATACAAGATTCTTACGGTGGACTTTGAAGATTTCTTGGGTTGGGTTTCGAGTTTTTTTTTTTTTTTTAGTCAATGCGTAATAAACCAAAATGTCAAACGTGAAACAAATAGGTAATGTCAAATTTTGAGGACGATCAGAATTTGACACTATTTGTTTAAAGAGGTCTAGATTCCAAACACGAAATGTCCGTCCGCCATCCGTGGGTTTTGAGCAGTAGGATTTTTTTTTTTTCTAATCCGAAATTTGGAAAAATACCTACTTGGTTTACCATCTAGTTGTGCCTGCAAGGTTTTCAGTCCGATCGCCCAAACCCGTGGGGCGCTATGGGGCTCCGGGAGGGGGTTTGGAAGGCTTTTTTGGCTAAGGGATTGAGATAGGGGTCGCTTTCGAAGTATTTTTGGACGTAGAATCCATTTTTGGGGGTCCCTGAAATTTTAATTTCACTCAATAAAATCAAAATTGGCCTTTTAATAATATGGCAATGGCTCCAGCTAATACTGGTAATGATAGAAGGAGAAGGAGGGCTGTGATTCCAACTGATCATACAAATAGGGGAATTCGTTCAGGACTTATTCCTACGGGGCGTATATTGATAATAGTAGAAATGAATTTTACTGCTGAACGATCCGATTGTCACAATAAGGATCTATAGGGCTTTCATTTGGCTTTCAAGTGGGACTTTTAAGGATCCCAGGAGGTCAAATATTTTTCTAGAAAAAACAAATGAAAACCGCCTGGTGGTTGGTTACCTGGGAGTTGCAATGCGGAATGTTCCCATTTTTTGATAACAGATTATCAATGCAGCCATCAGGCTTCGCTATGTACCTCAGCTATGGAAACTTGCTGAGGTCATAATGATCCTAAAACCTGGAAAGCTTGCTGCAGAATTGAATTCATATCGACCAATATCTCTGCTAACAGTTCTCTCAAAGCTGTTTGAAAAAATCATTCAAAAACGACCGTTGAAAATAGTAGAGGAACGGAACCTCGTACCAACCTACCTATCAGTTTGACTTTCGTGGACATCACTCTACAATAATTGATCAGGTGCACCGAATAACGGAAATTATTGAACAATCTCTTGAACAAAAAAAGTTTGCTCTGCCGTCTTTCTTGATGTCACAAAGGCCTTTGATAAAGTGTGGCACGAAGGACTCAACTATAATCTCAGAAAAATACTTCCCGCCTCGTATTCCACGTTGCTAGAGCCCTACCTCTCAAACCGATTTTTCCGGATCAAGCAAGAAGATGCATATTTTAAAGGGTACCGTTCCCAAAGAGATTTTTCTTTTAATGCGAAATTTTGATCTTTTCAATTTGCACCTGATCAATTGTAGAGTGATGTCCACGAAAGTCAAACTGATAGGTTGGAACGAGGTTCCGTTCCTCTACTATTTTCAACAGTCGTTTTTTTTGCAAGGTTTTGGGGTCTAACTGGTATTTGCATAACACCATCCAATTAATCAACTGACAAATTCACCGATGGTGCGTTTGGGATGAAGATTTGATACCAACTGTTGGTCTCCCAAGAGACCAGCTCGTTAGGATGATAAATCCAGAAACTGAAAAAACGTAAATTTACCAGGTCGGTGTTTCTCTATCCCCTATGAGCTCCTTCCCCCCACGAAAATCTACCACTTCTGGACTGCCACCCCAAGATTGGGGAACATTGGTAAACGTGTACATTGTAGCCTCCTTCAAGTTCGGTGCCAGGCGGCCACGCACACGGGAAAAGTTCTCGAGTGCTCACATTGAAATAGCAGACACCGTAGGAAATATAACCAGGGAGTGGTATCAGCGTTGGGGGATTTCGCGTGTGAGCCCACAATAAATACAAACCCTTCTCTCAGGGCCGGTTCCCCCCTTCGACGCAGTCTCAACACCAAAGCCTACCTACCTACGAACTTATAGGCTTCTCATGACGTTTTTATCTGTTTCAGGTTACAACTGCAGTAGCTGCACCCCACCATGCCGGTCTTAAGAGGTCACGAATAGAAGATACCGCCCACATAACGTTGGAACAACTTCTACAACAAACTGACATCCCAAGAGGAGTTGAGACTGCAGCATATCGAGCAATCTTGCATGCAAATGTGCTATAAATCTAATGTATCTGCAAGCCTATTTAAGAATATTTCTGGAGTAAGTTAATTTTCAATTACTTTTTTCTTAACGCTCACGAAATTATTTGATCAGCTTTTGGAGTTTGATGAGAAAACAAGCCGATGTTTTCCAAACGTTTTCAAGTCTTCCCGACGACAGAGGCTCCCACAAGGTAAACCTTATTCTCGGAGACCTCGTTTAAAGGCGACAAAGATGCGGTTAGAATACGGAACTAAGTTCCTGGAAGGGGAGAGAAAAGGAAAACCCAGAGGTTGAACAGAGTGTGCGGGGTAGAAGAGGGTTTTCGATTGTTTCTCGGTTGAAAAGGGAGTTACGACAGGTAGGAAATATCCGGAAATAAGGAAAAGGCATCCAAAAGTGACTTCGCCATTTTGCCTCCCCCAAAACAAAACCCTCCCCGGGGCAGGCCTCTCGGGGAAGTAAGTTGGGGGTGTGGGGGTTTTCAGACGGGGGTTGCTCCGTTGCCGCCCTATTTTTTCAAGGTCCCCAGTCCTCCCACCCAGTCAGCCATAACTATTTTCTTCCATTTCTTTTCATCGATCAGCCCTCAAGTGTTCTCTTTAGCTCTCCCCCTAATAATGGCCTCCACCGACCCTCATTAGCCACAGCCCTGATACGTCCTCACCCTTCCAATTTTCCTAATTGATTTTTTCGTCCTTCAACGAGGCAAACGCTCTTAGGATGGATCCATTACAGAAAGAAAATTTAAAATCCAGGATACTTACGGTGGGGATTTCTAGAGTTTTCAGATTCAAATTTCTGATGCTCCTGATAATTGGGAATTTTTTCAAAATTTGTTTAAAATTGTTAATTTAACAAATCGCGCACCGTTATCGGGGGTATCTCAAGATTTTTTTTTTCAAATCTGAATTACGAAAACATATTTGGTAGCATACATATTTGGCCCGCAATGATTCCGCTGGCGATTTCCAAACTGAGATTTAAAACCGTTGTTGCCCCAGGAGGTGTATCTTTCCAGATAATTTTCATGTCTGTCCTTCCTACTCCTCATTCCCTATTTGCACAGATCCCACTTCTGACCCCCCCGTCACAGTTTACTGATAGCAGTTTAAAAAAAAATTATTTAATGAAAAAATAAAAATTAATTATTGAATTAACTTTTAAATGATTAAATTAATCAAATAAGTAATCAAAATGGATATGGGGAGAAAGATGTCTCCTCTGTTGCTGGTCCAAAGTGTTCTTTTTTTTATTGATATAAATTAATATAACGAGGAGACCGGTTTCGAGCTGCAAGCACGACCAACAATTTATACCTCAGCAGAGAAGTGTTCTTGGCTCTCATCTCCATATTGGATTGGACCTTCGCAATTTTGGCGACCAACTTCGTAATTAATCAACTCTAAAATAGAAATAACTTCTTTTTTTTTATAATTCTGGCACTTAAAGCCTTCGTAACCAACGCCCTTCAATTGTAAAATCCTTTGTCAAAACGTAACTGTTATTTAGGTTTAATATTTTCAGGATAATCGACCTATTTTTGACATTTTTAGCGCAACCTTTTTCCAAAAAATGGAAAGGTGCGCTCACCTCCTCGACATGTATGTTTTTTTTGTTTTTTTTTTGTTTGTGTACAGAGCATCACGCCCGAGCGGCTCAACAGATTTTCATGAGGGTGGTCTCATTGTGATCAGCGAGTTCGTGGGGTGGTTATAGGCTACCTTGATTTTTCCTCCCTCGTCCCTTTCATCGGTTTTCGGGAGGTACTTCACGACGAAAGTTGTTTATCTCTGATGTGTAACTAAGGAGGCCTCAATAGGGGGACGAAAGTTTTTGTCCGATTTCGTTGGTACAAGGGTCGATGGAATGAGCTTTTTAGGCTGATTCCAACGACTCCAAAACGATTTTTGCAGCCTGAGCCGTTCATTACCTCTGATCGGCATAAGGTTTTCTTAAGCATCGGTCGTTAGGGTGCAGTTGTTTACGTAATGAGCATCACGTGGATGATGTGTTGTGTGGCATAGTTTGCTCGCTAGATACCTGCTGTTTCTTAGTTTCTCTCGCTCATTAAATATATAGTAATAACAAAAAGGTTGCGCTCATCTATTCAATTCAATTGATGGCTTGTTATGTCTTTACTTTGGCACACAACCGAAAAAAGCGTTACCGAAACCCTTGGCAATCCGTCAACTAAAAGCGTTACAGAAACCCGTGGCAACTAGTAAACTAAAAGTGTTACTTTTTGAAACGTTACCGAAACCCGTGGCAACCAGTAAACTTTTAGTGTAGGTAATGACATCGCATCACGAAATTTGTAACTAAGTTGCGTCTCCTGGTCAACAACAATGTGTGCTCCTTGTTGTGTTGTCCTTATTGTGTATAAGGTGAATAATAATACGAAGACATGAAAATGGTCTCCTGTGGTTGCAGACGAGTCTGCAAGCTGATTAAGTATACAGTGAAACCCCTCTTAGTGGACACCCCTCTATAGTGGTTTCAATGGGTCTTGCTCTGTTTTTTCAAAATCTGAATTTGCTAAGAACGTTAGAAAAAAAGTTCACTTTTGAACGTAAAATCCATTTCCGGGGGGTCTTCAACAACGGCACAGGTAGGTAGGTAGGTAAACAGTTTTAGCTTGGAACGTGTTTAGCCTTGAGCTAACTGGCAAAAAGTGTCACGTTTTTTGGGAGACGGCGATTTTACTTGGCAACGTTACTGAGCAAAGCATGTTCCATGTTTCTTGAATTTTAGCCAAAAACTCTAAGAAGTACCTAAGCTGTGGGTTTTTTTTTTTTTTATTTAAATTTTTATAATTTTTTTATTGACGTAGAAGTAATTTTTCCACAATTTATACAAAAGGCCGTTGCGTAAAATTTAGCAGCCTTTTTGTGTAATTGCATAAGTACCGGAAAACCGAATTGTATGAAACTAGTGACAATCAAAACTATAAAATAATACTTAATCATTTTATAATATAAAACTATCATGATTTTGAAGAATTTTGCGCTTTGCTTCCAATAAAAATTAAAAAGCGTGGAACAACGTCTGGCTGTCACAAGAAGATTACGATGTTTGGGCGGGTGATTCCTCCGAAAAAAAAAAACCTGAATGGAACTCTTTTTTTGCCAGGTAGAAAGAGGGGCACTTTTTTGCCTTCACCTGCAAGTTGGGGGCTCTTCAATGAGTCTCCGCAAGAAAAAACGTGCCACTGTTGAACCTGGTCCTCATCACAATGAGAGCGTGTCCCGAAAAAAACCCAACATCCCTACAATGAAAATGACTTATAGGCGGGGGTGGGTTTTTTGGAGAACCACAACCTCGTTGAACTATCCACAATAGACTCTAATTTCTATTATAAAATAGGTAAACGCCTAGGGAAACTGTGAGTATTGTTTTCGATCCCACACAATGCCGTTCCTTCCAACAAAACTATGATGATTTGAATTGTTATGCAGCTGTTTGAATCTATCCGGAGGTGGCATTCGTAATAAGATTGTAGCAGCTATTGTGTCCCAAAAAATACAGACAGCTGAAAATGTGAAAGATGGTTGCCAATGGGAATCCAAACCTGCCAATTATCAAGTCCGGATACGGGGACGATGCCCTGAGGCAGTTAAGGATTGAGATTAGAAGATTAGCCGGTTCTTCTTACTATCACATCGTGAACCAGGTGCTCACGTGATAATTTGTTATCGAACGCCGTGAGCATGCTTTTTCTCAACCACTCTCAGTATCTGGTCAGCATGCGCGTGCACAATGTGCCATCAGGTAGTTCATGTTTAACAAACGAAACTGAAAAAAAAGAAGGTACCGAAATGTAGGAAAGGGATAAACCGGTAGTTCGCATAATAAGCCCCATTTGAATAGGAAAGGACGCGTCTGGCCCGCTGGACTGCTGGGGTCCTGACTAGTAACCCTTTTATTGTATGATGACCCTTCGGAGTGACCCTTAACCCTTTTGGATCACCTCCGGGTGGGCAAAACGCGTCTTTGGTTCAGGACCGGTTTCCTACGACGGACACCTGGCTAGACCCCCATGTCCCCCCATGTGCGGGAATAAACGGCTGGGGAACATTTTCAACGTCGGCTTATATTCTGAGTTTAGTAGGAATTTGAGTTGAGAGCGGAAAAAAAGGCGGTTGAATGTTCACAACATCATGAAAAATTATATCCGACGTCAACATGATACCGAGTTCGGTTCACCAGTACTTATTATTTCGATGTAATATTGTACGTAATTTTAGGTTTATAAATTCATTGAAAATGGCTAATTAAACATCAATTTAACTTTTTTAAACTTATCTAGTTCGAATTTGACAACCCACGACCGAATAGAATCCCTTGCGCTTGTGTGATTGTCTGCCCGCCCTCTTGCAACATTCGGTTGTTTAGAGCAGGTTATGAATGGAAATCTTGGCACGACCGCAGACCTACAATTTACAATATTCATTGCTGTTGTTCATTATATCGTGAATATTTCCCCCTACCCCTAAGAGGGTAAAAAAAGAATGAAAAGATTAAACCGTCCCTAGATTCGTATCTGTCAAAGTTTGTCAAATTTAAAAATTTTATAATTTTGAGTGTAGTAATTTTTGTCATTTTGTTCTATTTCACTTTTCAATGTGGCATTCGAGTATTTATTTTGATATTCATCATAGTTGAGAGATTTTATAGCAATAGATAGATATACCTACCAACGTGAATTATAATATTCAAAACAATACAGAGACGGATGCCCTAAAATAGACATTAGGTACTTATTAAATAAATTTTAGTTATTCAGACCAGTTCGTCGCAGGTCCACTACTTTTAGTCATCGCTCATACAAAATTAGGGCTTAGGAACCACCGTATATCGATCTGGAAAAGTCGTAGACAAAAATATTCTTAAGAAGGGGAGGTCGGAGCCTGGGCAGAGAGGAGACTAGATGGCATAACAATAGTGGGTGTAAGTGCCTATAAATACCAATGTCAATAAACTCTATTCACTATTTGTGAAGAATAATCTCAAGAACCTTTGGCTTGTTCAGTGCGACTTTACTGACCGAACGGTGTGGTTTTACCCGACGGGGCAGAGGTGTAATCCAATGAGGTGGTTAGGGTGAGAAATGACTCCTTTGCTTAGTACTCAGCAGAGGAGTCATTTCTCACCCTAACCACCTCATTACTGGCCGAATTTCAAAAGTTTCACGGCTGACATTTTTTCAACCGGACACATCCATATCAACATTAAATATTAATCACTGTATCAACATTACATTAAAGAAACAATTATAAAGACAAATAAAAACTCAAGACTCAAATCTTGAGTTTTTATTTGTTTTTATAATTGTTTCTTTTTGGTTGGTTGACGATTTCAACCAACCAAAAAGAAACCGCACTCAAAGGACGTTCCAACCAACCAACCAACCAAAAGGACATTTAATGAACAACAGTGCGCAAAGTTTTATAGAAACAATTCGCTGGAGAGTATAGGATCAGGAAGCTATAGCTTAGGCCAGTACAGGGTTATATTCGCAACTATAGTTACGAAGCTCACAGTTAGTGCAGCGCCTCTACTCTTCATGTCTCATAAATGGGGGCCAACGTGCCATTAAAAATGAACAAAAAAAAAGATAAGTAATTGGTGGGGAAAAAATCAGTACTTCACATGATGGGTCAACACATAGCCACTTGTTGACGTCGGGTAGGTATAGGAGATACCCGAAGCTGACCCTTGGAAAAAGGCCGTAAAAACTATAGCCCCCAACTGAGAGGGAAAAAAACACCTTCCCAATTAGTTAATTACAAAGAAGGGTAGGCAAGTGGAGGATAAAACAAGTGCGGTGCACTTTAATTTATGCGCCCGGGGAAAACAATAGCGCACCCCTAATGCACCCCCCTCCCCCCTCCACCCAAGTCTTGTTAAACCCCATCCATATAATAACCCTGGCCTACCTGTCAGGCCTTACAAACCCCACTGAAACAAAAGCGCCCCTTTTTGTATTCGAATTAAAAGCTCGCAGGTTTTTTTTTTCGCCCACTTTGAGAGGTCCGGCGGATATTTTTTTGAATCGCAGTGCCTGCTATGACAGGTCAACACGAAGGTGGGTTAACGCATAGACTGGCAAGTTTCATTATAACATTGGGACAATTTTTGTTAGGTGTGAGAGGCCAAACATGAAATGAGTGTCTATTATTTCCGAAAAGTGGCTATTATGCGTACATGATTTGGTTGGTGGAATTCAACGCAGAAACCTCTCATCAAATCAGACAAAAATCGATAAATTGTGTAGGCTGCGCAGATAAGATGGGAAAATTGCCATATCGTTCAACCTATGACGTTGGTTATTTATTACCTAACGTGTATAAAGTCAAATTATGTGACGTGAAAAACACCATTTTTAAATAGGTATTTGAACCCCCGAAAATTAGAAAACTTTTTTTTTTTAATTTTGGTTGCATCGAAACTTGATTCGAAAGTAGCCTAAACGTAGAAGTAAATTAAAATTCCTCTCAATATTCAGTTTGAGATGCGACCTAAATTTATGTCTCTTATCAAAGTGACCTTCAAACTCAAATTTCACATAAGGTTTTTGATTTGATTCTCTCAATAAAAAATCATAATAAACAAATTTAATTTGTTTAAATTTGAAAATACGTACTAGTATAACTGTACGGTTTTAGACAGATAAGGGACCCCCACAATCGGAATGTTGGTCTAAAATTACTTCGAAAACGACACCGTACAAAACGACACCTCCTGTCCAATGTCCTTCAAAAGGCCCATTTGTAGCCACATAGGAGGCCCCTACATTCCCCTAGTGTATTTATCGATCTGAGACCGCCATAAATCAATTCCCCGTCCAAAAATAGTCAGAAAACTACACCTCACTTACCCTCGGACCCTAAGTCCATCCATCCATCCCCTTTTTAGTCCCACGGGTTAAGGCGAACGGGCTTAAAACCTTGAGAACACAACCTTATTGAAAAATCGAATGTTTTAAAATTTCATATTTAAAAAAAATAATAATAACCTGCAGCCCAAAAGGGGGTGGACGCTCCGTTCTTGGAATTTACTCATCACGAAACATGTAAAGCAAATTATGAGACCAGTAAACAATTATGACGTTTTCTTCACCTAGCTTGGTTTTTCTCATAAAAATAAACCAAAAGATAACAACAACGAAAATTGCCCTGGGGGGGGGGGGGGGGGGGGGGGGGTGCTAACGTGATGGAACGTCAAAAACCTCGAAAATGTCGGACTTAGTTTTTTAGATTCCTGCATTTATCTCGAAAATGGTACATTTGAGCAAAAATAGCAGGGTCGAATAGGTAAGGGTCGAAAGTTGTTAAGGGTCGGTCAAATAAGTATTAATAAGACGAGAATGTGCCGACGTTTCAAGAGATAATATCTCTCTCGACATCTTTCCTCCCACATAAAATAGTAAGTTCCAAATTCACTAGATTGGGCCGGTCATCACAAGCCACTGCCCGATTTGAAGTAGAAAAATGAAAAGTGAAGAGTTGTGGGTACTCACCAGGTGGAGTGCGAGCGTGTGACTGGTTGACGGACCGCGAACCCCTGTCGGGTCCGGACGATCGCGGGACCCCCGTACGTGGATGTTACTTGACGGAGGAGGGAGGGGGACCCTCAGGCTGGTCACCTTTTCTGAGTGGAGGTTCTCGCGTGGAAGATCTGACGAGCTGGGAGGGGGGAGGGGGTCATAACAGAAAAAGTGTACGCGGGGTAGGAAGGGTCCCGTGGAGGTACAACGGTTGGCAAGGAAGGGATGAAAGGCTACAGTGCACTATAATAATGCAATATGCACGGAAATGGGGGTCCCCAAGCTGAGTGACCCTCGAGTGTTGTCCCTTTTTGGCACAGTACTTTCTTTCATTCAGTCTCCGGTAGTGAAGAAGCATAATATTGGGCGACTACGTTTCTGGTTGTGAGTCCTAGTAGTGTTAGGCAACAGACACATCGCGTATTTGAACTAAGAAAGTCCTACAATGTAGGACTTTCTTAGTCCTACATTGTCATGCATTAAATTTTGATCATAATGACTGGCACGCGGACAAGGGGGCCTCACTTCGCTCGACCACGTTACTCAGCCAGGGTGGACTCTATTCTCTCGTTCGTTTGCATGCACTCAAAATTCCTGGATGGTGGTAAAAATACCCTTCATTGCTGAATGTAATCGATATTATTGAGCAATAACATGTCTCCCATGTTTTAGAAATAATTTCTCCCAAATCGTGGGTCTAGGAATGCTCCAATATGCTACCTACCTCCGCTGCTTCAGTATGCTACCTAACGACCCTACTGGGCCAAACAATTTGGAAAAACTACATCCTGGAAAAATGAAATCATTTCAGCCAATGAAGCAGGTAAGTATTTAGGGTAAAGTACCCTAATATGGTATAGTGCCTAATATGGCACTCCTCAAAATAAGCAAAGTGATGAAACGTAGCGTGGTGGCAGTAACGTGAAATGCAAGCAACCCAAGCATGACCGGTTCTATCCCAGTTCGGCGCGCCCAATTAGTTAAGTTTGTCGCTCCTCAAAATTTCTTCCCGTTTCGGCGCTTGGTCATTTTCGAATTCCCACTTGGGCGCCCGCAGGGAAGCGTTCCCTAAATCCATCGATTATTTGGTTAATAAAAATGTAGAGCAGTCGTGTAGCAAAGGCTAATGCCGAACATTTCCAGACGTGCCTTGAAAGTGCCATCTCCGAAAAACGTTCCGTAGCTCTTAATTGAATCCAGCAGTAGGTATTTTGGAAGCAAATAACAACAGTCTCATCTGTACGATCATCTGCGATCAGAATACATGATCCATCAGGCATTGATTCGCTTTTTTTCGCTGGGAGAGCAAAATTTGCTCTTAAACATTTAATGTTTCCCTCTCACACCCGCAAAGGACGGGTTTTGCGGGCTTGGGTCCCCTTAACCGAAAGACACATTCTGTGTTCCATTGGTTTGATCCTTGATCATAATAGTAATAATAGAAGAAGAAGTAGGGTAATGCACCCTAATATGGTATAGTGCCTAATATGGCACTCCTCAAAATAACCAGTGATGAGGCGTAGCGTGGTGGCAGTAACGTGAAATGCAAGCATGACCACCAGGTAGAAGGTCAAAATTTCCAAGGGCCACCTCATGCAATCAGCACAACACCTTATTCAAATGGCTGCCGTTTAAAGTTTTTTGGACCCGGTTCCAATCACCTGTTAATGTCTAGTGGTGAGTAGTTTTTGATATTTTCAGCGTACGATTGAGTTTGTCTTTCGTCAAAGAACATCTTTCATAAGTTAGTTTCAGTCTGAGCGCATTCTGCACTTCATCAGCTCTGATTGTTGTCAACCCTCCTGTTTTCCTAATATGGCACCCTTCATAATATGAATCACTAATCACATATTATGTGATTCTTGTTAATTAGTGATTTTCGTATTTTCTTCAAGTCTGACGTGTTCTCTTGATTGCACTACTAGATCTCGCTAGAAAAGTGCAATTAAAACAATTTTTTCAAGAATAAAATACAGAAGTAACAGTTTCCTTTTCTCCATCAAGTCCTTAATGAGTTACCTGTATCTAGTGATGATTAAAACCGTAGTCGGGACTGAGAACTGATTTATTCCTTATTTTTATGATCCTAAATATGTCAAAACGTATTAACAGAATGAGGGTTGTAATAACAAAATGAATATGGCACTGGTGCCATATTAGGAACCCCTTTTTTGGAGAGTGAAAAATGACTTTTATTGGAAAATTCTTTCTCCGATTTGAAGCAATTTGCAGACACTCTGATTTCTAATACTGTTAGAGTAGGGGTATAACTATCTCCAGTAATTTTGGTTTGGAAGTGTGAGACAAATAGGTGGTAAATATGTGATCCGAAAAAAGGTGTTCCATATTAGGGCACTTTACCCTAAATTTTAATTAGGAACCCGAATCCGCCCAAACATTTGGAGGCTACCGTCAATCTCCAAAGTAGTACGGGAAACAACCCCGAGTCGGTTGGGAAAACCCCTCAATTTTATCGTTTGCCTAAGAGATATGGATTCGGAATGAATGTTTTTACACGTGACCATATTATAAAACACGATCAAGTTGAATTGTAGTTATCACAAGAAAACAACATTGCTACAGAAAACTCTTTCGAAGCCTAACACCTTCACTCACTTCTTTCCACAGTACTTACTATTAAATTTTGTTGGTTTCTTCGACGTGAATTTTCCATCGTGAAACTTAATTAGACCGAGAAAATTTGATTTTTGAAGCTTCAAGGTCATAACAGGGTTGGTGGAGGCGAAGGGGAAACCTTAGCGGAAAGCAAAGGCACGAGGAGAATTCCACTTGGTCGGGCGCCCTTTTATCGGAAGGGAAATATTTCGCTAGGTGGCCCTTCCTCAAAAGAGATATTAAATTACACCCAAGGGCAATAACCAATCGTTTGAACCCTTTGAGAATCCTTCCTTCCGAGGAAAGCTGCGATATTTAATAAAACCTCGCTTTTCTTGCTTCGCAAGCTTGTTCCAGGTCTTTATAATAAAATATCAAGAGGGACGAAGCGCAAGCACGAGCGAAGAGACGCGAAGTAAGAAAATTACTCAAGAAAATGACCTCACGGTTGAGTTCATTTTCCAAATACTGAACGAATTTTCTCCCCGCTGGTTCTACTCGTCGTGTTTTCTTTTCCACGAAATTCAACAGAGCTCTTCAGTCCGTGTGATTTCAAGGTTCCATCGTATCTTGCCAAACAAAGTGGAGCGACATCGACGAAAGAATATTTACTGAGCGGTTGTGATTTCGGGGAATATTATTTTTTGAGCAAATACACAATAATTGTGTATTTGCTCAAATTTTTCGACGAGTATGTAAATAACCGCGAATGTGATTATTTTCTCGTGCAACATCGCACTCTTGCGTCAATGTTGTCATATCAGAGCAATACGAGCGGCAAACCTTCGTACACGGAAATAATAATTAAACGATATTGGGTTGATGACTGCAAGAACCAGGATGTCCCACGTTGCCGAATCCAACGCTGTGTTCACATTACAAAAGCCCCTAACCTCAAGATTTCACTTATATAAGAACAGAGCAGGGTGATTTTCAGATTCACCAATAAGGTAGTGTGCACACAAAGCCTACAACGAGTGACTCAGTGAAGTTCCAGTCTAACGAGGTGTATCCAGGGACCTTTGATGTGGCATGTCGTTCACACAAAGCTGTACGTGAAGGACCAGATTTTCAGCCACAGATGGGAGGCCCAAGGAGATCATGACGAACGTTCTGCTTTGGCAAAGCAACATCCAATACTCAACTACGTCAAAATTCTGAACAGGGAACTCCGAATCGGCAGGAAACTCTTTATGGAAAAGCTCCACATTCAAACATCGGAGAATAAGGTGGTTAGCAAGAACAAAAGACGCCTCTGCTGATGTAGGTATTAAATTGTTTATTCGAATAGTTGCTTATAAGCTCAACAACAGCCCAGCGTAACTTGAAGCAGTTGAACCTATACTCAGGATTGAATCGGAGAATGTTTGTAATCTGCGGGCGGACATTGCCTGGCTTAGCTACACGAATGCTGGAATCCGACAGGAGTACTTTAAACTATTATTATGCTTACCTACCTTGTTTAAATTAATCATTTTTAGTGGAGTGATAAAATTTCTATACGGCCTGGTATAGAACATCCTCCAGTAAGCACCTTTTGGTGACGTTTGTTAGGCTTTCTAAAATTAATGTGGGGATTTACAAGTAAATCTAAGTTTAGTTGACAGATCTCATTGAAGGAGAAAGGAAGGACCTGCAGCTTTCATGAAAGCTCGGTTGTAGAGGAGAGATGATTCTTTAAGGACCACATTCCCAATCCCGTAATAAATCGGTTACAATTGGGAAAAGTTTAAACCCTTCGTTTCACCGTTTATTTTCTGATAATATTATGATCCAATGTGGTTGGTAAGTTAGTTGAGGTTCGGTCAAAGATTAAGATGAATATTCTGACGGTCAGCGTCTAATGGGATCTCGTTCATCCCATTTGGATGAGAGGAGAATAAATCTTTTGAAACGTCGGCATATTATTCTTCGTCGTATCCTTCGACTGAACCTCAACAATTTCATCACCCATTCAACCGGTCAATACCATCCCTAACATTTAGATATTATCTAAGATAATTTCACTACTGCTACTTACAATACATTACCTCATTGAAGAGGTAGACACACGACAACTCTATGATTTCATCTGAGGGAGATTTTAGTTAGTGATTAAGTTTCAATCATGCAAGGCGTGTTCGGTGTCATTGTACGTATCACTCATCTCAAATTACACTCGCGAGACGGACTCGGTGATCGTCCAAGCGGCCGGCAGGACGTGCCTGACCTGTCAGTCCTTCATAAAGCAATTCGTCCTTTCCCGACTATTGAAACCCCCTTGCAGCTTCGCGGGCATAATACTCCCGCCATTCACGGGAAAACAAAGATGTTTCACTACATTAACAATATTGTCGAGCGTTTCCCGGAGTCCTTGTTATCTCCCGCAGTTCATAATAGATACGCCTATTACATAGATTCACGTCTGGGGCATTTTGTTCCGTCAGCGCCCTCGTCAGGTTGTCACATGCGGCGATCAGGTTCATTTTATTCCGAGTAATAATATATCGTAGCGACAAGTGGTCGCGGATCTTCAACATGATTTGCACAGAAAAAAAACTTGTCACCAGGAAATGCCAGCTCGACTCGACAGCTGGTTGACTTGTCAGCATTTTGATTAGCTTTATTTACCTTCCCTCCTTACATAGTCACAAATAGGGGCGATCTCATCAGAAGAAGTTAGTTGTTGGAACAAGAGATTGGACACGGGCCACCCGCTCTCCATATGTTGGCAAGCCCTTTCTTACGTCCAGTTTTCTTTTTGCCCGGATCTCATTTACCTACTGTTTACTTTTATCTCCCCCTTTCCATCTTTTAATAACCGAAATCAATCGGCTTTAATCCCCCGTGAATATTAATCGACGGGGTTTTTCTTGCTGGACGTTTCTTATGGGTTTCACGAGCGCCGCCGGGATGGTTTTTTGTGAACTTCCTGCGACGCTCTTCGACACCCTCCACACATGCACGTTAGTTCAGGTTTCTAGTCAAAAGTGAGCAACATTAAATGTTTCATCAAAAAATTCTGTTTCGAGTGAACAGCAATTAGGTAGAAAAACTAAAGTTATTAGAAACTACATGAAAATATTTCTCTCGGGGTACCTACCGTAAAACCTGATAGGACCAATTGTTGTCCAAAACAATGAACTCAACATGTAATTTATGAAATGAAATTATTTGAAATAGATCATTCTGGTTTGAAGATTGGAGACTTGGAAAATGGAAAAACTACTCCTGGTTGTTCGAAAATTTAAAACAACCGCGAGTAGTTTTCCCATTTTCCAAGCATCCAACATGATCCCTCCCCCCATACCATAATTAGATGTGCAGATTTACTGTAATGACGACGTAGTCTCGATGGATTGGGGGAAGAGGAAGGTTCCTTTCCCTGATTTTTCTTATTTAATTTGACGGGTTAATAAAGTTTATTCTTGCGTTCCTGAACAATTTTTGTATTTTGGAGTCTTACCTTTATTCCCCTGTACCCTTCATTTGACATCAATCTATTGTTTTCTGTAGTAATTACAATCTTTGGAAGCGATTCGTGCATGAAAAGCTTAAATAATTAGTGAAGAACCTAACTGTTTTTAAATTAGCGGTTCCCCAACTTTCTACCATTTCCTCTTTATTTACGCCTTGTTAAATGACAATGAAATTAATATTGGCTTCAAAATCTGTAGGTGTTGGTAGGGGTTGACCTATACCTGGTTTTGCTTTTTACCGACTCCTGACCCCGTCGACGATAGGGATCCCTATCCAATTAGGCAGTGTCGGATCGGGTGCTAGAGCGCTTGATGGGCGAGCGAAGCAAGCCCTCTGTTGACATGCAAAACTTTCCGTGAGAAACAGTGGCCTTGTTAATTATTAAGAACAAAAGATTGACCATTCGGGCGAAGGAACAACATGAGGCACGAGCCCTCCTGAAGAGCCATTAAAGTGTGAATAGTCAAAAAGGTAGAAAAACGCTTTTGTGTTGGCGCCTGAGTAGAGCGTGAAGATTACTGGCTGACCCTGCACCTTCCTAAAAAGCTTCTAAACGGTGCCGGATACAACTAGGCATCTGCTTCAGAGGCTTCCTTATCTTCCCCGTCCGACACCCTTTCATTTCTTCGGCGGTCACAACAGTTATGGTAATAAATCCAAGAGGGGGAACGGAAGAGTAGAATCCTCAATTGACCAGAAGATATCAAGTTTTTCGAAGTTAAAAAAAACCTCCCACAGTGAGCAGTGGTCCCGTTCTACCCAAATATTTAGTTTTCCCACAGGAGGACACGCTGTCCCGTTAAGTATATCTTGGTCCGAGTCCACCAGATGGCCCCGTCAGGTCACCCGATCGCCCCTCGGCTCTTCCGCCTTATTTGCATAACTATCGGACAAAACAAAGCGCTAATGAGTGGAGACGATGTCAACAGAGTGATTAATTGTTCAGGTACATTTTCACCCTCCATTACCGGCATGAAAACAATGAAACCTTTTTGCAGCTATATATTGCTCTGTGTCTATACATTATTAAGATGAGTTGTCATCAAATGATTTAAAAGCTTCATTTGTGAATGAAAGTATCAACAAGTTGAATGGCCCTTGAAAACCCTGAGTTGCGTTAAGTCTGCTAGCTTCAAACCTCCAAGCTATGATAATCAGCGCTAAATAAAAGGTTTTCAGTGGTTATTATAATTACATGACACATGGGTACACTCCATTAGACTATTCGATATCGATCCATAATGAATAGATTTTATAATAAGGTTTACCCAATGTTATACGGATAGAACTGATTGGTTGTTTAGTTCTGAACTGCCGGCATAGGAGCGAAAAATTACTGGCAGTGAATAGGGAAAATATAGGGTTTTCGCGTTGGATGTGACAGATTTTATGAAAACGGAAGTATGCGAACCCTCATTTCAGGTATGTAGAGGGTGGAGCCCGAATCGCATAAATTAATCATCCCCCGTTGGCCGACCCTTCATAGTTTTCCATTACAGCAGTTTTAAACATTTCCGTTCCACTGTAACATGTCTCCCCCCACCCCATCTTTTCGTTGCGGAGAACTGTCATTTATAACCAGAACATTCCTTCCCACCCTGTTTCGTAAAATTGCGGGCAAATTTTTATTAAATCAGTAAGTAAATCTCCCCCAGTAGATTCGCCAAGACACAGTGGTTTGGAAATCGACCGAAACAATAATTGTACAATATTGTACAATTAATTGAGATTTCAGTGACGCACAATATGATACCGCTTGAAACTAGAACTATTAAATAGAAAATTAGCTTAATTAAAATAAACCATCTAGTTCAAAGTGCACCCAGATATGCCCCTAACGTGATCTGCAGAATGATTTGATTACAATTATTACATGGAAAAACGAATCAAAATTAAATAAAGATACGTAACTAGTAGTAAACTATTTAGTAATGCTGTCTACTCAGTACATATACAAATTGATATTTAATAAAATATTGGCTTACACAACAGACAGAAAATAGTATCAACCATTGAAAAAATATAGTATGGATTCCCACTATATCGACGCATCTACCTTACGTTACAGCTGCAAATGTTTGGAACTCGGGGTGGGATGTATACCTACATAATTTTTCGCCTTCAGGGAAAAACATCAGATCATGGATATGTCACACCATTTATAATTGGTGATAAATGATTGCGTACATTAGCAACGATTGTGTACACTAGATACTGGGGTTGAAAATTTCGCTACACAAATTCGTTACACAAATTTTTCCATGACCCAGGAGAGCCTGTTCGAAAATGGTGGACTCGACTGTCTCCATTTTTGAAATGGCTCTTTTTTTTAAAGTATGATAAATCTTCTCACATTTTCGCCACTGGCACCGGCTGGTTCATCGATTTCTGATTTTCATCTCAGTTTTCATCTTAGAGCACTATTAGCCATCGAGCTATTTTCCGTGATTAAATGCTTTTTTCCAAAAAGACTTTAGCAATTTACGTACGAGGTGCAACTAATTCTCGAATCTCGGGGGCTTGGGATTGATTCACAGATCCCGGGATTGCAAACTCTAGTCCCGTATCCGAAGAGTTTGGATGTTCTGATCTGAATGCAAACAACCGCATAGCGCTGAAACTTTTTAGAGACTCAAATCCCCTTCACACACTTTTCTTATTGTAAACCTATGTAATTCGAGAGTGAAGGCAAATAACCTGCAACAACTACGGTCCTCTCGTCCGTTACTTTTCAGTCCATCCCATTGTCCGATTCCAGTTGTCCTGTGACCAGAACCCCTTTGGAGTCTCCCTCCAGCTCCGACGAGGCCCCCACGTATCGCGAACCCTTCCACGAGCCGTTCTTAGGGGAGGCCCTTAACCCTTTTGATGATGATTTATGGGTCGCAAAATAAACGTTATGGCCACCCCCTTCTCGCCGTACCTCCGGCTTGCGGATCAGATTATGAAAGTGAACAGTCCACACATTGATTACAATTCTGCACTGGTCACATCACAAATCACAACTTTCGCCACACCGGGGGGGGGGGGGGGGGGTTCTCCTCTCGTGGCTTCCCTACCTACGACTACTCCCAGAGCAGCCACCTGTGTTAGCTGTTCACTTTACGAATACCACTTAGCTAAAAACGGTCGGCTAAAAAATTTAAAGTTAGAAATAAAGACAAATTTTTCGTTAATTATTCCTGGAAAAATACACTTATATAATCGCGGCTGAGGTCGAAAATTCTGATCGGCCTCAAAATTTGACATCCTTATCCGTTTCAACAGGATAAGATTCCAAAACGCTGCAAATTTTACACAAGGGTTTATTATTCTTTGATATGAAAACACCCGAAAACAAAACGAAACGTCCGTCCGCCGTCCAGGCCATTTTGGGCAGTAGGATTTTTTTTTTTTTTTTAATCTGACATTTTGACAAAATACTCGGTTTACCATCTAGTTGCAAGGTTTTCAGCACGATAGCCCAAACCCGTGGGGTCTATGGGGCTAAAAAGGGGCTAAAGAAGGGCTTATTAGAAGGGTTTCGGCTATGGGGACGAGTTAGGTGTCGTTTTCGAAGTATTTTTGAACGTAGAATCCATTCTTGGGGGTCCCAGAACGATTAGATTTCACCGTAGGGATCTGGCTCTCGTGGGGCTACATGGGGCTATATGGGATTTTTTAAGGATCCCATTAGGTCAAAATATTTTTTCAAATATTATTTTATAATACTTTTTCAAATATTATTTTCCAAGTAATTTTGGACGCATAATCCATTTTTCGAGGTCCCACACCTTTTTTTTTTCAAATATATTTTATTGACACAGAATTAATTTTTGCACATAATATGTATTTCGCACATATATTAAAACCTATATCAAAGAATAATAAACCCTTGTGTACAATTTACAGCGTTTTTTAAATTAGTGCCCCCAATACTGCTGAATTGGGGGCGTGCTGTAACAGCACGTATGCTGAACGCCGAAATAAAATTTGTTTTGTTATTTAATAACAAAGCTGTAGGCTCAAATGCACCAATCAAAACTGATCATCGGGGCTCAGAAGTACAGAAGAACAACATTAAAAAGCTTTCTAACTCTGTGGTTCGCTATAAAATTGAGGCTAAATTTATTTCTGATATTTAAAAAATTATAAACACCTCATTTTACAAAATTTATAAATATTTAATATTAACATCAAGTAAGACCTGATCAAGATGAACCCGCCTGTAGGTTTTGCAAAGATGAGGAGGAGACAGCAGACCACCTCATCTTTGAATGTGAGGCCCTGGAGCGCAGAAGGTATCTTGCTCTGGGCTCTGTAGACCGGGGAGAGATACTGGCGCGAAAGGACCTGGTAGGAGGACTATTGAACCTCTTCAAGGGCACAGAACTCCTACCATAGTAACTCCGAGAGGCAGCACAATGGGTCTATAGGCCTAAGTGCGAGAAGTGGGGCGCCCCTCAGGAACCCACTTCTATACCCTCTCTGGTATTAATCTAATTTAATCTAATCTAAGACCTAATTGATATAGTTATTGAATGATCACGCTCTTAGTGGAACCCTGATCATGGGATCACAAACCCTCAAAATTCCTGGTTGAAGGATTGCTAGGTAGCCTAGGAGGACCTTTAGTGGACCAAAGTCAAAAAACTGTTTTGGGACATGTGAGGGCATGAAAATTTGGCCATTTATTGATAATTTACTAATTCATAGAGAAGTTGTACGTAAAAAAATATCTCGAAGAAAATTGTAGCAGCAAACACCTTCTACAAGACTTGTTTTCTGAAATCTCCCATACTTCAGCTGTTGGAAGCTCTGGACTGTGACATTCGGAGATCCACTCACAAGTTCTTCTGTGAAAAATTCCTACTTCTCGAAAGGTTATGAATGGGGTGCAAAATTTAGAATCTACAAGGATGTCAAATGGAATTCAAAGTTAAAAATTGCTTGGCCTGTTCCAGGTGTCAAACCCCTTCGTTAAAAAGAATATTGCTTATTCACAGTGATCAACCAAAAGATATTATAATTATTAGTTCTAAGTTCTAATTTTTAAATTTTTGGAATGTAAGCATGTTAAACTTAAAATGACATGTTTTCGCGAAAGAGAAACAGGTTCATTGATTTGCATTGTGTAGAAAACAATGGACTTGAATTGAATACTTCTCTAAATGAAAATCTGCAACTGGAGAAGCGGAATGTTTCTAAAAAAAACTGAATGTTTGGGAAAACGAAAAAGGGGATATTGTGGGCTCTGAAGGGCGAATGGGAATTTCCGTGGCAACGTCACAGATCAGGTTTAAACGGTAGGTATAGTCGCGGGAGGATGGATGAGTGACTACAATGCAGACTGTGCGAGGAAGAGGATTATTGCAGAAAATTATTTCAGCGTTTTTGCACAGAGGCAGTTTCCAGTTATAGAGTGAACGGAAGGGGATGTTGTTTTTAAGGGATGTTCCCGGGAGGGGCAAAAGGGGGTGAGGTTTTTGAGTTTATTATGAAAACATCAACATTCGCCCTGCGGGACTAGCGGTTTTATTATTTGAGAAAAAAAAACGCCATTTCATGCGTCCCCGGTGGATGCGTCCGCGGTTTTTTCAAGGGACAGCAGGATTCAGCGAATAGGGGTGCATTGGTGGGGTGAAACTGTTGGGTGCATTGGGGGTGCAAGTATTTAGTGAGGGGAGAATGCACATTGCATCTCCTTTTATTGATCCAAAAAAGAGACCTGATGGAGGGCCACACAAAAACCACCTCCAATGGATATCGAAATGAAAACTTCATAATGTCAAAAATGTTTGTCGAACACTTTTGATAATGACAAAAGTCAAGCAGGTGTGGACGTTCCCAAGAAATGTCGTTGAAACAGCAGGTAAAGTTTTGGTGATTGATGAAACAAGCTTTCATATCAGTGGTAGGTGGGTACATGCGTGAGGTGGTGATGGATGAAATTCCTTCAAGTGTTTACAATTCGTTTTAATTTGTGCTCATCATCCGAAAGAAGGGTTGCAGTTCCAGAATGACATGGAGGGAAAAGGGTGAGCGAAGGAGTGGAAGACCCGAAATTTCCTTAAGGATGATAAAAAGCTGGGATAAAAAAGAGATGGACTAGAAGTCTAATAATGAATTTCTCTGAAGGAACCAAAAAGTCTGTACGTTCTAGTTCATCGCTACATTGTTTAAATTAAGGAATGAAGGGGAGGCTAGGGCTCTATTGTGAAGAAGAGTATGAAACCAAAGGGCCTAGAGCTCCGTAGCTCTTTCTGAAAACAACGGGCCAGAGAAAGGTTCAAGATTGATAAGGGAAACATCGGGTAGAAATCTCGTTGTCAGAGGGGAGGTGGAAAGGGGGGTCGGTGATGGATAGCCCACAGAAGCCCAAATCTACATCTACAATGCAAAGAACCTCCTCGTGGAAAGATATTACATCCCCGCCATCCTTCTAGGCCTGCTTTTGTCTGGGTATCCCCTTCTCGCGCCCTTTTACCCTCAAAACAACAATGAATTAATGACTGAATGGATGAGTAGTGTTCCCTGAGCATACAACGCGTCTTGAGAATATTCAAATTGTAAATTATAGTTCCCCTCCTCTCAGGCCACTTTCTGGAGCTCTGAAGAATCGTGTAACACCTATTTCTTCCGCTTCTTGCATTATTCATTCACTGGGGCGGTTCTTCGCGCTGAGCACGCGAGCATTATGCCGAATTTCTTGCTTTACAACACGACATAGATTCCTTAGTTCCCAGTACCGCATTCCTTAAATGAAAACTCCAACAGGAACTTAAGTGTTTCTTACGTCCGACATCATACCACTGGCCGAAAAAACCATAATGCATTACCAGGACCGTGCATGGGACAAGAGCTTTCTGGAGGCTTGCCGGGCGTTGCCGACAGGTCCCCAAATGATGAATAACACGACAACGTGTATGAATCATGGTTTTATGGGTAAATATCACTTAAAACTTCAGTTGCTTTATTTTTCTACTCGACACGAAAGTAATTACAGTAACAACACTGATATTTCAGTAGAAGGTTGTTCTTTTTCTTACCATCTATAGAACCTAGTGCGTCTTCTGATAGTATCTTACCTACCTTTGAATGGTAGTGCCTACCAAAACTTTAAAAAGCTGACGAAATTACTTCAGAGCACCCGAATAGCACACTTCAAAGTAAAGGTTTTTGAGTGGGTACGACCCACTTCTTCAGACCAACAGATCGTCACACAAAGCACAGATTTGTTAAATGCTTTTCAATAATTAGCTAGGGGTATTTCAACACCCGGAATTATTGTCATTTAAATCGCAATTGATTCAACACAACCAACATGTCAGGATTGAACGATTATGTGGGTTAAATTTTGGGGTCGTTTTCTGGTACACCAGAACTTTAGGTAGGGCCCGATAAAAGCCTGCCCCACGCTACAATTTTAATTTATTTATTTATTTTATTTTTTTGTTTTCTTCTTTTAATGAACTATCTTGACTCTTGTATAATCCTTTTTCACAAACAAACAAAAAATCCCAATCTTCTTATTTGTTTATCTGAAATCGATGTTGAATACAATATAATATTATTTCTTGGCATAATCCTTTTTGAAATCGATCGATTTTGAAATTCAAGAACGCGAAAACGACGTACCTACCTACCATTCAGATTCAGTTGCCAGTGCACGTGCGGTTGGTTGAAATCTAGTCATTAAATTCCATGCAAAAGAGTAATAGTTATAATAAAAATTATTTTTGAATCATCCATGTTCGAAGAATTTCTTAAACTACCTACTAATAATTAATTACCTTGCGGGAACAAGTAGACGGTAAACCGAGTATTTTGACAAATTTACAGGTTTAAACAAAATTCCTACTGCCCAAAACGGCTCGGACGGCGAACGGCAAACAGACCAAAATTTTTGTTATTGGATTCTAGACAATGTCATCTTGAAACGGAGAAGGTCAAATTGTGAGACCAATCGGAATTTTCGACCTCCGTCGCGATTACATAGGTGTATTATTCCAAGAATAATTAACCAACATAATGTAAGGTGGATGCGGCGAGATAGTGGGAATCCATCTTAAAAAAGACGATTTAAGACGAAATAGTCTATTTCCACGATAAAAATATATAAACTTGTAGACGCGTTTCGGTTGATTAGACCATCATCAGTACAGTATTGTACTGATGATGGTCTAATCAACCGAAACGCGTCTACAAGTTTATATAATATATAAACGTCGCTTAAGAGGCAACACCACGTATCTAACTTTTGGCAACTTTTCAGGAGGAAGAAAAAACTGATTTAAACATGCATACCGGCAGGAGTTAGATACGTGGTATTGCCTCATCGGAGTTAGATACGTGGTGTTAACATGTAAGCGATTTTAGAGCTTTTGGCGGCGTTTTAACGAAACCCCGATGTTACCATTCTACGCGGAGCAAAATTCTGCATCCAGTGATATACAACACCACGTATCTAACTTTTGGCAACTGTTCTGGAGGAAGAAAAAACATGCATACCGGCAGGAGTTAGATACGTGGTATTGCCTCATCAGTGTTAGATACGTGGTGTTAACATTTAATTTTTTAGAGCGATTTTAAAGCTTTTGGCGGCGTTTTAACGAAACACCAATGTTACCATTCTACGCGGAGCAAAATTCTGCATCCAGTGATATAAAAACCTCATTTTCGACAAAATGTTGGATACGTGGTGTTGCCTCTTAAGCGACGAATATTTTTATCGTGGAAATAGACTATTTCGTCTTAAATCGTCTTTTTTATAATTAACCAAAATGAGAGGGATACCGTATTAGATATCAAATTTAAATACCAAGTGAAATTTAAAAAATGGGTGAATATTTTTAAAAACCCTGAAAAAATATTCACCAATTTCGTGGCGAGTATAATATACTATTATTATACTCGCCACGAAACATAAACCCACGTATTTCTTGTTCTCCCAAGTGTTTGAGCTTTTCGATTCAAAGTGCAGGTTCTAGTGCGTGGAAAGGGCGTTTAATAATAATTATTAATTATCATTATCCCCATTATTGTAATTATTAAAATAATGGGATATTAATAATTAAACTTTTATAGTAAGAAGGTCGTTTTTTGATCGACCCGCTCGGTGGCAAACAAGCATTTTACACCCCCAACTTTTCAGCCTGTCGTGAATGGTTGTCGAAAGAAATCCCTTGAGCCTCTGGAGTTTACGACGATTCCTAATGATCGCCCTAATTAAAACGACGAGCTTAGAGAGAATTGTCCCATTGCGACAGAACCCGGTGACAAGAGAGGACCAAAAATGTTGTTTATCTCTGACGCCGGTAGAAAACAGGTATCTAATGATTACCTGTGACAAGGTTGATGGATGTCGGGATGAAGGAAAATATGGCGCAGGGAAATTAAGGCCTAGGGGAGGGGGGTAGGGTTTTCTCTGGCAGATAGATGGAAACTCCAGAAGGAAGCCTCTTTCCTCCGCGGGGGACCAACGCCTGACAAATGCCTTTCATTATAACCGCAGCCTTCCTAACGACCCAGAGACACCTTACCAGACAAATGACGGGCCCTATAAATCAGAAAATAGCACATTAGGAGGACTCCCTAAGGATAATGCAGTATATTTCATGCACTCGGGTAAGGCTGTGGGCCATCCTTCTTCCTCTCGGTTTGGCTGAGGGTCTTCGTCCCAGATTTAATGAACTTCGTACTTCACGACACTGGAGGACCTGATGTGAGAAGCCCTTTAGTGATACCGGGACCTTAGTGTCCCTTAGTGTCTCTTCCAACTATATTTTTCACGCCACGTACCGGGTATACAAATAAAAGTTCCTTCCATCCATTTGCCCGGGAGAGTCAGGGGATTGTCAAAGAGTTCTCATGAGAGTAGATGGATTTAAGCTCTCCAGTGCCCTGAGCTGTTCTGGAGCCAACGAGGTCTTTGGAGACTAAGCCACAGGGCTCAAACCCCCTTCAGCAGACCAAAGCCCCAGGTAGTCAGTCATTCACTCCCCCACCACCCTTCGGCAACCACGCGAATGTGCCGATCCCGAGGTGTCCCGCTTCCAACTAACCCTATGGGACTCGAATTACGTTAACTGACGATTATCTCGTTATCAGGTCGGTGCTGAGCTCCCCATCACTCATTAGTCAGACATTTCGGTTGTGGTTGATCAATAGGACACTCTCCCCCTTTTCCCTGCTCCATTTCCATCCCGGGGATGCAGTTGGGGACATTGAGGTTGCGTCCTTCCTAATGAGAAACCCACCAGAGTCCCTGCCGCTAATCATGTCCACCTAAGAAAATCCCATTCCCGGCTCGCTTTGCCTAGCCGTTATCATTCTTAATCCCCCCTGGAAATCGCGCTGTTCTGTTTCGGGATTTGGCCGGCGAATTAGGGACTAACTGGTGGAGCTTGTTGAACTGAATTACCCTCTATCCCCTTATTCAAGTGATCGTTGAACATCAAAAGTTTTTTACTAATGGGTACTAATTGGTCGCTAGGTAACTAACTAAGGCAAGGTACAAGGCAAGGGAGAAAAACTGACCAATGTACTGGTTTACGGAATTGTTCCGCTCTTGTCATGTGTTCCGTCATTCAGCAGGACTAAACCTACGGTATCTTACTCTATACCAGGGGTCTCCAATCTTTTTTTAGGGCGGGTTGCTCAACGTAAAATATAATATTTAATATTATTTACGTAATCTGTCTGTTTGCAGGTTCCACACCAACCATGGTGGTGATCACATTTTAAAACTTTTAGTGTCATTTAACCGAATTTAATAATATTATGGCACTTTTAAAACAAAAATAATGAAATTCCTTTTGAGCATGATCTTAGACCCAGAAAGACACTGACGCATAGGATAGACGATCTGGGGAACCTTTTCCTTTCCTTCATTACATCCTCCATTCCTGCCGTTTACAAGCGTTTACAACTCTTTGATATAGGTTAATTGCGCAAAAATTAATACTGTGCCATTAAGAAAATACTTTTGACAAAAAAAATAAAAAAATAAAATAAAATAAAATAAGTAAAAATAAACTTTATTTTCTGTGAGATGTTTGTCCAGATGTAGGACCTCGAAAAACGGATTACTCGGAAAACCACACCTTATTTGACCTCCTGGGTTCCTTCAAAAATCCTATTTTCAGCCCCATGAAAGCCCCACGGGTCAAAATTTCTGATTTAAAAAAATGCCTACTGCCCAAAACGGCTCGGACGGCGGACGGACATTTTGTTTTTGGAATCAAGAAATCCTGGAACGTATAATGTAAAGTTTTGAGGCCGAACAGAATTTTCGACTCCGTCGCTATTGAATAGGTGTATTATTCAAAGAATAATAAACCAAAATGTATTTTAAAATATTTGAACATATAGAAGGAAATACATGCATTGAAAGGAGTGAGATGGAGTCATCCTCTGCAGCAGGAAAATAGCCAACTTGCTGAAAGAAAGACCACCAGATAAGGTCAGTTTCTCTCACCCAAATTCGAACGGCTCTGATTGCAGAAATAGGTTCCCATGGGAACCTACAACTGCAGCTGTAGAGAATGATCTCTCTGACTCCACACTTGTGGGAGGAATCGTCCTTCAGAATGTATAATAATATTATACTCTACTGCATATTATGCGAACTGGAGACAGCGCCCCCTCTTTCCCCTAGTATCTGGATCTTGAGCAGGATCGTAGATACCACAATAATCGCAACTTTTTTAAACAAGAGAAATCCCGCGGGGTCCCGCTTTGAGAATCCCGCATTCGCAAGATTGGAAAACACCGCGGGATTCGCGTTGCGGGATTGCGACCGCGTTGCGGGATTGCGACCCCTAGTCCAAACCATATTAATGTAATATTCGTCGTTAATTAACGACTCAAGCCCTTTCGATGTGAAATGAAAAATTAACAAACCAGGAACGAATGGATAAAAGCCATTTTGATTTTTTTGGTAGATAAGCCATTCCGGTGGTAAACCGATTTTTGACAAGCTTTTAAAGGAGAATAATATGATTAATATTATTAACCATTTCGAAAGGAAAGTGACACGCTAGGTGATAGGCCTAATCCCAAAGATTCAGAATCCGTAAAAAAAGGATATAAGCCCGTTTGAAAGGAAAACTAAACGTGAATGCAGCCACGCTTGGGCTAACTAAATACACCCAGTGTGGGTCAAGACCTATGTATAGGTCTTGACCCACACTGGGTGTATACCCTTTAGGGTATACCCTTCCTTGTTCCCAGTGATACACTATTGTGGCGTCCAAAGCCCAGGACTCCTGGGCCAGGAGTCAATAATAAGAGTAGTACATTAATTAATATTAATTACTATAAATAGAAAATTACTATTAATTACCATAAATACTAAATTAAGAACCTTTCATAATTGTTGATGAGTTTAGTTAGGTAAAATGTGCCAAGCTTAATTGCAAACATCATCAATATATTTACCCTCACGACAAACATTTTAAAACCGCCGTTGCACTGGCAGCTCCATAATTGCGGAATTGCATCAAGTGCACTTTGAATGCTTCCCAAACTGGATGCATCAGTCCCCATCTCGTTACCGAGCTCATGTCATCCCCTTTCACTCTTCCTTCACATCATGGTCGTAATTCCAATCGATTACAGGTCCCCATTCAACCGCTAAACCTTTTAGAGCAATTCACACCCCTGCCGCACACCGCTGTCACCTTATTGGAAGCCTTCAATTCCACTCAGAAAACTTTCCGGTCATAATTTTATGTATGATTGACGTTAAGTGCAGTTCAGCAAAGTTTTACAACGCTCAGTGCATCAAAATTTGAATTTAATGTGTACTCTCTTATTAATCGTAGCAATGCCATAGCAGTGCACCTCATGTGAACATTTCGGGATGCAAGTGAAATGGTCGATGCACACAATGCACAGTGTGTAACTAAGGCACGGAAGGTTCAAGCACTATGGTCGAGGCACCTGTCGTTATCAACAGCTCTGGGTGACTTATGCTCGGTTCCTCCCAGTCTCTCTAACCCTCAATTACCCTAAATCTATACCCTTTGCCCTTCTGGTCGAGCCTTCCACTTTAATTACCTCCCTCCTCTAATCTCCTCTTGTTAATCGAGGACCCCATCCTCTCTCTGTTCTCAACTCCCACAGGAAGTCACCGAGGGAAAAAACCCTGGGGCTAATCCAAACTGTTTTCAACGTAAGCTAGGAACGCATTCCGGTTGTTTTGGTTGATTGAGCCAAGGCCACAAATAGTGAAGTTTCTCAGACACCTACTAGGTCAAGAGCACGACTAGTAGATCGTGTAAAATGCGTAACGTGCTATGAAAACCCCTTGAGCATCTTTTCACTCTTCATCGACCCCTTTTGAAGACCCCATCGAAGAAAAAGGCGATTTTCCTCCCACGTTCATCACCGTATCCTTCAAAAAAGTGAAGAAGGCAGGTGTGGAGTGAGGGTGTTTCCCTTTGAACGTGTTAAAAGCTCCGATAGCCACGATCATAGAGACAAATAATTTTTCACGGGTTTTGGGATAGTTCGTCGATAGGGGAAGGGGTTCGAAGTTAACGGTGCGTGAACCATTTAAAAAGTTGCCTGGAAACAGGAAGTAGGTAGGATTACAATGAAAGCGGAAGTCAGTCGGAAGGGCGGTGCCAGGGAGGGGCGTTGCCCCCCTCAAGTACTCCACCCACCTATATGTAATATGTAACACACCTCCCTTTCCTGATAAAAATCCCTCTTCATTAGAGAAGTGAGCCGGAGAGTGGAAAAAGGCTGTCTGTCTCATCGTAAGGTTTTCTGTGGGCGTACGGGGAAAGGTAAATATCGTTCCCTAATGGTGACGCCGTTTTAATTTATCATCATCCATTGTTTCACGTGCGCACCTACATTTACACAACCGTCAGGGTTTTTCGTTTCATTTTACATACCTTCAAAAACTGTCAACACTGTCATGCAGAGTGCCAGCAACCGCTGACTCATTGTAAACATGAAGCGTTTGTTTTATCGCCGAATGTGGCCAATAAAAATTGAGAGGAAATGAGAGTGGGTCAGGTGATGACATTTCTCACTACTCCAGGATGATATTATCTATTAGCTTATGAAAACACCCAAATGACGACGTGCCAATCAGTTCATCCCAATTAAGACTATTAGCGCTGGCAGGCTTCATGCACTTAGCAGCCAAACTAATACAATGTATTATTATGTCATAATAATAAAGTTATTATTGGAGCAGTATTAGTGGAGTAGGTATTATTCAACCTTTCTTCTCGCTGACCTTGCAGAGCTTATTTAAGCTGGTTCATCCACTCCTTCGTGACTAATTTTGCTCTTGCATCCCCTTAAGCAACACTAAGTCTTATAATAAGAAATAATTTCTAGGGACAGCTATAACTTACTTTTTCAGTATCCATTTCTATTTCCCCACTGTTCGTTTTTGGTTTTACCGCTGCATTTGCCACTCCCTTGCCTACGTTTCGTTTCTATTCCCTCCACAATTGCAGTTATGCTGCTCATTAATCGTCATCAACATAATATGTTATCAAGTGGCTGGTTTTCTGCCTTCCATTTCAAGACACGTAGGTACCAATTATTTTGACTTGGATAAAGACATAAACTCCAAAGGCCATGACTTCTCTAAACCTTTTTGACTTCCCTCGAGTCGCCCGAATCACCCCTCCACCCCCTCCCAAGTACCTATGTCTCCCGCTTGATAATTCCATTCGAATTCTCTTCTCATTGAAATTTATCTGTTTAAATTCAACTATTAAGAATTTTTTGTTTTTTTAAATTTTCATGCAGTGTTAGGATGGACCGCGCAAAATGAATTATCAAGATTACTGCCCAAAATGGCGTTGACATTTCAGTGTTGTAATCCACACATCTTGAAACATAGATATGGATATGACAATATAGAATCTATATTGTCATTATATCTATATCTATATTGTCTTTATTCAATGACATTGTCATATCTGATAGGTATAATGACAAATTTTGAGGACAATAAACATTTTTGACCCCCGTTGCAAATATTGGTGTATTATTCCAAGAATATTTAACCAAAACGGGACCACATAACGCTCACACACGAAACGCTCGCTGATGAGAGAGAAGGGACCAAGCGGTGGGCGATGGCGAGGAGGGCTGGAAACGATGGAAGCGACACAGCTCAGTGCTCCTGCCAGACATGAGATACTTCAGATTGTTGTCTGTGAGAGTAAGCCTCAGCCTTGTTTGGTGATTTTGAATTTTGAAAAAATCCTCTAACACTCAAATTGCGTGTTAACAAATATAAAAATAAAAAATAAATAAAAACTTGCATACATGAGGGTGGACAATTTTAAAACCTTGTAGCACAAATACGCCTTTACGCCTTTATTACACTTGCCATGCACACTGAGAACCAAAGCCAACCAGATCGCCTTCATTTGAGTTTTCCTTTTCGTCCCGAGTACGTATTTTAGGTAGGATAAAAATTTTGTTTCCAGCTTCGACTAGCCCCTGAGGACCCTCGGGCGTCGCCCGATCGCCCGACCTGCCTATCCGCCCCCGGCTGGGTGAGACCCGGGGCCTGGATGCTGTCCTCTTGATCCTATCGGCTAAACATTGGAGGAACATGGAACCCACTTCAATTGCTTTTCATAATATATATTATGAATTTATATTACGTACATAGGTCACTAAAATTTAATCCGAACCAAAACTCATTTATTTTTAGGTACAACATAGAAGTACTTGTCAGGTTTTTCCGTAAAGTACTTATAATGAACTGATGAGTTATGCTGTACATGAGACAGCCAACGTCCTGCACTGTCTCTGGAGGTGTTCTCCTTCGTCTAAGGATGGAGGATAACCTGAAGAAGGTACCCACTACTTGAAACCTCGCATCACCGCCCTCTGCAGTTCAGGGGCTAGTATGGATCTTACCATTGTTACAGGGTGCAAATGTGTCATTGTCCTAAGCCCAATTTAGCTCTGGAGTCAAGTTCACCCCTCGGCACCCCAGGGACGGCCATTTCACCCCCGAGTGACAGGCACCTTAATGTTTAACCGCCTCGTCGAGGGCGGTCGAACGTCACCGATTAAGACTCATCATCCTCCTCCCATCGGAGAGCCTCATCTTATCGCACTTAGCCACCTTTCAATGCGCTTTCCGCGGCCCTCAAGCACAATCAATGTGAAGTAATTTGGACACAGTTGATCAGAGTGACGTACAACAAGGCTTGGGGAATTCAAGAGTTCAAGAGATAGTTTTAATTATATATATTAGGATTAACTATATACAAAAAATTAGGAGCAATAAAAAATCATACTAACAACGATAGTACTCAGTCATTCATTGTATCGAATTACAAACAAAAAACCTAAATCCCCTTTGAAAACCCGCTAAGTGAGCAGTTCTCTTTGACTCCTTGAATCCTTCAAACCGCGCAACTTCGATGCATCCATTCCGTTAAAACTTATAAAAGACCGTAGAGAGGATGTAACGTTGGTAGGAAGCAAAGCGGGAAAAGCTAGCTCTTACTTGGAACGACCAAGTTTTATAAGATAATGCGAAAATTTGAAGGCGAACGGCCCAGTTAATTTTCGTGTAACTTTGTTAGAAAGTTAATTATTTTCCCGTTTTAGCAATATTACGCTGCAAGACTCGCTTCATCTCGACGTGGTTATATAAAACGCAGTTTTCTCTCACTCCTCCTCCACTCTGACTACTTCGAGCATCTGCCATTATGTAAATTGTTCATTACATCTAAACTACACCCCAGCGATAGCAAAGGTGCCAGAAGGGTGGGTGATGCCTATGAGGTGATTTTCTTATAACCAGAGTTTAAGGAGGTTTTCTGATATAATTCCGCCTCGCTATCCCCACTTCTGATCTCAAACACCTCTTAAATTGCCGACTTTAATCAGCCAGGGGGGTGGAAAACTCAAAAGATGAGTCTTCTTAAGAAGGAGAAGACGGGGGTTGAAAATTTCCTCTGCCGCGTAGATTGCTCCGAAAAGGTTCATTTTCCTCCTTCAAACGCAGTTTCGCTTCCGTCGCTATTTCAAGGCAAATTGGGTCCTAAGATGAGATATCGTACTTGGTAGCTACTTATGGGAATGAATGGTTATAGCGAGAAGATCCAGTTGGAAAAAGGCTGTGAAACGGTTTGCTCAAAATGTGGTAAACAATATTGAAGAGTGAATACTCGGAATAATAGGTTTTGCGACAAAACCTCAAAGAAGACATCTCAGACACAGGGCCGTGGAGAGAAAATCCGGGCCCGGGGGCAAAATTCATCGGGCCCCCTAAAAAAAAAAAAAAAAAAAAAAAAAAAAAAAAGGTATGAAAATTCATCGGGACCCCTAAAAAAAAAAAGGTATGAAAATTCGTCGGGCCCCCTAAAAAAAAGGGTTGTGTGAAAAATTTTCCTATATTGATCCTTTTCCCATTTTGCCTCTCCTACCCCCTTTTTTTACAAAAAAAAAAAAAAAAATCTCGAAAATCCGGGCCCCCCTACGAAGGCCGGGCCCGGGGGCAACGGGTCCAGTCCCCCCCCCCCCCCTCTCTACGGGGCTGCTCAGACATAATCGTATCACTAGTCACACTCCTCACAACAACCAAGAGCTCATCGATGCTAGAGGAGACAATAAACAACTTTTGACCTTTGACTCTTCAAGCAGACTTTTCTACATTCATGGATATGGATGGTTTACAACGCTCCGAATTTAGAAATTAAAATTGTTTAATTCGATAGAATTGAGAGAAAAACAGGGCCTATTCTAGGTTATTTTTCAATTTTTTCCAGGTTAAATGCTGCCAATCTAGATTTTTTTTTTTTTTTTTTTCATTCTAGGGTGGAACAATTTAGTCTAGGTTGAATATCATTTAACCTAGATTGAAAATACTGGTGAAGTTACCGTCCTAAAAATGCAAACCACCAAGATTTAAAATGCGCCGCCCCCACACGTTAGTTCTTGGTCAAGTTCACCTTGTGAGCGGCCGCCTCCATCCATTTACAGTCTAGGTTAAATGTACCGATTACTTTAAATGTACCATCATTAATGTCTTGGTTGTCTCACCCTGGTATTCAATGTTTTTCACTTTCGTAGACGGTTGATTTACCCTAAAACGAAAACGTTCTCACCCCCACAAACAATTTACAGCCATGGCGCGTTAATGTAGAACCCTTTTTTCTCTAGGTTGTGCCACTTTATTTTCGAGGTTGTTTCCTTTTCTATCTCTGTTGTACCTGTTAAATTTCTAGGTAGTTTCCTATTCTTTTCAGGTTGATCCTATTAAATTTCTAGGTGGCTCTCTTTTCTTCCTAGTTTTGCTCTACTTCCATTCCAGGTTGGTTCTATTAATTTTCCAGGTGGCTCCCTTAACTTTCTAGGTTGTCTCTGTTTCCAATGGAGGCCTGGCTCGCACACCCAGTCAAAAATTTGCAATCGTGACAGAAACTTAATGATCAGTGTAAGTATGTTAAAGATAGGCGGTGGGGTTGAGGCCACCGCATAAATAGAGGGGGTGCCAAGAGAACGAGACTTCACGCCCACCGCCAACAGTGGCGCTCTCCGCAGCCGCTTAAGGGGACCCAAGCACGCAAAAATGGCCAAAAATCGATTTTTGGAAAAAAATGTTTTTAAATACTAGACTCAATTCTGGACAAAATGATATATTAGAAATATTTTACAACTTACGGGAAGTATTTTTACCGTGGCTTTGAAGTGAGTGATGTCTCCGGCTAGAACGCCTCTGCAGCGTACCATAGAAACAACCGGGAATTTATCAAATGAATTACATATCACTGTGGTTTAAAACTATTTGTGAGGTAACCGAGAACGCGTACGTTCTCTGTTGTATCCACCGAGCGGCTAAATAGGGGACAGGAGTAATGTCGTGGGGGCTGAGAAGAATAATACACTCTGGTAAAATAACCGGGATATTATTATTATTATTATTATTATTATTAAATTCCGAGTTGTTTCAACCAAGACGTAAATGGTGGGGGCAGAGTTTATAAATGTTCCCTGTTGAAGTAACCGTTATTGAATTTATCAGCCCAAAAATGTGTGAAACAACTGTGGTACTCCGTTAGTTGTAACCGAGACTGAAAGTCAAACTTTTTCTTCTGGGGTAGGGGTTTTCTATCTATACCTAAAGTAACAATTTCGTCTTTTAAATCTCTCGGTTGTTTTCAGTTGTACAACCAAGACTTTAATGGAGGGGAATTATATGGAAGCTCAAAATTTGATTTAATCATTCGATTCTAGGTTACCCACTTAAAAGTCATAGGTACCTAACATATTTTTGGGTATAAGGTTTTTATTTTCTAGGTCTTCACATGTGTTCTAGGTTGACCCTTTTTTATTCCAGGTTATGGTCAGAGGGCGGGTAAAAACGGGTTAGGTTGTTTCTAAATGGGTCTAGGTTGTATTAATATTTTTCGATGATACATTAACTTGAACCTATTTTTTTCTAGGTTGAATCAATTGATTCTAGGTGGTTTCAATAATTGAATAACCTCAAAGAAATTATTTCTTTTCGAGGTTATTTCGGATTTAACCTAGCCACTAAAAAAAAATTTACTTTGGCACAAACGAAACAAGCGTTGAAAGCGTTGAAAGTATTTAAAAAAAAAAGCGTTACGGTTGGTTCCCTAGCAACGACTAAACTAAAGGTCAAAATTTGACCTTTTATACATACGTCCTTTTATACATGACCTGTGATACATACGTCCAATATTTAATATTGGACGTATGTATAACTCTTCAGGGACACCATTTCGAGCCAAATTAGATTTATTTTGTTGATGCTTTAATCCGGAATTATAATTTTTACAGGGAAGTAAAAAATTAAGTAGCTGAGTATCAAGGAAGCCCAGAATCAAGTCATATTTCACTGTCAAGGCGCCATATTGTTCAGCCCCTACCGTTCGGAACAATGAAGAAAATCCCTCAAGTGAAATCTGGCGGTCCCTCTTCCCCCATTTCCCGCCGTTTTCCCTCCATCTGGCACTACTGGGGGGACGGGGAAAGGCCCTGTCAAGGAAAAATGAACCCCCATCAGCTCAAGAAAGTCTGACATTGTAAGTAAGGGAAGCAGATAAGCAACGTTCATTTGTTACTTGTCTCAAGCCCCAAGGTTTTCATTTATATCGCCCTTCCCCGTTTCGCGGAGGGAAGTAGAAATTTTCCCGTTGCCGAAGGAGGTAAGATGTATGGGCACCGATCTTCCACCACCCTCCCCCCACCATCTCATACAATATAGTTACAATTTTAAAGGGGATTAAGGGGAGGGTCGGTACCATTCGGCTATTTCTCACTGCCTCCCGGAGTGTTTTTAGGATAAGTTTGAGACCTTCTGGAAATGAACCAGAAACGCCTGATTAAACGCCCCCTCCCCTCCTGCAGACGCCTACAAGATCTTCAAAAGGGGAAGGTGGCAACTTCGGGAACGGTTGCACCGTGTCAATCTTCCGACGGTAATTAACGGCCTGGAACTTATAAACCGGTAAGAATCTCCGCCCCAAATGATAAAGGGGAGTAAAATTCGTTTTCTTGGGTTCTCCCCTTTTTGGCCTGAGAACACTTTGTCTTACCCAGGTGTTCGTCTTCGGGGGATTTAAAGGGTAGCCCAAGGAGGCACTCGGATTAGCTCTTCACGCACTTTAATTAATCATCTAATGGAAAGATACAAATTCTTTATAAGCTCCAGAAATTAATGAATTTTGTTGTCAATACCTATGTCAGAAAAAAACACATTTATAACGCACAAAAAAGTGACATCCAACAGCCTGACCAATCTGGTTGATAGGTGAATTATTTTGCAACAAAAGTTTTGATAGTACCTACGCAATGAACTGCCACCATAAGTAATTTGCATTCAAAATGGTTCTAAAAGCGCCACAACTGTCTAATACAGAAAGTGAATCTGGACCCTGTCGATACGGCCACCTTCTGAACCGAGGAATTTCTTTTACCCGACTCACCCCCACCTCTCGACAAACAATTTATCGGCCTCCGACTGAATTGATGGGGATATAACGGAGGTGAAAATGATTAACGATATCTGCTTGAGCGCGGATGTTTTCCATGTGTACGTTTTGAGCCCGACGGTCGGAAAGAGGGGAAGGACAGTTTAATAAATCCAAGAAAGTCAATAGAGGAGGACAAAAGGCGACAAAGAAGGTCTGAAAGGCTGTTATGCGATGTGGCTCGGTGTTCGACAGAAGGCGGGCGGTTCGTTAATCATTTCCGACTACAACACAGTGCCAGGGGACACCAGGAACGCAAATCAACCAATCCTTTTCCGAGTTTCTCCAGGTCTATTCCGGATTTGTGCCTCCATTGTGTTCTTAGGATTCAAATTGTCGAATGCAGCGTTTTCATCACTGGAAGGAAGTTGTGTTGCCAGATTCATTTTGAGAAAATCAGGACACCTCTGGGCTCTTTACCCGCCTTCAGTCAGCCAACTCATGGTGAACATGTTCCTGTCTGTGAAAAAGAACGAAAATAGAAGAAACAGGCAAAAAGAAGAACAAGAAGAACGTTAGTTGTGCCGTAAATGGATGAGCCGCCCTGTAATATAGGGTTTCAGGAAATTAATGAGTAGCCTTCCGTTATTGGTAAGCTAGTGTACGGTAAATTCACGGATTGAATTGATGGAACCCAATAAACCCGACAAATACCATGAAGAAACGGTTCCGATACTCCTTGAGAGGACGGCTAACGACGTCCGCGACGGCAGCAGCCAGTCGGACGAAAATTCAGGGTGAAATTCCCTTGTTTCGTTTCGTTCGTTTCCATGAAGAAACGCTCCAAATTTTACACAAGGGTTCATTATTCTTTGATAGGTTACTTGATATAGGTTACATTTTCAAAATTTAATCTCACAATGTGAGTTTTATGGATGTCGGTTAAGCCTGGAGCGGTAGCTTTTCAAAAATTTTATTCGATTCAATTCCCTACTATGTGATGCCATTCCCTATGTGATGCATGTGATTCCCTATGTGATGCAATTCCCTACGTGATGCCATTTCAAATCGATGTGGTTTGGCCGCCATACCCAATGAAAATACACCAGATATGATCAAACATACCCCCCATCTATACACCTTCACAAAAACTCCGATATCTTGGTTCATACATCGAACGTTAGGATAAATATTGGAATTTCCACAACGAAGGGGATTTCGGGCATTTTCTCTTTTGCTCTTTTCCGACCTTCTAAGTCCCGTTCGATCCCGTTTTTCCTACGCCCTAACATCTCGTTTTTCCCAACCGGGATTTCTCCTCTTTTCATAACTTATTACACTCCGGAAAAGACAGTTTTGACGAGGGTACAGCCCACTTTTCCATTCCCCCCTCCCCCTTCGCGCAAAATATTATTTTGACATAATTTAATTTTAAAGGGCCGTATCCTCGATCCTTGAGCATGATTAATTAACTCTCGGTGCTTTCCTTCATTTTTCGTGAAAAGCCCTTCGGTGGGAAAACCGTCTCTGTCTCTCTTACCGCCTTTTCAGTTCTCTCCCCCCCCCCCCCCCCCCGCACCACTTTTGAGTAAAATCCTCGCATACGTTATATTTTCTAATTTAAACTTTCTTCCTCCGAGTAGAATGTACGCCGTTCAAAAACTCCTGAAGGGCCCTCTCAAACCCTCTCGGTAAATAAATGGAATTTTCTCTTTTCAGAAAAGAGGGGAGCTATCCGTTTTCCGTTAATGTGAAATATGAACTCATATTCCACTCTTTTTTTGCTGTCATGTTGGCATAATATGCCATAATATATAATATTATTATACTCGGAATGTGTTTAATAAATGAACAATGTACCGGTTTTCTATCGCGTAGTGCCGCAATGTTTTCAGTTCAATCGCTCTAACCCTAAAAGGGACAAATGGAGGAGTATTGAAGAATTTAGGGAGCGATCGAGTGGGGTGTCGTTTTTCAAGCATTTCTGGGGTCCCAAGTCTGTCTTAACACTATACAGACTTTTTTAAATTCCTAATAATTGGGAATAAAAATTAGTTTAATCAGTCAGAAATAACATTTATTTCTAACGGATTATTTAAAAATCATTTTGAATTTTGTTTTTTGTTTAACTGATTTTTATTAGAAGAGTCAAATGCGAAAAACAAATCAACCCTCGTAAAAAATTTTCATCGTTTTAAAATCAGCCAATATTCTCATTAAGGACGTTATTGGAAAAAAAATTACGTGTTAGTTTGATTCAAAGTGCGGAAAATGGTCGATGTGAATAGTGTAGTGAAGTGTGACGGATAAGTGGGTGGTGGGGGGATGATTAACCTTAATTGAGTTGGGTGTCCTGAGAGGGGGAAGAGGTGTCTGATGGGAGGGGGGAGTCCATATGGGGTGAGAAGGGGGATGAATAAGAGGGTGGGGGGACCTATAATGAAATACCTGACTAACTACTAATCGTGGTAGCATCGAGTCGTCCGGTGTGTGGCGGGGGGGGGGGGGGGTGTTGGTGGGGTGGCGAGGGGGTGTGCAATTGTGGCGATTCGCGAAGGGTTGTCCGAAAAGGGGTGGAGGCGGATTAGCGAACGAGGATCGATCCCCACACCCCTTTCCTCCCGGTAACGTCCCGTTCTGTCCCTTTACACATTTAGCAAATTAGAATTTGTCGCGGCGTTTGCCTCCCCTCCCCCCTCCACCCCCAATGCCACTATTCTACTAATCCCCCCCCCCCCCCTCACTAACAGTTCAGTATTTCACCCTTATTGCTTCTGAATTTCTCACAACTTCTAACTTAACCCAAAATCCAATCCAAAGAATGTTTACTTATACATAGATGAATTGCGACCCAGAAGGCAGATTTCGCCGCTGCGTCAATAATTGACAATTATTGTTCGGGGCACCCTAATTTTCACTAGCTAAGTGCTTTGGACTGATTGATCAGATATCAAATTAATTGAGTATTGATACATGCGTCACGGCAATCACAGATCCACCATGTTTTGCGACACGGCTTATAATATATCCTAATGAATCAAGAGCCTACTGGTGCCTTATTTTATTTTTTTTTATTTTTAGGTAAGAAGGTATGGCAATGTGTATACCCATATATTTCAGGAAATCGGATCTTACATATAGGTAAGATACTTTTTCCTGAAATATAAACCGCCCATCCAAAGAGCTCATCGAAGGAGACAATAAAACTTTTGACCTTTATAAGTCTTTATAAGTACCTTTATAAGTATACCTTTATAAGGAAGGTCAACCCAACAAAGTCCTCGCTCATCACCTTCACGCTATGGCCAGGAACGGTCGGCAACGTCGGTCCCTGTGGTGTCAAGTTCGGTATCTACGTTTGACCCTAGACCGTAGACTAACTTGGAAGTACCACATCAAAAACGTCAGAGACGCTATGAAAAAGAGGACCTTCCTATGCTGGCCAATGCTGAATTGGAGATCCAGGAGCCTCCCCTGAGTTTGGAGAACAAGAAGCTCCTTTACACGGCTCTCATAATAAGACCTATATGGACTTAAGGCTGCGAGATCTGGGGTACAGCCTGCTACACTTCCACACAACAGATTTAGCGACAACAAAACAAGATCATCCGTTCCACAACAGGTGCCCCGTGGTACGTGAGAAACGACGTGCTCCGGGAAGACCTCTAACTATCCACAATTCAAGAGACCATCACTAAACGGTACACAAAACTGGTGGAGAGGGCCGAAGGGAACATGAACCCTTGCGTCGCGGCAATAACAGATCCACCAGGTTTTGCGACAAGACTCAAAAGAAGACATCTCAGACATAATCGTATCACTACTCTCACTCCTCCTCACAACATCCAAGACATCCCATTCCAATCAAACTAACATAACAACCCATCCAAAGAGCTCATCGAAGCTAGCGGAGATAATAAACAAGCCATCAATTGAATTGAATAGATGAGCGCAACCTTTCTGTTATATTTAATGAGCGAGAGAAACTAAGAAACAGTAGGTATCTAGCGACCAAACTATGCCACACAACACATCAAAAATATCCACGTGATGCTCATTACGTAAACAACTGCACCCTAACGACCGATGCGTAATAAAACCTTATGCCGATCAGAGGTAACGAACGGCTCAGGCTGCAAAAATCGTTTTGGAGTCGTTGGAATCAGCCTAAAAAGCTCATTCCATAGACCCTTGTACCAACGAAATCGGACAAAAACTTTCGTCCCCCTTTTGAGGCCTCCTTAGTTACACATCAGGGATAAACAACTTTCGTCGTGAAGGACCTCCCGAAAACCGATGAAGGGGATAAGGGAGGAAAAATCAAGGTAGCCTATAACCACCCCCCGAACTCGTGGATGACAATGAGACCACCCTCATGAAAATCTGTTGAGCCGCTCCGGCGTGATGCTCTGTACACAAACAAAAAAAACAAGCCATCAATTGAATTGAATAGATGAGCGCAACCTTTTGTTATTACGATATATTTAACTAAGAAACAGTAGGTATCTAGCGACCAAACTATGCCACACAACACATCAAAAATATCCACGTGATGCTCATTACGTAAACAACTGCACCCTAACGACGGATATGAGGCGTTTCTTAATTAGATATAATTATGTAAACAACTGCACCCTAACGACCGATGCTTAAGAAAACCTTATGCCGATCAGAGGTAACGAACGGCTCAGGCTGCAAAAATCGTTTTGGAGTCGTTGGAATCAGCCTAAAAAGCTCATTCCATAGACCCTTGTAGCAACGAAATCGGACAAAAACTTTCGTCCCCCTATTGAGGCCTCCTTAGTTACACATCAGAGATAAACAACTTTCGTCGTGAAGTACCTCCCGAAAACCGATGAAAGGGATGAGGGAGGAAAAATCAAGGTAGCCTATAACCACCCCACGAACCAGAGTTGGGCAGTAGTTGATTAATTCAGCAATCAACTACATTTTCAACTACAAACTAGTAGTTGAGTAGTCACACAGAGCAACTACCAACTAGTAGTTGGTAGTTGGATGGAGCAACTACTTTTTGGTAACTTGTAGTTGGTAGTTACTTTTTTCAACTACTAACTAGTAGTTGCCAAAAAAGTAGTTAACTACTTTTTACCAACTACTAGTTAGTAGTTAACTACTTAACAAGCAACTACTTTCTGCAACTACATTTTCTGGAAACTTGAGCAGAGCATTTTTCGTGAGCTTACTGTATTGACGAACTCTCCTTTTATGACTTCTGGCCGTTTTGGGCAGTAGGATTTTTGGTTTATTATTCTTGGAATAATACACGTATGTGTTCGCGACGGGGGTCGACGACTCCGATCGGCCTCAAAATTTGACATTATACGTTTCAAGAGGTCTACATTCCAAATCCGAAATATCCGTCCACCGTCCGGGCCGTTAATGGCAGTAGGTTTTTTCTTAAATCTGAAATTCTGACAAAATACTCGGTTTACCATCCAGTTGTGCCCGCAAGGTTTTCAGTCGGTCGCCCAAACCCGTGGGGCGCTTTGGGGCTACAATAGGGCTACGGGACGGTTTTTTGAAGGCTTTGGGCTATGGGATCGAGTTAGGTGTCGTGTTCGAAGTATTTTTGGACGTAGAATCCATTTTTTGAGGTCCCGGAACGATCCGATTTCACTGTGGCGATCTATAGGGCTTTCATGAGGCTACGAACGGGATTTTTTAAGGATCCCAAGAGGTCAAATACTTGTCGAGTAGAAAATAAATTTAAGAAAAAAAAAAAAAATTTAAAAAAAATCCCCACTAATTTTTTCCCAACATTTTTTCCATTTACACAGAATTAAGTGTCTGCACAAGTAACGTATATCAAAGAATAATGAACCCTTGTGTAAAATTTGCAGCGTTTTGTTATGTTCATTCCCCCGTTAGTTACGGTGGATAGTAATTATTACGCACTCAAATATATTGCAAACAAGTATGATACATCCTTCTGGTTCAATCTACGTCACCGATAACCAGACCCGTCTACGGAACTCAAACGAATGGTGGTATGGGGGGGGGGGGATCTCCGGGGGGACACGTAGCCGCTGCTGACGTTCTCCTCGTGGGAAATCGCTGAAGCAGCAAGGATGCCCATCGGACGACCGAACCAACTTGAAAATGTTACATATTTACCCCGCAATCAAAAGGGTATTTTTTCAAAGTAACACCCCACTGCCTTCGTCAGCCCCCGTCGAACGCCTGTTTTCCTTCGCCTCCATGACAAACAGCCCCAAAGCGAACCGATTGTCAGATAAAAATTTCGAGACGCGGGTGGTCATGAAGGCGAATGGTTTCCGTTTCGGAGAATTCTAAAATTACATTTCATTGGTTTAATTAACAATTGGTTTAATAAACATTTGGTTTAATAAACACTTTGATTTAATAAACAATTTGTGTTTCATTACGATTTTACGTACCTATTTAAAATGTTTTCGCTCTCACTCTTCATTACTAGCATTACCTAACGCTCCTTTGGAAAATGCTCCCACTAACTCAGCGGTACCTATAATAGGTACCGCTAAGTTAGTGGGAGCATTTTCCTATAATAGGTAGGTACTATATTACCTACGTACTAGAATCGTGACTGATCACATCCCTGAGGATGTTCAAAATGTGAAATCTGCACGTTTCAGCGATTTTTTTTCTTTTTGTAGTTAGTAGTTGAATAATCGTAACTACAGACTAAAAATGTAGTTGACTACTAAATCAATCAACTACTTTTTACAACTACAAGTAGTTGGCAAAAATAGTTGCAACTACTAACTAGTAGTTGGGGAAAGTAGTTGTCCATTTTCAACTACCAACTACAATTGTAGTTGGTAGTTACAACTACATTTTGATTGATCTAATCGTAGTTGGTAGTTGTAATCGTAACTACTTTTTTGCCATCTCTGCCACGAACTCGCTGATCACAATGAGACCACCCTCATGAAAATCTGTTGAGCCGCTCGGGCGTGATGCTCTGTACACAAAAAAACAAACAAAAAAACATACATGTCGAGGAGGTGAGCGCACCTTTCCATTTTTTGGAAAAAGGTTGCGCTAAAAACATACATGTCGAAGAGGTGAGCGCACCTTTCCATTTTTTGGAAAAAGGTTGCGCTAAAAACGTTTGACTTTGAAACACAATTTTCATTTCCAACGATTCCCTTCATTTAATGATCCCAACCGACGGAATTTTCAGTGAGTACCTACCTGGTCACCGGCCCCGTAGTTTTAGCACTTGGGCGAAACGCGAGACGAAGATACGACGGAAACTGTAACGCGTAGATAAACCTTGTTGTTCCCGAGAACGCTTTCAGCCCAAGACAAACTGCCATAAAGTCGGGTATCACAAGTGAGGAAACAACGCCAGGTGACCAACAAAAGGAGCAGCTCAACAACAAAACGAAGTAGTAAAGTGGAAGTAAAGTTGAAGTAAGTGGAAGCGTCGAGGGTCTGGCGCGGTGGAAGGGGGGGGGGGGAGGAGAGCCACTTTCCCGTATAGTTGCCGGAGGAGGCTGATAAGGGAAAAGAAACTCGCTCCCCAAAGTACATTAAAAGCCACCCCGAGACACTTGTCAGCTATAAAACATAGTGTAATATAGTCGCCCACCCCTTGCCGTGATCCCCGTTTTCTCGCCGGAAAGGGGCGCGGGGAGTCTTTGTCCCCAAACCCCTCCTCCAGGCTTGTTTTCCCGCTTTTCCCGCCTTCTTCCCGGTATTCGTGTACAATGTTTATCTTGGAACCATTATTTTCCCGTCACTGGGCCCTCCGCGCCGTTTCCCACCGCGACAACAATACAACAATGGTTTTCCTCCAAGGAAGTCCATTCGGTTTAATGTTACCGCCCAACTCCCCCTCCGCCCGACAAACCCAGTGAAAAGGCAACGGGGAAGTGCGGAGGGCAAGACTCTTACGCTTCAAAACGAAAAGGAGCCATTCACTAACCCCCCCTCCCACTACACGTTAAAACTACATTTCTGTGTATCCAGTGAGGTCGACAAAAGAGGTCTTATCTTTCCCAGTTAACACAAGCAAAAGGGAATGAAACAACCATAACCAAGAATAAAATTAATATTGTATTTAATATTGTATTGAAAATCTAATAACCAGTGGAAAGAAGAACATTAAATGAACAAGAAATTTTCTTGTCATGATTGTCTGATAACATAATATGTATAGATTCTCGTAGGTTTTGAATAAGTCCGAATGTTATTCGGACTTATTCAAAAGCTACGAGAATCTCTAATCAGGAGATAACATTGAAAACCTGAAAGTAGGTAATGCTGATAGTCATTAGAAGAGGGAGCAGTGTCGGATTACAACGTTACTTCGAAGTATCAGCTGTTCGTTACGCGGGATACTTTTGCAACATAATGGGCCAAGAAAAGGGGGAGTTTGGTGTAAGAGGGAATTTGGTGAGAATGATGCGCTCCTGTACTAAGGGGCAATCCAACACCAAGGTATAATTTGAGAAAGGAAGGAGAGGGAAGGTTAGAGCGAGAGATTAGGGCGAAGGATAAGATGGAAGTTGAGGGAAGGGCGGAAAAAGGGCGCCGGTCCGAAGCGGGTTTAATTTTTACCCCCTTCACCGCCCCCAGTGCTATCGCCGCCTCCGAGACCTCTGCTCGCCCGCCGCCCTTTCTTATCGCCACCTTCGAACCTCCCTCCGCTGAAAAGAGAGAGTTAAAAGAGGGAAGGCGTTCTTGAGGCGGATCTGAAGGAGTCGTATATTGATCGGGCTGTCCTCGGGGCGTTGAGTAAAGGCTGACCTCCCCCCCCCCCCCCCCACTTTTTCACCATAACGAAATCCACAAATCACAAATCCATTAAATGTATGCGCCTTTCCTGAATTATTTTGATCAATGGTCGAATAGTATTCATTCAAAATCAATTTAATAATACAAATTTTATTATTAGATTGATCAGTTAATTTATTATTTAATAATAAATTAACTGATTAACTTCAGAGAAAGTAGACCTCAACGGGCAGCTAGGAGTAGGGATGGAAAGACCGTGACCGGATATTTCTTTTTAATATCAGGATAGGTTGTAACCGAGTAGAAGTGGGTTGAAATATCCGGTAACGGATATGTGTATCAGATATATCCGTACTTTTACAAAAATTCTGAAAATCGAAGATATTTGCTTGAAAATAAAGCAGAAGGCGAGACCCCACCGTCCGAGCCGTTTTGGTCAGTGGAATTTGTTTAAATCTGAAATTTTGACAAAATACTCGATGTACCATCTGCCTGCAAGGTTTTCAGCCCGATCGCCCAAACCCGTGGGGCGCTATAGGGCTAAAATGGGGCCAATGGAGGTTTTTTTTTTTAAGGTTTTCGGCTAAGTGATCGAGTTATGTGTCGTTGTCGATGTACTATTGGACAAGGAATCCGTTTTTGGGGGTCCCAAAACGATCCGATTTCACTGTGGAAAACCAAGTTCATAAGATAGGAGGAACAGTGAATGAAATAAAAATGATGGCTCATGAGCAGAGCCCTTCACAATATGGCACTTATTTTTGCGAAATAGGGTCCTAAAAAATATGGCAATATGGCACTTATTTTGGCCCAAATATAGCACTTATTCTGCTCGATATGGCATTTATTTTAACCTCACTCTAGGCCACTCATGCTATTCTGCAATTTTCTGCAGTTCTGGAATTTTTCAGACGGCCAAATTTTGGTCCACTTAAGTCCACAATTGTGTACACCCAAAAGCTAATCGGATTGGATTGAATTTCTCGGAGGAACCAACTAGACACAAATGTGGACTTGGAACGGATTCTGTGCAAATTTGGACGAATTTTTCCCCTTGTATACACCACGTGTGGTGGTGGGTCGAGGGAGCCGGTTAGAAATTGAAATCATGGCCGTTCACAAGGGGTGCAAGACACTATACACCGTAAGTGAGATAGGACGCTTTAAAATCTTACCATTTTCGTACACAACTTTCAGAATATCTTCCCATACTCTATAGCGAAATCCATCTTTCTACTTCTTATAAAGACTGTCACTTGAGCTAGCATGTTTGGGCGTTTTGGTCAAATTCATAAACTTCAGCATGAAAGTTCAGGTTGTAATGAAAACGATATGTAGAGGAGAGGTAAATATATCGTTATATATAACGATATATTTCTGTACCCCTCTGTATTCGGTTTCGGTACCCCTCTGATGAAGGCAACTATACGGCGAAAATTTAGGTAATTGTTTTCTATTTCTTTTATTGGTCTCTCTACTACTAGTGTACCCTCTGTTTGAACAATCAAAAACGTATATCTCGTTATATAGGTATAACGATTGACGAAGCACCGTTGGGTTTTACCCACAGGCTTTACCCATCGCGAAGATGGTCCAGCAATCGGTATAGGAATGTCCTAAGGTTCCGCATTCAAAAAGGGGCCCTTCGGCAGCGCCCTTCAATCTAATCCCTCTACAGTGGCCGCCGGGTTCGAGAAAACTCATGTCATTAATCTCGGGCTTCCACCTCATTTCAAAATTAGCAAAACTCAAATTAAAGTTTAACAAATTGTTACTTAAATTTTATTTTTAAATGAGTTGGGCTAAAAAAAAGAAAAGAAGCAAAACATGGCACAAACATGGCACTTTTCCAATAAATCTGCAAAATATGGCATTTTACCGAAAAATCGGCAGAATATGGCATTTTTGTATGGCCCCATGGCAATATGGCATTTGAAGGGCTCTGCTCATGAGTCATGACCATTTTTTTGATACGTAGGTAGCCCTTCACGACAAGATAAAATGAATTTCCGGAACTTCTTTTGGACCCCCTGAAAAAATGGGGTTTTGCATAATATGCAAAGCCCCCTCATAATACGATGGTTTACCTGTGAGGTTCAGGTACATCCGTGCAGGAGAAGGGATTGAAAACTTTGATTTATTATTTTAATAATTACACAGGTTTACAAAAAAAAGGTCAATCTCAGGCGCCGCGGAAAAACCATCAAACTCTATGTTTTTTGGGGTGTTGAATCCGAATCCGACCCCCGTTTTTTCCGGTCACGGTTCCTACCGGTAAATACTTAGGCTACCTACAAATGATACATATGGGGTAATTGTTTACTATTACTTTGTCACCTCTAACTTTTTTAGTATGAAGACATTTGACATATTTATGTTAGTTAATAAAGAATTTACATTTATTAAGGCCCGGAAAAGTGAAAAAAGTAAGATACCGCTAAAAAGTAAAGATAAAAAGTAAGATAAAAAGTAAGATAGGTACTTACTTTAGAAGTCGTCTTCAGATGAGGTACTGTGCCGCGGTACGGGAACAGGAAACATCATCTAGTTGGGCACCTTGCAGAATTTATCTTTAGAAGAACATATCCAGACTACAATAGCCGTATTCACGCTCTTTTTAAAGCCATTGGCCACTTGTACAACGGCGAAGACAATTCCCAATTGTCGCCACCTTGTGAAACATCTCCGGACTCCAAAGCCAGTACCTCATCTGAAGGCGACTTCTAAAGTAAGTACCTATCTTACTTTTCTTACTTTTCCGGGCCAACAAACATGTTTATCTGTCGTTTGTAGGCCATTGCTGATAACATAATATGTTATCAATATTATTCAAGTAGCAAACAAGTTGAAGGTGACAAAGTAATAGTAAACAATTACCACATCTGGCTCTGCTAGGTTGCTTTATTTATGAAACACTGCTGATGATTTGAGTGAAATAGTTTCTCGTCGGTCATCTGAGGTCTTGGCTGCATGGAAGATCTTAGGACCCCTGGCTTTTCACAATCGCTGTCTTTCTGTCTGTAAAAATCAAAACGGAGTAACTACCAAAGGATGAAACTTCCAATAGCCAACACCGTTCTGAAATCAGATTCTGAGCTGAAAACTATCAATGAAATGGGTACGAACCTTAGTATGATGATTTTGACATCGCCTAGCATCGTAGAATCCAACTGATCAAACACAATCACGATCTCCTTCTCACAAATTCGTTCAATTCACAACATAAACATTCAAAATCGTGGATGTTAGAACAAAATTAGATATTTCGAAGTCATGACTGACATCAAATAATGCAGGGAATTCATATTTGTTCGAGTGGCACCACTATTTCCCTCAGTCAAAGTTAGCAGTCAAACGTGAAGAGGAAGATGCTTAGCCGACTGTCAAAATAAGATAGATAAACGACATTAAATGTCGTTTATCTATCTTATTTTCTGACTTGGCCGACGGCCAGTGATTAGCCCTCGGTCCCAGAACTCCTCCGGTAACCGAGGAATTGATAAACGCACCATAATGCTAGACTAGAGATTCGTTTAGCCGCTCAGTATTGATATAATATATAATATATATAAGCTGGTGCGACTTGAAAAAATAAAATAAAATTTATTATTTTTTTAAGAATTGTATTTTTTATAGAATTGTCATATTATGACAATCACAGCTCAATGAAATGATGCTTTGGGGCCAAGTGGAAATCTAACGGGTCGGAGGTGTGTCTATCTCCTCGAGGAAGTTCTGGTAGCCTCTACTTCCTCCCCGAGGATTTCCTCCTCGCCCCCCGTCCAGTGACAACCTCTAGCTAGTTAGGTAAGGACAGTTACCTTGTCCACTGGAGATGCGGTCAACCTCCCACACTATCCCTTTTCCTCTGTCAATATCATCCGAGGGTCAACCAACTCAAATACGAACATAATAGACTGCGGTGAACCTCAGCGTTTCCAACTGATTACCTTAGCCCTTTGGAGGATAGTCTCCAAGAGGAAATTGTTATTGGACAAGCCCAAAAACAGGTTTTTTCAAGCAAATTTTACTCTAAAAAAAAATGCTTGTTTTGGACTCGTTATTTTGCCGTGTAACTGATATTTGATGTCAGTTACGTTCAATATTATTATCAGCATAACGCCAATAGTATTACCAGCATAATATGACAATGTTGTTGGAAACTTGTTGAGGGTCAGTCAAATAAGACGAGATTTTTGCCGACGTTTCAAGAGATATATTCTCCTATCATCAGGGCCTAACGAAATGAAAAAAACGTTCAGTTAGTCACTAACCAACCCTCAAACCTTTCAAAAAGTCGGCACCCTTTGTGCTCTGTTTGCCACTTTCTAAAAAACCCCCCACCATCGACAATTGTCAGTTCCTTCTGTATGTGAGTATCCTACATATTATTTAGTATATTTGTACGACAGCGACGGTTCACATCGTGTACTGCCCTTGTCCCTGCACTTGTAAGTACCTCTGTATATTTTAAACTTGCTCACTCAATGACAGGATTTTGCTCTACTTACCTTCCAAATTATTTATATCATATTTATTTGTTCTATGTACACTTGTCACTGTTTCATATCATATACACTTTGTACACTATTGTGTCGTATCATATAGTTTCATCAATTGTTAAATTCAAAGTCTAAATTCGTGTTTTTTTCATTTCGTTAGGCCCTGATGATAGGAGAATATATCTCTTGAAACGTCGGCAAAAATCTCGTCTTATTTGACTGACCCTCAACAAGTTTCCAACAACATTTCCTAATTGAAACGGTCAACATCACCATCAACTAATAATATGATAATATTATAATATAATATATTTATCTGCATATAATATTATCAGCATAACGTTAAAAAATAGAAATCTGTACAGCTAAGTTGCAGTCAGATTAGCAGAAGAACGGCCTCAATTGGTCCTGATCCATTTTGGGTGGCTGAGCGTTTTTTACCAATCGATATCTCCAAGTGAAATGGGTGGGGAAAGGAGTGCTGGTACAGACTCTCTGGCACGACAACGCGATGTGATTATTCAAGAACAATAGCAAGGTAGATCACCCAGTGCCTAAAAAGAGAGGGTTCGAGTCCCTTCTTCGTGTCGAAAATTATGATCAAGATGCGGACACGAGTGCTTCGCTTGCGCCACTTGCGCGCTGTCCACTGGTTAGTTTCCACCAGTTCTTTTGCAAACCTCGTTAGATCCAGCGTTTTGAAACGAAACTGGTTAAGTCCCAACGATTTTATCGAATTTTACGTAGGTACATTTATGAAATTTTGCGTAAGGTTTTGATTATTTTCGATTCAGAGAGACCTAATCTCTCACCAGGAACCATCAAATGTCTGATTTTGAACAAAAATCTATCTCAATACGTTTTTGCCTTTTTTCTCGATATGAACCAAAGTAGACATAAACAATGTTGCAACTTAGCTGCTCAAATGTAAAATACTATATAACCACCCTTCTGCTTGAAGCGATTCATATGTACCTACTTAACTTCATGTAAAATTAAGTTTGAAACGTTGGCAAAAATGTTCTGTGCGCCTATTCAATAGCGCAGTCGGTACCCGTTCGTGTCGTGCCTGCAAAATTTTCAGCCCGATCAACTCATGCCATGAGGCTCTGAGAGGCTAGTAAGTTAAGGCGATCAACCGTCCTGTTTTTGGCAGGTTAGTCCTGTTTTTTAGCCCTCCGTCCTGCCAAGAGTTATGTCCTGCTTTTTGGGATAAAGTCCCGGTTTGTCCCACTTTTTGCCTGTTGGGAGGGAGGTAAGCAGGCAAGTACCTACTATAAACCTACCAGCTATGAATATCCTGCTACTGGAGAAAACGGCGTGCACGAAGTGTTCAAAAATACCTAATTGTTGGCTGCGAATTCATAAATGTGTAAAATTTCCTATCTTAAACGTTTTCCTCGAAAGTTTTGCTGTTTTAACTTCATGTTTGAAAATATATACCCTATTTTATGTATATAGGTAACACATTACCAATAATATTTTCATGAAGTTAATATATTAAAGATTTATAAACATGTGCCCTAATACATGAATGTATAGATATATACCAAAGTCCACTAGCGTCCTGTTTTTTATTTTCAAAAGTTGGTCGCCTTATCGTGCGTGGCTTACAAGTGGAGTTTTGAAGGGTTTTCGCTAGGGGATCGAAGGATGTGCCACTTTCGAGGTAATTTTGGGCGTGGCCACTTTGTTGCTCTCTACAACAGTCTCATCTTCAGTTTTTTTTTTTTTCCAACCTGCTAGATAGGTCCCTACCATTGTAGCTGGCAATGGGGAGGGACTCTTGAAATTCACGGTGAAGATAAAGTGACTCCTCCCCTTCGGTATTGGAGTCGAGAGGGTAGTGTGGTTCATGAAACAGTTCCCAGGTCGGCCGAAAGGAGGCGAGCGTGGAGAAACAGTTGAGCGGGCAACCGCCAGAAATCAGCACCAGTCTCACTCCGAGCATCCCTCAAATTGGCCACCCTTCGCGGTGCACCTCTCATCACAGGAACGGCGAAAAATTGTCAATGGCTTTTCAAGGTCGATCCATACATCATAATACTCACGCGTGCCTCATCACGTAACTAATATTATTAGTTGTAACTAAACGTAGGTAAACCTACGTTATGAGGTATGTACGTGAGACTGGTCGGTCGCCCTGAGCAGAGCTGAAAACTGATCTCATGTTAGTTGCATCTACTTATCTGAATACTATCGGTGGAGACAGAGGTAACTTCACCTACTATTCCTGTGGTGCAAGAAGAGTAGGTATCTCACTCTTCTTGCAATTTTGGTTTATTATTTTTCGAATAATACACCTCAGTAATCGCGACGGAGTTCGAATAATATTCGTAGAATAATATAATGATCGGCCTCTAAATGAGACATTATACGTTTCAAGATGTCTAGATTCCAAAAACGAAATGACCGTCCGCCGCCCAAGGCGTTTTGGTCAGGAATTTTTTAGAAAATCTGAAATTTTGACAAAATACTCGCTCGGTTACCATCTTGCGGGTTACCTTGCCGGCAAGGTTTTCACCCCGATCGCCCAAACCCGTGGGGTTCTGGGGGCTAAAGAGGGACTACGGGACGGATTTTTGAAGGTTTTCAGCATTGGGATCGGTTTCGGTGTCGTTTTCGACGTGTTTTTCTACGTAAAATCAATTTTTGGCGGCCCCAGAATGATCCGGTATCACCGTGGGGATCTATGAGGCTTTCATGGGACTACAAATGGGATTTTTCAAGGATTCCGTGAGGATCAAATAAGGTGTCGATTTCCGAGTAGTTTTGGAAACATTCCTAATCCATTTTTTGAGATCCCACATCTGAGGAGTTTATTTTCAAAAGGGCATATATCATATATAACATTGTTGAGAAACTAAAAAAACGTTTAGGGGCCTTAAGAAAAGTTAATGGTTTTCCCAATTTACTGTATTGCTTAAGTCCTTGGTTCGAGTGATGAAAATAAGGAAGTTAGGAATTTTATAATATTTTCTATCGGATGATATCAACAATTTTAATTTGGATAAGTGCCGTTTTGGTGAGAAACAAGAGCCTTTTTGAAGAAAAAACTGCATCCAACCATAAGCCGTGTATTTGTATTGACGAATAAACATTAAATAGCTAAATTTGCATTGACGTGCCATGAAACTCATTGACAAAAAAAAATAAATAAATAATTAAAATAATTTTGATTATTAATTTTTTTTGCTTCCGAGACTGAGGCAGCATTGTTTTCACTTTTGAAATGAAAAAAAAAAAAAAAATTTGTTCTCCAAAATCAAAATTTCCACTCACGTTTTGCGTTTCAGAGCCTCCTGAACAGATTTGGTTCCGTGACTGTCTGTCTGTCTGTCCGCATTTCCTCGCCACACCCATAACTTCCACAATTTTGATCGGATTTCAATCAAATTTTCAGGAATTGTGTGGGTATAGCCCTAGATGGTCCCCTATCACTTTCATCACGATTGAATCAGCGGTACACTCAGCGCATGCGCGAACGTAATTTCCTTTCCACAGCCATAACTCCCACAATTTCGATCGGATTTCAATCAAATTTTCAGGAATAGCGTGGGTTTAGCCCTAGGTGGTCCCCTATCAGTTTCATCACGATTGCATCAGTGGTACCTACTCCCTGCGCATGCGCGAACGTAATTTTCTCGTTACAGTCACAACTACGTTCATTTTGAACCTACATTTCATACAGTATGCGAGGAAGCTATGGGCCATGTCCCACTTGGCAGTGTTTTTTTTTTTTTTTTTTTTTTTTTGTAAAATTATTGTAAAATCATTAAAATTTAAAAAACACTTGAAAATCAAGAAGACAACTTTTCACTCGACTTCCTCTGGCTCTTCACCATTTTTCTCATGCACATCCCTCAGAATGGGATGCCCCAAAGTGGTAGATTTACGCCCGTTAAATTTAGCGCATTGAGCGACTGTCACTTGGTGGTGATGCCCGATAAAGTGGTCGTCTTATGTCTGAGTGCTGGTATTATAAAAAGGGTACCTCGAGACATTGCTGATTCAGCCCCTAACGACTGGGGGATTGGTCGAAGTGACAAGAGTTAAATGACCTCAGAGGTATTTTTTGAGTTTTTTGGATGAAGAAATGTCCTAGTAATCTACCAATAAGTATTCTTAAACTAAACATATCAAGAGACCAGGCATCCAGTTCCAATTCCCATATTGAAAGACGTTCTCAGTGCAGTTACAAGGGTCACTTTAATCAGTGGCTTTCGTGCAACTAGCCTGCATCCATGGAACGCTCATAATAAGTATGGATATTATCTATGGATACACAAAGATCAGCTCAACATGGTAGCCACGTTTCAAAATAAAAACTTGTAAGCTGATTTAACCCAAAACCCAAAGAAAACTTAGTTCTTCGAAGTGTTAAATAACTGGGCCAGCGGTGTAAATAACTGGTGCTTGGTGTTCAATAACTGGACCTCTCATGTTTTTCAGCTTAAATTGGCAACAATAATAAAAAGTATGAACCCCAGACTAATTTTCGAATATATCAACAGATTCTACAGCTTCTATAGAATATAAAACCAGTTTCAAATGTTCAAAGACATCAAAAGGAGGGAAACTAGGAGGAAGAGAGGTGAGCATTTCTCCTTAATTAAAGAGGGGAACACTTAAGTGTTCAATAACTGGTACATTTATCCTGCCTGCCGTATATTTGGTACCTACTCTGACAGACTCTGCTTGACGAGGTACAAACGAGGCAGAGACATGCGGGGGGAAAACGATGGGAAACGGAGACATTTTAATTGGACGGGTATTTTGCGATGTGAGGGTCCTTCTCTCGGGGCAAGTGTTATTTGCATACCGTTTCTTTGTTTGCAATCTGGATGATCTGAGCCAGGTGGTGCCAATGACTTATGGCCCATTGTTGGGCCCATCGCTTGCAACACACGTTTTGCCTATTCACCCCGTAGCGCCATAGTCGGCTTCACAGTGTCAGCCGTTCCTCCGGTGGGCATCATACAAGTCCATGATGGACTATCTAGTCATCCAACAATGACCGAAAGGCGCGTTGCGAACTCACTTGAAACGTGAGGAAACCAATTTTCAGTTGCTCTTTTTGCACTGGATCTATGTTCATAATACATAAATTAGATGCACCACACATTTTTTTCTTTTCCAAGCATAGCTTTTTAATCAATATAAAAAAAGTTGGATGTGTCAAAATAAAAACGCTGCAAATTTTACACAAGGGTATATTAATCTTTGATATAGGTTACTTGTTCAAAAATTAAATCTGTCAACAACAAAAAATATAATTTTTTTTTTTTTCAATTTTTTTTACTTGGAAAATATTTGACTTCCTGGGATCCTTCAAAAATCCCATTTGTAGCCCCATGAAAGCCCGGTAGATCCCTACAGTGAAATCGGGACCGCAAAAAATGGATTTGACGTTCAAAAATACTTTGAAAATGACACCTAACTCGAGCCCAAAGCCAAAAGCCTTCAACAAACCCCTCCCGTAGCCCCATTTTAGCCCCATAGCACCCCATGGGTTTAGGCAATCGGGCTGAAAACCTTTTGAGCACAACTATTTACCAACAGTTGGTATAATAGTTACTATAAACCAAATTACCACCATTTACCATCTATAGATGGTTAAAAAAATGCCTGCTGCCCAAAACGGCTCGGACGGCGTACGGCGGAGGTACAGTTCAAAAGGTACAGACCTTTTGAAACGGATAACGTAAAGTTTTGAGGCCGATCGGAGTTGTCCACCTCCGTCGCGATTGCAAAGGTGTATAAATTCCAAGAATAATAAGCCATACTCTAGGGTTTATTATTCTTTGATATAGGTTAGGTACTTGTGCAGAAATTTAATTCTGTGTCAGTGAAAAACAATGTTGTCAAGTAAAAAATAAAAAACAAAAAATTTTTCTAAAATGTCATTTTAGAAAGAAAAAATTCTTTCGTTTTTTTTTTTTTTTTTTTTTTTTGTATTTTACTTGAAAAAATTTGACATCCTGGGATCCTTAAAAAATTCCATTTTTAGCCCCATGAATGCACCAGTGAAATCGGATCGTTCCGGGACCCAAAAAAAATGGATTCTACGTCCAAAAATAGGTACTTCGACAAAGACACCTAACTCGATCCCATAGCCAAAAACCTTTAAAAACCCCTCCCGTAGCCCAATTTTACCCCCATAGCGCCCCACGGGTTTGGGCGATGGGGCTGGAAACCTTGCAGGCACAACTAGATGGTACACCGAGTATTTTGTCTGTTGTTTTTTGTTTAATCTTTATTTCCTGAAGAATGCAAAAAACACAGCCAATGCAATGGCACATGAGCTTCCTCGTGCCAGGTTCTGAATGAATGTAGTTGTGAGGAACGAAGGGAGTTCCACTGATGCAATCGTGATGAAAGTGATATGGGACCATCTAGGGCTATACCCACACAATTCCTGAAAATTTGATTGAAATCCGATCAAAATTGTGGAAGTTATTGGTGTGGCAAGGAAATGCGGACAGACAGACAGACACGGAACCAAATTTGTTCAGGAGGCTCTGAAACGCAAAACGTGGAAATTTTGATTTCAGAGAACAAAATATTTTGTCATTTCGAAAGTGAAAACAATGCTTCCTCTGCCTAGCAGATTCAGAAGCAATACATCATATTTATATTTACATTATATTTATATTAAAATGGTGTTGACATGGATTGGTGTATAACACCTCATACTCTTTAACTAATAATATGGCATGCTTAAATAGTTACAATGAAATTAATCTTCCATATGAGCAAACACGATCGTGGTGGAAGATGAGTCGCCCAAGGTAAACAACATAGGTACATGAATAACATGAGTAGGCCTATAGTAGGCCTACATGTAAGCATAGGTATACCTAACCTATAAACTATAAACTATAGTTTAAGCTTTTAAGCTGTTTTGTTCAAACAGAATAATGCCACTGGGAGTAACGACATTATTTTGCTTCCGAGGCAGAAGAAGCATTGTCTTCACTTTCGAAATGAAAAAAAAAAAAAAGTTGTTCTCCAAAATCAAAATTTCCACTCACGTTTTGCGTTTCAGAGCCTCCTGAACAAATTTGGTTCCGTGTCTGTTTGTCTGTCCGCATTTCCATGCCACACCCATAACTTACACAATTTTGATCGGATTTCAATCAAATTTTCAGGAATTGTGTGGGTATAGCCCTAGATGACCCCCTATCATTTTCATCACGATTGAATCAGCGGTACGCTCAGCGCATGCGCGAACGTAATTTCCTTGCCACAGCCGAAACTCCCACAATTTTGATCGGATTTCAACCAAATTTTCAGGAATTGTGTGGGTATAGCCCTAGATGGTCCCCTGTCAGTTTCATCACGATTGCATCATTGGTACTCCCCGTGTTTTCATTAATTATTTGCCTAGAATTCTGAAAAAAATCTCGAGGCACGTCCATTCTTCATTCAAAAATGAAGAGATGGAATTTTTCCATTTTTTTCTCTTCTCTTCTTGACTTCCTGCCGTTGTGGGGAACTCTGGTGAAGAAGATGGTAATGGATCGATTCGTAATTGCTCGGCCAATTGCGTAGAATCATAGGACATACCAGGAAGAAAATGCCTCACTGGGCCTTACTTTGGTGCAATTTTACACCCATATCCGTTGGCTTTAATTGGTACTTTCAAGCTGGATTAATAATTAGGACAAAAGATAGGATTTTTGAAAGAAAAAAAAAAAAACAACCAACTTTGCTCTTTATGGCTGATCGTTTTAATTAAATTTTAATCGTCTGAATGGACCGTGTTCTCACTATATAAGAAGAGATTGTAATTAGGTATCGGGCTCTATGAGAAAGGAACGGTAAATGGGGCCGTTCTCGGTGGCAATAAAATCTGGAAGGCGTAGGCGGCTCTGAAGACCGTTGAGGTAGGTTATGGTAGGTTATGAACCTTTGCGTAGAAGCAGTAACGTCAAAGATGGGAGAAAGGGTGGAGATGGGTGGTGGTGGGGGATTTATTTTGGGACGTTCGTTAAGTCAAGGGCTGTCGAGAGTAACGGCCTCAGGGTATTCACTTCCGTTGGATGGAATCTTTATTGAATATTTTCGTACCCATCAAATTCAAACGGGTGCTTCACTTTTTTTGCATCCGGGCATCCCCAAGAATAAAAACTGGGGTGTGGTTTTATGAAACCACGGTAAAAGTGAAACTTTTTTCCCACTAGTCTCTCCGGCTCGCTTCGCTCGCTCCCCTAGTGGGGTACGAGACACTTTTCATCGATGGACACTTTTTTTATGTCTAGTCCCCCCATTTCCTACTCATTCACCTACCCTTGTATCTCTACCCACGGCTTCATTTTGGCGTTTTCTCAAATTGATTTCTAACGTGGCAACTGATAAGAACAAAACAAGCGGCATTGTTTACTGCATCCATTAATAACATCAATAAATATAAAATGGGGACATAATGACAAAGAACAAGTACGAAAGAAATGCGTGATAAATCGAGAGCTTTCCAACGAATGGTGAACGATTTTTGTACGATTATAACTGGCGAAGATGAAGTTCCGTAGCAACGAATCGGTTGTAAGCGAAAATCAACGGTAGCGTGACGTTACAAGAAACGACACACAGACCAAAACATTTGGGACGATGTAATGAAAGTTTCACTTTAAAAAACTATGATCAGCACCAGGGCTCGTATGGTCACAACTTCAAGTACTGGCAAGGACAAATTTGGATCATGTCAAAATTACTTCGTTTATTGCAAATAAATCTAACTTACGAGACGTCGTGCTAGACGCACCACGTTCAAACAGTAGGGTCAACATTCTTGGATGAATTGTCGTTTGTACGTTTTACGAGTCAACAAGAAAAACCTCAAGTCCACTAATCGTAGAGTATCAACGATTTTCATATAATTTATCACCCTCTATTATTCCTCATAGACCCGCACAGTGATGTAAAACGTAAACGAAGCTGACACTTGAAGTTGACTCTGCGGTATTATGACCGCTCGGATGATGAGGATCATGAGGATGTGTATTGTCTGAGTTCTTCAGCCAGATATAATTTACGGTCTTGCGAGTGGAAAGGCCTCAGGGGTAATGAGGCTCCGTGAATGAAGCCCCTGACCGCTCATGGTGGGCCGCCTTGGGCCTTTGGGCCTCCGGTTTCCTTCCAAGCCGTCTACCAGTCGTCTGCAGGAGCAACTTTTTGTTGGACTCTTTCGCCTGGTGGAAACCTGTAAACACCGATAGATCATGTCGATTGATGGTATTGGGTCATTCCGTGATCAGAAGACATACCTATGTGACTAGGCCTTAGGCCAACGACTGAGTCACTTAATATGTGGGTGGGATATTATCACACTTCCGATCACGAAACGACCTAATAAGCGGGTGTTGGGCGCTCACTTACGTGCACAAATTGAGTTCCTAAATTCATTTTGGGTTGTGTGTTTGGGGGATGGCCTCCCGCGTTACTAGGATTTCGCCCCCGATGTCTTTGGTGAAGAAAGTACCTGAATATCCCTATCTAGGGCATAACGCGAGATGTCGCGATCTGCTGTCCTAGGAGGCGGTATCGAAGCACTGAGGGAAAATCTGCTATCTCCAGATCGGCAGGAAGTGTCGTGGTAATCAGGAATAGTTGGTTTTTGGATGGGGAGTTTAATATTCGAATTTGATACGTTAATCAGAGTGTTGGCGTCCTTAGACGACCTGCTGACCACGTCTTACAAAAACCCGCTCTCCCGGCTGCCATAGAGGAGTTGTGCCCAATGGCTGCCCGGGCAACGGGCTTCTCCAGTCGAAATGTCCGGTCCTCGGGCCCAATCAAAAATGCGTTGGTTGGCATTCTTAATGTATTTGACAATAAGAATAGCCGTTCAGTTACATGATACTGATCGGGAGCCCGAGTAATTAGAAGCTATCTTCAGCGAGTTACATCAGCATTCATAAAGACGATGAGCGATGTCTGCGACCACTCAGGTCGCTTCTGAAAAGCAACTCGAATTTTACCCGAGCACGAATTTCTTGAGAACATCTTGAGAAACGTGGATGACAGGATACCTGGGAATCTCCGACCCATGCGAAGATGGGATATAAAATAGGTGTACCTTGTAAGGGTTTGTTTTCAAGTTTATTGTTGCCCAGCGTCGTGGGAGGAACAGAGGACAGGGCCCTGGCGGTGGAGGAGGAAAAATAGTATAGAAGTAGAGGAGGCAATCTATTTATGAGCTGCGGTAACGAGCAAAAGATCCAACGCCGGTCACTGACTCGCTCTCTAGCTCTCGGCTTTGTATGTAAATCTTATCCCCCCTTCCTTCAAGAGGCTTTGCCCCTCCCCCGACCCTGCTGCTATTCCAACATCTTTTATCTCCCATGCCTTTTTCTTTTCTTTCCACTTCTTATGCTTCTTCGTTTGTCTATCGTATATTTTACATTGAATCCCCATCTCCTATTACTACGCTGTATATTACCATTCCCCCTTGAAAACTGCTGCAGAATTGCAATGCCACCACAACTTCACTGAAAATAATGTTAACGGAGGAGAAAGATTTTTTTTAAAATTATTATTCAACTGATAGAATACGCTAGTATGATAATGAAATAATTAGGGAAAAAGTAATTTTAAATGCCTTTTAATTTTGTTGCAGATGAAGACAAAACTACCTACTGCATCTTTTGGGAAAATAGCTTGCGCCTTAAAAACATTACTTAATAATACCTATTAAGTTTTTATCAGCCCTGTTCTTAGATATATTTTATGGAAGAACAGGGATGATCTTCTGGGTTGAGCCTGACGAAGGAAAAACTGGGAGGCGTTTGTCGTTAAAAAATGAAACTGCAGTCCTTCGGGTGTAGTTGCTGCGTTGAATCATGTACCACAGGAAGGCAGACTGGGCATCGTAGACTTTACTCGCTTTGGATTTTACGAGGGTTCGTTGTGGCGGAGGTATGTGACCCCGTAGGGCGGCCCCTGCACCGATGCACCGAGGTCCTCAAGCTCCTTCTTTCCTTCTCTTCCTCTTTCATCTTCTCATCCACCACCTTTGTCGTCCATTATCTTTTTACACTTGGGTCCGCGTCTCAACGGCCGCATTTACAACATTGTGCCCGCTCGTCTGGGATGCCCTTCCAAGATCCTTCCTAGACCGAGGATAATGTAGAGGCCGACTTCCCAAGAACAACCGATTTTCTGTAGTTTGGAAAGCGCTATAGCCATCATTTTTAAGCAATCCAGTGTTGGTGAACTTGGTCCTAGCAAAAAAAAAAAAAAAAAAAAAAAAAGCCCCATCCCTTTCTTTATTCAAAGATTTATTAATCCGTTTTCACCTTTCACAGCCTACGATTCTACATCCGCCATTATTGAGCAACAAGTTTGCCAACACTAGTGTATTGGAGACTGAGATAAGAGGAGCGGGATGAGGATTTGGCGAAGAGCGGTGAACGGGCCACAAAGCCAGTCAATACGCCTTGTCCACCTCGCACAACAGTACACCTTCACACACCCTCTTCGCTAATCCTTCATTTCAATCAAGGGAAACTACATCCAAGGCTCCCCGCCATAGTGGTACCTTCCAGAGCTCCACTCCACGACTCCCATCAAACTATAGGGAAACCCTACCGCCTGGATTAACGCGGGATCAGGTTGCTCTAAAACGCAACTTGCCTGATGGGTATAAGATTGATGGGGCGAAAGGAATTACTTCGTCCGTTGACGGGAAGATCGAAATCTCGTGATGATGTTCAGCCATTGTGACCTTTCAATTTAGATTCGATCCTTGTAACTGAGGAAAAGTAATATTCAGTCCATCAGTTCTCAAACGCACTATTTATGATTTCCTGCACAATTGGACGCAAGCACTGTGAGATTCTGGTGGTACCTACTACCTAGTTTGCACATAGTGAAAAATTTCCACTAGTAATTAAATATTAAATAAATTTTGTTTAATACTTTGGGTTTAAATGCAACAAACCACGCAAAATTTGTTGTGATTTCAACGGTTCACTTCCCATTGGTCACCTTCCACAACAGCTCCCTCAGTTGAAAGGCTATTTCCGTTTTAAAATTCTCAACCAGGGAACATAATATGCCAGTTGTCAGGCAATATATTTATCTCGTCTGTTTGCTGTTTGAACTTTTCCATTGAGCTTCACGCTGCAACGCACACCGTCTTGTCATTGCCTTTGTAGGCGGCGTTATAATAAATTTGAAGGAGAGGGATGGAAATTTGAATTGACTATTTTATGATCCGTACGCTTTGTATCAAACCAGTCTAGGCAGGGCTAGGCAAGCTTCTATCAGCTGCGCCCCTGACTCCATCTGCGTCTAGGATTGCGTTAATCCGTACTACTCGTACGAACTGATCCACAACAACGTGAGAAATACTGAAGAAAATACGTTTTTCATGTTGGTTTATCGTGTTATTCCTGCAGATTAGGAATGAATGAACCTGAAATAAATAAGAAAAGGAGGAAAGTTTGCAAAATGAGTTGAATAATAATAGGTTTAGCTCCATTAACCTGATGCGTTGAGTTGCACCATGTATGATAAGTGGAGTTGCCCGCCTAGGAGTGAATATAAATGACGTGTTGGATTCAAATTTTATTCTAATTTGGTTGTGAAATGTAATTTATTGTCGAATATCTTGACCTTGATCTCTTATCTATCTTGATCGAATTGGTATATCTTCACGGAGGAAAAATTATTTTCACAATATCAGAATCGATTTTTTTCTCTCTTCAAAACCTCAGAAACTTAAACATTTGCCAAACATCTGTGAATAAAATAATAAGATATAATAGAAAATAAAAAATGAACGACTTAAGTTGCATGGTTGCAGCAATAATTTCCATAGCGGCTTAATTAAACAAATTACCTACCTATTTATTAATTCCTAATTCTTCAAAGTGAAATGCGAGACTAATTTATTTAAACTACAAGTTCAAGTTTGGAAAGAATTTTAATAAAATGTTACTATTTCAGTTGTTTCGTTCTAATACTTGCATATTCGATTTTCCTCAAGGTTTCCACTCTTCTGCAAAAAAAAAAAAAAAAAAAAATACCGGGAGTCAGACAGAACAGTTGCATTGTTAGCAGGTCTTTACCATTTGCATTTCCCCGGACGATTGGATTGTACCGGCTCAATTTCTTTTCTCTTCCTGCGGCTGTAAATCTTATTCCGTTCGTCGACCTTTTTTTCCCCTCCGGGAACTGGGAGGCCTGCCCCCTTGTTGGTACCTTTGCATATCCTTAACTTTTCTTAATCTACAATTCCGCTTCATTAAGCGAACATAGATCGTGCAATTGACTTTTTAGCCCTATTAAAGGAGAATAATTCAGTTAGATTGAAATCGATCGGTAAGGGGAAAAACTTCAAACGAGAGGTAGCAAGTTCACTAGATAATTTATAGGGGCTCATTCTGTAGGAAGAACAATAGCTGAACGTACCACACTGCGCGAACTGTTTTTGCCCTAAGTTTCGTCCTGGAAAAACTGTAACTTACAAATATACTTGCAGTAATTGAAGTTTCATCAATTATTTGATAAAGCTGACTGACACTTAGTTACCTTCAATACTCTCAAGTATATTGGAGAATCCGATGAAATACTGACCGCGAGGGTAGCAGAAACCAAAATGAGCGTTTTATTTATCGTCCGGGCTCTCATGACGGAACAATGGGGAGTTCCATCATCATCTGATCGAGAGGGCTGAAGCCGTAAAGAAGGGCCCAAAGCAATTTCCCAGCTTGACTCAGCCCTCGCTCGTGACACACACGCTTCGGCCCTCGACGAATAATATTTATCGGTAATGTTTAGTTACTCATGCGAATGGCTATAAATAAAATTAACTATCCTTTCCCGGTGCACGTTTTCGCAGGGAAACACGCAACTATGGCGGTCACCCCCCACCCAATATCCCATCCACCCACTTTAATATGAATTTTTGCATACCTTCCAAGTTCACCCTGCACCTCGTCCACATCTTGGATGTGCATACTCGTGTGAATGCTTATCATAGAATAGGTTCGAGGATAAATTATAAATTTATCATCGAAATGATTAAGTTACTCCTAATTATTAGTTTTTTTTTTTTTTTTTTTTTGTGTGTTAAACCATTTTCGGTTCTCACAATTGGGGCAGGAGCCGACCCCGCACTTGTACTTAGAAACGCTTTAGAAAATCTTGCTCCAGGGAAAGGATTCACATAAACTTGAGTTCAGAGGTGAATTGTCTTGACGTGATTGACTTTTGGTCAAACATTGGTGTTCGGCCCGGATTTGAACCAGGCTGATCAGCGCTCCGACTGATAATTATTACCTAGGAGTAACTTAATCATTTAATAATTTTTCAAAATTATTTAATGATTAAGTTATGAATTAATTCCATAACAAAGTAATTATAAGTCGGTAATAATAAGGTAATAATAAAATAACAATTACTTTTCAATTAGGAATGGAGATGCACCCGAATTTCGGGTTAAATCATCCTGTACCATGTTGTTAGAAGTCAAAAAGGGAAAAATACATCATTTTTGTGACAAAAAGTCTTTCACGTAGTTTATAATCATCTTAAGTAACTTAAGACGATAATAAACTGTTTTTAGTTGTTCAGGCCGGTTCCTGTTTCCAATCAAAGACACCAGAGTGCAGGTCGATTTTCAAATTTAGGTTTATTATTCTTGGAATAGGTAGGTAATACACCTATGTGATCGCGACGGAGGTCGACGACTCGGATCGGCCTCAAAATTTGACATTATCCGTTTCAAGAGGTCTAGATTCAAAAAACCGAAATGTCCGTCCACCGTCCGGGTCGTTTTGGGCAGTAGGCTTCTTATTTTTGAAATCTGAAATTTCGACAAAATACTTTGTTTACCGTCTCGTTGTGCCCGCAAGGTTTTCAGCCCGATCGCCTAGGCCCGTGGGGCGCTATGGGGCTACGGGAGGTTTTTTTTTTTAAGGCTTTTGAAGGCCTATCGGGTGATGAACGTCGTTAACGGCGTTCATCACCCGACCTCTCGGAGGAAGGGTTATGCCCTAATTTCAATTTTTAATTTGTCAATCTCTCTTCTAAATTTGTTATGCACAAACCTGCTCTCCTTACCTATCACCCACAACTACAGCACCTGCAGTCAGCGCTCGCCGCCCCAACCCTCCACGTCAAAGCCCACAAACTACCCATGAACATCCAGCTTAAAGACCCCCTGGGACTGGCAGGCGAGGCGGCAGACGGATGGTCGAATCCTGTCAGAATTTAACAACACACGAAACTATATTTCCTGATGATGGCGTGTAGCCGAAAGCTTGAACACGAATAAACAGAGGAAACCACCTGCCGTTTTTGTTGGCCCAAAACCCCGTCGTAATCCTTGAAAACCACCGGCTAAGTCTACTAGGTATACCTATTTATACAGTAGACTTATAAATGTTATAATAGGTATCGATATTCCTTCCGATGATATTGGGAGAAAACATTGATATTGCCAATAATTATTACCGAAATGATGTACCTGCTGCTTCTTGCTGAAAGGTGGGATTTGATCAGTGGGCAGTACTGTTCGGTAAGGGCCCCTGTGTAGTTCTACTGCAGAATGCTGTTCCCTAAACCCGAATTGGTGATGAGGCGTTATACCAACAACCTTACAAGCCGAGTCTTGAAATAGCGTTTGAAAGCTGCAATAATTAATATAACTGGATCAACGATCCCTACGTTAAAGTATAGGGAGATTCTCGGGACCGGGAAAATGGCTCGCGCTAACCGATGATTCGTGTGAACCAAGTTCGTGTAAACGAGGGAGTAAGTACTGTACCTATTGTATCTTTCCGCCCAACAATGAAGCCCAGAATGCCCAACAGAAACATAATATGTTCTTATTGTTGAATATTATTCATTAATGTGTTTTATGGTCCAGGTAACCCTGGGTAGCCTATCCAGTGTAAGTGAAGTTCAGATTTCGCAATAGGATTTTCGATTTCCCGATGAAAATCAACGAAATTTTTCAAACTGGTGGATAAAAAATATTAATAGGTACCTATACTGTAAAATGTATTGAACTGATAAAATATCAATAGGTATACCTACTATTTTCTTTGAGTTCTGAAAAAAGTACATAGACAAAATGCCTCGATTACAAAAATGATTGTTTTGAAAAAAAAAAAAAAAATGGATTTTTTTTTATTGGTGTCAGAAAGACATACCCTTCGATGGTCAATCTCCCTTCATAATCAACCATTATTCGTCGTTTAGGTGTTACTACGAACAAAAATCTTTTAGGTAATTAATTATGTTGAATGAGATGGTTGCCTATTAAATAGACATACATTTTATAGACATAAATTACTATTATGTAGGTAACCTACCTAATAGTTATTTGCTTTCAATACAGTTGACCTGATTATAAACAAATTCTAAGAGTAGGTAATGTTGGTGTTGTAAACCTTTTATAGGCAATTCGGAACAGCCTCGGGGAGAAGCAATCTACGAGACTCCATCTTCAGGCGACTGGCCCCGTCACGCGAAAAACTGATTGATGATTCTCACGCCGAACGGTTTTTAACAGCTAAGGTGGAGCCGGAATACAAATAAATTATCCGGATACGTTCGGCAGGGTAAGGCGAGATTCGCCAGACGGCAGGTGTTGCTGGATGAGTTGGTGGCCGTATTTCATCGACGACACCGCACAGCAGCTCTCTTGCTGATTGGTGTGAACTTAACGAAAACGATGATTTGGCACAACGAAGCTTCCGAAGTGCTTTGGAGAAGTTGATTGGTATTATTCAATCTTAACGCTAATTGATGAACCAGCGATGTGAATACGATGTGCGTTCGCTAAACAACCGGTGGTGTACCTAGTTATTTGAGTCTTGAGAACAGGATTCTTGCAGGGATACTATCCAACCCTTCGTATCCACCTCGAACCCATCTCATAAAGTGTAAAACTTTTAAGTCGACAGTGAATTTACAAAAGTCCGCGATTTTTTTTTTTTTTTTTTTTTTTCGAAAATGAGGTTTTGAGCTTTTCTGAATGACATTGTGAAACTTAGGTTTTGCATATTCACTGCCGAAGTAATTTTGGATGTAAAATTCACTTAAAGGGGGTCCCTCCCCTGTCCAGTTCAAAACTTGGAGTACGTTCAAAAATAATGAAATCACGAGCAAATCGAATTTTCAATTTGAGGCACTTTTAACGTGATTTTAAATTTTCCACCAAACGTTTGGCCAATATATTGCCTTCGTGAGAGGAATAGTAGTAGGTAACTATTTGAGTCGCGCTGTAACTGTTACAGCATGAACATTTCATGACCGTCATATTTTTCGAGTGTAACCGGGGTAATAGTGATTGGTAACTTGGAAATTGCGCTAAATTTTGATTGAACTAATAATAATTAAACCTCTTTTCGAAAAATTGGTTCTTAAGGGGTTTTGGGGATCGTTTTATCGATTCGTCAGTTGGCGACCTTCTATCGCCGTCCCCTGAGCGTTTAGACCACTTAGAAAAAAAAACGAGATTCGGGCAAGAAGGGACCTGAATGAACAGGACGGAACAGGCGAATTTTTGAAGCCTGAAAATTTTGGGTTATGCTGGACAATCTACTCTCTATATCTTTTTTTTTTTTTTTTTTTTTAAACAATCAGTTCTCGATACCGTTTTCCAAAACATAAAGGGTGATTTCTCATTATCCTGGTGTGTCACAAGGTGCAGTTCACCACTTTCAGTTATATGGGAGGTAGGATGAATGACTATTCTAATATTATTTCCAATGATTCATTCATTGGGCTCTCCCCTGCTGATCCCTAATCAATTGAAGCCTCTTTGAATCCTTGGAGGAGGAGGGGGAAGGTATTTAGGTGTGTCACAAGGTTTAAGGCTCATTCTCCTAGAACATTAGATGTTCCAAATTTTGTTCAAAGCTCCTGTCAATCACCCAGTGAAGTAGGAACTTTTTTTGTACGGATCTAAACGATGGGAACCGCAGCATAGTGTTTAAAAAAACCCTACGATTATAACATGATCGTAGGATTTTTTTAAACACTATGCTGGACACCAAGATCTTATCAGATAATATCTCTAAGATTCTTAGAGCAATGATTGCTCTATCTGTAATAATTACGGATAGAGCAATCATTGCTCTAAAAACAATTATTGTTTTGATTCATTTCAGGAGGATTTGACGATTTCAATCCGAATTCACTGGGATTAATATTCCTTTTCCCCTACAAAAAGTCCCCTTCCCATAAAAATGTGTTATGGCAACGCTGCTGCAAAACTCCAGTTCTTCGCTGCAAAAAAAAAAAAAAAAAAAAAAAAAACCAGCCCAAAGAATCATAATTTCGCTTAATAACGTGACCTTTCCAAGCCGTCCTACCCCCCTCCGACGGGGTTTTCTTTCCACGGTCACCTTTCCCCTGTGGTTTACTGTTCCACAAAATTAAATTTCGTGTTTCTTTGATTGAATAGGTACACAAATTATTATGAAACGAGAGATTCAGCCAACGCAATCCAAAATCGATTACGTTAAAAAATTGAAACCGAAGAGCACTACCACTTTTTCCAAGAACAGTTCTTGGAAAAATTGGAAATTTTAATTTGTACTTTTAATATCAATTATAATTGATAAACTAATAATTATTAGTTGCCTACTTCTTGTAAGAAGGGATCTAAGTCCGACATCTTTTTTAATTTTTAGTCTGAAAATAACACTATCTGGAGGGAGAAGGCAGTTTGTTTTTAGAAAGCGGCTGTGTAGCCCCAAGTCATGAAAAAATTTGAAGACAATAGCTTGATTTCACGCAAAGTAATCTTGTTTTTATTATTTTTCCCAAAATGATGTCGAATGGACTTATGTCCCTTTCTGCATGAAGCAATTCAAATGAATTAATTAATTAATAATTAACAGGTTTAGGCAAATGAACTGGTAAATGCAGGCATAAATTTAATTTAAACGTTAAATACGGTTTTACGGAGTAGTAGCAGAGGTTCTTTTGTAGAAAATCGGTAACGTCACATTACACATACATACACGGGCTCTTGTTACCGTTGCCTTGATATTGCATTAAAATTTAATGGAAATTTTGCAATCAGATTTAGGTGAGATTAAATAACCACATATTGTGTTGGAGTATAATACTCCAACTTTGCTAATAATTAGCATCTTGCTTGAGCCCCCTCAATAGTTGATGTATAGCGACTCCATGATCCAGCGACTCCTGATCCATGTCTACAGCGTTCAGTGTAATATCAGGTGAGCCTTCAAACAATATTTGAAGGAATGTTGTCTTTCAAATCCTATTTAAAGTCATTTTTAGCGTCGTTTTTAGTGCCCAGTGCCACTTTTATAGCAAGATCTCGTCATTTACTTTTTATCGTTTCCATATACAAGGTATAGTATTGTATTTTCCAATCTAAATCTTCTTCAACGAGAACTTTTTACTTGTGGTGCCTTTCTAACATTTTACCATTTTCATTCTTCAGTTAGTTTACGTTCAGTGTCGTCTTTTCTGTAAAACGCCGTTTAAATAGGCATAATAAACGGGTTTTTTGTAAAGTCACCGAATGTCGTAAATTGGATTGTATTGGTCGTAACAACTGGGGTACTTAGTGTATATCATCAACAGGAAGCTCAAGTCCAGCTAAGCCTAGCTGATTCATGGCCCAATAATAATTAGAGCAGATTTATGAATTGATTCACGGCTATGAATTTATTACCAGTGCTGAATCATAGGGTGATGCAAAATACAGACTTTTTGAGTGTATTTTCTGGTAGAGGTACTAAAGTGGAGTGACACCTCTCCGGATGTTCCCTTCCCCGATCGGTACTTTACCTGGAAGACCTGTACCCATCGCCCATCTTTCAGGTGCCAGGGATAAAGACATCCCCCCTCAGTGGTGACAGGTGTCGCTATAATCCCCGCCTTCTACCACTTCCCACAAACCCCCCTTCACCCCGGGGGAGTTTTTCTACGCGAAATGCCAAAGGGGTAGGGGGAACACCGAAGTTGCATTCTGCCTATGAGGGGGTAGTGGGGGGCACCGAACTCCCCACTTTGCTCACGTGTACCGCAGGTTCAGGCTTACATAGATACTCGAAAAATGGATGGAGCTGCCTCAACTGAATGATGACCTCTCAACACGTTCACATTGAGTTCCTCTACGTTAAACCACAACTTTATCTCTGCAAATGTTTTTGAACAACATTTTTTTGCACCAACTGTATGCACGATTGTGGGCAGTTTGTTGAAAAACACTTCTTTTAAAAAGATTACTTTAATTTTTTATTTCCCAATGAGAATCATAAAAAGAGTTAGCGATACATTTCTATACACCTAAGTCACTGCCTTACCTCCCCGTGCCGTCCACCCTCTTCTTTTCCCACCCACGTATCTTTCCATCTCTTTCCCGCCTTCCCTTATTTGATCCTCCCCTCTTCCTCCCACACTTCTGTTACCCCCTTGCAAGAGTTACCTCCTATTCCTTTGCAAATGTTCCCTATCGCACCGTCCTGCACTCGCGTCTAGTTCCACTGTGCATCAGCCCGCGCGAACTGCCGACCGGCCGCGACCCAGCTGCAGTTCAAATCTTATTTTTTCACATTTTTTTCTCCTTCCCCCTTTCAAGTGCAATTTCTATTTTTATTCCTTCTCTCTTCCTTCGCGTTATAATTTTTTTTTCTTTTCCGTTTCTTTCTCCGTTGCATCCGGCCAAAAGCTATTTTCTGTCGGGCGTCCGATCATCGCCAGTCGAACGTGCGCTGCCGTCGTAGACCGGTCGTGCGAAGTTCCGACAGCTTCGTTTTGCCGGCTCTCGTTGACGACTCTCCGACAGAGGTGAGTCTTCCGTAGCTATTGACACCCTCATCACTGTGGCAAGTCGTGGCATATTTCGAGCGAATTTACAACGCATGTGGAAGATGACTAGAATCTAGTCATCTTCCAAATCTGATTTCGCACTCAATCGAATTTTAGCTATCGTCTACCCCTCAACACTTCAGTTCAGTTACTCGAATTCGTTCATTCGAGTTACTCGAATTCTCGAACTCGTACTTATTTATTTATTTATTTTATTTTTTTTTTTTTGGGCTATTTAGTTTCAGACCCCCCAGTCACTGTTTACCTATGCGTTAAACACTTCGTACAATCTTACTTGTCTATATTCCCTAATACATACCTTCAATAAGTTTCAATATCCATTTTAACTCGGTTCCAATTAGGGGTCGCAAATTGCGACTCGCAATCCCGCGGGATCCCGCAGAATTTTGTAATTAATAAAATAATTTTGTTTAAAAACCGCAATTTCTTTTCAAAATCGCTGCAAATTTTGCACAAGCATTTACAATTCTTTGATATAGGTTAATTGCGCAAAAATTAGTACTGTGCCATTAAGGAAATACTTTTGACAAAAAAAATATATAAGTATATATAAAAATAAAATTTATTTTCTGTTAGATGTTTGTTCAGATGTGGGAACTCGAAAAACGGATTACTCGGAAAACCACACCTTATCAAATTTTGACCTCCTGGGTTCCTTCAAAAATCCTATTTTCAGCCCCATGAAAGCCCCACGGGTCAAAATTTCTGATTTAAAAAAATGCCTACCTACTGCCCAAAACGGCTCGGACGGCGGAAGGACATTTGTTTTTAGAATCAAGACATCCAGAAACCTATGTTGTCAAATTTTGAGGCCGAACAGAATTTTCGACTCCGTCGCTATTGAATATTTGATCAAATATATTGATATATATAAGGAAATAAATGCATTGAAGGGAGTGAGATGGAGTCATCCTCTGCAGCTGGGAAATAGCCAACTTGCTGAAAGAAAGACCACCAGAGAAGGTCAGTGAGTTAATAGTTTCTCTTACCCAAATTTGATCGGCGCTGATTGCAGAAAGAGGTTCCCAGCTCTCTCTGGCTCCTCACTTGTGGGAGGAATCGTCAAACAAAAGGTATAATATACTCTACTGCATATTATGCTGGAGACAGGGCCCCCTCTTTCCCCTCAGATAGCTTAGATAGTATATGGATCTTAGATAGGATCGTACATACCACAAGAATAGCAAAAATATTGTGAACTATACCACAACAGGCATGAGGAGGACTTATATGAATCACAGGCAATGAGAATGTGATTTACCGTGTGCAGGCTGCGATTCATACCACAGAAAACGCGACTTTTTTAAACAAGAGGAATCCCGCAAAATCCCGCAGGATCCCGCGTTGAGAATCCAGAACTTGCAAGATTGGAAAAACACCGCGGGATTGCGGGATCCCGCATTGAGGGATTGCGACCCCTAGTTCCAATGTCCACTTCTCTGACTGCTATCATTTTTTTTATTTCATTAGGCCCTGGTGATAGGAGAATAATATTATTCAAGAGATGTATTATATCTCTTGAGACGACGGCACATTCTCATCTTATTTGACCGACCCTCAACAACTTTCCACCCCCATTTATTTAATTAATTTAAATAAATTTATTTAAAATAAGAATTTTTAAAGGGTTTGGAGGTCCGCCAGTATTTATTATTTCAAATTAGCCCAGTAGAAAGTTTTTGAATAGCGACAGTAAATCTGCAAAACCATGTATGTCCCATTTTTGACGAAAGTAATGTTTTCAAAAGTTTTTTCAGATTATATTAAATATAATCTTTTAATCGGAAAAAAAATTGTTTAGTCGGAAGTCAATTTTTCAATTCCCTGTAAAATTTCCAAAAATATACATACAGTAAAAGCCCCATTAACCGGGGTCCGATTTACCGGGGAGCTCCCATATCCGGGGTTTTTCTCCCGAAAAGTGGCGCTCCCATATCCGGGGTTCTCGGCCCAATTCGTACCCTCACGCTCCATTCGCTCCATTAACCGTGTACGTTAAGCAAAACCAACGTAAATGTCTCGAGTTTTACTATTCAAACTTTCACAACGGGGACATTCACCATAAATGCTCTCATGATGACATGTGTATGAGATAAAACCTGGCTTAGGGACCTTGGACATCGATTATAGGAAAAAAAGTCCCCCCCACCCCCCCCCCACCCCCAAAAAAAAGGCGCCGGAAAAAAATCCCCATACTGTAGTATTTTTTGATCCCGGGAAAAAAAATCCCCGTAGAAGAAATAGCGTTGACTGACTGGAAATGAATAGAAGATGATACTTAATTATAAGTATTTGTTGTCATAGGGGGTCAACACGTGTTGACCCCCTGCTTAGTACTAAGCAGTAGTTGACTGGGTTTACAATGACTCGGTCAACGTCTAATGTTGTATTGTCCAAAAGATGAGTGGCTTCATCTCACCTTTTGTCAGAACCATTTACCTATTCAGTGTGTACTTGTGAGAAAATTAATTCTGTCAATCAATAAAATTTTGAAAAAAAAAGAAATGTTTTTGGTTTAATGTTTTTTTGTTTTTTTTCAACAATTTTTTTTCATTCGGAAATTATTTGACCTCTTGTCATCCTTTTTGGACTCAATTTTTCTTCTTGGGGATTTTTTTTTTTCGCGCTTGAGTATTCTTAGGAGATTTTTTTCCGCCCTGCAGGATTTTTTTTTCCGGGGAGTTCTTTCCGATTACCTTGGACATCAACACATAGCGCTTCAAAACCTAGATTTATGCAAAAAATTAGTTAATTTCGTCTAGTTTTTTAATATTCCGATTAGGACCTATACGGGTTTTCCAATTAACCGTGAAAGTCTTGCCCCCGTCGACCCTGGTTAATGGTGCTTTTACTGTACATGTTTTTGCAGATTTACTATCGATAGACAACATTGATAAAATAAATTGTGATAAAATAATTAAATTTATTAGGTATTTAATAAGGTAATTTATAAGGTAGGTATTAAATAGGTACCTTTAAAATTTTAATACCTTTGCATCCGAAAACAACAAAAATAAATAAATTATACACTTGCCTAGTATCCTGATAATCATAATAAGGATTTCCTTATTAATGAGGTAAACAAGACATGAATTTGGTTTTAGAATGTTTCAACTTGGAAATTTTAGGTTGTGAGGTTTTTAATTCCAAATTTTAGAGCCTGGTTTAAAATATAAATGTTGAAATAAATATTATTTCAACATGTGGTTCACTTGCTGGTAGTAAACAGGTTTCAAAGGTTCCGAAAGAGCACCTAGATTTTTTTTTCCAGCTATCGTTCAAACGTTGATGAAACTGCAAAATTTGATATTATCAACAGGTAGGTTTTGAATCCATAACCCCTCACGTACAAGGTGGTGTGTGCAGCCACGTGTAGGTACAATTTTTGTAATTGAACACCGTAGTAGGCATGAGGTTTCCGAACATCGTCAGAAAAACACCTTTACATCTAACCGTAAATTTGGATGAACCAACTTCAGCGCCCTGTCCTTTAATTCTTCGAGCGCGGATTTTTTTACGCTTCAGAATTTATATTTAGATATTATCTAAAGGATGATGGATTATTTGAAGAATCGATTGTTTCCTAACCATTGCAGGCTCGAGGTTACAGATTTCAAAATTAATTAGTTAGGCCTGTAATTATACAAATGTTTGACAGAAAAAATGTATATGACAATTTTGAAGGGCGCTGGATCCGAAATTTGGATCTATATAGATGTAGATCCAAAATTTGGGCATTTCTGACGCCGTACTAAATGTAGATCTACATTTAATATGACGTCAGAAATGCCCAAATATGGATCAATACCTAGCTATCGGGAATATGGACCAACTAAGCCTTTAGTCCTTTAAGCCAGTGGAGTTGAAACAGAATTTGTTGGTGGGCTGGATTGTTCAGAATCAGATTCTGAACAAACCAGCCACTGCTGCAGTTTATTGAGTCGATTTTTATTGGTTGATTGGGTGCAACCTACCTCGAGGTTTGGTGTTGGTATTTTTTATTGTATTCAATTGGTTCTTAGTTCCCATGCTCGATGAAAGGAAATTATCAAACGTAGGGATGAGGGGTAGTTCTGGAAAACAGCAGCTTTTCTGGTAACTTTTGTTGATTAGATATTACCCTAGTCAGGATTTCGAATGAGCATTCAGCGTGATGGACGTAGAAAGGGTTTGCGGAAACTAGAATGGAATGGTTGGGCCAGAGGGGTTGTTGGTAAAGGAAACAGGTCTGGACGACACATCAGGACCGCGTCAGGTTCCTGTCCAGAGTGCCGAGTGCTGAAGTGAAACTTAAACAGGACTTAACGACTCCTGCGTGGGGAAGTGGGGGATGGTACACCAGGATTCGGCGGGGATAGGAAACGTCCCTTGCACTTGGGCTGTATCAACAGAGGCCACTTAGAGACAATCACTGTTCCAACTGCATCCCCTCTTGTTCGACGTCCAAAATCGCCCTGGAAGGAAACATCCTGAGTCACCTGGTTCGTGTTGACAAAGGATTGTCCACTGGAGACCCGAGTATTCCCCCCAGCCTCTGGTTTCAGCTTTGGAATATGGCTTGAGTAACCAAGATTGTTTCAGTATACATACATAAGCAACAGACCTCAAGCTATCATGATATGGTTTGGAGTGTGGAACTTGTCCTTGAATAAACCAACAAAGCGAAAAGAACGACATTTGGAAGGATTTCGATGCGAAGATGACACCGAGTACACAGTCGGGGTCGACGTCAGTTTTCCAGGAGTCGACATAAACGAAAACTGATTCTGGGGGTTGATGAGTACACATCATCATGGTACAACATTTACCTAGGTACTTAAGTTGTTTCCCTAGTAGTAACTACTGAAACAAACAGTGAGAGAAACAAATTGTTATCAACAATTAATTATCAGTATAATGTGTAACCATGTTGCGTTGCGTTATCAGTATAATGTGTACTGAATTTTATTTATATTTATTTTGTTGAATTTTGATGAGAAAATCATTATGTACATATAAAGTTTATTCCCAACCGCAAAGTTTTCAAACCATCCAAAGGCTCAAATTAAACTCTCAGAATATAAATACATATCAAAAAACAATAATTTATCTCTGATGTGTAACTAAGGAGGTCTCAAAAGGGGGACGAAAGTTTTTATCCGATTTCGTTGGTACAAGGGTCTATGGAATGAGCTTTTCAGGCTGATTCCAACGACTCTAAAACGATTTTTGCAGCCTGAGCCGTTCGTTACCTCTGATCGGCATAAGGTTTTATTACGCATCGGTCGTTAGGGTGCAGTTGTTTACGTAATGAGCATCACGTGGATGATGTGTTGGGTGGCATAGTTTGGTCGCTAGATACCTACTGTTTCTTAGTTTCTCTCGCTCATTAAATATATCGTAATAACAAAAAGGTTGCGCTCATCTATTCAATTCAATTGATGGCTTTCGTCGTGAAGGACCTCCCGAAAACCGATGAAGGGGATGAGGGAGGAAAAATCAAGGTAGCCTATAACCACCCCCGGAACTCGCTGATGACAATGAGACCACCCTCATGAAAATCTGTTGAGCCGCTCGGGCCGTGATGCTCTGTACACAAACAAACAAACAAAAAAACAAAAAAAAAACATACATGTCGAGGAGGTGAGCGCACCTTTCCATTTTTTGGAAAAAGGTTGCGCTAAAAACAATAATTCAGGTGCTCGATTTCAGATGAACAAGAGATAGAAATCCAAATAACCAAGTAACTTGACGAGGCCTCTTGGCTTGATAGAGGAATCAAGTAGGTTACCTACTGTAGGTACTTTGATTCAATAGGGAAGAAAACTAGAGATAATATCATATTATGATTTTTAAGTAACTTGGCTAAGGAGGTCTGAAGTATCACTTAATTTTGGAAAGGGGGGTCTTTTGCCCTATATAGTTTGAGAGTTCCTCGATATCTATCACAAGCACCATGTTACCATAATATGGTACCATATGGTACCATAGGATATTATCCTATAAGATAACAACTGTTGTATGTAACTATGTTACATAGGATAGGTAACAACATAGGATAGTTAACAAGCACCATGACATGGTGCTTGTTAACTATATTATGTGAAATATTGTGAAAAAACTACATGTACCTATGTGTAAAGTTTAACAAACACCTTAACTCCACCTTCCAAACTAAAGAAACATTTCCTTCAACCCCGGAAATTGAATTATTTTTTGGTGCCCTGAAGCGATGATGGATCTACCAGGTGCTTTTTCTTTCTCCACCTCATTCTTACCTTGTCACTTCCTGATAGGTATTTACCAAAGAAGAACATCCTCGTCAGAAAATGTTCTTTGGAAGGTTTCACGCAGGCTGGTGTGAAATAGAATAAACTACACAGCAAATAAAAAAAGTTCCGTCTTTGTATTTTCGACAGCAGATATGAACGTTGTGAAATCTTAAACATGAGATCTTTTTCCAGGTATCATCTGAGTATCTTTAAAGCAAAAATTTAAAGAGATTAATAATTATAATTAAGAAATTAATAATTATAATTATTGATTCATTTTTCAACTGTTGAAGGTATTGGAGGTGTTAATGGGTAAAAAGAGATTAATAATTAGCTGTCTCTTAATAAGGGCTGTAATAATCATCAATAACCTGTATCAAATACTTGAAAAATAAAAACTTTTGCACCTTCACAAGACTCTGTATATTTATAGGCAAAGAATTCGACTTCTTGACATCCTTCAAAAGCTTTATTCGAAAGCCCCATAGATCCCCACGGTGAGATCGAATGGTTCTGGGACCCCCAAAAATTGGATTCTATGTCCAAACATACTTCGAAATCGATACGTAACTCGACCCGGTAGCCGAAAACCTTCAAAAACCCCTCCCGGAGCCCCTTTTTAACCCCGTAACACCTCCACCAAAGACCAACGTGTGTGGGCGATCAGGCGGAAAACCTTGCGAGCACAACAATTTCAGATTTCGAAAAAAATGCACTGTCCAAAACGGCCCGTACAGCGGACTGACATTTGGTTTTTGAAATCTGCGCGTAAAACATTTTAAGGCCGATAAAAATTTTCGACCCCCTTCGCGAATACATAGGTGTAGGTGTTATTCCGAGAGCAGTTTTTCGAGCTATGAATTCTTCTCAGTACTGCTCTATCCCACTGAAAATTTTATTTTTATTTTTTTAATTGAAAGAGGGGTTTTTAGCGATGAAACCTACGAAAGAAAATTTTTATTACGACATAAAATAAATTAATCATTCAAACTCAAAACTTGTTTCTGGCCCAATAGTTGCCCAGATGGTCCAATCGTTGCCCACTTGAGATTTCTCGTATTGAGGCAGAAAATGATGCAATTTACATCATACGGTCATCATACCGTATGATGTACACCTAATAGGTATATAAAACTACATAATATTATGTTATATTATATGAGTAAAACACATAATACTCTACTGGTTTGGCTCCTCACTTAGGTACTAGGTCCTACTCTGCTGATCTCACCCCTCATTGAGATCAGTGAGACTAACTTTGCTTACCAAAATCAGAAGAATCGAAGGGCAGCCGGACACCTTCCACTTTCAATGAACACTGGAGAAAAACTAAGAACTCTGAGGTTACAAAACTGGAACTGTTGTGAGCAGGGTGGTTTGCAGTTTGTTTGCAAGGCTCAAAGGATCAGAAAACTGGTTCATATGCTCATTTATAAGCAAAACTCCTAGAGGTGGGCCATTGAAGAGCCCAGAGTTCACCCTACTTGAATAACGGTAACGTGGATGAATGAATCTACTTGTTCTGCAAAAAAAAAAAAATAATAAATAAATAAATAATTAGCTCCTATCAAGAAATTTATGTCGTTTCCAACAACAACATGCAAAAATGCTAATGCGATTAGGTGCTTATCTGAAATGCCGGTATCAAACTGTGAATGATAATTCTGACCCCGACGACATAAGAGGAGGTTATTCAGGACCAGGTTAGGGCTTAGTTATTAGTTATAGATAAAGGTGTCGCTGGAGTGGGTCGACACATCCGCGGAAGAAAAACCGTGTCGGGCCTTCGGGAGAGCACCCGCAAAACCTCAGAAAAACCGGTCCAGAAACCGGTACAGTATCTCACACTGCGCCAACTACACAGGTACCTTCTTTTCAAACATTATTTTGCACTATGCGGCCCATTCCTGCACTGCAACTGGCTCATATCAGTCTCGCCATCGTCTGTCGGCGTTATTTATACGTCCCTCGGGGTCACGTTCGGCGTTATCTCCAGATATATGCCTCACTTCCATGATTGGGCGTACCTGACGTTATTGAATGATACTTTAATCTTTAATGTCTAAATTTGGGGATATTAGTTGTCTACTGTTTCCGGTTTGCTAACATGAAACTTTCTCCTGGATTGGATCCCGATGGACAGTTTCCGAATCCTTGCTGTGGTTTTTGACATGGACACTATGTAACCGTTTTTTCAGCCCGGAAAACGTTTTTGTTTACTTTCTTTCCATCTATGATAACACTTATTAGGTGATGGATGATCTTATTGCGGATTATTGGAATCGGCTGATTTTATTGAAACTATAGAAAGAAGAAACAACTCATTCTAGAATCTGATTCTGTTGTTTTTCCCACCAAGGGACAAAATAGATGAAGGTTTTTTAACGTAGAATACGTTTTTACGGAGACCTAATTGCCAAAAAGCGACCCACGAAACCGTCACGTAACCGTTGCTAGGGAAACGAAACTTCTTTAACACAAGTGATCGATAATTGATATTCGGAACAGGTACATACGTTTGGGGACTGTACCTTGAAGTATTATTATTTGGTTACTATGCAGCAACTAGAGTAGAAACATATCCATGATTCAACATTTTTCCTTGAAGTGGAGAATTTTACCTAGCACATGTACAGAAAATACATTACTCATTAATTATACATTTCTACTTTCAAGTTTTAATATCCCTTCCATTGTTACATTTCAACGTAAACACGTATTCTACGTTTCTCATTGTTTAGCCTTCAGGCTCAAGACGGTCGGTATTTTTTTTACCAGTAATGTCGACTTGCTGTCACGAGTTTGAAAACAGACCCAATTATAAATGGCCATTTTATGTCATTTATAAATTATTTCATGTCAGTTATTTTTCAAGTTTTGGCTATCCTAGAAAGTTCTAAATCTAAAGTAGGTAAATAATCATTATTTAGCGTAAAACCTGGAGAAAAGGAAAGCAATTTTCCTAACATTTTCTGTAGGTAGGTACTAATGCCTATTTTTTCAATAATAATGTTACAAGGAATTCACGAAATTTACGAGGAAAATCATTCTAGAATCATGAGAACTAAGCGTTCACCTTCAAGTTTATGTAATTTATTCGGAAATTCGGCAATAATAATTATTATTGTCAATTTATTTACATTTGTAAATAATAATTTAATTATTGCGGCAGTAATTGCCAATTTATTTACAAATTATTTGTCATTTATTCGAAAAATGGCCATTTTAGGTCATTTTAGTAGGTCATTAAATTTTAATCGCTGCCGGAGGAAACAATTGAAACAGTACCCACAAGACCGCTTTTCCGTCTAATTTATGGGGTTGCAGGCATAGTAATATGTAGTATGACTCATACTGTATGAGGAAGCCTTTTTCTACTTCTGTATTTCGGGGAAAAGCCCAAAAACGTTCGATTTATTAAGAATTTTGCAATTTAGGTCATTTATTCGAAAAATGGCCATTTTATGTCATTTTAGTATGTAATTTAACATTTATGTCATTTACTCGTCTCTGATTATTATAATAATATGATATCACACAGTAATATTCTCGAGCGATAATTATACAAACTACAAGTGTTTGGAAGGATCTGGGAGCCAAAAATGGATTCTATGACATAGTCCAAAACAACACGTAACACAGAGCCAAAGGCCTTCAAGCCAAAACCTTCCCGTAGCCTCCTTTTAGACCCTCACAACCCCATGGGATTGTGCGATCGGGCTGAAAACCATGGGGGCACAACCAGATAGAGAACCGAGTACTGTCAAGATTGGTATAACGGCTTGAACGGTGTACGCTGACAGGGGTGTACCCATTCTTCAAACGGTCGAATCGGATTCTTTTTTGAGCGTTGGGTGCAGAGTTGGACTCCAGGATTGAGGATTTTTTTTTTAAATGAAAAAAATTGATTAAAAACAACGAAAAACTTGTTTATTTATAATTCTTCTCTCGCGAAGGGAAAATTTTACTTATGCACTTAAAAATTGTGCTCTTAGAAATCACAATGCCCTCAAAGTTGGATCAACCAATTTGCTTCTTTGCTTATTCGAAAATAGCCCTGCTGCGGAAAAGGCTCGGCTTCTACGGAGATCGGTGGGATGGTCCTACGTGTTCCGGTTGTGCTCAAATTGAAGCTGAATCACTACTCTTCAACTTCATTCCTCATTACTATCCTCGTGGGATGAATATTTTTGTCAATATTCCGTAAGACGGATAAAACCACGATTTCTAACTTTTTGAGAAAAAATTTCCAATGTTTGAAGAGGTGTATCTCAGGACCTTTTGAACCATCAAAGCTGCCGATGTGCTCAAATGGTAGCAAAATGGTAGACAATACTTAATATTGTCTACTTAAAAAAATAATACAGTGACTTATTCGGTAGGACGCAAATTTTTGGAGTGACTTGTGGAATGGCCAGCTTTCAGGAAGGGTTGGAGTCCGAGAATCACCCATGGATTAGATGCAAAGAAAGAGCGAAATGATAAAAAGGCGCTAAATGACCTGAACAGATTATAATATTATCGGGCCATAACTCGTTATTATTGTTACATGCAACGTTATTATTGTTACATGTAACGTCCGTCCCACGTTATTATTTCTAGACGACATGATAGGTACGTATGAGGACAAAATATTTAATATACGACGAAGCCCGCTTTCTCGAAGCTTAGCTTTTGTTTTGTAAACCTGTGTTATTCATTCAGTATTTTCAAATCCACCCCCCGCGCCCCTCATTTCGAATTAAATTTTCTTTCCCTCTTTATAAAGAAGGGAACTGAAATAACGGCATGCATACAGGGTTCGGCAAGATAAGAAAGGGGAAAGTTTAGGCCGCGTTATTATTACTTAATCAATCTCCCGATTTTCCGGTGAGCATGAAAATCCGTTTTAGTGCCCAGGGCCTGTGGGACGTGGCTCGGTGAAAGCAATATACGCTTAAGAGTATATTGTAGTGCCTTAGAGCACTCGCACTTCATGGGGCCCTGGAGAAGATTTCTAAGTCTATAAAATAAATTAGCATGACCTCTTCTTGTACAGACGACTTTACCGTTTTATTTGACGGGGCCCCTTCGAAGAGAATGTTTTTGTTCGCCTCTCCAAACCTTCCCAATCCCATTAACTCCGAGGCGGACCCCGACGGATCACCTCTTCCAATAGTGTTATCTAATTTAATTCAAGATGTGTGTTTCTTCGCCACGGCCTTAGATAGGTTTATGGGACCGGTGAACCGTCCGCCAGAAGAACTGTGCACGATGGTCAAAAGCGCGTCAGTCGGAAAAAAATAAAAGGGGAGAAGTTTGTACTTCTATTAGCTGAGGTGTTTCGAAGTGGCGCCAGTTCCTTTTCTGCACTTTTTCAAAAGGAATTGCATTCTCTTGAGGTTTTTCTGTTTCGATGTGGTTGAACAGTTGATGAAGACGTTTCTAGAAGAAAAAAACCAATCTACAGGATACGTAAAAAAAAGTTATTATTTTTGTTGGTAGCTTCGAAATCAAGTCAATCGATGCTGCCCAATTGAGAGAAGCAGTTACCTGTACAAGCATGCGGGCAGGGGGCCTCGCTTCGCTCGGTCTCTTGAATCGAACCGGGGATCTCGCTTCGCTCGCCCTTTCGTGCGCGCTTACCCCCAATCTGACCCCGCTAGTGGAGAAACTACCTAAAATCCCAAAATCCCGAATACTCGGCTCGAGGGAAGCAAACATTTTTCCCACCCAGAGTCAGAATCAGTGGTATACCTATAATATTATAGATGGGGTCTGAAATAATAATTATTACTGAAACATTGCTTGCAGAATGCAGAATTTTATTTCGGATGCTTCTACTAAGAGAAATAAAACAATATTCTATTAGAGTTTTAGTGCTAGAATAGTTAAAAACGTGATTTTAGTCACCTGGGTTTAAAATTTTTACTACCCCGGACATTGTCCCCTCTGAAAACATTTCTTATATACGCCACTGTGCGTCTGCAATAAAATTTAACTTTAATTGGCGTTGAAAATTTAAATTGATTGGTTGCTAAAAATCACTAGTCATAGAACCCGATTTCAATAAAAACGAGAAAAAGGAATTTATTAATCCTCATCCAATCTTTAACATTTTAAAATGTTTAACGTAGGCACTAGCAATGACATCTGTACTAATTTTGAGTGGTTTAAATCCACCTGCTAAGGGTGCAAGGATGTGTTGGACTTGTAGGGTTATTGTAGAATTCAACAAATATATACAACAAGTCAAAATTTGACTTGTCGAATTTAAACAAATTCTGTTTAATATCCTCCATTTGTTGTCTTTCGTGTCAAAAACGTAGCACACGTGAATAAAACCCGCTCGTTGACGTGACTGTAGAAACATAACAGAAACCTTCTTGTAAGGAAAAATAATAATAACCAGGACTGCTCCTTGTCTAATGGGATTTCTCCCAGAAACAGCCGACATGTCGGGTTTTTGCTGAATCGCAGATTTTTTTAAATTTATAGAACGAGACTGGCGGTGCTTCTACGTTTTGCATTAGTAACTCGGTGAGAAATGATATAAACGAAATCATCATGGCAATAGCTTATTTTCGTTTCTGTAATTAGTGGGGTTTTTTCTATCAGCCCATAATACTAAAATTATAACATTAAAATAAGTTCTCCAATGGATGTGCATACCCTCAACAGATACATCTACTCATTGGGTTTAATTTTAATTTAAACTACAATTTAATACTTGTCGGAATAATCACAGTACATTGACACAGCAGACGCTTTTGGAAAATTTCCAAAAGCGTCTGCTGTGTCAATGTACATATTTAATATTTAATATTGTGAAACGGTTTCAATAGAGCTATTATTCACAAGGGCTGTTTTGTTTCGAACGCTGTTCCTATTCCAATTTTTCTCATCTCAAAACTGTAATCACATGGATTGTTCGGACCAGCGATTTCAATCATAATGAAGTTGAAAAATACAAAAAAAGCTTCGGTACGGGGGAAAAACAATGTGGCCAAATGTCGTGCAGGCAAAGTTCGGGGGTTTTTGAAGGGTTGGCCAACGGGGGTCGTAATGGTCACACCCCTGGACAGTGAGGGCTACGTGAAACAAAAGAAGGGTTTTTGTGTTCATTAGGCGAGAGCCACCTGGATCTTTTGTTTTTAAAATCCCTACCCTCTTTTCATAGTTGGTAACCTTCTGTAGGGTAATTGACATTTTCACCTTTGAGCATCTCCCTTTATACCCCTACTCTTGGGGCTGGTATGGTTTGAGGTCCAGTTTCGTGTCGACCACTATGTTCGTCTGTTCTGGCTTGTCTCATCTAAACGCAGTGTTTGATATTTGTGACGGACGTACGCTATGATTTTGTCAAAAGGTTGGTTCAATTTTGTTGTTAATGCGTCTCCAATATTTGATAAAATTTCAGGGAGTTAGGTTAGTCATCTGCGTCTCAGATCAGAAGAGGGCGAGAAAATGAATTAAACTGAGCTAATCGGATCGTTGAGATTCTTCGCGGCGATTCTCCGACTATTTTATTCCCTTCGCACGGCTCTTGACGAGATGAAAAAATAATCTGGCGCTCCGCCCGTAAATCGAGGGGGCCTCGCAAGCCTCGGGCCCGTTTGGGGGGGCAGTTTCTCGAGAGATCTCCCCAAAACACGTTTTTATCAGACGGCCAAAACCGTTTTTATTCTTCGTTGAGCGGGTCAGTGTCGCACGCGAGTGTCCCCTCCCCATAAGTTGCCCTTTGGTTGATACTGTTTCCGGCTCCTGCCGATAAGCTGGTTGGTGATAACTTTCATAGTAAATAAACTACCTACCAAAGATTACACTCAAAAGTAAGAAATTTCTTCACGAATCATTTATTCGTGTCAGTTGGTGGCTTAAACTGCAGTGTTCAGTGACGAGAGAGATACGAGCCGTCCGTACACATCATTACCTAATACTAATAATTATTATGTGTATAGAATTATTCCTTTTACAACCTTACATACTAAAGGGTGGACCTCCCATTTTTTTGAGCGCTTTTTGAACTTGAAAAGAAAAACGAACCCTCGCAGGGGAACAATACATTTTTATGTCGGGGCACTGATTGCTCCAAATTTCGATATAGGTAGTTTATTCAAGGATTTACCAGTAAATTTCAAACATTTTCAATAGCGTTGATTAAAGTCCGAAAGCTTTGAGAATTGATCAATCTCCGGATTTTTTGACCGATTCGTTAAATGCTAAAAACGCCGTCAGTAAATGAAGAACTTCGGACTTGAACCAATCTCAATGTGGGGATTTACCTGTTGGTAATCAGATGGTAAGAGTCCAAAATGCTCTTCCCATTTGAAAGATCCTAGCTTTAACCAAGGCTTGGTTTTAAAGCTAGGATTTTTACCAAGCCTCCGAGACAATCCTAAGATTAACTGAGAAAAATCCGATTTGCAAGCCAACGTCGTACCTCCTTCAAACAATGCTTTTGGGAATTCCTCATTTAGATTTACTGGTAAATCCTAACATTCACCACACTTCGGGGTTTTACAGTACCTAACATGAAAATATGCACCTAACTGAAAAAATGTAATGAAGTTTTCCTAGAATGAATATTGTTAAATGGAATAATATCCCTATTATAATAATATAATACCTTTTACTATAATGATAGGTACCTATTTAATACTTCATGGAATAATAGTACATAATAAAATTACATAATATTATTATGTAATATTATTCCATAAAGTATTATATGTATGTATACAGATCCATGCAATCGTTCAACATAATCATCATCAACAACAACAATTATAATATTATTGATAACATAGGCCATCAAACAAAAGGTGTTGTTCTATGGGATTTTTCAGTGTGCTGAAACCCGTTTTTCACAATCAGGTCTAGTTTTTGAGATATAGCTCATATATCTGTATACGCTCATATACTGTAGCTACGCATGAATGTTAGAAATAGCACTTCAAAAAACCCAATCAATTTTTCACTTTCAACCTCTCTCTTTATGTTTTATAAGGTGCAGAATCCGAATTTGAAACCCGATTTCAGCTATCTTCTTCCAGTCCACGAAAAACTATGGTAAAATTGACAAAGTACACACAAAAATCCAAAAATCACTGTTTTATACATTTATAAATGCTGTTTTTGAAAAAAACAATGGCAGATAGAAAAAACGCTGCAAATTTTACACAAGGTTTTATTATTCTTTGATATACGTTACTTGTGCAGAAATTTAATTCTGTCAATGAAAAAATTTAAAAAAAAATTTTTTTTTGGATTTTTATCTCAAAAAAAAATTTTTTTTTTTGGATTTTTTTGTTCAAAAATGTGTTTTTTCAAAAACTGTATTTTTTACTCGAAAAATATTTAACATCCTGGGATCCTTCAAAAATCCCATTTTTAGCCCCACGAATGCCTTAAACATCGCCCCAGTGAAATCGGATCGTTCCGGGACCCCAAAAAATGGATTCTAGGTCCAAAAATACTTCGAAAACGACACCTAACTCGATCCCATAGCTAAAAGCCTTCAAAAAACCCCTCCCGTAGCCCCATTATAGCCCCATAGCGCCCCACGGGTTTGGGCGATCGGACTGAAAACCTTGCGGGCACAACTAGATGGTAAACCAAGTATTTTGTCGAAATTTCAGATTTTTAAAAAAATTCCTACTGCCCAAAACGGCCTGGACGGCGGACGGCGTACGGCGTACGGCGGACGGACATTTCGGATTTAGAATGTAGACCTCTTGAAACGGATAATGTTAAATTTTGAGCCCGATCGGAGTCGTCGACCCCCGTCGCGAAAACAGGTGTATTATTCCAAGAATAATAAACCAAAAATCGGATTCAGCATGCAAAATCCTGTAAGAATTGCTCTCTTTCATTTGTTGCTCAAAAAAGTGCCCTTTTTTGTGAGTCAAGTACACCAGACTGTAAATTAAGTACACCAGAAAACAAAATGTTTGTGAAATTAAAAAAAAATAGTTCGTGAAAAAAATCTAAACTGTTGAAAACAAATTTATTGTGAAATTTAAAAAAAAACTGTTTGTGAACTTCAAAAATTGTTGGTGAAAAAAAAATACAAAAATTGTTGGTTAAATTATATACACCAGACTGTAAATTTTAATGAAAGAGAGCAATAATTGCTGTAAGAATTATTCTTACAGGATTTTTTATGCTTATCCCACTTTCACCATCGATATTAGCCTGTCTGAAGAAATTCCTTTTGAGGATTGCATCCCTCGCAATCAATTGGCACGACTGTTAATTTCTTTTTTCTCCCCTCAAGTCACGAGATACAGTTAAAGATGGCACGACACCACCGGCATATCTTATTATCGATACATTTTTGTTATCGCTGCATAATATAATAATTATATTGTATCAAATTTTGATACAAATAGTAATTATTTGTAGTTTTGATACAATAATTATGATTTGTATCAAAACTGGCGAGCGATTGGTGTCGAAATTTTTCTCCGATAACAGTATCCATCTTTTTTCCCGATATTTCGGTAAATTTTCGCTGGGGCAGGTCTCAATTTTATTGATTTTTAGACCCAAACCCATTTGAGATAATAGATTTTCGCTTCAACTTAAATGAATATTATTCATTTAAGTTGAAGCGAAAATGGTGGACCCGCTGACCACGCCTATCTTTCTAATTGAAGATGATTACCTTCGGTGGTTCAGTGCAACTTCTAAGGTTCAATGTAAATGACCCGAAAACTTTCCAGCTCAACATATCTACGCCAAACGGGCAGGCCAAGTCAAAGTCACTCAACGAACCCCGAGCCAACTGCGGGGTAGGTCAGGAACCCCCAGACGGCCCCAGACGGTTTGACTCGCGAAGGCGGATTCCCGCGAAAAATCACGTAGCCAAGTCATCGCTGGGACGTGACGGGTCCGTGCTAATTGAGCCCAGCACACAATCGACATCAATTAGGACGTGCGATCGGTTTGGGGAAGAAAGAAAAGGCTGATTGGGATTCGCGGAATGAGAGTCTGCCCTTTGAATGGGTCTTGTCAAGTGAGCACACACTGAAATGTCACTGAAATTAGCATCGGCCACAAACCCAACGCTCCTACAAACCTGAACATTTTTGAGGCAATATTAATATTGATTATTAATGTCTTTGTTTCTTCTGGATAACATAGTATGTTACTACATTGGTATTACCAATATTTGTGACATTTTTACGTGTGTAGGGGTTTTAAAATCTTTACGGTAGCGTTTTTCAAACTTTTCAAGTTGGTTTTCCGTTTTCAGATTCTTTTTTTTTTTTTTTTTTTTGCCAAAGCAATTTTGGTTTATTACACTTATGTAATCGAGACGAAGGTCGACGACTCCGATTGGCCTCAAAATTTGACATTATCCGTTTCAAAAACCGAAATGTCCGTCCTCAGTACCCCGTCCTCAGTACGCCGTCCGGGCCGTTTTGGCCAGTAGGCATTTTTTTTTAAATCTGAAATTTTGACATCTGGTTGTGCCCGCAAGGTTTTCAGCCCGATCGCCCAAACCCGTGGGGCGCTATGGGGCTACGGGCGGGGGTTTTTGAAGGCTCTCAGCTATGGGATCGAGTTAGGTGTCGTTTTCGAAGTACTTTTGGAAGTAGAATTTATTTTGGGGGTTCCTGGAACGATCCGATTTGACTGTGGGAATCTATAGTGCTTTCGTGGTGCTACAAATGAGATTTTTGAAGGATCCCAGGAGGCCAAATATTTTCCGAGTAAAAATATTAAAAAAAAATTTTTTAATGTTTTTTATTGACAGATTTAATTTTCGTACAAGTAATCTACATCAAAGAATAATACCTAAGTAAACCGTTGTGTAAAATTTGCAGCGTTTCAAGTTCTTCTTCGATTGCTTCTAATAACTGGACTTCAAAACTGGCACTTTTTGTTCGTTTCAAGTACCTATCGTGATAATTTTCATGTTTTCTGCATTTCTGCTTTACCTTATCAGACGTTTTCACCTACCTATATATTTGTAAGATTGTCAGTGAAATAAATATATTTATTAAATGTTATTCTATTCTTTCCGACTTTCTGAAACTTGGCCGTTTTGATTTATTCTTCTCTGAATTATCAACCTAAGTTTGCGATACGAGGCTCAATGAATTTAACGGAAACGGCCGTCTACAATATTATAATATTATGCACATATTATGTACTCGATTCTCCATCTAGTTATAATATTATGCACATATTATGTACCTACTCGATTCTCCATCTAGTTGAGTCCGCAAGGTTTTTCGCTTGTTCATCTCACCTGTCGGGCTCAACTAGATGAAAAAGGGATTATGGATGGGGTTTTGAAGGACTTAGGGTTGGAGATCGAGTGGGGTGTCGTTTACGAAGTATTTTTGGACGTAGAATCCATGTATGGGGTGTCAGGTCCATCCCGCTGCACTGTGGGATGTGCAAGGCTCTTAAAGGGCTAGAAATGGGGCTTTTGAAGGGCTTTGTCCAGGGGGTTGAGTGAGGTATGGTTTTCTAAGTAATTTTGGACGATAAGTCAATTTTAGGGTACCTTTACTATAAACCTTATAGATAGGTACATTTTGCTTTCCGATTTCAGATTTCTTTGATGGCTTTTTATCGAGAGAATCAAAGTTTTGATTCAATTAAATTTTACCTACACAACAATTTATTCGACAAAATAATAAACCCTCTAGTAAAATTTACATTGATTTCTATTAGGCGTTTTTAGTAAATGCGGACGTAAAATCCTTTTGCGGGTAGTCCCAATCTATTGGAGCACTTTGCAGGTCTGTGCAAGGGTCAAATATAAAATAAACCTTGGTTGAATCCAATCGCTGATGTTCGAGTTGGAGAACCTGATGTAAGGATACCAAATTTTGAAGGTCTACCATTCTACCATTTTCGATAACGATTACTTTATCCACTGAATTGTGATAAAGTCAAGAACAGAGGCTCCCGACCTGCCCCAACACATTCCTCCTTGAGTCTCCTAACGGACTTTCTGGGGGGGGGGGGGAGGTAGCTAAGCTATTTTTACGGTTATTTTTCACGAAGAGATCGGATACGGTCACATATGCCGACTTCGAACTATTTCTGGTCCCCGGCGGGGAAGGGAAGAGATGTTTTACAGCTCCCTTCACCCCAGTTCGCAGGTTATTTAAGATTTTACGCTTCCTTTTCTCCTTTTAAGTTTGTTAAGGGGGAAGAAAAAAAAAATGGAAACGAAATTGCGCCAAAAAGGGTCACCCGGGTGAGAAGGGGGAAAAGTACAAAACTAACCCTTTTTAGAGCCGGGTCGACAACCTAACTGTCGTTGCACTGATGTGCTGCCAACGTTTGCCAAGCCTTTTTCGTCTCACTCTTTCTTTCATCCCCCTCTTCTTTTCTCCGCATTTTCTCGTATCTTTTACTGTATCCTTTTATGATGCCTACCAGTAAATCAAAGCCTTTTAAACTCTCCGAGGGCACTAAATGCCTATCAGGGAAGCCCGGAGTCAACAACCCGCGGGTCACAATCTGTATTCTTAGGAAAGGGACCAGGCAGTTTACAGCGTGTCTCTGCTCCTTCGCTAAAAAGGCCTTATACCTCGTTAAGGCTACTCAGGAAGAAACGACCACGTCAAATCGTCATTTTTAACGCAGTCTTGATGTCTGGTTAAGGTTCATGTAGACTCTACATTTTAGTAGAGGAACATCTACCATGATTCCATCCAATTCCACCAAGATGAAAAAAAGGCTGAAAATTTCACGAAATTGGTTAGGTGGCTATTCTTTTGTGTAAATTGTGCAAAATTGTTTGAACTAGTATTATTGTAACAGTATTGTAGTTGTAACAGTATCAGGGATCGCAAAAACTGGATTCCATAAAAACATCTCATTCAATCTCCTGACGACCTTCAAAAGCCCCACAGGTACCCCCTCAGATCACTACGTTGATATAATTAATTCTAACTCCATAAATTTAAAATAACATCAAGTTATAATTACCAATTTAAAATAAATCAAAAATTGGAAAATGAACAAAATATGTAAATGAAAAAAAAATTGTAAATTCAAAGATTGTATACCTGTTCACTGTTTGGTCAAATGAGGGACCCCAAAAAATGGATTCTTTGTCGAAAATTATTTCGAAAACGACCCTCTGCCCTAAACCCTCAAACCCCCTCCTGTAGTTGGGGGCACAGCCAGATGAAGAACCGAGTATTTTGTCCAAATTCCACATTTGAAAAAAAAAAAATAAAATTTATCCTACTGCCCTGGATGGTGGACGGCGGGCGGACATTCCATTTTTAGAATCTACACATCTTTAATCAGAAAAGGACTCATTTTGAGGCCGATCGAAATGTTTGGTTCTCATCGCCTTTTTCCTTTGTACAACTCCATTCTTAGAAAACCAATAAATTTTTCATCTTCCGCCATTTCGCCGGATATTAAAACAAGGGTGCAACTACCCCTCCCTGAAATGTTATAAAACAAAGAAATTATCCAGAAAGGGGAAGAGGAAAGAGGCCCAATTATGTCTAATGCAAATTCAGGGTAATCACTTAAAAGACTCCCAGACCGAATATATCAGGAAAAGGTGGCCGAGGAAGTTTCCCAGTGATACATCACTCCCATTCCCCGTTTCTCTTTAACTTGGGGGCGGAAATGTAGGAAGAGGTGGAAGTAAACCGAGGGTGAAATGCAGGGGAAGTGCGACAACCGAATTTCATCGTTTACCTTCTTGCTAATAATTGTCCCGAACTGGCTTTGAACATTTTTATTGAGACTTAATACGGAATTCAGTTTCACTTTTTATACTGCACAAACTGCATGTTTGATTGCATAGACGGGAATCATTGAAGTTAATGGGCGTTATGGAGCGATACTTTGAAAGCGCTGCAACCCTTAAACGCGTTTAAAGCCTAACTCAACAGGACTAAAAAAAGTTAAGTAAAGGCGATTTTATCGTGGTAAACATTCGGTTTTCACAAGGAACGGAGGTAACCCCATCTGGCTCTTAACAGGACTTACACGTTATACTCCGATCCGGGACCTGAGGACAGGCCGAAATTAATCTAGCTCGCTGAGGGACTCGAACCCTCTACGTCAACCACTACAGTCGTCCGCGGTCTCGACTGAGTTACGACGTCTATGCAGGACTAATTGAATATGACAAGAAGAAAATCACTTCTGGGGTGGCACAGACCGTATATTTAAATTCGAAATGCCGTGGGGAAGCTTTCTCGTGGGTTATGCTGATGACATTGTCAATGCCACAGAGGTCAGGACGATGGAGACATTGCAGTTTGCATTCAATCAACAATGAGACTTGTCTTTGAGTGGATGGAGTCCCGTAGACAGAGAACGGAAATTGTGCATTAGACACAGAATTAGATTGACAGGAGCGTTGAAATGCTAAGTAGACGATCTGACCAATGAGACATCCGACGCCACGAGGATCGGTCAAGACAGGATGTAGAGGTTTTGGACATCTTCAAGGCGGTGGACAAGGCACCAAGCAGTAGTTGATAAGCTGGGACGGTTTAACTAGGCGGCACAACACACCGAAACGTAAGCTCCTCAAGAGCTAATCAGCTATACGATGCAGAGGTTCAGGCCAAATGCTGCCTCCTGTTCCTGAAGAACACGATTCCATTGAGTCAGTTCATGGACAAGCAGCCCTGTGTGCAACCACGTGTCCAGCGTGTTTAGGATAGTGTCTGTTCCTGTCGTTCTGGTCATTGCCATGGTGCCTATTGAACTGCTTGCAGGAGAAAGTAGGTGCATCCAAAAATTTATTGAAAAACAGTTCCCTTTTAATTTGTTGATTAATAGAGTGTTCACACTAAAGTATTAGTCAATTAACAAAATTTGTTAATGTATTTAATACAATCGTATCTACGAGAAAGATGGTAGGTCCCGGTGCGGGCCCCAATTAGTGGCCATTGACCTTACAGAGGACTGAAATAATAATAATATAATTTATTATTATGTCAGTCCTCTGCCAGGTTAATGGCCTTCAGTGACATCATATTATGACGTCATCAGGTGAAGGTAGGTCTATGCAGACCCAGTTGTCGCCTTCTTTCAAAATCTTATTTCTCCCATCCCTTTCTGATCGAGAGGAAAAGAAATTTAGAGGTAAAATTTGACGTAGAAGGGGTTTTGAGAGAGGGAAATCCAAAAATGTGGTCGAAAACGCGAAATTCCAAGTGGTATTTAAAAAAAAAAAACGTAAATTATTCACAATTTACAATTATTGAGATTCGAAGGTGGTGTTCACGTTGTTGCTTAAGGCTAAATGTCCCCCCTCATAGTACCAGAGTTGGCCACCACGTCGCAGCACCAAAATGAAGCAATTTTACTTCAGTGATTGCAGCTAAAAGAGTCACTCAATTTTCAATCCGAAAACGCGAATCTTCTCCCAACAGTAATACCTTTGGCTATAATTATGTTTGAGATCGCTAAAATTTAAATTAAGGGGGGATGAGAATTTCAAATTCAAAAAACCGTGTTAAAACGAGACATTTTTGCAAAACTGGCCAAAGACAAATGGTGGGACACTATTCAAGATTTTATCACCTGAATCTCAAATTTCTAAGTTCAATAGTAAGGTCTCTAGGAGGATAATCGTGAGGCAGGGCATGATAATTTTGATCAAGATTTTTGTCATCGTCGGAAGGGTGCCTCTCCCCCAAGGGGTTGAGTTTTTATACCTGTGGCCTGTTTTCACGTCTGTAGACCGCTCGGGCCAGCCAGCTTTCAATAACTGAGAATTCTGACCATTCTTTGTTCTCTGTTACTCTGTGATTCTGACTCACATCTTGACATGAATAGGTATGTCAACTTTTTTGTCTCGCTTTTTTTAAAGAGCAAAAAGTATAACGCAAGTGGGACGAGTCCAACACATTTTTGAACAAAACATTTCTGCCCATAAAAATTATTTTAAAATTGAAAAAAAGTAACAAAACTATTCCCGTACCTACAGTAATTGGACAGATTTGGTTCACTAAAAATTGGAGAAACGATAGGTACCCTCCTTGATACCATGGCCAAAAACTTGTTTTTCCGGTTTTTGGCTATGGGGTCAAAGTAGGTGTTCTGTTTGAAGGATTATCATACGTAGATTAGGTACATTTTTCGGGGTCCCCCCGACCAAACGTTGTGCAAGCAAAAAATTTTTAATAGTTTAATACTTAATTTATCCCATAGATTCAGGAGTGAAGAGTGCCAGGAAAAAGATTGTTATTGTTTTGTTTATGCCGATTCCCGATTTTTTTTTTTTTTCTTTTTTTTTCCTTGTGGGAAAGAGTAGATGTCAAGGCAGAACTAGATGTCAAAATTTCAGTTTTTTATCAAAATGTCTACTGCCCGAAATGGCCTGGGTGGCGGACGAACATTTTAAAATAAAATCGAAGAAAGCCCTTTGCCCCGTGCTCCTTGTGCACAAATTTGCAGCGGTTAGGTTTATTATTCACATACCTACGAATTATTCTATAGAATAGTACACCTACCTCCCTATGTATTCGCGACCGGGTTCGAAGATGTTAATTGCTCTCAAAATTTTTAGTAGGTATACATTTCAAGATGTGTTACAGTATATGTTACATATTCTACAGTAGATGTGAGTTTTCGAAGTATTTCCGTGTTGATTCCATTGACTCCATTCTCAACAGAAATGCAATGTACCGTCCCTCATATAAAATTTAATCGACCAGAAATAAAGAGAATAAGGTCGAACTAACTGTTCCCAAGATATGGGTAACAATGTGCGAAATAACACTTTTTTTGTCAAAATTTCCCAATGCTTACCATGCCTGCCCCTCACTTATCAAAGCTCAAATCAAAATTTCTCCTGGAATAGCCGCAATGGCAAAATTTGCCATTTGAAGTTGATTAAATTTAATTTAATCAACTTTCACACACACACACACACACACCCTCACCCTCTCACACACACACGTGTGTACACACAAAATTGAATCGGGTCAATAGTTTCTAAGCTGAAAGAAAACGTTCTGAAAAACGTGGTTTTCCGCGTGCCGAGCGGTGTCAGATTGGGTGTTTCTAGTTTTGGTTTATATTCGTTTTCTCGGTTGGTAGTGCTTTTTTTAAAATTTTAATTTCAGGTGCTCCCTTGACTCATAATTTGACCCTCCTCTACAACATACATTTTGTGCAAATTCATTTGCATTAGGTACTCGTTCATTTGTTACACGGGTTGAGACATGAGCGAATCCTATTTTTCAGCCAAGTTGGAAAAAATTGAGTCAAATTTTTTACTCTTGATTGTGGCTAAACGGCTAAACCGATTCCAATGTTATTCGCGCGGAATTATATCCTCATTAACTTTGTACTTATTGGTTCTCTGCCATGTTCAGTTTTCGAGTTATAGGTGAAAAACTGGAAATTGTCCGAAAAAATCGAGGTATATTGGCCGCCAGAAGTCCTCGCAGTATTTTTGCTACCTACCATTTTAGATAATTTGTTGTTCAGACCCATATCAACAATTTATAAAAAATAAAAGCTTCTGCACCATTTCTTGCGATAGTCAAACCCTTTGGTGACTGGATATAAGGAACTCGAAACAACTATTAAATTCAAGTGACCACATCGGTAAGGTTTGCCATTTGCGGTATGAGACTCACACAATGAGAGGGGTTCACGCAGGTAGAAAACTGAAGATTTGAGGGTTCGGTCCTCGGAAGTTTGATAACCCATAGACGCCAATGTGAAAAGGCTCCGACCCAGCTATGTTGATTGAAAGGGATTGATTTCTCATTACCACTTTATTGCGCTGATTTGATTCATTTGGAGATGCAATTTAATTAGATTTGATGCATCTTTGTCTTGCTCAAGGTGCATAAATTCACTGTGGAATCTCCGTTTTCCGAAAAAAGTGATAGTTTAAAAAATAGAAATTTAAAAACCTAATTAATAGCATCCTACCAGCCCCAAACATAATTATAGCCAAAGGTATAGCTATCCTGAGACATAATCAGAAAGAAAAGTGAAAAAAATCGCAGCCATTTAGGCTTAATCACGGAAGTAAATTTCACCCCATAGGTGCTGCGATCTGTTGAAAAAAAATCTCACCAATGTCGGGGGACATTTAGCCTTAAAGGTATTTTCAATGGATAAATGGGAAATTCGTGGGTTTGTTTCGTTGGCCTAATAATCACCCATACAATGTCATTAACCCTATTATTCAAGATAGATATATTAGTCATGTGGAGAATGACATTTTAAATATTGGCAGAGTTTGATAAATCCCGCCTTCATCACACACTCACCTCCTCTAAAAGATGATCTCGGAGTATCTCTCAGGGAACCCAGCTAAATCAAGGGAATAAATCAATATGCAAAGAACGTATTGCATTAACAGGATCTGATAAGGTGTATAAAGTTGTTTACTAAATCACGGAAAGTTGGAGGTCATTATGCTACTACCTACCTGGAGGGTGACCTAACCTAACTATCCGACTAACAGAGACGCCCCTTCCATGCCCGGCTCCATTCATTATGCGCGGCTAAAGCAGGGAAATCGTGATCCCAACCTAGTCTCTATACATCTGCCATATGTCCTAGGTACCCGATAAAAACCTCCCTGGGACACATAAATTATAAAAAGCCCGGCAAAAGCCGACCGGATCGCAAAGGGGGGGTTTGAAGGAGACTATCCGATATAAATCACGAAAAGACTTCATGAAGAAAAAGCAAATAAGCTCCGAAGGGACTTTCACTGTTGGATCATGACTTCTTTGCAGTGTCCGTTTGGACGTAAATAGCGTGGGTTTCGGATCCTTCTGAGCGATAAACATATCCTACCGTGTAGGGCTTCCTTCTCCATTAGGAGGAAATCTGTCCAATTAGAATGACTGTCTCAGGTTGCCAATAAGTAGGCACTTGGGCGGCTCTGTACTGTTGTCGACGAGTGGGCTCTTCTATCTGGACAGCCCGGTCAGCTGAGTAAACAACGTTGTCTCGCTGATAGTCTTCGAAGTACAACAAGTTAATCCCGGTAACATCCGACTTCTCCATTCTCTGCCGCACAATACAAGCCTCCTACAATAGATAGGTAAGTATGCTATAATTTGACATGACAATAATTTTATGATAATTATACAATTTCTGGAAACGATGCTATAATAATAATAATTATTATTATTATAGCATTGTTTCCAGAAATATTATAATAATTATTATTATAGCATTGTTTCCAGAAATTTATGAAGCCCTCAATCGATTGCACGTCGCTAAGCTTTTCTTAAGGGAGATACATTTTCTAGAAGGTTTCCTAATGGGTTAAAGCAGGAATTAAGTTGGGGAAAAATAGAACAGTTTGTTTGAAGGAGGTACATAATTATTATGAGAGCATAATTTTTGCCTAGTACAAATATAATAATTTTTACTATTATACAATTATTGTATACAATACTATTATTTTTTGTGCAGTTCTAAATGATAACTCTTCTGTATCCCGACTGGCTAGCTCAGAGCTCTACGGGTTAGGGCGATCAAGCTGAAATTACCAAACCAAAACTGAAAAAAAAAATTTCAAATTTTCAGATATAAACAATAATAATTATTGTTGGGAATAACAATAATTATTATTGTTATTCCTAACAAAATTTGTTAGGAATAGGAATGATATTCCTAACGCCCAAAACGGGCGGTTGACGGTGAATTTCAATCGACACAATGTGAAGGGTCTGAAATTCAAGATGTCATCATTAACCATAATAGGAAATTCAAGATGTCATCATTAACCATAATACCTATGTCTTCATATTATGAAGATTAACTTTGATCTAAACTCACCAATGGTGAGTCACCATTATTCAGAGAATGAACTAAAGCGTTGATTCATATTCAACGAGCTCAAAAACGAGTAAGTATCCTCGTAAATGTATGCGTATATGTACTCGTTTTTTAGCTATATATAGCTTGATCAAAAAACCCATCTCCGAGCTTGTAGAACAAAACTGCTTCTGTACAACAAAAGCGGCACCTCGTTGGGGACATGAAAAATCTCGTAAACGGAGGTTTTCCCTTCCATTTTTCATTCTGAACCCTCTTTTCAGCTCGGGGGGAGCGCAATAAAAGTTTTCAAAACGGGAAGTTTTCTTTTCGCTCCGGAGTCGAGGGAGGATGACGGGAAAAGGAGGGACAGGAAAAAATAAAACCTTGAGAGATAGCCCGAGTCCATCCCTCCCTTCCCTTGTAAAGTTTTATTTGATAAGTTTAATATAAAAGAGATATTTTATGGCGGTTGCCAAGTTCTCGCCATTCTCCGAAAACCCGCAGCTTTCGTATTTTTCTTGACAGTTGTAATTTATGCGGGAAAAACCGCTCGAGAAAACACTTGGCCACCCCCGTTCACCCTCGCGCTGTCTCTCTTTTCCACACCCATCCGTCTTCTCCATCCTTTACTGATAATACTTTCCATTCTGTTCTCTTTCCGTCTCCCTCGGTTTCCTTCATCTCGACTGTTTTTATTCTTCAAATTTGAAGTCCGAAAGGAAAGAAGAAAGCGGAGGGGGAAAAGAGTTCGGGGAAAGCTTTTGAAAACTTAATTCCCCCGTAAACTTTGAATAAATACTCTTCAACCATTACGGCCAATGTCTTGAGACTTTCCCTCAAAATTTTCAAAAGATAAAAATTGTATTTAAATAAATCATTTACGTGAGCTCGATTATTACGTATTGCGTTATTTAAATCTTAAAGGGTTTGAGCAACTTCATTTAAAACTGAACACTGAAGATAACAACTGAACTAAGTTTATTGAAAGGCATGGTAAAAATTGAATACAAACAAGAAACGTGCAAAACAAAAATGAAAGAACAATGTGGATGGTGAACGGGGCTTATCGAGATGTAGCTGAAGCCTCTTTGAAACCACGTAGAGCTCATTTTCGCAACAACAAAAAAGCAACTTAAAAATAAAAAATTCAACGTTGCCGTCTGCGGTGTGTATTGCCACTTGTGACTATAATACCTAAAAGAAATCAGTCATTCAGACATATTTACATGCATACTTACATACATGGTGTAATGGTGGACACCCCCAGACCCCCGGATAATAACTGTTATGATCAAGGATCAAACCAGTGGAACACGGAATGCGTTCTTCGGTGTGTGAAATGTGTTTTTCGGTGATTCCACAGAGGGCGGTGGAATACCTAAAAGAAATCAGTCATTCAGACATATTTACGTGCATACTTACATACATGGATTTACACATTTCAGTGATATCAGTGAATCCGTGGCCATCAGAGTGTTCCGTGCCCTTCAATGGCATCAATGATAAATAAATTATTGTCGTTCCATGCCGCACGGAGCCCTGATGGCAACGGATTCACTGAAACACTAAAATGTGTGGATCAACCTTAAGACGGATATTTCGAAACCAATTCACTCCCGGGTAAAAACACCATGTCATTTTGTGATGAAACGTTGATTCAGAGCGTTTTGCAACGGACGTACTTACCTACTCATTTATTATTCTTAGGGCGGGTTTATCAAATGAATTAAATAATATTTAATTCATTTGATAATAATATTATATTAAAACTCGTTACAAAGCCAAATAAAGAATCGCTGAGTAACGATATCAAATTTTAGTGGGGACCCAGCAATTACCCTCCTCGGGGGCTTTAAAGAATAATAATAACCCTATCTTTTCGGGAAAGTGGCCAAACATTTTGATCGCCTCAAAATTTGTTCTTAAAAAGGAGCCTCTCATTCCTGTTCTTGAAAATGTTTTTTTAATAATTTCTTGTTGGCGAATAATTCTTTTTCGCTCAATTTATACCCATCTGTAAAATTTGCAGCGTTTCAAATGTACAGTGAGTCCATAATTTCAATAGTGGTAGATGTTTATACTCTACTCTCTTTCTATTGTTTGATGGTGGTAGATGATATATCATCTACCACCATCAAACACGTATATATACGCAATATGGTAGATGATATCGCCATAGGCATGTAAAAAATTTTCCACCAAAATGAAATGGGAAAGGGTTGTTTTTGGATTCGGAGCACGAAACGAATAAGGGAGAAGAGGCAATTTTTAATCCAACTGATTAAGTCCTCCCTTCCCTCCTTGTGCCGCTCGCCGTCTTCCCCAATGCTGGTTTTTAATTTGATTTGACAATGGAAGTGCCAGTGGCAGACAGGTTTTTTCTTCCAAAACACGGTAACGCCCTTCCACGGTTTTTATCTCCGCTTTTCCTGTCAGGGAGATTGCTTGAGTAAAGAGCCTCATTAGCATTTCTTCTTGAACGGAATACAAATTGGAGTTGGACGAGGGTTTTTGGCGGGGAAATTCCATGAAGCTGCACGCGTCGTCCACGCGACGACGGCAGCTGCGAGTAGAAACGGTCGGTCGCACCCCATCTAGGGTCATCGTGTCTGCACCTAGGGTCACGTTCAACCCCCGAAAACTATCAGGTGTCAGGGTGCCCCCATTCAAACGATACGAAAAAAAACTCCGGTAAAAATTACCTACGCACCTTTCTGCGTCCTCGAGGGTCGAAGAAGACCCTAAAGACCAGAAGAGGGCCAAAGGTCAGGTGGGTCACCGCATCTGGCCCTATTCTCCCTTTGGGGGTCCCCCTCCTGAGCACAATACTGGGGGGCTCTATTGTCTTAAACAGTCCCGTCCAAACAGATGGACAACCCTTTGTGTGGACAAACCCCCTTCGGACGTAGTTATGAAGGTCTCTCCCCATCGGCTCCAAATTATAGCACCTCAACTATTTCCAGCTCGCGTGGATAATGCGTTTTACGGTATGTAGCTCGCAACAAACCCCGTTTCCCCTTCAAACTATACATTCCCCGCGGTGATCTTCTGACCAAATTGTGCACTGCAAATTATCAGTGTCTCAGCAAACAGGAAGGTAGTGGAAGCCAATAATTGAATTTTAATTATTAAAGTTCAGATTTCAAATTTTGACGCTAAAATAATTACGATTTAGCGTCAAAGAATCGAATCATGAATTACTAAATAAAACTTTTACAAATACATATCGTCATCGGGTTTATGAAAAAACGCTGCCAATGTTACACAGGGGTCTATAATAGCACAAGTAACCTATATCAAAGAATAATAATTATTCTTTGATATAGGTTCCTTGTACAAAAATTAATTCTGTGTCAATAAAAAATATTTTTGAAAAAAAAAAAAAAAAAAATCTGTACAATGTTTGGACAGATGTGGGACCTCGAAAAATGGATTACCACCTATGCGTCCAAAATTACTCGGAAAATATTTGACTTCTCGGGATCCTTCAAACATCCCATTTGTAGCGCCATGAAAGCCCCTTAGATCCCTACAGTGAAATCGGATCGTTCTGGGACCTCCAAATAGCTCCCCATAGCCGAATCCCTTAAAAAAAAACCTCCCGTAGCCCCATTTTACCCCCATAGCGCCGCACGTGTTTGGGCGATCGGACAATAATAAAACAAAATGTCTACAACTAATAAAAAACAAAAGAGGCTACAAGTAGAATATGCTGTAGTATATTCATAAGGCTTAGAAAGTTTAAATAATATTAATTTGTACAAATTGTGCAAAAAATTATTTCTATTCAAGAAAATCATTTTTTCAAATGTTGCCACACGCTTTCCGCTAATTAATAATAAATTCTACGTCAATTGGAAATTATTTTTAAACAGGACCTGTTTAAAAATAATTTCGAACACCTGATATTGAAAACCCCCAAAATTCCCTCGGTGATGTCGGACTGGCCTGAGACCCCCTTGAATGGATTGTACATAAAAATAAAAATAAAATAAATAAAAAATTACTGCGAAAACGACACCCCATTTTACCGCCTTCCCTAAAGTAGGTAATCATTAAGACTGGAAGAAATAATTCTCAAAACAACCGCAAATTTGATTATTTTTTTTTCGATAATGTTTATAATTATCGAACTCAATTGCGTTTTGAATTCCTCACCTAGCTTTTTTTGTTTTGTTTATATATTGCCTTTGAGGGTTTTCCGCCTTTGTCCATCTGAGCACCTACCACGGACGTTCATTGCACTTTCGGCATCCAAAAAATACTAACTAGGTATACATTATGTATTTCATGATGTCATCATGAAAGTTGTATAATGATCATGAACCATCGTGAAAGTTTCCAAAACGTTGCAAAAACAGATGGATTATTCAGAGATAAAACAAAACAATTGAGTAATAATTACCTACTTTAAAGTGGTAAGCTTCTAAATTTACTACTTTATAAATTTTAAATTTATATTTACATAATACAAAACCCGCGGAGCATTGGTAAGTTGTTCTCCAAGCATCTAAAAATCGCACTTTGCCCGGGAAGAACTCTCTGAAACTTTGGAACAGTAAACCTCACACCAACTAGAGAGAAAAAAAACTTGATTTTATCGTCCCTGCCCTTTCAAATCGAGTTTGATGAATAACAATTTTACTACAGGAAGGACCGTAAACCCTCACGGGTAATTGAGGTCCCAATGTGGGCTCCCCGGAATGCGGGCGCCTTAAAAACCTCCTATACTTGTTACTTCCTTCAATTTAAAATGTATCCCTAATTAAATTTAACTCAACGATGCCCGATAGGGGCCCGCTCGCCGATCTAATTAAATCCCCCAGCACATGGTTCTTCGAGGAAGAGCGAACGGTTCCCAATAAAGGGAACCCCAAATGAAGATGAAAAATTGTTCCCGAGAAAAACCCCTAAAGGGTGACAAGGTTTCATTAAGTTAGCAATCAAAGATATATTTTTCCGTCCATCTCTTTGGAAAACGTCTTATTAATTTAAAAAGAATAATAATAAAAGAATAATTGAGAGCTTCCCAACTTGGAAGTGATTGCTTTCTTTTCTCATTTGCGCTCTACCCCTTGAGCCGTTTGTATGGGTGGATTTTAATTGCTTTGCCTTCTTTTGCCAAACGTAGTGGCTCCCAGAGATTTCTCAGTGAATCCCCTCCATAAGAAAAGTTATTTCTGACGTGAGATATCAGCGTGCAGACATTTTCATTAAGTTGTATGCTGTTTAATTCAACTTAGGATTTCTTAGTACCTGAAAATTTCATGTACGCTCCTCCGGAACAATAGTGGTATAAGTCCAAAAACAGCTGTTTTGAGTTATATATACCATTGGGTAGCTCGCGACGAGCTTAACATGGGGGTATTATTGGTTTAAGCATAGTTCAAAAATTACTCGGGAGAGAGCAGATGAACCGGTATGTTTTCCATACAGATTACCGACATTTCGTTTGAAGAAGGTTGGTACATCTCATGATGAGCCGATATCCGTCAAAAAATGAGGTTTTAACCATATTTTTTTCACTTCAGTACTGGTATATTCCAAGAAGTACCGCTGTTCAACCAAGGAAATATCCTTTTGTGGTGTGCTTGCTGTGGCAAAACCGGATCATTTCAAGATGTACCACTATCATTCCAATATTAACGTGTGTCATCCCTTGTGTTTATCAGTACAGTAGTGGATCATGTCAAGATGTACCATCCATTTGGGCCCAATTTCTTGGGATAAGAGTGGTACATAATTGAAATTTAATTAATTTTAATACATGCACGTCGTGAATGAGAAGGGGGAGAAGAAACTTTGTGAAAACCTGAAAGTTAGATAATAATATGAAAGCCTGAGAAGCATCGGCACAACGGAAACAAGCCCACGTGTCTGCAACACGCGAACAAAGATGTGAAAAATCTTAAATTGCGATTTCCCAAAAGTAAGGTTTTTGGACTTATACCACTATTGTTCCGGAGGAGAGAAGTATTTTATTAGGCTTTCCCTGTCTCAACTGCTAATTTAATGGTATTGCATTTAAAATTCTAAGCCCCTATCGATCTTCTGACTATCTTTTCTGAAAATAACACATTAAATGTCGCTTACACATTAATTACCACTATTAGTGGTAATTAATGTGTAAGCGACATTTAATGTGTTATTTTCAGAAAAGATAGTCAGAAGATCGATAGGGGCTTAGAATTTTAAATGCAATACCATTAAATTAGCAGTTGAGACAGGGAAAGCCTAATAAAATACTAGGAAAGCCGATGGAAAAGTTTTCCAGGTTACAAAAGAGACGACATTTGACGAGAGAGAGTCAAAATTAAATTTTGACATTTAATGTAGAGACTGAAAAAAGAAAATAGTAAAACAAGCTGCAAAATTTACACAAGGGTCATTAAATTATACCGAACATAAAATTTTCATCTTTGGTACAAACTGTGCAAAAATTAATTCTTAAGAAAAAAAATTTTCGAAAAATTTAAAAACTGGACAGATTTCGGACTTCAAATATGAACATAAAATACTTGGAAAACGGCGCCTAAGCGGAAATCCTTAAAAAATCTCACACGTAGCCTCTTTGTAGCCCCACAGAGCCAAAAGGGTTTGGGCGATCGAACTGAAAACCTTGCGATGACAACTAGACAGCGAACCAAGAATTTAGTAAAAATTTCAGATTTTGAAAGAAATTCATATTGCCCAAAAACGGCGTGGCCAGCCATTCCATTTTTGAAATGTACATAAAAATTATGGGACCGGCCAAAATTTTTTACCCCGGTTGCGAAAACAGATGTATTATTCTGAGAATATTCAACTACAAATAAGACAGGAAATCCAGAACTAAAAGACACTAGCAAAGCCGATGCATGTTCCCAGCAAAAAAAAAAAAAAATGTATCCTGCAAGACTATTGGTATGTGTTTTGAGGTGAAAATGCACCTACACATGAAAATTCTTATTTTCCCCGTGCAACACAAATCAGTGGGTGAGAGTCAAACGTAGCTATCGAAGGTCTTTGTCATGGTTATTCCAGCAAGTTGAATTTCTACAGCCTTGGCAAACCGAAAAGAAACAAGTTACATTTCCAAGTAGGTAAAAGTTTGTCACAACAGCCTCAAAACTGTTCACTTTTTTTTTAATTCTAGAAAGGAATGGAAGTTTTGGAGAGGAGCCAGATACGAGGGGTTAAATGACACGGAAAAAAAATTATTAAAGGAAGATGGAGCAAGACAAGAGGCCCCGGATGGGCGGGGTTTAGTGGGGAGAAAAAGAGGAAGTTTCATAAGGCCAACCGAGGAAAAAAAAACTCAATAAAAGTTGGGCTGCGGGCGATAAGAAAAAAAAGAGGGTGGGATAAAACTGGCGCCATCTTTTATTTGGCTCTTTTCTCATTTCTACCCCTACTATCTCCATCAACTCTGCCCAAGTTGCTATGCATTGCTATACAGGTATGCCACTTGAAGTGTGAAAAATTAGATATAACTGGTTTTTTCAGAGCTTAAGTACTACGAAAACACATCTTTTATTTGGCCCTTCTCACCCCAACTCTGCCCAAGTAGCTATACATTGCTATACATGTATGCCACTTGAAGTAAGGAAAATTAGATATAACTGATTTTTTCGGAGCTTAAGTACCTACTACGAAAACGCTTAAAATAATAATTACCCGGGTAAATGGTCATTTCATAAATTAATTATTTGCCATAATATTATTATGAAAAATAATCTATTGTCAGATTTCAAATCTCCACATCTTGAAATATCACAAATAATTTGTCATACATATTTGATAATTATTACCAAATAATATTTAATGATGATGACAAATTTTGTCATATAAGATTTTAAATCTTCACATCACAAAATAGGACAAATTATTCGTAAGTAATTTAAGATAATATCTTAAGATAAGATAATATAGTATATAAATTTATATAGGTAAGATAAGATTTTAAATTACTTATAGGTATGTAGGCAGGTAAAAATGTCGGACCTTAGGTCGAATTTCCTTCATTAGGTCGATTTTCCAGACAATATCAAAACCATCCTGTTTCAGTTTTATAAACGAAGTGAAACCAGATGGTAAGCCAGTCTACACGTTGTAGATTTTGATTGTTTAATTAAATCACAAAATTTGTGGAGGCCTTTGTGGTCTCTGTAATGCGAGTTTTCATCGGCCGAGCGAGTAACTGTCCTGCGCAAATGAACAATGTGGATGGCTCTGTGCAATGTATTTTAACGAGGCAGGTATGTGTTGGCTTCGGGAACAGCGCAGTAATTGTCTGTGTGCATTGTCAAGTCGATAAGAAAGTTTAGCTATGTGAAAGAACTGGACGGTGCCGAAGAGGGGGAACAACGAATGTGTTGAACTTAAATATAAATAGCCTAAGGGAAAAAGGGAACTTGGAAGTGAAGATCTGCATACGGTAGGAATAAAGCGGGAAGAATACGGTTGTGGGAGGGGAAGGGACATTGTGAAGGGAAGAAATAGCTTGAGAGTGCGGGACAGATTCTTGGACCTGGGCGAGAGGAGGATTTATAGCCTATCCCGATGTTCATCCTAGTTCTAATTAACCTCAGGATATGTCTCCCATCCTTTGCGGCTGTTCTTATTATCTTGCTTGGGACAATCGTGACCCCAGGAGTTTTCTTTTACCTTTTTTGCAATACCGCAACGACGAAGGCTTTGCCCTACCAAGACCTCAGAAATACTTCGCGACCACTGTTGCAACGAAGATTTTATTAAGCACCACTTACTCCACAGCCAGATCTTGAAAATTATGTTGACTTTATTAATACAGTATAATATACATATTATGTACATACATATACATGTACATAATATTATTATGTATCACATCATGTGCTAATGTCTTTCTATCTGTTTCAGGGGTGGTTATCACCTGGTCTCTGCTTCAACGTATAGAGGCAGGTAGGTGATGATTACGAAACATTCCCACCGTGCATACGTAAGGATGTGTTCGATGGAATGTTGACAACGTTCCTAATGAAATACATAACTCGGGTTTATCATCCAACACGATACTTAACGGAAATTTCAGTTGGCAACGGGTAAGAAATCCGGAAGTGTTAGCCAGGGCCGAGATTCTCATGATGAAAAATAATTAAAAGATTAGATTGGGAAGATGTCTGTGGATGGGTTGCAAGTTCGGTGGTGGAAGGGAGAAAGAGAGTTGTCAATTTAGATAAAACCTTGCTAGTGAAAAGGAAAGAGAAAATTCTCCGGGGGCTAAATGAAGAAGGGAATGGGTAGGAAGGGAACCAGATTTGCGAAAATTCCGAGGAAAAATAAAGAAAAAAACATTTAAAGGAGGGAAAGGACGACAGAGAGTGTGAGAGAGAGAGAAGAGTGAAAGAAAAGACAAAAACAGTTAGAACTAATGAGGAGTTTTCGAGACGACGGGGCTCTAGAAGGGGGAGTGAGGTCATTGTTTTAAAACACAAAGTATAATGGGCTATCACAGGCCAGGCGGAAAGTAGGAAGGTTTTTCTCTTGACAAGCACTGTACGAAGGAAAGCGAGAAGGGTGATGGTGTCAGTGGGGAGTTTCCACCCTTCTGTGACTCATGAAGCTATGGAACCTGGACGACGAAATTATTGTAGCTTCGTCAAAAAGAGGGTAACAGGGTGATATATATGAAAAAGCTTTGAATTTGGATTTACGAGGGTTTAGAAGTAGACCATCGATATGTGCCTAGTAGGCACTGCCTACATGAGGAAAGTACAGTCAGTGAAATCTTCTTGCCGAAAGCGTTCAGTGCAAAGTGCTACCTGATGCAGAAAAACATACTTTTCACATGAAGTATGTGAAGAACTCCCTCAAATACAATCGAATTATTTGTAACCTGAATTTGCGAAATTGCGGTCAAACTCTAAAATAAACTCTTTATTTGAAACAAAATATTAAAGCAGGAGTAGGTAATCCATAATATGGATCCATAATAGATATTATCTTCTATACTTATTGACATTTTAACAATGTAACAAATTAACAGCTGAAATTAATTTACAGTTAATCACATTTTAACAATGCTCCAGAATGTTAACAGATTGCAGCACGCGGATTTGTAGATAAAAATCTATAGGTGATTGGTAAAAAAATCCTCGACAAATTCACATCGTTCTCTTTTAAGTATGTGACGTACAGCTAGCATTCGAGCTGGATAATATATTATATCACTTACGATGCAAATAATTAAACTAAAAGTACATCGTCATTTAATCAGCAAAATCCTTCTTTCCTGAATTTTATTGCTCAAAGTAAATAACTCATTAACAATATTGATTTGAGACTAGGGCAAAATCCTTTTGAGTTGGTAGGAACTAGAGTTTAATGAATCTACTATCATTTATACCTACATCATCGTCCTGATTAAAAGTGAATTTTTTCCTCAAGAGGTTCTATATTCTTCTGAGCCGGTGCTATTCTTGGTGCTATTCTGCAGTGAAGAAGTTTATAAAATAGAAATGTTGTTTTCGCGATTCTAAAATTCACCTCAAAAGTTATCCCTAACAGAATTCGTTATTCCCCGAACGGACAGAGGGGGAAAGGGAAAAAAAGAGGCTTCGTTATAGGACCGACGAACGTGAGCACCGTTCTTGGACCATATTGCCAGTAGGTTGAGTCCATAATATGACATATTATGTCGCCTTTTTGGAGACTGCTGACCAGAGGACGACGAATTGAATAATACAAATAGTGCGGGTAAGCTGGTTTTGTGTTTCAGTTCAAAATACCAACTTATGGGAGTCTAGTATACTGACCCCTGGCTTGCGAATTAAATAAGGTAAATAGGGCACAACAAAATTTAATGATAGCAACTTCACAACACTCGGCCCACGATTTTTCTGCATCAAATTCTCCTTCCGCTTCTAACATCTTCCCTTCCCCCATTCAGGGTTTCCATTGGGAGATAAGAGAAACATGTTGTAGCTAAAGAGGGTTTTTGAAGAGGGTGACTGTATAATAGGGGTGGATAAAGAGGTAGAAAAAGGAAGTAAAAGAAGGAGGAAAGGATTTTAGAGGTGGTAGGGTGTACGCAGAAAGGTTAGACTGTGGATTAAGATGAAAGTAACTAATGCATTTAGACGCTTTAATGGTGTGTTTCGATTTCTTTATTTCAATCTACTCGGCAAAACCCATGGGATGTAGCTAGGTCATAGCATAGATGGCACAAAACGTGAAACGTTTCCCCTTCCCATCCCAACAAAATACGGTTATAATTTTCAATCCCAGGACAAAGTTGGTCACATTTGGAATAATTGTTTTGCTTTGGACCTGCGGAAAACCGCCCCTCCACCACGTGCAATGGGGAGGATTGTGTATCTTGTATTTGACCCACATATGTTACGCGAAACCCCTCCACCTTTCCCCTTCAGCCATTTCTGTGCTTCCTATAACACCAGCATTTCATATTAAAGTACTCCCGCCTCGTTGGTCCCGTACTAAAGCCTATGGTTTCTCTATCCACCCTCCCCGCCGACTCTAAAATATGAAACTAATTTATGCACATCATGCAGGGCACGTATAATACTGCAATAACACCGTCCAACGACGAAGCGAAATAGAGTGACTCTATCCCCCTTCTTGTTCCTCTTCCACTCTGAAACAAACGTCCGTTTCCAGTGTTTGCTGCCCTTTTGGGGAGGAAATCCCAGTTCGTCAACATTTCACATGGTGAGATCCTTCTGGTCAGGAAAGGCCTTCATGTTTATGCACGAGAAATGCAGAAGTTTCATAGTGATATGTTGCGCTGGTTGTGGCACTTGTGAAGAACGGCCAAATGAGGGAGTGGGGCTTCTTCGGATGTTGACTGCCCATTTTGATAAATCAAAATAGTTATCCATAGTGGGGAAACTTACCGTCGATGATGCTTTTAGTAGCTGCTCGTACTATTAATATAATGTTTTCGGTTCACTTTTTTGGCACATTCTAACATCCCCCACGCCCCTTCTCAGCACGGCCTTATGCGCCCCAATTCCCGGCCGAAGCCTCAAAATTATTGATCTTTGATTAACATTTAATTGTGAAAGCGAATCCCTGCAAGATGCAAAGAGGCCGCAACCCTTTCAGAGTTTGTTTGCTCGAAGCCTTACTTTTAATTAGTGATGCCGTTGATTGTCGAACGCAGCTGGTAGAGGTCCCCGCGGTGGAGATGGGTCGGAAACGGGGAAAAAATAATAGGGTCAAAGAACCCTTTCCGTTCTCCCATTAGTTCTTCCAATATCGTCCGGAAGATGTTTCCAGGGGGTCGTCGATCTTTTAACAGCTTTTCTCCTGAGATTGTGTTGGCTCACTGGAGCTTGTTTCATCAGCAAACCTGTCGAGCCTGCTACTGGTGTAACTTCAGTAGAGCAAATTAGAGAATCCCAGGAAGGAACGAAAAAACGCTGCAAATTTTACACAAGGGTTTATTATTCTTTGATATAGGTTACTTGTACAGAAATTTAATTCCGTCAATGAAAAAAAATTAAAAAATTTTTTTTGGATTTTTATATTTCAAAAAAAAATTTTTTTTTGGGGGATTTTTTTTCAAAAATTATGTATTTTTTACTCGAAAAACATTTAACCTCCTGGGATTCTTCAAAAATCCCACTTTTAGCCCCATGAAAGCCCTATAGATCGCGACAGTGAAATCGGATCGTTCCGGGACCCCCAAAAATGGATTCTACGTCCAAAAATACTTCGAAAACGACACCTAACTCGATCCCATACCCCAAAGCCTTCAAAAAACCCCACCCGTAGCCCCATTATAGCCCCATAGCGCCCCACGGGTTTGGGAGATCGGACTGAAAACCTTGCGGGCACAACTAGATGGTAAACCAAGTATTTTGTCAAAATTTCAGATTTAAAAAAAAATTCCTACTGCCCAAAACGGCATGGACGGCGGACGGCGGACGGCGTACGGCGGACGGACATTTCGGATTTTGAATGTAGACCTCTTGAAACGGATAATGTCAAATTTTGAGGCCGATCGGAGTCGTCGACCCGCGTCGCGGAAACATAGGTGTATTATTCCAAGAATAATAAACCAAAAAAATGGCTCAACTTATTCTCTTTCGTTTATGTAAACCACAAATTGTACTCTCGAAATATGAAGATGAAATTTGAAAATGGAAGTAACAAGTCATCTTCATACAAATACCAAATTGACCAATTAGATTGAAAGTAACTTAAACATTTGACAGGTAAATCAAATTGAACAAGCAAAAAAAATGATGACCAAAGTCCGCCGTCCGGGTCGTTTTGGGCAGTAGGCATTTTTTTAAATCTGAAATTTTCACAAAATACTTTGTTTACCATCTAGTTGTGCCCGCAGGGTTTTCAGTCCGATCGCCCAAACACGTGGGGCGCCATGGGGCTACAGGAGGGGTTTTTTAAAGGCTTTTGCCTATGGGATCGAGTTAGGTGTCGTTTCCGAAGTATTTTTGGACGTAGAATCCATTTTAGGGGGTTATACGTTTCAAGAGCTCTAGATTCCAAAAGTGATCACTTCCGCCGTACGCCGTCCATCCTCCGAGACGTTTTGAGCAGTAGGATTTTTTTACCCGAGGGTTAATCAGAAATGTTAAATATTTTTTATATTTTTATCGCTATTGTTGTCGTTGAAGAATTGACCCCTCTGAGGTCACTCTCCTACCTACATCAAGATACCTACCTACTACCAACTTCAAGAAGATAGTTACCTACTACATACCTATCTTGGAGTTTCATCAGTACCAATGGTCTACACTCATCTATGACAGAAGATGAATGCCTACTCAATGCACTGGGGATTGTGCCAACATGGCATGACAAGGCTCCAGTTCATACCTCAGTGATACACAGAATATTCTACTTCAATTAACGATATTTCCACTAAATTGAATAATCTGTGATATTATTATTATTTTATTATTGGGTACGCAGTGGTCTCCCATACGTGGTAACAATGCTTCCCGCCTGTCTCTCCCCCTACGGAGGGATGTATGGTACTTCAAAAGTATCGATACATCTAGAATACAAAAATATCGATACGATATTTCCAAAACGTATCGATTTTTAAAGTATCGATACTTTCCTATACTTTTTCAAAAATGGGTGGAAATATCGTTTTTGTTTCTCTCCAGCAGCTGGAGGTGGTCGTGGTACATCAGCTTTCTTTAATTTGTTGAAGTGGTTGGTCTGTCAAGTACCAACATGTCGTAGTGGTTGAAACTGATAGAATGTGAGGGATAAAAAAAAAACGCTGTAAATTTTACACAAGTGTTTATTATGCTTTGATATACGTTGGGTACTTGTACAAAAATTGAATCTGTTTCAATAGAAAAAATAAAATAAATTAAAAAAATTCTTTACATTGATCGGACAAATGATCAGATTTTTCTTTTTTTTCGAAAGTTTTTTTTTTTTTCAGATTTTTTTTTTACTTGAAAAATATTTGACCCCCTGGGATCCTTTAAAAATCCCATTTGTAGCCCCATGAAAGCCCTATAGATCGCAACAGTGAAATCGGATCGTTCCGGGACCCCCATAAAAATGGATTCTACGTCCAAAAGTACTTCGAAAACGACACCTAACTCGATCCCATAGCCAAAAGCTTTCAAATAACCCTCCGTAGCCATATTTTAGCCCCATAGCGCCCCACGGGTTTGGGCGATCGGGCTGAAAACCCTGCGGGCACAACGTAGATGATAAACTGAGTATTTTGCCAAAATGTCAGATTTTTATTAAATATTCCTACTGCCCAAAACGGCTTGGACGGCGTACGGACATTTCGTTTTTGGAATCTAGACCTCTTGAAGCGATTAATTTCGAGTTGGTTTAATCAGAATTGTCGACCCTAGTCGCGATTGCATAGGTGTATTATTCCAAGAATAATAAACCAAAAGTATCGGCTCCGATACTGGAAAAAAGTATCGATACTACAGGGGGAAAAAGTCGATATTAAATATCGACTTTTTCTAGAGAAAAGTAGATAAATTTTATCTATACTTTTCTCTAGAAATATCGATACGTTTATGTATCGATTCTTTTTCGACATCCCTACCCCTTCGTTTGTTTGGCAAGTAAGGTATTACAGTAATACCTTACTATTACTTCGTAATACTATTACTTCGTGCCACGAAGTTCGTGGCTCCGTTTTCTGCGTGATTTTGTAACATTAGTGGGTGTTTTTATAATATATTTAGGTTTAGTTTTTATAATATATTTATCTATACAAACTCTACGCCTCAACTCTGCGACTAAAAGGTAATAGAGATCTTCGCTATAGGCTTACTGTGCCTCGCAGGATCCCGTTCTGTAACTTTTGAATAATTTCTACAAAAAGCTTCTTTTCGTGCAGTAGGAATGCCCCTTGCTCGGAGGAACTTGGAAACGTGAAATTCTGTTTTCATCTCTTATGGTTGAAGGCATAGCTCCATATCGTAGTCGACGTTATTGAAGCTTTCGAACTATCGAAGTATGTAGTGAAACATAAGCCCCCAGGTGTTGGTGCTACGCGTTGTGTTGCTTGGTTCGCTTTTGGATTCGAACCGAGCTGGGACGCTGGCGCTGTAGTCCCAATGGGTTCCCGAAAAGGCGAGCCTTTGGAGTTTAGCGTATGCTAATAAAATGACCGGCGAGAATAGCGAATAGGTTAGCCGGAGAGTTAAATAGTTTGTACTTTGTACTGCGAGCAGGTGGAATAGTTCGGTGACTGGTAGTGTTTGGGGTGTCGGGAGGGGGGGGGGATAGAAATTCGCCCCTGGGAACGTGAAACTAGTCCAGTGCCCCCTTCCTGACCCATGTCCCAATCATCCCCTCTAGGACGATCCCACCCTGTGGGGTGGTCCCACAACACTACAACCCGATAGTTTGCGGGGCGGCATAATAGTTCCCTCACGCGCCATTTTGTTGGCGTTTTCACTATATACGTCCCTCTCCGCAGGGTCCCTCCTCCCCTGGCCCTAGCTAGGGTCTGGCCCTTTTAGATCCGCTCGGCTTCCCCGGGCTATAGTTCTAACCTATCCGGCTCTAATGGCAGAAATCTCCTCACAATCGCCAATCCCCGTCCTGTCCCTCCCCTCACCTTCAACACCGTTCCAAAGCCATCGATATTTATCTATTGAGATTAGTTTCTAACGGACTTCATCGCTGTATCGAGGCCCCCCGCGGACTTAACCAGGGTTACTGCCTATTTCCCTCCCAGCAGAACACCTCTCTTCTATCATACTGACGTTTTAACCACCCCCTTACCGCCCATCCCACCCCCGACGCCTGACCGCCTCCGCCATCCACTGAGTTCATCCTCTTGTTCAGCGCCTCACAATAGCTTCGGATTCGCTCGCCTGCCGCTGACGTGTGAAACTATAATGCTAATAATAGTTGGTGGCGGAGAAGGCACTTCATGGGTCTCCCCCATCGCCACTCCACAGTATCCCCCTCCCATCAACACCATCCTGTCCACGATGATTCTATATCACCCACCGTCATCAATCATGACATGTAGTTAGCCAGTTGAAAAAAAAATTATCTGAAACAACGTATTAACTCCCGACCTTTACAGAAAATAACCTGCCCCCCCCCCCCTTTTTTAACCTGAACGTTTTTTCACCCTTCAACCCTTCATGTTTTTCTCCTCTTCATCAACCCTTTGTTACATCAAGCGTCAGGAGCACTTAACATTTAAGGACCTCTTCTCCGTTTACAAGTTCACGCTAATGGTTTTTCTGATCTTTCTCCAACTTCTTCTAAAATCTTTGATATCATTTCGAAAGTACCAAAAGGAACTTTCAATGCAATTAGACAACGGAAAAACTGACTGAAGCGCTACATATTTTGTATAGGTTCTGTAAAAACCCAATTCTGTCACTGTAAAATTATTTAAAAAGGACTACATGTTGAAAAAAAGTATAGTGTTGGGGCAGTTGAGCTACCTCTAAGAATGGGTTCTTTTTCCAAAACGACTTCGAATACGACCCCCTACAAAATTGACTCTTGTCTAATAGGTACTTTTGTAGTATAAACGTCAACAACAAACAAAACAGTCAGTTTCTTTTTTGTTTGAAAATTTTTTTCAATTATCATTTATTGATAATGCTAATCTTACGCTATTCTTGTTAGTGCGGAAAATGGGATCAACACTGGAAAGTCCCCACGTAGATTCGTTTATTTTATAGAAACAATTTAGACAAGGGGAGGAGTTTCCTTCATGGATCTGCACCAACTGCGGGCTTTATCATTTTCAATATCCGTTAAATTATTATGTGTATAAATTATACAAATATTGACTGGGTGAGGCAATGGTCTATGGTTTGGGTCATGGAAGAAAGAAGAAGAACGCCTTTCTTCCATGGGTCTGGGTGTGGTCTATGGTGAGCCCATACATCGAATTTACGCCTGAACTATTTCGAAAACTACTGTAGTGTAAATAATGTAAAATAGTGTAACACCTCACTTGACTCCCTTGCCAGATAATATCAACAATATTTATTATTGTTGATCATTGCTTCTGCAGTCCTCAATTTACGTACTTGAGAAACCATTAATTTTCATTTTTTCGCCGTCTTGATCATTCCATGGACATGGCCCTTGAAGCCTAGTAATAATTGCAACTTACTTAACCTACACGAATATTAATCCTCATTTGTACTCTCCACAGGAATTATTACAACTTGTCGAACACTTTCAGAGCCTAAAATATATTAAATGTGGTATTTACTTGAAATAATCACAGCCTTCGAGGTACACAACGAATTTCTCCCTCAGTAAACCCTCAGTTGGCTCATTTTGTCCACATTAACATAACATAAACCGCACCGGAGTTCTAATTAGCGCTAATCCTTCAGCAATTATATGAAAATACGAGAGCGCAGAGATGTCCTGGTCCTCCCTCGTAACCAAATTACCCATTAGTTGTATTATGAGAGTTAGGAGTGGGAGCAGGTCCTCTTGGGCGAAAGAATCGTACATCATTTTAACCGAATTAACGGACTTAATTATTAGGATTTCCGCGAGCGCTGCGGCGGTGGGTTGCCTCGGGGTGGCCCATTTTGTGGATCCCGACGAATAATGGCTTAGATTACTAAATAATTCCAGCTAGCTCAAAGAAACGTTCGAAAAAATCTTCAGTAAAATTAAATTATTTCGTTTTGTGTAATTTCGTTGCTCTCATCATTATCACCAAAGCTCCCTTTTCTTTGACAGTTTTCACCACAGAAAACCGACAGTTATTTTTTTCGTAGAAGGGCCATTCCTTTCAGCCTGGAGGCGATCCACCGCCCTGCCTTCGTGTTGTCGGTGGAGGGGGTGTTTTCTACCCTGTTGATTTGGGGAACGAGGGTGGAATCCGCCCCCGGTCCACCCCCTTGAAAAACGAGAGAGAAAAGTGGAAGGCGAGTGAGATCTTTAATTATTTCTATTCTCTCAGACTGTGGGTTATTAAGAAAAACCCCCTTCCCTCGCTCCGGGGCCATCTTTCCGCCGTCAGTTTTAAACCGAGTTCGTAAAATGAAGAGAAAAGGCGTCAGAATGAGTTGACGGGGTTGGACTGGGGGGCTGATGAGTGGTAGACGAAGGGGGTTCTCTCCTTGATTACTGTTTTTATTCAACCCTCGCCAAAAAAAGGGTTGTGCCAAGTCCGTCTAATATCAGTTTGGCTCGAAATCAAGATCGATTGTCCTTTCCACTGAGCCTCCTAATTGAGTGTCTTTCACCCGGAGAGGGGGGAAAAAACTGATCTTTTTCTCCCCCCAAGCCATTTATTTGTGATGCCGTTCCCAAAATAAATGTGGAACCTTACGATCAAAACTCAACCATTCTTGGAAACAATTCCTGAGTATTACCCTGCTATTAGAACGCGTTTGACTTCCTAATTTTTGGGACAATTAAATTTTCTGCTTATGAAATCTGTTCGACCTTTGCGCCCCAGATTAGAGGTCCTTAAGTGGAATCCAATTACCGCTTACGAAAAGAATGAAACATGAGGCCCGTTACGGTCCTTTAGTCAGCATGACTGGTTTATGCATAAACTCAGTTTTTAGTTAGCAGAAACCGGTAATTCGGTGGAGACGTGTTTCTTGAGTTCAAAAACTGGTTTTCAATCGGCAGAAACCTTTTTCTAGGGATCCAATCCCGGTTTTCAATAAAATAAAATGGATTTTTAATTCGCCTCATGCAGTTCTCAGCAAACCTCACCAGTTAGATGGGTTGTTCGCGGTTTTTACATTGGATTTCCAACTTTCACAATAGAGATTAGGGGATTTTGCACCAGTCTCTCTTGTACTGTATTTTAATACGAGCGTATTAAAAACAACTTACATCATTAATTAATTGAACAGAACAAGTTCTCGACCCGCTTTGTTAGGAACAAAATAAACTAATACATCTTTTACGAGGGCTTACACCGTTATGCGTTACTGTTCCTTCTTCTGGGATTTTCGGGGGGTTTTCCTCAGCCCCCAAACCTGACAGGCTTCCTTGAATTACTGCCAGGAAAGCGAACTCCTTCAGGTTCTTTGGGAAGAAAGAGGAGATGATCCCCGCGGAGGAGCCAAAGAAAAGCAGTTTTAAGCCTCGAGCATTAGGCAAATAAGTCTGGGACCCGACGATTAATTCACGACCGTGCAACGCATTGAAGAAAACGCGGTGTAAAAATAAATCAAGCCGGAGAAGGGTAGATTCCTACACGGGCTTCTTTATGCTAATGTTGCTTTCGGATGAGAGGGTGTTGGAGAAAAATGGTGCAGAGCGGAGTGCCGTTTTTGGCTGCGACACTATTTTCCATTTGTTCGGGAGGGGGATGAGCCACCCTTGCTGATCATGGACCCCCTCCCAATAGAGTTATGATTTTAGGTTCTTATTTATACGAAGGCACTGCACGCCAATTGCTTGTTTAGGGCCTTCGTTAGGCCCAGGCGCGACTGGTGATGGCTGAACAAGGGGGTGCAGTCACGGATTCGTGATAATATTTTATGAAAAATTTTATTGCACCCAACACAGATAAAAAGTACCTACTATCAAAATTTGCTAAAGTTCATTATTTATTTATTTATTTAAAAATTCCAATTAACTATTACCAGTTTCCTTTCATTTCCTGGGTACACGCTGCAAACCTGGTAAAGGTGAGGTTGGCCGTCCCATGTCGCGAATGTCACACTTATCACTCACGCCTAAACGGGAAAACTCCCTCAAGATGAAATCAATAGAGTTATCCAACAAACGCTTTATGAAATGAACAATGAAACGATCGAATGAAACGAACGAATAAAAAACTTATAAATGAGACAAACGCAGATCACCGAGTTCAGAAAACACTTCCCAGAAAACATGGAAGCACACTAAACCCCTGATGCCATCCCCTCAGAAGCTGCTTCTGGTAAAAAATACCTTTGTGGGAAAACTGAAAAAATCAGAAACCTTGGTCGATCGAAATTTTATGATTTCATACCGTACAAAGTAATATAGCAACACCAAAAAGTTTTCAAAATATTTCAAAAGTAAGCCCCTATTTTTTCCTTGATTTGAGACAGATTAGATCCTGAAAAAGTCCCTCATTACAAACGAAAATTCCCTGCCCATGAACGAAGACTGCCAACACTGATTGTGGAGGTGATTTAACATCTGGTGAACGGTGAGAAGGAAGGGTGTGCGCAGTTCCCAGAACTGCCCCACATTTCGACATTTCTGGCTTCACACTTAGTTCGTTGTTCCATAAGGTCCATGCAAAAAAATCGCCTCAAGAAGTGCAGTGCTCCCGTTATCATTGCACTATCAACACAGGCTTTTCAGACGTTCCGCGAACTATGTAAGGTCTACAAGAACTTACGTAGATTTTCGAGCCGAGTTTTGATTAATTTTTAGGTAGGTAACTAATTAGGTAGGTAATACGTAGCCCCCCCCCCCCCCCCCCTCTCGCCCTTCTGCATCGAGGGTGTGCAGTTGCGACGCTGCCTCCCTCACGAGTCGCGCCTGGTTAGGCCTAAGTTCAAGTCTGGAGGTTGAGGGAGCAGGTGACTGGCTGCTCTATCATCGAAATACTCACTCCCCAACACAACACCTGGTAGGTCCTACAACTGATATGAAAAACCCCAAGTCCTGAGTAGTCATTTTTGAATCACGTTCGTTATGCTTGATGATCATTTTGTCACTGGGGTGTTCGTAATAGGAAGAAGTCGTGAATCACCCGTCCCCCTTCTTTTTCCCTTTTTCTACATCCACTCTTCTCTCAGAGACCTGAACAGGGTAATATCCTTAATATTATTAAATATCAAAAATTGTCATGATGATACCTTCATTTCCTCCTCTGTGATGGCCCGGCCTGCTGAAAATGGTGTCCCTCAAATAGGTCTTTTTTTCGGATCCTATTATCTATCTACTGTTGGGGGTGAATTTAGGTGGTCTCTACATGCCCCTGGGGAACACCCCGTCCCCCTTTCCCAAACTGTTCCCAAAGGGCCCCAAAAAACGAGAAAGGCTTCGAAAAATGGAGTGCAAAGGCGTGTTCCATTATTGAAACGAATCCTAAAAGCGTCTAATACGGAAATCTCCCTCATTTTTCTCCGGTTGGCGCCTTGATGGACTCGAAGATCCCGGGATTTCCTAGGTCTCTAGGGGCTACCCACCCTGACGATCAGCCATTTCGGAGATTTTCAGAAGGGTTGAAAAATCCTTGGAGGGCCACCCTCCGAATGAAGACGATGCTGTTAGTGAAGGGTAGTTTATATAAAAAAAAAAGGATTAAAGGTTCATTGCCAAAGAGCGTGAATAAGTTTCATTCATACAGTACCGCTATTTGCTGTAGGGACCGCCATCATGCTGAATATGTACGGCAAAAAAAAGGATACTCTGCCATGTCTCAGAAGGATTTTGAATGGCTAAGAACACCTTTTCAAAAGGTGTGAGACCAGAGCTGTTAAGCTCTTATAATTTTGTAATTTCATCAAATTTAATTACCATGACACATCAATTATCATCATTAAAAAGAAGACAAATTGATTCAAGCAATAAGAAGGTTTTTTCAGGTCCGCGGCATGATTGCAAAGTTGTTGTGGAGTGGGGCAATTTAGGGACGTGGGGTCTAATGGGATTTTTCTCCTTTTCAACCCCATGAGCATCTTCCTGGGAATAAAAATCTCTCTACGTTATCTACTAACGTAGTAAACTACCATAAACGATTCCAAGACTTGGAATACTCCAACACTTAGTATGGGAGAGGAAATCCAACCCCCAGGAGGACAATAACCTCTTTGTGCACATGGAGCTGAGAATAGGAGGTTCCTCGCTTCACGTAGGAACCTATCGTCTCCGTCTTAGTTCAACTCTACTATTTTCTTTGAAAACCACTGGAATCTGGACTGCGGCCATTGTTATTGTGGCTTCTCATTCAGACCCTAGGTTTGTAGTTTTCGCAAAAAATTATTTTATCTTTGGCTATACAATGCCCCTGCCACTAAATCGCTCTGAAATTCATCCAATGCACGACCCCTCCAACGAAAATCTCACTTTTTCTTTCGACCTGCCTGGGAAACTAATTAGTGGAAAATGATCTCAAACCAAATCCAAAGCACCACTCCCACTTCATTTGGCTTAAAACAGCTGCAGTTGTACCTACAAACAAATTATCCACTCGCTGGCGTCAAGTTAATTCCATCCATCGGCTCGATAAAAATACCGCGAATCCAAATGGCCAACCGAAGAAGTTCAACCGTTGTTTAGAAAACAGTCCGATGGGGCCAAGGCCGTCACATATCAAAGTGAAAAACTAGTTGTGCAAGAAACCGCTCTGAAACCTCGCCAGAAAAAAATCTCCAATCGGGAATGACTTGAGAAATTTTTCAAACGCATTTCGCACTGTCGACGAGCTACAGGAATAGTTCCCCGTGTGACTGACCTACATCAACTTGAAAACTAAGTCGCAATCGAAATGCAAGCTAGTTTCCATTACCGCCACACATTATTATTAGGGGAGGCGGGCATATTTTTGACAGTTTTTCACAAATTCAGAAACTAGAAAAATTTCTTTTTAAATCCAAGTTTTCTTAATATTTGAGATTAGGGGGATCTATTTCAGAAATTTGGGGTAATCAAATTTAACTGTTTACAGAATTGTCATTATTCCATATTTTTTCAAACCTCTAACTTTGTCCAAAGTGTCCCACGGTGTACAGATAAGAAGAAACATTAGACAGACCCTAATATATTAGCGGTATACCTTGAAACGATCTTATAATTTAATAAAAAAGACAATATGAAATATACTCGTAAATTTTTCTTTCAGTCTTATTTCAGAGTCGGGACACTTTGTGCAACCTCTCCACATAATTTTGAATTTACAGTTAAGTTGAACAGTTATCTGATTGAAACCATAATGAAAACTTGTTCATAACCTACTCTCGGGGGTTAACAAAAAAGAGCAAAAAGTTCAATAATCCCAGCAAAGCTCACTTGGAAACATGTATCAGCAACCACCAAGTATTAACTTATAATGGGTAATAGAAGAATAAGAAAAACTTGAATAACCTCACTCAGAAGATCTTATGCCAGAGATCATGGAAGAAGGAGAAAAAAACCCTCTCCTTCTTCCATGGCCAGAGATCTTTCTAGTGCTCTTGACATTTTCTATGTTAAATTCAATCGTTTTCCTCCTGAAGAGAAGCTACATAAAGATGCAGTCGTAGCAGCTGTGCAACTTATGATTTCGCTTGAAATCATCCCGCATTAGCAGTTCATGGTGGGGTATTCAATTTTTCAATGCTATCCCTACAGAGTTGCGAGCGAAATTTACGACAACCAACGTTAGGCCAAAACTTGTCAAATTTTTTTAATCCATCGCACACTGTGATTTTAAAGAATTTTTCCTCAGTATAAAAAATATAAGAGAGCAGTAGTTAGGCATAGGCTTTGGAAATTATTACCATATCGCTTGTTCATGGTGTACATACCGCTTTATTATTGAAGTAAGTTTATGTGAGCTGACATTTTGTATGGTAATTCTGGCCTTGTCTATGCACTCTGTGTTCGTGGCAATACAAATTCTTGATTCTTGATTCTACTGGTGAACGTTATTTATTTCATTATCAGTGTTGTCCAATTTTTCCCAGTTCTCCCCTAGGTTTGAGCAAAAAGTTATAAAATCAGAAAATGAAATTTCTGGCAGGTTTTTTTCTATGAGACTTCCTTCTGCAAAAATAAATTATTATTATTTACAATAAAAATAAATAAATTTATGAAAATTGGACGGAAAATTGTTTAATAAAAATTAACTCATTAAAAGATTTATTAGACCATAATATTAAACAGTATTAGGGTTTGTAATATAAAATAAAGTAAAAGTAACGCATCTTATAATACCGGAGTTCGTTATATTATAATTTTCGATCGCCTAGAGGCTGCCTGCATTTGTCAGTCGTAGATTACGTCTGTGTACATTTCATTTAGGCTTTCAACTCTCATGGAAATTCCGCTCCCGATGCAAACGAGGCGTGAAAACTTATTTGAAACTCCGCCAAAAACAAAAACAAAAAAATTGAGTGGGGGGACGTCGGGGATGGCTCGTTAGCGGGATCCAAATTAGATTTTGATCGGTCAAATTTAGAATGGGGCCTTCGTCCTCGTGACCCAACACGGGAAAGACCGCAGGCTACGGGAATATCTCGAGTGACTGACCTACATCAAATGCACGTAAACTCCGAGGATTAACCTAACTCGACCCCATAGCCGAAAACTTGAAAAAAAAAAAACCTCCCGTAGCTCCAATTTAGCCCCATACCGCTCCACGGGTTTGGGCGATCGGACTGAAAACCTTGGGGAACAACTAAATGGTAAACCAAGTGTTTTGTCAAAATTTCAGATTAAAAAAAAAAATCCTACTGCCCAAAATGGCCCGGACGGCGGACGGACAATTTGGTTTTGGAATCTACACCTCTTGAAACGGATAACGTCAAATTTTGAGGCCGATCGGAAAAAAGACCTCCGTCGCGATTGCAAAGGTGTACAAGAATAAACCAAAATCGGTCCTAAATAAAAATTTTTGGAAAGAAACATTTCGGGAGAAAAGGAGAGGTACCAGCCCCATTGGCCATCAAGATAGCGTGCTATAGCAGTTGAGTAATGGCTTGTTCGATCTGAGATCTGATTGGTCCGACACCGGAAATCCGGCCGACCGGGACCGACTGACCCTCCTTTTTCCCGTTTGGTAGGGATTTTCTATTATCTTTCCCCCCCCTTTTTTTTCACGGCGGGAACAAAACGTTTAGTGATGAGCTGTCTATTTAAAAACCGGAAGGTCCCATGATGGGTCAATGATAATTCACGGGTAGGTACAACGGTGGGCCCCTCCGTACAAACCCTTACTTTGTCTAGTCTGACGTCTACTGTTTCGTAAATGAGCGTTTAATTGAAAACCATGCATTTTACAACAACTACTTACCTACATTATTTTTTCGTAAACAATTACCTAAAGACTTTCATTTACCTAAACTGTTCGTGTTGTCAAGTCTTCCGTACATAATATAATACATAATATGTACATATCATGTATTATATTATGTACGGAACGAGTTATTTTCCAAACGACGCTTTATATTAGTCAAGTCTTGTCTTTATAATGGTGTTAGTCTGAAAGGCAGTCTTGATGCTCTTCTTGTGAAATAAGTGGTTCAGTTGGTATAATATTTCACTAATTGCATTAGTAATTCTGAATAGGTACGGCATGTAAAATTTCATCGTCTAATGTTGATCGATTTTTTTTTTTTTTTTTTAGATTTGTGTTTTGAATTATGTTGTATGAGTAGTAACTGTTTGGTTATTATCTATTGTTGATGACAAAAATAGTACAATTCTGCATACAGTTCTTTTTTGTGATTAGTTAATGGGAGTGTGTGTAACTTGAGTAAGAATGAGCTAAGTTTGTTTATGGTAGTGTCAGTTGCGGTCCTTTTTCGGTAAATTGGAGTTCGTTGTCAGGACTTGTGGTTTACAGGTGCAACCATTCTTGTCAAGTTCTTTGTCCACGTTATGTATCAGGTTAGGCTAGGTCGTATCATGTTGGTCAGTAGGTATGTATAAGTCTCCGTGTTATCGCGGTCCAATAATACACAGGTGTAGAGTCTACACTATCTATCTAAGATAGATTGTTTTATTTGTTTGGTCGTGAGTGTTTGTATGTGCGAGTCTTCATAGTGTTGTAAGAATAGTTAGGTCAATTTCGATGACGTGGAGTTTCCCATCCCTGGTGCATATTGGTGCTTGTTCATAGTATTGTTGAATTTGAAGTAGTTTTGTTTGGTCGTTTTGATTGTTTGCTTAGTGGTTGTCGTATCTGTTTCAGAGAGCTTAGTGCTAAAAAAAACTGGATTACAATTTTTGTGGCCGGGTCTTTGTTATGTGTGACGTTCAGGAGATTCTGCAGGTTTTTTTCTGATTTTTTAAAGAACGAAGACATTAAATCCTTTCGAAAGGAATTTTTAAAGATCTTTGCTTATGGGTGCCTACCCCTAATGACCGTCCAGCTTAGTTGCGCCCGCCGACCCGCCCTTACGTTTTCCACCGTGCTCCGAATGTGTCACGGATCGACGGGTTTCGACCGGTAAAAATGTCGTTCCAAAGCATTCCCACTAGGAAGTTGCCGCCGACACTTTCCTGCCACATGACAAGGCCCCCTTTCGCCCGTGAGACTAATCTAAATCGAAAATCAGTCTGGGCCCCCGCTCCCGCAAGACACCCTTCATCAGTGGACCAATCGGTTTTTATAACAATGGTTTTCATCATATCGGCCCATCACCCTCCCCCAGATCACTACAGCTATATGAGTTCATTTGCGATTGTGGCAAAGAAACGCTCTATCGTTCCATCGAATGTCTAATTGGAAATTGAACGCGTTCGATTGGGAATTGGAATGGACAAGATCGTTTGACGGGTGGAATCGGGGAGAGGTATAGTACCTACGCTTCATGTAGTGTAATTATCTACGTGCAGATTTCCTCTTCGTCAATATTCAACCTGTTTTACTGTTGAGTTGAACTGGGTCCTACCAACAGTATCGTACTGTAGCAAGAAAAACATCTCAACGCAGTACACGAAACTGGTGAAAAAGGTCGAAGGCCCTGAGCTGCGGCGATTTCGTATCCACAAGGTATTGGGGCAAGACTCGAAACAAGATAATATCTTAGGCACAATCAAAGCACTACTTCGACCTCCCTAATAACCAAAATATCTCTGACTGACTAACAAACATCCACCACATCCGTAAAGCTCTCAACTTTTGAATTTGAAGAGCTCTCTTGAATCATCCCTTGCGCATGTGGAGTTTGAAGCAGGCGTAGGTACTATGGCATAGTGAAACCTTATTTTTTCATTTGGGCTTCGAAGGAAGCATTTCCCATGAAACCTCACGGTTAGTTCAAAATTAGGGTGTCGAATGATGAAATCGGAAATTTTTAAAGTTGGGCGGTTTACACATCTAGACCGCGGGGTATAATTCTTGCTAATTTTACTTACCTATTTGGGTGATTTTCAAAAGTAGGAAAATTCGAGTCTCATTTTTTGAAGAACTAAAATTTACATTTTGACCAACTTTTTTCGTAGCATACTATAAGGTCAATTTCCTAGAGTTGAAATTTGAAAAAAAAAAAAAAAAATCAGAATAGGTATCCTAGTTTTTTATTAAATTCCGATTTTTGTTGAATTGCACTGTTGAGGGACTGACTCATGGGAGGGACTGAATACTGTGGTAGTGCTTCTTCTCACTTACCACAGTTGATAAGTAGTCGGATCATCATTGCTGTATTCTCCAGGACCACATCTCGGAACACCAGTTAACTAATCTCAAACAAATTCTACATTTAAATGAACTACACAACTTCAGGACCTCAACATCCTCTTCAGGCCCTCACTTTCATATAATATATAAAGGGGGTGTATAATGTATGGAGTTGAGGGGGAATTGTGAGGTTTTGAAAATAAACTATTGTTTGGATGATTATCACTGTACAACAATTAATTGAGAATTGCACATCTCCAAATCATTACAAACCACATGTGTCACTTGGGGGGAAACTACGGTCATGTGAGGGACGGAAGGCGTGCTGGAAGTGGGTAACACACAGTTGACATTAACCTGTTCACATCAAGACTGGAAAAAAATCTCGCTCCTGCGCATGATTAGTCAGCTTAGCTGATTCGGTGGAAACCTTTGGTCGCGATCTGAATACTGACGTCACAATGGTTGTTAGTAGAGTCTTTTCACTAACTCTTATTATGGGCGACATTAATAATATTTATTTGTCAGTGAAAAACAAATACAATTTATTTCATCTAATGAAACTTGTGAGTGATAAATTCCACGTGATGTCACAGACATTGTAGAACCAAAACCTTGAACAGCAAAGTGTAGAAAAATAGTCTATGAGGAACTATTGTTGACCAAAGTCGAAGAAACAAGTAGTGGGACTTGTGAGGGCCTGAAAATTTGGTCATTTATTAATCATTTACTAATATAAACAGAGAAATTTGTACATGAAAAATGTATTAAAGAAAAACAAACACCTTCAACCTGCCTTTTTTTTTCTTTCTTTTTTTTTCTCCCACACATTAGCTGTGTGGACACGAACTGTGATTTCCCTTTGTTCGGCAAATAACCAATTTACTCTATTGTTTTCCAAACCCACATCTCATAATATGAGATATTATGTCCGTTGAGCAGGACCTGATGGTAATGGCAAACCCCCCGGGGAAATGATGTTAATAGATTTTCCCCTATTTTCTGTGTCTGACATGCCTCTATGCTCATTTCATTTGATTTCAAATTACACATAATGGACCTCAACATGTCACCTGAAAAGAGCTCAAAGGGCCTTGAAAGGGTTAAAAAGTAAGAAAGCTCCTGGATAATATCCCTAGATGTTTTAGTAAAAGCTAACCTAATCAAGAATCTTCGCTAAAGCATCACGGGTCGCTTTGTAAACCGTGGAAGGAATTCAATGTAATCCGCGAGCAGCTAACTTAAAACTGAAGTTACTCACTAGAATAAGATACAGTATATCAATTCAAAATACCAAGCTATTATCCCCAAAAAATTATCCAGAAGAAATTTTAGTAACAATATCAAATTAATATCAGTTTGAAAAACGGTGTGCTGTTTTGCCAACAGAAGCCATTTCACGGTAACCGGATCGTTTTCAATTTCCACCTCTTCTGCGACATTCTCGGCTGCAGATGTGTTCTGTTGTAGGTAATTTTAGTTTCTTGAGTGCAAGTTCGGCATTCGATTTCCCCGATCGTTTCATGATGCGATTTCATTACATCAAAGTTTTTGACCATCAAGTTGTTGACCAGGAGATTAGTGTAACGCTACTTAGTTACAAATTTCGTGATGTGATTTCATTACACTAAAGTACAGACATGAAAATGTCAAAAAAATTTTAAAGTGGATTTTCATGGGAATTTTTACTAGGTACCCCAAAAAAATTATCAATAAGAAAATTTCTTACATTTAATGTTATTAACAATATCAAAAAATTTCTAAGGGGGATTTTTATGGGAATTTTGATTAGCGCGTGCTGGGGTTCAGCGACCTCGCGACAAAAAAATTGGGAATGAGGGTCTTCAGAGCGTCAGTGAGTGGGAAAGAGTGGAAGGGAAGGGAGTTATTTAAACAGGTTTAGGAAGGGAGATGCATCCAGTTGGGGGGGAGGCTGCACAGATCAATAGTGGGCCAGCCGTTCGATTGCAATCCATTGCATTGCACGGTGTCGTTGATGGGGAGGGGCGGTCAGATAATAAGGAGCCGGGAAAGGGGTGGGGGGGTTGGCTTTAATAATATCGATACGGCGGGGTTGAGGGTTAAAATTTATACCGCGATGGTGACGGAGGGCGGCGGAGGAGTTACATCGGGTGGGGGTGCAGCGTGCAGTGGAAAATGGGGGTTGCACCCGTCCCCGCCTCCTTTCGAGCCAAGTGCACTGAGCTAGCGCAGTCTGCGTGCAGGGGGTGGAGGGGTGGACTCCCCCCTCGTTGGCTCTAAAACACTAGGATGAAAAAGGGAGTGGTTCAGGCCCGGGGGGAAGGTTGATGTATTGCAATCCCGCCAAAACCCCCTCGCTCCCCTACCCCTCCATTTTCGGGTGCAATTTCGAAACTCACACACTGACAAATCGCCCACACCGACGTCCACCTTTCAACTTTTTTCTAATCCGTTCACTCCCCTTCACTTTACATCAATGTTCGGTTCGGCCTATTGCACCCGTTCAGCACCCCCCTTCCCCCCTCACTCATTCACCCAATCATTTTTCAACCCCCAACGTCACATCCACTTGTTCAAAACAAACCAATTAAAAAATCTCGTCCACCGAAAAAAAAAAATTTTATCGTCTTTTTTGTCATCCTTTCCCTTTCCCTCTTTTGTTTTTGCACAGTTCGTAGGGGTCGAACCGAGTGAGAAAAACTACATGTGAACTCTACAGTGTACGGTTAAAACAGCGATGAAACCAGAGTGGATTTGTTGTTGGGGGGGGGGGGGGGGGGTCGATATTCAGATAGACAATTTTTGGAATGAACGAAAAAGTGTCGTGTTAAAATCGGGGAACGACGCATGCAACATATCATGTGATTATCAAAACTGAAAAAAGAAATGTTATTTTCACGGAGCATTATATTATAATGAAAAAGATTTTGATATTGTTTCGGCATATCCGATTGCATAATAATATCTCTGAGATATTATCTCTCTCGGTTGTCTATCCCAGATGAGGAAGCCAGTCTTTTGTCTGGGATTTTCTCGAAAAACTATCAACGTACATTATGCATGTCAAAGTATAATAATTATAATGTAATAATATTATAAATATTATTAAGATATACATATTATATCTTAATTATTAAGATAAACAGAAGGTTGACAAGCTTTGTCAAAAGGATAATGAATGAAGCCAATCAACTTCAAAACTGCCTCTCAGCTCGTGGAGATTGTTGATGGAGGGCTTAGCGTCTTTTGCGGTCGCCTTAGCCACAAACCCGAAGTCACATCTTGCATCTGGCGTTTTCGCCTTCGATTTAAAAAAAATTCCTACTGCCCAAAACGGCCCGGACGGCGGACGGACATTTCGGTTTTGGAATCTAGACCTCTTGAAACGGATAATGTCAAATTTTGAGGCCGATCGGAGTCGTCGACCTCCGTTTTTGTATGATCCCAGTAGGTCAAATATTTTTCACGTAAAAAACGAAAAATTTGTGAAAAAAAAGTTTTGAAAAATAAAAATCCAAAAAAATATTTTTTTTTTCTACTTTTTTTCATTGACAGAATTAAATTTATGCACAAGTAGGTAACCCTAGTGTAATAATAATAATATAAATTCCTAGTGTAAAAGTTGCAGCGTTGTTTTATTTTATTCCATTCCCGCGATTACATGGGTTTATTATTCCAAGAATAATAAACCAAAGTAAGGCTATCAAATTAAGGCAATTTCCTCAATGAGGTCCTCCCTCCCCGTTCCGAGAGTTGCATCATTTTCTATTCATCCCTCTCCGATGAAATGCGATCCCCCCAGTCGGGCAAAAAAAAAACCGCCAGCTCATTACCACTCATTACGAGCTAAACACCGGTAATGCTCTCGTTTTTTCACCATAAAAAGAAAACCCTCGATTTCCACTACCCTCCACAGCATAATGAATTGGGGGGGGGGGGGGGGGGGATATCGGGAAATCGCGATTTCATCCCCCTCACCCCCTTCCACTAACACCTTTCCGGCGTTTAGCTCCAATTACACCGTCGATGACCAGTTTTACTGAAATTACTCGCCGAACGGGTTTTTTCGCACTTTTTTCACTTTGGTAGGTGTTTACGAATCACTCAGGTTCATTAGACCGCATTATTTAATTATTTTCACTTTTCGCTTGTTTCCCTCGACTCCTCTGTCGTCACATAATTGAGCGGATAGAGCCTAAGTGGTGCATAAAAACGTACTTACCTACCATAATTATGTCGAATTAATTTATTAATTTTATCATAGATAAAATAAAGCGAATTTAATTGAAACGCTCATTAAATCACCATAATTTCTCCGCAAGTTTTATATTTGGTTCTGTTGTAATGAAATGGGCCGGATTTGCTTTCCCGGGGTCCAAACTCAAGATGTCAAGATGTATAGCGCTAATTCAGACCTTCTCTGTGGCTGTACAGTCTCCCGCCTCCTACTGTGAGGGAAAATTCGCACAATAGAGACCACTTGCGTCTAACTTTCTTATTCCAAAATTTGGAATAAGAAATTCCACCCATCCCATTTAATGGAAACCCTCGATTTTCTGGGAAGATTCATTTTCCATGCCAAATTTATTCCCGTCACAAAGTGGTGCATCAATTTCAGTCTTCGTTGTTTACAGCCCGACCCAGATGGCTCTTGGACAACATTTTCACGAATAAAATACCACTAGATACTAAATGAGGAACAAAATTTTGTACAAACAAGGAAATGTGACTCGAAAAATTTCAATTTTCGTTTTATTTCACTAATAGGATTGCATTAGTCATATCTTGCACCATAAAAAGTGTCATAAACGTAGTTACGCGGAAAAACGGTTGAGTAAACGATATGTCACTTTGCCGCAATCGAAAACGGAATGTGATGGCCCTTGAACAACAACACATCTCTGAGTTGTGACGATGTTCTTGTGTGTAATAGGAGAGTTTATGATATTCACTCGTCTCTCCTTTTGCCTGTAATTCGGGAACAGTAATTTTGTTAGATTAAAATAGTCGTATCTCAATTGTCTTTGTTTTGGTGGAAGCAAATTAAATATTATATGTATAAGGAGCAGTACATTGAGAATCAGGGTCGGACTAACCGTTCCTGAGTTATGGGCAAAAACGCGTTGCCCAAATTTGCCTTGTTTTTGCCATGTCTGCCCCTCCCTTGTCAAAGCTCAAATCAAAATTTTACATGGAATATCTGCGATGAAAAATGTATTCAGCTCTCAAGGGACAGAAAGAAATTTAGAATCGGGCCAATATTTTCCGAGCTACAGCCGAAAACGTTCTGAAAAACTTGGTTTTCCAATTACCGAGCGGTGTCAGATTGGGTTTGGTTTAAATTCGTCTTCTCGGTTCCTGTTTGACGTACAGAATTCTACTAGTGCTCAAATGAAAGCTATGTAGATTTCCTACAACCTCACTCGAACCTAATATCCTCGTAGAATATGTATGTTGGCCGTAATTTGGGTATGAAATTGACCAAAACTTGAACTTGATTTTTGTTGGAAAAATCGCCTACTTTCAGAAGTGACCTACTTGTGTCTTAACGACCGTAAGGCGTACTGAGCTCGCGTTGTGGTCAAATTCATGAAAAAAAAAAATGGATTTGACGGAACATTAAATAAATTTTATAAACGTCGACGTAGTCAGGAGATCTTCTTGAGAGAATGAGACACTCCTCAGGCCGGCCCATCATTCTGCAGGAGGAGGAGGATGAGCCAGGCCGGTGGAAAAGGAGCCGATTTAGTTCCAGGCTTATTTCGGGTAGTTTTACAATTTTTTATATTTAGCAATACTACATTCCCACGTAATGGCTGAGCGAAGCAAGCTCTCCCACGTTGAATAGCCCAGCAAATCGCGGGCCCCTTTTCGGCATACTAGTATATTAAACTTTAGAAAGTGGGGGGAAACGGTAGTTACTTTTGAAAACAAAAAAGTCAGCCCCAAAAATACACATGCTACCTGAGATTGACACAAATGATGAGACTGGGCTTCTAAAAGTGATATGGGGGAAAAAAAAAACAGACTTGACATGTTGAGACCGAATGGGAAAACAACTCCGGAAATAAGAAATGGGGAGGGCGAGGAGGCGAGAAAGAGCGGAAATTATTTTCAATCGATCAGAGGGTTGAACCCACTATTGTTTCGAGAGAGAAAAAAAGTACCTGCGGAATTTGTTCGAATTTGTTTGGAACTTTTATCAACCCGTCCAAATACGTGTTTTTCTTTTTCTTTTTTTCTTTTTTTACTGCTGGGTCTTTTATTTCGAACCAGAGAGTTTTCCGTAAAGTTTCCGGTGTCGACGTTGCGGTAACTTTCGGTTTGACGTGAGCTTTTGAAGGGGGCCAGGAGAAGAAAAGCGAATAAAAATTGAGAATTGGTGGAGGGGGGGACTCGAAGGAGAATTGGGAACACTTTTTATATTGTCATTTAGTCGTGAAGGGTGTTTTCGGGGAGTCAGTACGAAAACCGTCGGGTGAGTTTTGACTTTTCCTTCTCTCGTGACGTACTTACGGAGGCGTTTTGAAGAAAAAAAAAAAAGCTGCAAATTTTACACAAACGTTTATATTCTGTAATATAGAATAATTGTGCAAAAATTAATGCAGTCAATAAAAAACTTAATTTCCAAAAAAAAAAAAAATTTTTTTTTGGTTTTTAAAGTTTTGTGCAGTGTTTGGGCAGATTTGAGATCCCCAACAATAGATGATGAGTCCAAAATTATTTGGAAAACGACATCTCAAACGCCCTTCAGACATCCTTCAAACGCCGCATTTGTAGCCCCACGAAAGCCCCATAGATCCCCACGTTGATCGTTCAGGGACCCCCAAAAATTGATTCTACGTCCAAAACGACACCTAACTCGACCTCATAGCCAAAAACCCTCACGTAGCGCCATTTTAGCCCCACAGAGCCCCACGGGTTTGGGCGATCGGGCTGAAAAACTTGCGGCTACAACTAGATGGTAAACCAGGTATTTTGTCAAAATTTCAGATTTTTAAAAGAATGACATAATACCTACGTTTTTGGTGTAATATAGGTACAAGATATTATCTGCCGCTGCGTGTATTTTGAGGCGTCACAGAATTGTCGACCTCCGTAGCGATTACATAGGTGTATTATTTCAAGAATAATAAGCCAATTGAAAAAGAGGAAGTCACTTTTAAAGAATTTTGATCCGCAGGAATGCATGTCACCACCGCAAATCTTAACAAGGTTTATTTAATGATTTTGAACCCTGGAAGCTAGAAAATAGCAGACTTTTTTTCTGGAAACAGGTTTTAGCGATAGATCCTCCCGTTAAAAGTGAGACGAAAAAGTATGATGATTTCATGCCACGAAAGAAGTGACACGATTCACAGTCGAATGAAGAGTGGAAATGTGTGTCAAGGTGTATAAATTTTAGCCGATAGGCTTTAAGTAGTGACATCCCCGGGGGGGGGGGGGGGGGGGGGGTCCAGAGCGGCGGAGGCCCCCTGGCGGGGCCAAGGACCAGAGCCACTTTCGAGACGCCAAGCGCCTTTTTTTTTTCAATGTTTTGCCAATGTTTATATTTTTTGAATTTTTTTTACTTCAAACATAAAAAAATGAAATAAGCGTCGCCGTCTTCTTGAAGGCCGTCGGCTAAAATTTATTAAACTTGGATACAGGTTCTATTCGTTGCTATACATGTTTGATACTACGCAGTCTGCATACCTAGCAAATTATTCGCTCTACGTTACCAACAGTTGGTAAGTTACTTCAAGCGCTACTTTTGTGACATGAAAACATCTCACATTTGTTTTAATATTCTTGGAATAATACACCTATGTTTTCGCGACGGGGGTCGACGACTCGGATCGGCCTCAAAATTTGATATTACCGTTTCAAGAGGTCTACATTCTAAATCCGGACGCCGTCCGGGCCGTTTTGGGCAGTAGGATTTTTTTTTTAATCTGAAATACACAATACACAAAACTGGTGGAGAAGGCCGAAGGAAACATGAATCCATGCGTCGCGGCAATCACAGCTCCACCAGGTTTTGCGACAAGACTCAAAAGAAGACATCTCAGACATAATCGTATCACTACTCTCACTGCTCATAACAACGCAGACATCCCATCCCAATCAAACTAACAGAACAACCCATCCAAAAAGCTCATCGAAGCTAGTGGAGAAAATAAAAAACTTTTGACTTTGAAATCTGAAATGTTGACGAAATACTTGGTTTACCATCTAGTTGTGCCCGCAAGGTTTTCATCCAGACCGCCCAAACACGTGGGGCGCTATGGGGCTAAAATGGGGCTATAGGAGGTTTTTTTTAAGGCTTTTAGCTATGGGATCGAGTTAGGTGTCGTTTTCGAAGTACTTTTGGACGTAGAATCCATTTTTATGGGGGTCCCAGGACGATCCGATTTCACTTTGGCAATCTATAGGGCTTTCATGGGGCTACAAATGGGATTTTTGAAGGATCCCAGGAAGTTATATAATATTTTCCGAGCAAAAAATAAAGAATTTTTGAAGAAAAATAATGTTTGAAACAAAATATCTAAAAAACAAATTTTTTTGAAACATAAAAATCCAAAAAAAAAAAAATTTTTTTAAATTTTTTTCATTGACAGAATTAAATTTCTGCACAAGTATTTCTCGTGACATGAGATCATGCCGCTTTTTCGTCTCACTTTAAATGGGGGCTAAAACCTGTTTCCAGGACCTGGTTTAAGAATGACTGTTGATTAGAATTTTCTGTCTTTACGAACGATAAAACCATGTGCATTTTGCATATGGTGTTTTCATTCGTAACAGTTGAAAAGAAGAACCAAGGGAAAAGGGGGAAGGTCAATTCAAATTTGATTGGCAAGTGATCTTCAGTTAATTCTCAACTTTAAATGAATTCCACCATTTTGTTTTCAAAGAATCATCAGTCAGCTACCTACCGTCTCCAGAACCTCACGGGGTAGTTAGACGGCTTTTGAACTACCATGAATAGATTCCACGCTCAAAGTTACTTTGAAAACGACAACTCTCTCGACTTCCTGGTCTAAACCCTTCAAAATCCACACCTATGGCCTCGACGAAACCCCATTCCCTATACTAGGCCAAATCCTACAAACACCTCATTTGTCCCCCTTAGAGCACATATTTTCAGCCGAGTCAAAACGTCAGCCTGCCACCGCGAAAACAGGTTGATTGTTCAGAAAATAACAAACCAAACAATATTAAATATTGTTTGGTTTGTTATTTTCTGAACAATCAAAATGAAAATTTTTCATATTGTGTGATTGTGCTAGTTGGGATTACAGATCGTGATTTGCAAGTAAAGTGGAGCTGATAAATGGACTGGATCAGTGCGAACTTTGTCCACATGGTTGTTGTGTAATATGACCCAATATAGTTTACAGGCCACCTAGAAATACATAGTAGATAAAATACAAGGTCCATGCTGTGTGCGAATAATTTAGATAGGACTAGTCCAACGGTGGGGTTTCCTCCTGATAACCCACTAGAAATTCGTGGTAGCTGATGTAAATCGGTGGGGATGTATTAACACAGCCCTGCGGTCGCATTATTTCCTATTTTGTTGTATTTGATATGAGAAGGGCGGAACACGGCGGAAACTGACCCGTTCTGCTTGTTTTACAGGTGCGGGGGTGGAGGTTGGCCGGAACGATTTCGTCGGATATCGACAAGAGGAAGGTAGGTTAATATCAGAGTAGTGTTATAGTAATCAGTTTGCAGGAGGCCCCTGAACTCCCGGAGAAAAGGTAAATATACTACGACTAATAGAAAAGCCCTTTCTGCAGTTTGATATCACGCCTTGATCTGCGAGTGGGGGGAGGGGGTGATATATCATCGGGGACTTCCTTAATTTTCTATGGCGGGGGGTGGAGGAGGCCAGATGGATATCCGTCCGATCGGCGTAGGTAATCCGCTTCCCGGTGCACAATACCTAACCGACCTTGCGCCCCCCCCCCCCACCTTGTGCACCATAGTGTCCCTCATAGTTCCACCCCCTCGACCGCCACAACCTGGTTCCACTGGACCATCTCATTCCCACCTCCCTCGTGCGGGCCCATTTCCACTATAGGCGCTTGAAACGCTCCGCGCTCGCTGTTCCGTGAAAGCCCAATCCCCCCACCGACACCCGCACTTGATTTTCCGACTGGGGGGGGGGGAGAATTCAGCCAAAAAGCTACAAGCTGATTCCAGCCGCCAGGAGGGGAATACCCGCCGCTTTTCACGGTCGCCGAAACCGCCACCGCCCCTGACATCCGATTCGCCGGTTTTAGCGCACTTTATCGTCGATGGAAAACGGCATCTAATTTGAGCCTGTTGTCGATATTCCATCAAAACTACCTGCTTGGGAAGGCCAAGTGAATTTCATCCTCTTAACTTCTGGATTCACTTTTGAGTGCCGCCCGACATACTTCTGGTGCCGAATTCAAATTTGAGTTAATCCTGCTAATCACATAACTCCATCTTTGGAGCGCGGGGGGGGGGGGGGGGGGATGTAGACGCAAAATACGGCGGTCTTGTCCGAATTGAGGTAGGCCCAACCCTTGACTTCTTTTAGAAATTTCGTGACGAAATTTTCGTCTTCTCTAAGTTTTCAGTTTTGGTGAAACCGGCCATCATGAACCATGCCGTCTTCTCGTTTTTGCTAACAAAAAAGGTCAAAAGTTTTTTATTGTCACCTCCAGCTTCGGTGAGCTCTTCGGATGGGCTGTTGTGTTAGTTTGGGATGTCTTGGTTGTTATGAGGAGTGAGTGCTGCAAAACAAACAAGCCATCAATTGAATTGAATAGATGAGCGCAACCTTTCTGTTTCTACGAAATATTACCTACCGCGTCTTTATTGAAACCAAAACCGTAACTAAGAATTCGTAACTTGACACACTAGTGTATCTAACGTCCAAACTATGCCACACAACCTTAAACACATCAACAAAATGACACATTGTGCTGGGTCGCCTTTTTCGAGAGTCATCTTCTCGGGATCGGACGAATCGTCGACGACGGAGGGGATTTTGATAGCCTATAACCACCCCCAGAACTCGCTGATCACAATGAGACCACCCTCATGAAAATCTGTTCAGCTGTTGTGTGATGTGTGATACACAAAAACACACACACCAAAAAAAAAAAAAAAACTAATCTCTCCGGCTCGCTTCGCTCGCTCCACTAGTGGGGTACGTAGCATCGATGGACACGTTTTTTTATGTCTAGTCCCCCCCCCCCCCCATTTCCTACTCATTCACCTACCCTTGTATCTCTACCCACGGCTTCATAGACCTTTTCATCAGCGCGCATTGCGCATGCGCCATTACTTGTTATCATGTCAATGTTATCACGTGTTATCAACACGTCGGACCAACCTCCTTTGTTGTCATATTATGACACGAGCATCTGGCCGAGAGCATTGAGCTTTTTCCTTCGTTTCAAGTCGGTGTGTATTACCCACGGCTGGTTGAATACACTGTAACGGTCAGGAGGCGTGGCCGCCGGGGAATCCCCAAGGGAAGTGACGTCGCGGGGTCCCCAGACAGTCCGAGATTCTTATGCATTTAGGGTGTAACTCAGCGCTTTTTACGTTTCTCGAATTTATTTTCCCTTAAAAATGGTCTGTTGCGCGATCGTGGGGTGTTCCAACCACGACAGGCACATGAAGGAACAAAATTACACCATTGCCCGGATGGTTCAGCATTGGGATACTTCCACAGACAATACATAATATTTGCACCCAAATTCCGAAATATGAAATATAAGTGCTCCAATTTGAGAAACATGATTGTTGATAAAGTAGGTAAAGAGCATAATATGATATTTTATATCCTAATTTTATTAGTGTGGAACTCCGATTTAGTTTTGAAACCCGTCAAGCATTAGCTCAATGCAGGGCGTATGTAGAAGTGGTGACTCCGTGACGTCACAGCCCGGAGCACTGTACTCTGTGGCCCGGAGTCTCCGTTTCCTGGCCCCTACCGTGTATTCAACCAGCTGTGGTAGTACCACGGTGGTACCACCTACTTATCCATGTCGGGATTAGTGCCATACAACTTGGATAGAAGTAGCGTTCCCGAGGTGCTTCTCCCCCTATTCGTAAAAATACTTCGTTTATATCTATTTCACAGCGAATTGTCATTTCATCAAAATAATATTATGATCTTTCTCAGGGCTTCTGTGTTGCGATAGGCCACAATCCCGAGGAGTTGATATTTTATTTGACTTATAAGTTGGTAGGTTCATCACTATTGGTACCTCCCTACGTACGAGTTCAGATTGTACTTACTGGTTCTCCAGGAAACTGTTCAAATGCGTCGAGCGTTTGCAAGTTTCTGGGGAAGTGCTTTGAACAGATACCTATAGGTGTCCTTTGTGATGTAGGCAATCGAATCGAACTTCCCATCATTCCGCTTGCATTTCATCACCCACTTCTCACACTTCCGACACACCTCGCAAGAGGAAACATGATTTTTAATGTACGCTCGATGGTCCGAGACGACGCACTGAATGCGCCCACGATTTTGATATTTTGAAATGCTGGAGTGGCGGATGTCAAGGCAAGGTTTTTGGAACGAGAAAAAAGTGATTTCGGAGGAAAACTCGGGTCTTCCTGGTCGACTAACCGAATTACAGTCCCCGAAACAACAATGTTTGTTTGCTCCGGACATTACGAATACTGAGTGACGTGACAAAACCGACAAGCACTATGACCAAACTACCAAACTGACTGAATACGGACATAAACAAACTGATAGTGGTCCGACAGACCGGTTCCCGGTTCCGCAGTGTTGCAAGATCCGCCATGTTGGAAGATCACTGATAACAGATGAAAAGGCCTATTTTGGCGTTTTCTCAAATTGATTTCTAACGTGGCAACTGATAACAACAAAACAAGCGGCATTGTTTACTGCATCCATTAATAACATCAATAAATATAAAATGGGGACATAATGACAAAGAACAAGTACGAAAGAAATGCGTGATAAATCGAGAGCTTTCCAACGAATGGTGAACGATTTTTGTACGATTATAACTGGCGAAGATGAAGTTCCGTAGCAACGAATCGGTTGTAAGCGAAAATCAACGGTAGGGTGACGTTACAAGAAACGACACACAGACCAAAAAATTTGGGACGATGTGATAAAAGTTTCACTTTAAAAAAAAACATGTCGAAGAGATGAGCGCACCTTTCCAGTTTTTGAAAGGTTGCGCTAAAAACTGGGAGACTTTGAAGTCGATTTCTCACAAAGTAGCATTTTTGAAAAATGCCCCTTTCGTTCTCGGGGAGCGATTTTACCTCCTGGGATCCTTCAAAAATCCCATTTGTAGCCCCATGAAAGCTCTATGTCAAATCGGATCGTTTCGGGACCTTGCCACAGTCAAATCGGATCGTTTCGGGACCCCCAAAATTTTTGGGCCAAAAATGGATTCGACATCCTAACATACCTACTTCGAAAAAGACACCTAACTCAATCCCATGGTCAAAACATCACCCCCCCCCCCCCCCTTAACCCCATTTAGGCCCCATAGCGCCCCACGGGTTTGGGCGATCGTGCTAAAAACCTTGCGGGCACAACTAGATGGTAAACCAAGTATTTTTTGTCTAAATTCCTACTGCCCGGACGGCGGGCGGAAATTTCCTTTTTGGAATCTGGACCGCCTGAAAAGAATAACGTCAAATTCTGAGACCGATCAGTATTTGTTCGATACGTAGGTCGCGATGGGTATATTATTCCAAGAATAATAAACCAAAATTAATCTGTATGTACATACAAGAAATTTCTTTCTATTAGGTACCTACTGTTCTTCAAAGTTTCAGCTAACCGCGCGTCAGAACTTGGTTCGATCAGCACTTGGAACTTCTGCTTACACGAAGGGGCGTTGTCTTGTTCCCGAACAAAAGTTGACCTTCCTTGTTAGGGAATTGCACATTCTGATTGTTACCCCATATTTCCACTTGCTGCCGAGTTCGAAGGGGTCGGGGACATTGATTGTCGAACAACGGAGGAACTCTGGTTGTTGAATTTGTCGAGAGGGGGGGGGGGGATGACCTCCCCTGCAGGCCTCTGCATCCTTTCTGCGTAATGAGAAAGAGGGGCGCACGGGTGCATGGTGAGGGTGGAGGGGGGCAATGTACGAAGGCAAACGCGCGTCAGCCCCCCGCTATCCCCTCCCGATCCTGTTCATTGCTGATTTTCTAGTGACCGCGTGTGCACTTTATCGACCCGTATTTTGTGCCTATCCCCCTCCTGCCGTGTTCACTGACTTCGCGGATCACCCCTGCGGTGACACCCCCGTGAGGCGCTGACTTCCCCCTGTTCGGTTATTTTTTAACAGCCCCCCCCCCCCCCCCCCCCCTAACACTTCGACCCTTCCGAACGTCCTTCCGCCCTCGTAAAACCTGCAACTTCCGCCTCCAACGCCGGATGGTCGTCAACGGCGATGAAAACCCATCACATCGTCAATTCGCTCGACAAAGAAAATCGCCACGAACTGCCTCATCAAACGTGAGGCACTTAGTCGGTTGATCGTCTCATCTCTGATCTCACGCCTTTGCCCTGACGCTCGAGTGTCCCTCCAGGTCAACAATTCTCGAAATCACTGTCGATACTTGACGTCCAGCAGGACGAACGGCCCCCGGCGATTTAACCGGTCGACACCTCGACGGCGTGAGGACTTCAAACGATTAGCCGTGCTATCCTCCTCAGACCTAGTGACCTACGTTCCAAATTTCCGAATTATTTGTATTCGATATTAAACTTAGGGACGATAAGTTCTGTTTTCTAACGCCATTTGACATACCTGAAGATGCTTGCTGAGCGGATCACGTTATAGCAGATGGAACTTTTTCTTACTGCCCTACTGCCTCGTACTTGAATATTTTACCCAGCTGCCCTACTGTACAGTTCACGTTCATAAAACTAGATTCCATATTTCTGTGGTCTACGCGTTTCCTAACTACAGCTCCCACCGAAATGCCATTTAGTTATTACCTACATGCTAACCAATTAGTTATATTGAAGATGATACTAATGGTACCTTTCCACCACTTCCACCTCATGGACAGCACCCCCAAACGGGTCACATTAAATGTTCAGGTCCTTTTCCGCAAACGTCCTCCGGTGAAATTGGCGTAATAATATCATGATTCCAAACTCGTTGTCTCTCATAATATGAGATATTATCGCCGTGATTCCAAACCCGAACCGCTCCTTTTGGTTTATTATTCTTGAAATAATACGCCTATGTGATCGCGACGGAGGTCTAGATTCCAAAACCAAATTGTCCGTCCGCCGTCCGGGCCGTTTTGGGCAGTAGGATTTGGTTTAAAAATCTGAAATGTTGACAAAATACTTAGTTTACTATAGTAAACTAGATATATCTAGTTGTGCCCGCAAGGTTTTCAGCCCGATCGCCCAAACCCGTGGGGCGCTATGGGGCAAAAATGGGGCCATGGGAGGGTTTTTAAAATATTTTTATGGGGGTCCCATTTTTGGGGGTCCCGGAACGATCAGATTTCACTGTGGGGATCTATTATAGATCCCCACAGGCTATAATAGGGCTTTCATGGGGCTACAAATCGACGCTTAAGCCGTATCAAGACCCGCCGGTCTTGACCTATCAAGATTTTTGGCGGTTTTGAGTTTGATTGCAAAAATGATGATGATGATGAATGATTGATTTTGAGTTAAATGCAAAACTGGTCAATTTCCACAGGAAAAGCGGATGTTGAAAATGGAAAATTGATTCAAGTGTCAGGTATGCTCATTTTAGTGATATAAACAGTTTTTTGTGCCTCCTGAAAACGTGCCAAAAGTTTGATAGGTCATGAAACGGCTTAAGCGTCGAAATGGTATTTTTGAAGGATCCCAGGAAGTCAAAATTTTCCGAGTAAAATAAAAATTTGAAAACAAATGTTTGAAAAAATTCCAAAATTTTTTTTATCGACACAGAATTAATTTTTGGACAAGTCTCCTACATTAAAGATTAGGTAATAAACCCTTGTGTAAAATTTGCAGCTTTTTTTTTCTTTCTTTTTCCTCGGCGTTATTACAGGAATCGGCTCGTACGTTGCTAATGAGCCCACATGATTGGATGGTGACAATAACCGGGAGGAGTTCCCGACCGGCGATGCGATACCTGAGAGGGTTCCGTCTGATATGATTTCCAAGGGTACGTCCGGGTTCGAACCCCGTTATGTCGTCCCGAGTCCCAAATATCCTTATTCACTTTGTGCGCCACCGTCGTAGGTGACCGGATATAACGACGTTGGGTGCACCAGAGACCCTCTGATCAGTTCTTGATGGGATTCCCGATGTGTTGATTATGTTCACACCAACCTGAGGGCGCAATATTCACAAACATGACGGGCGCCTCTATAATTCAAACTATTTTACGGTTAATCCAACCTCACTCGGAACTGTTTAGGGTGGCGCGTTTGAGTAGGTAACTGATGCCTACGAGTAAGCATGTTTCCACGTCTGCTGCGGGTGTGAGTAAAATGGGTTATTTTTCACGGCGGGCTACTTGAAATTTAATTGGTTATACTTTTTGTGTTTTTATTTTTATACTTTTTTATCGAAATTTTTAATTATATTTTTCTAATTTGTGGATAGGACGTTGATATGAGAGGCAGTGGGTTGTAATGCAGGGGCTCTGGGGCCTCGTCCCTTTGACGTGGTCTAGGCGTGAAGAGGGACACTTCTCTAATTGTCCAGCGCTCTTACGCACACTGACTCCGACGGACGCGCATTTACGTACGCACACGACGACCTGGAGAACACTGTACACCCCACGGGTATTGATTGGGTGCAATGATGTAGTGCGGAAGGGGGTGAGAGGGGTACCGGAGAATTATGCACCCCCTCGCGCGTCCACCGTTAGTGATGGGGGGGGGGGGGGGGGGCGCAGCGTGCAAGTTGCACGCCGGACCCACGCACACGGACACATCGGACCTCTCTCCCGCGAAGGGGGGTCCGGATATCGAACGCTGACATCTCGTGAAGGGGGAGAGAAACTCCGCGAGGGGTGGAAACCGCCGCTAGGGGGCGGTGTAGGACCTTCTACGGCATGTGGGAGGGGGGGGGGGGGAGGCGACGCCAAAAATCAAGCGAAACGCCCAACCAAGCGTGACCTCCGCCTTCCCGGTAATTCTACTTCCGAAATTCATTCCAGGGCTGCGCGTCTCCTGCACAATTAGTTATCGTTGGACAGACACAACGTTCTCCCGAATTGATGAAATATCGCCTCACATGTGTCTTGTCGACTCTGATTTTTACCGCTTCAGGCGCAGAGGAAACAAACAAAATACAACCCTCCCTGAGTTGACATCAGAGCACTGAATGAATCCCACTGTACCTAATAAATAGGATATTATCAATTATTGATAATATCAGAATATTGTATATTAGGTATATAAAGCAATTCCCATTTTCATCTATTGTGCCAGTTGCTTCTAATTTTTATCTTACTCCTGAGACGAGATCGGGGTCTGAACTGAGATCATGACATATACATAATATGACATGTACACAATATATTATATTGTACAGCTTCTACTTTGCATTCGCGAAAGAATCTTTTGGTGATGTAGATGTTAAGAATCTGTTGCAGTTTTCGATTGTATTTTGGCCAATATGTGGGGTTTGAGAGCATGAACAACCAGGTTCTGGTACCCAAGACAGGATTTGGGTCTGAATTGAGAGTGTGACATGTACGTACATTGTACGGCTTCTACATTGCAGTCGCGAAAGAATCTCTTGGTGATGTAGATGTCAAGAATCGCTGGCAGCTTTCAATTTTATGTTGGCCAATATGTGGGGATTGAGGGCATGAACAACCAGGTTCTGTTCCCGGGCTACAACCAGCACCATACTGCCTCGATCTTTCGTCAAGCGGCAGTCCCAGTCGAAGATTTCGCGTTGAAATCTCCACCCAACATTCCTTAATCACCACGTGCATTGATCACTTGGAGAAATTGATGCCTCGTTAGCTGCTTAGAAGGAGTAGAATAACAACTCCCCACGACAACCGGCGCCACATCAACCGAGACAAATGCAGTCTGTATGAGCTCAAAGGAGATTGCTGGAAGTTCGCTGCGACGAATTCTGGTCTTAAACATCATCCCTGGTGGAGGGATTCTGGTGGTGCTTTGAGAAAAAGTATAGAAAATCGATTAAATAAAAAAGCCAGAAAAACATACATTTTCAACAAACAACTGTTCCAGTTGGTTCCAATTTTCCAGTTCGTTCAGTATTCCAATTCAATTCTCTATTCATCGTACCCCCCCCCCCCCCCCTCACGTCACCCAGATACCATGTCTTGCCATCTCCCCATGCTAATGATCGCCCTCAACGCCGATGTCCACCTTTGATGAATATAGAACGTAATGACACAACACGTACAAGACATTTTCTCCTCACCTACAAGCATGATTTACAACAAATACAATCAAATGATCTTATTTACAACTTCCTCCTCCCCTCCCCCTCACCACCAACAACCATCATGGGATCCTACTGACAGCTTACAGACCCGAGCAAAATGTTATTTAAATCGTGTGATGTATATCGGGCTCCGGGCAGATTTATTTCTCAGGGCCAATAAGTCAGCTTTTAGACGGGACAAGGTCAAATCCATTCAACGTGCATAATATAAGATTACCTAGCGCGATTCTGGCTGCTGCACATGTCATACAAAGACTGTGAAACATTTTGCACGTTGAATGTTTTTGGCACAAATTGGGTGTTCATTTGAGCATGGGTTCACAACCCTGTTGTGAGATACGAAAATGTGCGTTGAATAAAAATTTCTTTTCGGGTTCAGGCCATTTTTTTGACTCCCACATTTTTAAGCGGCATAAATTGTGTTGAATGTTTTTTAGTCTGTGGGTTGGAACCGCAGCGGTGGAGGATTGCTCCATGGTGTTTCAGTGATGTGGACAGTTGTGCGTGTGCGTATGAGTTGGCCTCCGAGTAAAATACTAATTAAATCAACCGGGCTGGCCATTTGGACGATGAGAAAAAAACTGAGAAAAAAAAAATGCATCGAACCTCCCTACGGAAGGGCCGTTTGTTTGAGTTTTATTCGGTCGTTTTGAAGCGCGGGAGAGAAAGAAAAAAGTTGTGGGAGGGGGAGGGTGGGGGGACAGTGAAACGCTGCGGTGGAATAGATTGTGGAGGGGCGGGGGAGGGATTCGTTTTAAAATAAACACTGGAATTAGAGTGATGGGCAGAGCTGATGCAGAGGGATGGCTCAGGGAAACAGCCCGTGGGAACTACACAGATGGGAGGGAGGGGGGCGGTCAGGTTGGAGGAAGTTAGAACGGGAGGAGGATGGTGAAAAAAAAAATATATTGAACCGCGAGTTGACGCGATGCAGGTCCGCGCAGAATCAAAATAGCTCAAAACCTCCTCCCACGTTTTGACGCGAAACTGCCAGAATTCCGTCGGTAGTGAACGAGGACATGGTCATAATGGAGTCTCGCCGGAAGAAACATTTTTAAAAGATCAAATTTAGCCTCAAAACGGGGTCCACGACCTATAATTTTTTTCCACTTTTTTTTTTAACTACCCAATTTTTCCATAACGCGAATGGGATTCTACGGCAGCTAGAGATTGGTTTCCTTACGAAAAATGTTTGAATATAATATGATATATTATTGTGGGAATAATACGCCTATGTACCTAATCGCGACGGCGGTCGAAAATTCAGATCGGCCTCAAAATTTGACATTATACGAATCGAGATGTCAGGAAAAATTCCAAAAACGAAATGTCCGTCCGCCGTCCGAGCCGTTAAAAATCTGAAATTTTGACAAAATACTCGATTTATCATCTAGTTGTGCCCGCAAGGCCCGATATTTTCAGCCCGATCGCCCAAACCCGTGGGGATTTGTAGGGCTAAAAGGGGGATGGTATTTTTGAAGGGTTTCGGCTGTGGGGTCGTGTTAAGTGTCGTTTTCGAACTATTTTTGGACGTAGAATCCATTTTTGGGGTCCCAGAACGATTCGATTCCATCGAGGGGATCTATTGGGCTCTAATGGGCCTACAAATCAGATGAGGCACGAGAATGAGATTTGCTACAAAATGTGCCACAACTATGATTTCAGCATGATGATGCATCCCCCCCACTCCTCCCACAATCATCCTGTTAACTTTTCTGAGGGGTGGATCGTGGGGGAACCCTATAAAACCATGAACATTGAAAACAACACCTTACTTGACTCCCTTGAAACTTTTTAGCCCATTTTTAGCCCCCATCCGCCTCTTTCCTGATCAACAGAGAGATGCATTTCAAATTTACTAAATCGTTTTTCAAAATGAAGTTCAAAAATTGACCCATTCAATATCGGTAACTACATTGAAAACAGAAGTTTTTTCTTTCCAAAACAATGTCTACTCAATTCTGCAACCGTTGGGGCAAACTGTACTTGCCACGTTCTACAAAGATTAATTTTGGAGAGCATTTATCAATTGTTTGAGTTCACAGTTTGGGGTAGAAAGAGACACCCCCCCCCCCCCCCCCCCCGCCTAAAAAAGAATAACAAATAGGTTAAAACTTTCAACTGAACTAATGACAAATTCAGTAAAATATCGTAAAGTTTAAATGTACTTGTTTGGTCTTTATCTTAGAAAACTATAAAAATAATTTCACGCCTTGAGTGGTCGTTGAATTCCAGAAAATGCCCATAACGAATGCCATACACGGCATGACAAGAACATCTCGTGAATCTCAGTGAGGTTTTCATGTGGGCTGTTTCAATGAACGGCAAATAAGATTCTACCACCGCTCAATGGGCCATCAATCCTTCACGTGGCTCCCTCCGAGCACTCAACAGCGTCTTACGTCAAGCAACCGTCTCGTGGTGTTCTGATCATCTCAAAGATCGAGCAAACGGCACTTTCAAAGAAGATGACTCACCGCGTTTCTCGAAGTATCGCCGAGGGGGTTTTCCTTCTCTCCGGAGATATTATTTGTTTATGAGTTTCGACTTCTGGGCATCCGCGGTGAAAGTAGTCTGTCATCGGAGGATGATTTTCAACTTTTTCACGATGCTCATGTGTGATTTAGGTGTCATCATATTTCTTACCCAGCAGTAATGAATTCCGTCCAAAAACGACTTGAGTTAGTTTTACCGACTGTTGCCTTAACAGTCAACACACACCACAGTATGTGATGACATTACATTGTAATATACTTACTCAAGGGTTTATTATGCGAAAACTAATCCTAAGCCTAGAAAATTTTTTCAAGTAGAAATTTTAATTTAAAAAAATTAAAAAAGTAGCGTTTAAATATTTTTAAAACTATTTTTCCAGTTATTCAATTATGTTGAGGGTCGGGCAACAACGACTTTTCACCAACATTCATTGAAACAGTCAACGTCATCACCAATTTATATTTAATTAATTTGGTTTTAATTTTAATTCATAGGTGGGTAGGGTCTCCTCGTATATTGTTATAACACTACGGTCGCGATACTCCATTCCGCGAGAAGAGATCATTAAGTTTTAAAATTTAAAAATAATTTAGTGCATTTAATGTACCTACGGACAAAACTACATTGAATCCAAAACGGGACCGAACAAAGATAATGCCGAGCCATGAAAAAACCCTATCAGCAATAATAACTTCAATTATTGAAGTCGACATTCCCATGATCTGAAGAGACTGGGAGAGGATCCAGCAGTCTGTGTTCGCTTCTTCTCGTCTATTGCCATCCCTTATTTGCTCCTCATTCACACTTTGTATTGTCACCATTTTCTCGTCAGTATCTTCTTGTTTCCTCTTGCTTTCGGCCTTCGTTTCCATTAATTCGTGTTGATTTGTAGATTCGTCATGCGCAGTTCAATTACACAAATCTTGCATTGATCTCTTGACATCCCCAACCTACTTTTTATCCTCTCGACTTCAACAATCGAAATACGGTACAACAAAATTTCCCGTCAAAATTTTCGCACAAAAGTACCTAATAAGATGCTGCCACCAACGGCCAGCAAAGCAGCCAGGGCGGGAAGAACAGCAGCAAAGACACGGTGATTGGCGCAAAAGCCAATATCTCTCCACTCGTCCTTAATTCCTCCAGGCTGCCTCATGGAACTACTTTCTTTTCCTCATAGTCTTCATACTTGACTGTTTCATCGGTGTCACTTTCCTCTGGCATGTCCTCAGCATCCTGGAAAACATCTTCATCTTTCTCGTCTTCCCCGGCATGACACCCTACACTTTCCGCTGATCCTCATCCCGGAGGTACTTAGAATTCTCAAAGTTAGTCTTAACGTGTCTAACGTCCGAGTAAATGCTTTCTGATCGTGCAGCAGGTTTACGCGTTAGACGTGATTGCCTTTGCGATTACTTGTAAACAATACGACAGTTTGCTCAGCTTATCTTTAGTGCCTTCGATTATTATATATAACATACGGAAAGCGTTTCGAGATGGGTGACCAAGTTGGAATAACTTTGTTTACTTGGGACCTACATTACAATAGACTTGGATGGATCAGGTAGACAGGCTCGAGCGAGATTGATTATCGAATTGCGAGTCAGCTCTCTTGGTTTACCTGTAATATTATTGTCAAACAAACATCCCATCAACATTAGTCATGTCGTGTAACTTAATATTTAGTTGATGGTTTTCTCGGAGGAAATTAGTTACCTACAGTAGGAAAATGGGAATTGAACCCATGGCGGGGGAAATGTGTATCCACGTGATGTGGTTTCCCTACACTTTTAAATTTTAATTTTAATTGTGTTGTGTGAAGGGGACCTTGTGTTTGAGGATGTTACTGGGAATTCCAGAGTAGATGTCCCAGGCACCAGGTTGGAAACGTCAAGGAGCTACCAGGGGCGCCTCCAGGTGAGTCGTTGGAGGAGGAGGTTTTGTAGGTAGGTTCTCTGGAGTAGTCTAAACAATATCTAGTCGTAGATGATAATAGTAAGTATATCACATTATGATACTCCCACCAAACCATGGTGTCGCCCATGCATATTGAACCACGGGATTTGGCTCGATCTGGCAATGTAGGAAAGGAGTCTGACTTCCCAGAGACAAGGCCGGGGTTCACAGGAAAAGACAAAGAATCGTCAGACTCAGCTTCCTCCCGATTCAGAGAAAACGCATTAACGACATAATAAAGCTCCAGTTTATCAAATTGAATCGAAACGAGATGAATGGCGTTCGTGAGGAAAGACTCGAGCCGGGGAGTGTCACTCCTATACCGCTGAATATGTCATGCCGGGTAGGGGCGGCGTCCTCTTCGCCCCGCGTGCGAAGTGGGAAGCGAGAACCATCTGCTTGTCGGTAATCACAAACCGTTTTTGTTGCACATTCGTAAGTCTTAAACTTGAAACGTAAGTCTTCCGAGGCGCTTTTCAGATGTGGTTTGGTTACGAAGTTTAAATGTTTGAAACTGTCGTGGTACAAAAAGAATGTCATGAAAACTTGAAGCGCTGCCTCGTACTGTAATAATCAAGTGCACGCTGCTGAGACTGATGAGCTGCCTTATAAGTAGTGTCTATGTCCATTCAATTGATTCAACGGCCTACCTGCCTTGGCGCCTAATTTACATGTGTAATTGAGGAAAGCCGTGGGTAGAACCCCAAGCCCGACCATCACGTCGCATAATCGAGTAAGACTTGTGGAAAAAAAGTCCAGCGAACAAGCAAGCTCGTAGATATCTCCAGAACTTCCAGGAGGCGCATCCAGCCGGTCCTGATTTTTATGCAGTTGCGTAATGATTTTTTTCTATTCGGAGGGTAAGGGACATTGGACTAATCTGATTTATAAGGTGCGGAAAAACGTGGGCCGGAGGTGTTAAGGGCGGCCCCGGTCTTGCCAAGTGAATTATTACGAAGAGGGAGCTCCGTCGACGACGACACGGGTTGGGTAATGTTGGCAAACGCATATGGCATACTGAACGCCTTCTGGTTCGATTAGTTTGCTAATCGTTTGTTTTAAAATATTCCGAGTCGGTTGTATAAAATAAACAACTCCGATAAAGGTGCGTAGTGTGTTTGTCTAGAACCTAACGCCTACTTTCTCTGACGTGCGTAGGCAGTGGCGGATCCAGAATTTGTAGATAGAGGGCAGGAAATCGTTGATAACCACAAAGTATGTTTCACGGGGCGGAACGCTTGGGAGTTGGCTGGCGAAGCCACCGGACGATGGTGAGGTGCAGCCGGCAGTAATGGTAGTAATGGTGGGATGCGGCCTCCACCTCCCTGAAAATTCAGCCCTTACGACAATGTTGTGATCCAAAGGCAATTAGCCAGCCGTCGCATATGTTTACTAGACGACTTTCCTTCTTGAATATGCTTCAACAAGAAATTTTCTTGTGCGAATGCATCCTCAGCTATTGCCGGGCGGTATATGACCTCACGATAATCTGGTGTATCTATGAATCTTTCTACAAGCTTTGTTTCTGATGTTACTGGGTTTCATGTTACTCCATGGATGTTACGTTGGTACATCACCATCATTAAATGGGATTGGCATTTGGCAGGGTTGGCATCTCACCATCTCTGAAGCCATCAGGGAAGGCCCCCTAATAATACTTTAGAGCTCTATTGCTTAGGAATTTAGCAACTTCAAGTTCAAAGTTTGCAAAATTTTGATTCAATTCAAAATTGTCTAGAGCTTTAGCCGGAAAAATACTTGCTCTTTCAATTTAATTATCATATTCAAATTTTAACATAATATGTTAATTGACAGTTTGTCTAGACATTTAGTCAAATGACGGATTTTGACAAAATGACTGGGACAACCTGTTAGCCTAACTACCATAAACATTCTGATGCAATTGAAGCATAATCACGGACTTTCTCTGGGCACCCCACTTTTTATAGGAAAGGATGCATATTTGCCAGACCCCTGCCCGTCATTTAGTTAAACGCCTAGTCATTTTACTATAGTAAAAATGCCTATTTATTTATAAATGCCTAGTTATTTGACTAAATGCCTAGGCAATCTGTCAAATGTGTGTTTTCTTCCAACAAAAACGAATATTAAATATTATTCCATTTAACAAATTTCCAATTTTAACAATAATTAAAATTGTCTAGTATTAGAAAATTTTAATTTATAAATTATTTTTTACCAATTTTAACAACCATTCCATAAATCATTTTATTGAAATGAGCGGAAATCAACTACAACTACAACAACAATAACAACAACTCACAATACTACAATACCACCACCATACTTGCAATTTTACATTACCAGTCATTCAATGAAATTCGGCGATTCAAAAAACTCCAGAATTGCAAGGGCTGAACGTGGAAATGCTAATTTACGTATTTGCAAAAAAATATTTTTCATTTTCCACCATCAGGATAGTCAAATTCCATCATAACTTAGTTGACACACATTCAAAGTCCTTCACAAAAATACCTAATGTTTCTATATAAAGAGGAGGCCACAAATGGGTTGTAAATAGGCCCGATGCGGGAAACAGCGATGGATTTTTCTGGGAGGCGATAAAAAAAAAGTTTTAATCGAGGATAAAACCCCAAAAAAGTGGTGAAAAGAACGAGGGGTGGGTGTGAAAAGGTGTGTAAATTAGACCACTTAGTGGAGGTTCCCGTAGCGACCCCGGAAACTGAGATGGAACACGAGAGGGAAGCTGGACACCTGTTGACCGAAAGACCACTTGTGAAAAACAAAACCTGCATGAGAGATAGAGAGAGATTCGGTAGTTGTACTCTGTCTCGGTCTAAGAAGAGGGTAGTGGAGGAGGGAGCAGGAAAAAAAAGTTTAAAAACCCACCAACAGGTGAAGCCCCCGATTAGCCTGTTTCAGAGGCGACAAACTGCCGGCCAGTTTCCTTCCTTAATGAATGGGAACCCTTAAAAACCCCGCAAAAAACATCTCCGGGGAAGGGGAGTTTTAAAAACACACTTTTAACCGGAGGCCTTTCATTTGGGGGCTTACGCGTGAAAAAAGGGTTTTTTTTTCTGGAGCCAAAGTTTTCAGCACGTAGGGAAACTGACGGATTAACGCTGTGGAAGAGCGTCGATGCCTCTAAATAGCTCTCCCCCTCAAAACCCTGTTTTTTAAAAAAAGGGATGAAAAAATAACGTGACAGAAAAACAATCCTAACTTCCTCCCCCCGAAACTGAGGGCTCTCTCGGTTGGTGGAGTTTTGTTTAAAGTGCAAACCACGTCATTTAAGATGAAGTTGGGTTTGGTTTCAAAAGGTGCGCCATGGTGAACTTTTGTGGACTAAATTCTTTTCTCGAAAACTATGTATGTTGAATGTATAAATTCATGCTTCAAGTCGAATGAGGGGGAAATAAGAGTACCTACAAGTCAAAATTGGTAAAATGTGTGCAAAAGGCTTGCGAGTTAGAAAATATCTCAAACTATCTATAGATTTGGTTTAGCTGAATTGCAGTAGATTGCCTATCAGTGTGTTTTTTGATGAGATTTGAATCAGATTGCTATTATGGGTTAAGACGAAGCTGATCTTGGATACAAACGCGCTGATTAGGTCTGTGAATAAGATATCTCAATTCAACGGCGAGGGTCCAAGGCCCTGGCTGAATATTGATATGAGGTTTTGAATATTCACTGGTTTACGCTGAGGTAGGTGTATGTTAGGGGTGCCATGTATGGCTTCTAGGTCCCTTGAACGGACCGGCCCGACTCGGTCCAAGGCATTCAAATTAGACTTTGATGCAAGATCTCCAGTCCCAGGGCTCATATCTCCCGGGGAAATGGATGGGGAGGGAGAGATTTATTTGACAACCATGTCAGAACCAGAGCCGATGTGTTGGGTATGGTCGTCCAAGGGGCGTCCGACGAGAGGTAGGAGGTGTGTATCCCATCACAATAAATTCACCATCAAACCCACGAGAAGTGGGAGAACTGTCGGAAACGCTCTCTAGAAGGGGCTCAACCTTAACACTCCAAGACTAGGAAATGGGAAGGGCTTTATGGGGGAGTACAGGGTTTGCTCGGCACATTGGGAGATGGAGGATATTCTCTCGTCCCTCTCCATAGCCCGTAGAACTGCCCTATTTCAGAAGGCTAGAGACATCCCTTCTCTGTTCTCCCCCTAACTCCCTCCACTCCCCCACAGGGGCCTCCAGGGTTCCATCAATGATGGACGTTCCTCCTACACTATTATGACCTCTGCCTCACCCTCCGCCTTCATTCCCTGTCACAATTCAACCTACCAACCTACAGGCCCTTTACGCACTCACACAGGGAACGCTCCAGTTTGAGCAAACTTGTACACTGTTAGCCGTGTTAACATCGGGGACTTGGACCATATCGCCCCACTTGAAATTCGAACTCGTCTCGATTGCATAAATATGCTATTACTACCCAAAAGCCCACAAAAGCTAACCACGGAAGGTTTGTGTTATCGGTATTTTGGTTAGATTTTCGAAAGTAATACTTATTTACAACAAAATACTCGAAAAAGTCGGAATTCTTCATCGGCTTGTTGTGAAGAGTACTGTCCCTCTAAGAATGTTGTTTATATAATAATATTATCGAGTTCGAATTTATAATGTAATATAATATTATAATAATATTATATAAACAAAAAATTCTTAGAGGGACAGTAGTCTTCACATACATAAAATATATATTATTTGTTTTGTTTTTTTCATATTATTTAAAAAAAATAACACCACTACACGTGGTCTTGCAGATACTCTTCAAAGGCCCCCTAAACGGGTTGTCAGGTCTTACAACATAAAAGACCCAACACTCGAAGTACCCCCTGCCGTGCGGCACTTGTTGACGGCTTGCGATTTCACACTGAGGGGGACAGCCACCAAGAATTCGATGGTGTGTGACGCGTGAAATGGTCCACTGAAGGATTATAAGTTAAGTGCTATTAGTGTTGACAGGCTGTTAACTAAAGGGATCATAAATTCTCAGCTTTAAGTCGAAAAAAGGGCCATTCGTCACGGATGCATTCTTAAGGCTTCATTTCAATAGCTTCGGGCTGCAACGGCACATTTTTATGGCAGCTAAATTTTGTATTAAATACATATAAATTTTATTGGAAAAACGTATTCTTCTTTCCTGTTTCCAAGAAATCGTTGCAAACAGGTCGTCTAAAGCAGTTGGTCTCTGAGGACTTGAGTTGGATTACCCGCTCGGGATTAAGGGGACATGCTGGATGAGATAATTTTTATGTATTTTATACTGATTTTTTTTTTGGGTTGAAACATTAAATTTTGTTCATCTTTATTCTTAGGCGTCAGAACATTAGATGGCACGAGACCTCGGGGACTGGGGTACGCGTCTCGGCCTCGTCAATTAAAATTTTCAAGGGTGCAGTCGCGGTTCTGGAGCAAGGCATTTCTGAAACGTTTCAAAGTAAAGTGCGGTGTCGGCTCCTGCCTCATTGTGAGTTTGAGTAAAATTCAGGTTTAAGAAGAGTATAAATTTGACACATACATAGCTGAAATTAGTCGGAGCGCTGATCAGCCTGGTTCGAATCCGGGGCCGAACACCAATGTTTGACCAAAAGTCAAACACGTGTTGTAATACCTGTCTTGTCGGCAGACAATTCACCTCTGAACGCAAGTTTATGTGAATCCTTTCTCTGGGGCAAGAATTTCTAAAGCTTCTCTAAGTACAGTGCGGGGTCGGCTCCTGCCCCACTTGTGAGAACATTTGGTTAACACAAAACAAACCCACTTTACTTTACTTTTACATACATAGCAATGGATTGAAGCAGTCGACACAATCGCCTGGGTTTTCACTGTGAACCTCAAGTCCTTCCCAGTACTTCCCATTTCTGGCTCGCCTAGTTTGGAGAGTTTGGACCTCAGGGTAAAACGCATTTAATTCCTAACCGTAAGCGCCAAAATAACTACCGTGGGGTAGGTACATGTTATCATTTGACACAGATTTTGTGAACAAGGGAAGAATAACAGGATCAAGAAATGATTGCAGCCTGACTAATTGTACATCAGAATGACAGTGAATCAATACTACTTCATGTGTCACTGTGGAGCTATACTTTTGAACCCTTGAGTGATCACAAATATCACGTTGGGACCAGAAATCAATCAATTTAATCGCTTTTTTTTCAATCGATAATTGCGGCTGCAGACACCGATGGCTGCTACGATAACTTTTTTCTCTCTTTTTTATTTACGTTTTCGGGCGAACGAAAAATTGCAGGGGGAGCCTGTGTCGAATGTTGATTGAGAGGCATCCACCAAATAAAAAGGGTCCTTCACCCTTCGTCTCTCTATCTCTCTCTCTCTCTCTCTCTCTGTCTGTTTTTTCTCTCTCGTCCATCTCCCCTTTTATATTGGGGGTTTTTAGCTGAAGGGCTAAGCGCATCACTGGCCCATCCGGCATTATCCAATCGATAGTGCGGCCCTTCAAAAACTGCGGATTGCACTTTCGGACAGGAAGTACGAATATTATTGATTGAAGCGACTTCAGGGGGTGACTGAACCGCTAAACGACGACGTATTTCATATTCACGACAGTAGTACCGATTCTGGCTTTGGTAATAAAGGTTATTGGTGGTTTACCGTCCGCCTGCCTCCTACGATCCTCCGCTCCGATCCATCTTCCTTACGCCCTTTCACACGCATCACTTCGGTTTCTTTTGGAGATTTTTATGGCCTTGTCTTCAGGAGGTCCCGATGGGCATCCTGCCTGTGCCACCCATTCTCTGAACATTCTGTGTAGTTCTTGCATCACTTGGCCGCTTGCCGTGCTAATTTATCACTTGAATCAACTTTTAGTCGCCTGGCCTCTCTTTTATCATGTCTTCTGGTTTATATCATTTCTTGCTGCTCCTGTATTCTTGCTTTCACCCCTAACTTCTTTTTCCATTTTCATTTTTTCTTGCTTCGCCACCTCCATTTGGTTCTGGAGTCATCTCCGCCAAGTTAGACCTATGGTAATCCCCTTCCCCTGTTCCTTCATCAGCTCTATTTTGTCCTCTTCATCCTCCCTGTTTTGGACCTGCGTCCATAGTCCGCCGTCTGCCTTCTCTTTTGGAATGCGCCTCTCCAAAAATCCTCGGATCTTGACAGGGTCCTTTGAATCCTGTTGGACCATACCTGATGTAGTTAGAGTCAGCTGTCGTCTGTAGTCTCTTCAGCTGTTAACATTTCTGGTCTCCAAGCTAAGCAATTCACCATATCGCCCAGCGCTGCCTCCGTCTGAGTGGTTTTCTTTCTAGCTGGTTTGTGTGCTCTAGATGTGGCACTACATGAAGTTTTGTCTTGCCTATTGTTCCTGGTCTCATCCTGTCTTGCCTCAGGCTCTACAGGAGCCCCCACCATCTCCACAGCATCTCCACGATTCCCTTCTCCTATAGGACGTATCCTCCACCCTTTCCTGGGTAGGGGCTCTTCTCTTTTCTCTGCATTTTCCGAATTTGGGCAATGCTGGCTTCGCCATTGCCAGTATGGAGAACAGTGTCGAATCAGAGCGCCTTCCGTGCTCCTTTTGGCGACAAGGACAACCTTTGGGTTGTCACACACAAAAATCGGCCTTTTTTGTTGTTGGCCATAAAACTCTGGCATATTTTTAATTCTATATAAATCCTATTTTTAATTATATTGAATTAAATGTATCCTTATTTATATTATGTTTTTAATTACCTACATTCTAACTTATTTAATTAGTTTATGACCTCTATTTTTATTTTTATTAATTATAAATTTACTTTTTTTAAATTTTAATTGGTGTTATAATATAACACCATATATTATATATAACAATTATTATAATTTAATTATTTAATTCTACATTTTTAATTCTAGCAGCCCAATAGCCATGTCCTACATTTATTCGGGTTTCGGTGGTGTTGTGTGTGTGTGTGTGTGTGTTGGGAGGGGGGGGGGGATGAAAGGGTGGCTGGCGTTCTTGAGGGGGTGAGTCTTCCTTCCGCGATCTTCTTCAGGAAACCACCCCTTGCAATTTCACCCTTAACACCCGCCGGCCTCCTGAGGGGAGCTCACCCTCTCAACTTGCCCTCTTAACTCGACCCTTTTCTTTTCTACCTGAGATTTTTTTCGTTTTGTTCTAATCAAAGGAATGAAGATGAGTGACGGTTTTAAAAAAGGGTTGATGATTTATTGTGTGTAGAGGAGCTTTTTTTTCCCCGTTTGTTGAGAGGGCCTTCCCACGTCGTGGCAAGTGTGTCCGTTGGTGCCATTGTGGGGGTGTCCGGTCATTAATTTAAGTTAAGCTCGCGAAAGGGGGTGATTCGAACGAGGGGTGGTGGTTCAGGGGTTGATCGGGGGAAGGAGAAACTCCCGGAGAGGGGTTGAAAAATTTTTCGCGAACCGGTCAGAAATTGGGGAGGAAAGCCGGGAAAGGGGGGAGGTGGGTCCGAGGGGGGATTTCGATCAGGGGTGGGCTTTCCAAAGCAGAAAGAGAGGCCCCGGGGTTGCGGGGAGGGGGATCGGAAGAGGGGATGATTTCGCAACGCACACTGACGTACCAACACTGCGACACACAAGGGCACCCTGGAGGCTGCGGGGGGGTACCGTTGGTCACGCGGGGGGTGGCGGTACGTGGGTGGGGGCCCGCGAAATTGCAGCTCCCGCTAGTAGCTAGAAATCTGCATCCCAGTGCAGTTGGAAGCGCGGGAGGCAGCACATCTGAGAAGCGGACACCCTTCAGGAGTTGATCATCTCACCCCGGTAGGCTTTTTTCCACCCCCACCCTTTAAAAAAAACCTCAAAAATTCATCCCTTATTTTATTTTTTTAAATTAAAAATTCTTTTTTTTAATGTTTTTAAATTTTTGTTATTCCCATCAGACATGCAAAAACAAACCCTCCCCCAAATTTTTGTTATCAAAATGGACACATCCCGGGCGAACAAAGTTTCACACAATCCCACAAAATTCAACTTTTATCATCTCTTCCACCTCTCGCTATTCGTTATATCAATTCTTAAATACTCCAATCAACAGGCCCCTCCTTTCGGCATTTGTTGTTGACTTACGCACATGGCCTCTCATCTTTGACATTTCTAACTCAGTGCCTCCCCCGATGGATTAAGCCTACTAACACTCCTTACAAGCGAATTGTGGACATTTTATCTCTCCATCAACTGTGCCAAGTTTGTGAAAACGGGTTAAAAAGTCAATCTGACTTGCTGTGCGGTTATAACTGACCGTCAACCGGTAATGGAATTTATACATTTCCGTCAACTCCTTCTGCGCTGAAGGTGCACCTGAATTTTCAAAACCGAAACAAATCAGTGATGTACTTAAACACCAAGTGTGTGAAATCGTGCATGGCTGCCCCATTCGTCCAGGATGTGTCAAAAAACGTTGTCCTCAAATAGTGAAGTTTATTGATCAAAACCTCTTAGGAAAAATCATATCTCTGTTACAAAATTGGAATTTTGTGTTCGCAGGTGCCGCGATGGAGCGCCCGCGGGCTTAGTGCGTTTAGGGACAAACCAGCCCCAGTGCTAGGGACTCAACCTCCGGGAGGATTTTTCCACAAAAACTCAGAAGAAAAGTTTACAAAAAAAACAAAACCTCGGTTTGAATTTTTATTTTATTTTTTTCCGTTCCCCCTTCCCTTTTTCTCTTCCCCCTTTCCAAAAAAACCGGGACAGTTTTTTTTCCGCAAGTCAGAATGACCGGGCCGGGACAAATGTAGCGCTTTCCCCAAGCTTGACTATTCCTTTTTCGAAAGAAAAACCCCCAAACTTGGTTCTGCTCCGCAGGGAAACGGATTTTCCCTGCCAGCGGACACCCCCAGGCCAATAATTGGCCTTAATTCTTCACATGCTCTAGTCTAGTAACAAAAAATCCCCTACAGGCTCCATTCCCTTTCCCTGTTACAAATCCCTCCCAACCAAACCACAAGTTAACAAACGGGCCCGTTACCGAGACGATATACTTTTCCAAAAACGGTTATCCTTCCACAAAGATTCAAAAACATCCAAAATATATATAATTAATTTTATATATTAACCCCCTAAATTATTTATTAAAAACTATATATAATATATATTAAAAACCCTTGTTAAAATTCAAAAAGAGACCTCAACGAAAAAAAAGCTAAATTCTAAATCGGGAACTATTGACAAAAAGTTCTTTTTTCGACGGGTATTGCGTGCGTTCTCAACGACTCAACCAATAATAATTGGGAACGTAGCGTTGTAAAAATTAGTGATCTTTCAAAAGTTAAACTATTTGGTAAAGATTTTTGAAGATATTCCTCATGTGCCTATTATTATTATGATTATTATATTTTAGAAAGAGGGACTGTTTGTTATTCTTGGACATTTGAATAATTTTATCGACAAAAAAAGAAAGTTTTTTTAATATATAATATAAAAATTGTGGTTATTTTTTCCTTTTTTTTGTTCTCTCTCTTTTTTCCTAGACGTCCAAAAAAATCGTCAAAAGTCGTCTGATAGTAATTCGTGGCCTATTAAACCTTATTAAAAAAATAAATAAATTTTATATCTTGTGGAAAAAAATCGAAATGTATTTTAAGGATTTGTAACATCAAAAATTATATATTAGCGCTAAGGCAAAAAAGAAAATTAGGCGTTAGATAGTTTTTATTGTTTTTATCGCGGTCGAAAACTTGTGATACAAAATGGTTGTGATATTTTTATAAGAAAGACTGGGCTTTAATAATTATTAGTCGTCGTAAAATTTACGAACGGTTAAAAAACGCACGGTGCGGCCATTATTTTGGAGATCTGCCTGCTTCATTATAATCCGCCCGAGTCGTCGCTTCTCAGAGTTCAAGGTAAGCCAAAATTTTTCTACTTATATTGAAGTTGTGTGAGTTTGAGAAAATCAAACTTGGTGGCAATCGTGCGAAAAATGTGGATACCTTATTCTCAGGTAACTCTATTCATTATACTTGTTTCAATTTGCTATTTTGTTTTTGAGATATTTTCTCATTTGTTGTGTCATCAAGTAACTCTGAGACTGTCCCTTTCTTGTAATTCCATTGCATCGAGTTTTTACCTATTATAGTGTGCGATCAAACAATAGACATAACCCAAACCTACGGGCGTCACTACAATCCAAGCTACTTTACATACTGACGCCATATTGGACTCCCCACTTGTTCTGAAAACTATTCATTCTTTAATACCTAACAGTTACTATATATAGGTGATGGAGTTTATCAAACCGGTTTCAATTTTAGCTAATTCTTAATTATTTATTGGTTCTCTTTACGCCTCACTTTTTATTACCCCAAATACAATTAATTAGCGGGATCACTGATGCTTTTGCGTCACTACCCCAGCAACTTCTTTTAAATTCTCCATTAAATGAAGATTTTAAATTTTATAACCCTTTAATTCGCAATATTATTTTTGAATTAAATTAATATTTGTAATATTAAATATTACAAGTCAGGTTTTGTTATTGATCAATTTTGTTTTTGGCACCTGACTTTTCAAAAAAGATTTTTTTCTCCAAATACTTAAACGTAGTTAATCAATGTTCAGGTTATTACTTCGGATTAAAGCACGAATCTTAATTATCCTATTTCTTAGCGTTTGTGTATGCTGACCACGTTTAGCGTTCTTCCTTTAAAAATAATTTTTCCAGTCAGCTGACCAGGTGTCACGAACTTTGAAAATAGCCTGAGTCCCCCGTCCGCGTGTAGGTCTCGCCTGAGATGACTTTAATGCCCGAAGACGTAAGAAGCGGAACAGGTTTAGTGGGAGCTTTTCGACTTCTGGATAATTTTATTTCAGTCTTCAAGAAAATATTCCACCACACGGCGCACTATGGGTCGTATTCACCCAAGGTGAATTTGAGTGCAATTTTTACTAATGTAAACCATTGGTTTACGGGAACCTCCATAAAATAACGCGAAAAATTCCTTGACCCCCAGCCAAAAGACATATCCTTGTCAAAAATTAAGATGAACCGCCACACCTTTCCCCTAGTATTGTCTTTCGTTTTTCGACTTCCCCAAATATTGTAGTTTGTTTCATTCGCACTGAGGTTTTCACATCACTCCTGTACTCCTTTTCCCAATTTCCCTAGAACCAACCTGATTAAGACCAGATGCAGGTTTTCACAAAGACGATACCTGGAGACTAGATTGACATTAAGAAGTCGAAAAATTGTGTAGTCTAATTTTGATATTTAATATCGATCAGAAAAGGGTATGCTTCATAATTTCGACATTTTATTTAGACCTATTTTTTGGAAATTTCGATTTGCTCTTCATCTGTTCTTTGTGCCTTCTCAATTTGTTACTTCGTCTTATGATGACATAATGAACATTTTGGTGGTTCGAAGAAGTGGAATGTCCATCTGCCGTCCAGTGAAATTCGGAGGATAGAATTTTTTTCAAATTTGAAATGTTGGCCGATTACTTCTCTCTTCTTCTTTTTCATTCACTAGATACTGGTGAGTATCTCTCACCTTCCTCTATTTCTTTCAATTTCCGTAAACCCGACCGCACTGCAAGTTTTGATAGACGTGGTGATTAGATTGACATCCAGGTCGTCAACATTGGTTTTTCTCTCTCTCTCTCTCTCTCTCTCTCTCTCTCTCTCTCTCTCTCTCTCTCTCTCTCTCTCTCTCTCGTTATTCATTCATTCATTCATTCTCTCTCTGGCCCATCGGAGGCGACGGCAAACGGTTGACGAACATTAGGGATTTCACCTTTAAAAATTCACAAGCCACGAATCCGACTCGTTATGACAAAATACTTCCAACACAATTCATAATAATTATGAATTGTGTTGGAGGTCTTTTTTCATAGCGGTTATTAAAATTTAATATTGTCGTGGAAAGAAATAAACGCTGGAACCATCCCAAAATCGGTCGGCCGACCCGTTTACCAAAATTCATAATTATTATGAATTGTGTTGGAGATATTTTGTCAAAACGGTCAACGGTAAAATTTAATAACATTATTTAATAATGTCATGGAAAAAAAACCGGCTCTTTTCTTAAACTGCGCATTTTTTGGGGGTTTTTTGGGGAGTATTTGGGGCAACTTCTAAAAATCGATTCTTTTTGACAAATACTTCTTGGTAGACGTTGACGGGAACTGATGTCCAATCTACGGATTTCCTCTCTCTAGATTCGTATTTCCTGTCCAGGAGCGATCCATCTGCCGATATAACGGCCTTGTCACACACGGGATATTGTTCATCTGTCTAAGGTTTCGATTAGAATTCCAAGCGATTATGGATCACGGAGCACCGCCCTCCTAAGACATATAGCCACCCTGGACTTGAGAGGTCCTCGACCATAGGAGCTAATTCCTTGCCACATTAATCTTCATGTTGTTAAGGGATAACGGGAGACCGGTTGAAGGGTCTACAGATATGGGACCTGTAGAATATCGGGTTTCCCTCGAAATTATACCTCCTCCCATCGCGACACCCACCTTCATTGGCAACGTGATTGCCACATGTATATAGTTTGATCTTGGGGCAGTTTAGATGAACCTAGGTCTCGGCAGAGTTATGATCAGAATTATACAAACCCACGTACCCATCTTCAGACATTCATTGCATCAATTATGAATCGATTTTATTGTTTCTTGTGAACGTCTCTCACATTACTTTAATTTCCTCCTCTGTCCGCATTTCAGAGGAAGATGCCGTGAGAACACGGTATAACTACCAAACACGACGACCGGTTTCTTGCTAACAAAGTGTACAGTGTTGAGTGGCCACCCTCAGACCGGTCTGCCCTCGTCCCTGTCTGGTAGGGTGTCTTCTTCCTCTTGTCTCGCAATTGGGGTTGAACATCCTCTTGAGGATTTATGGAGCTTTTTTGCACCACAGTGGTTCGAAGGAGAAATCCGAGCTGAGCTTATAAGAGCTCGTATCTTATCGAACAATTTGTTTTCCGTCATTCTCTCACTAACTCTCTCTTCCCTTATGCCTCCTCAAATCTATCTATTTTTCCTTTAAATCCCATTCAGACTGATTTCCACGTGATATAACTGTCTCTAAACCGGCATGAGTTGACCCGGTCAGTTCCTACACGCCTTGCACGGTGCGCCTCGGGGCCGCTTGGTCGGGGGTGGAGAGCCATCTAGGTAAGGTCGGAGGGATGGAGGCATGATCGATTGATGCCTTCGTACACCCATCAACACATCCCCACGCATGGTCTTCCGATTCTCGCCCTTCTCGGATGGAATTTTGACCGGTTCCCACGTCCGAGGGGGGGGGGGGGGGGGGGGGGTGGGGGGGGGGGGGGTATGCGATGGCTTGATTTTGGGTACGGTGCTTGGAGCAGATGGCCAGGATGAAAAATACAGAGCTGCGTAACAGTGCAGGCGATATGTGTTATTCCCTAGCAGTTGTTTCTCGAGCTCAGTTATTCGGTCAGGAATGCTTAAAGCACCCCACTGCTACGTCTCACAGAGGCCGACAAAACACGACTGCTGGTTGTCTTTCTTGTCACGACTCAAGTCCTTCAAGGCGAACGCATCTCAGGTCCAATTTACACATTTTGGTTTATTATTCCTGGAATAATACACCTAAGTATTTGCGACGGGTCGAAAATTCTGATCGGCCTCAAAATTTGACATTATTCGTTTCAACAGGTCTAGATTCCAAAACCGAAATGTCCGTCCGCCGTCCGGGCCATTTCGGGCAGTAGGATTTTTATTTTATTTTTTTTTTTTTTCAAATCTGAAATTATGACAAATTACTTGGGTCACCATATATTTGTGCCCGCAAGGTTTTCAGTCCGATCGTTCAAACCCGTGGGGCGCTATGGGGCTAAAATAGGGCTACGGGACGGTTTTTGAAGGGTTTCAGCTATGGGTTCGAGTTAGGTGCCGTTTTCGAAGTATTTTTGGAGGTCCCTGAACGATCCGATTTCACTGTGGGGAGCTATGGGGCTACAAATGGGATTTCTGAAGAATCCTAGGAGGTCCAATATTTTCCAACTGAAAAAAAAAAAAAAAAATTGAAAACTTTTTTTTTTCAAATTTGTTTTTATTGACTCAGAATTATCTAGTTTTCGCACATTTAGGTTACATCAACCTAACCTACATCAAAGAATAATAAACCCTTGAGTAAAATTTGCAGCTTTAAAATATATATATATATATTAAAATAAGCCCTGCGCCAGGATTCTGGTATTCTCTTGCCATTTCTAGTCCGATTTGGCATTAGCAAAACAGATTCCTCATCAATCATTCATCCATTAATACCTGCGACAGCTCCGATTTTCGTGGACAAAACCACTGGAAATAAATACTTCACGTCCGGCCTCAATAAATAAATAAATAAATACTCAAGGCGTTTCCGGCCTCCAACTCTTCTTGTAGACCCAGGACTCAACGTCTTATTCTCGTAATATAAGGACTCAGACCTTGCACCTTCCTGCAAAACGACAACCGTGGTTTTAGGAACAAACATGTCCCAGCTGGTGAATTTAGGAACACTTTTTAGGTAAACTGATTTCACCCAAAATAGATCTGGATCTCGTACATGCCCTTCGCGCACTGATAATAGGCCGCTTCTATAGCTTTATCAGCTGAATGCAAACTCTGTACAGTTCTTGATCAATTCATAAAACCTACGATGAATTATTCTCTTCTATGCCTCTACTAACTTGGAAATTTGGTCTAAATTGTATTTTCTCAGTACTCCGGCCCTTTGCGTACTGCCCATGGAATCCCCGCCTACCGGTCAGGCGTCCTACCCTGGTCTAGTTACGTAGTTACATCTCATAGAATTGCTAATGTGGTGCTGGTGCTGTTGACTCGTTAACTGTTCCAACCCAAGGTTTCACCTCCCGCTCGTGGTGCAACCCTGAACACTTTGTCCAAAGGGAGTTTGTGTGCTAGGGGTCTCCGTGTGATTCTGGTGTTTCCAAAGAACAAAAAAGGGGCTCCTCAATCCGTCAACCAAGGGTTGGCGTCTTTGGGAACGCCACGGTTTTCCCGCATCAACATTTCAGGGCAGTTTGCGTACAACACCCGAATATACCATTCGAAATTGTTCATTTTCGGTTGACAACCCATTCAACGACTTCGTAGAGCATTTGACTGGAAGAGGGGCACGATCTGGGCTGATAATTTCCCTTTTCAGCCAACAGCCTCCACGTCTTCAAATAGCGAATTCACCACCCCATTGTGTGTTGACAGAAAACGGACAAAGAAAACCTAGGCACTTCCACCCCGGGTGACAACGGCCCCCAATCAGAGAAACCATCTCAGTTCCATCTTTCCTGCGCTCGCAACATTCTCTAATCGGGCAATCTCGACTATTTGCCCCTATTCCCTAGCCTAGGTCAACGACCCCCGATCGCTACCGCAAATGCTCTGCAATATTTAAGGCCACCGGCTGAGTTATTGATGAAAGGCACAAACATTAACTCCCTGGCCTTCCTCAAACCTGCTCGTATCTTTGGTGTCATCTCGCATCCGGTTCCTTTTGATGGTTTTCAATTCCACCCTTATTTCCTACCCCCTCGAAACTTCTGGTTACTACCCCCACTTCCCCTTTGAATGAAAAAAATCTGAATAGGTAACAGGTTTTTTTTCACTGTTAGCATTCCTCTACAACAGCTGATCTGAGAGTTCTACCTATCTTGGAGTCTCCCACGCAGCTTTTATCTTTTCTAATTGTCTGGTTATTTATTCAACAAAAGTTAGCTCATGGAATTTTAAATGCCAATGGAAATGTTCTATTGCTTATTTTTCAATCACTGTTTTCTTTCGACACTCTTTGGTTACCGACATCATGGTGACCATGTCATCAATTTTTACCTTCCGATTTGAAACCCAGCCTATTTTCTAATCGAAGGGTGTGTTTTCACTTGGTTATTAATCGAACAGTTAGGAGCGCTGCTTCAGATTTTTTGGTTGGGAGGGTAATCAATTTGTCAACGTGAATCGATTGGTGAGATAAGTAGCAGTCTGAAACCGCTTGATGAGCAAAACGCTGCAAATTTTACACAAGGGTTTATTATTCTTTGATATAGGTTACTTGTACAGAAATTTAATTCTGTCAATGAAAAAAATTAAAAAATTTTTTTTGGATTTTTATATTTCAAAAAAAAATTTTTGGGGGGGATTTTTTTTCAAAAATGTTTTTTTCAAAAATTATGTATTTTTTACTCGAAAAACATTTAACCTCCTGGGATTCTTCAAAAATCCCATTTTTAGCCCCATGAAAGCCCTATACATCGCGACAGTGAAATCGGATCGTCTCGGGACCCCCAAAAATGGATTCCACGTCCAAAAATACTTCGAAAACGACACCTAACTCGATCGCATACCCCAAAGCCTTCAAAAAAACCCACCCGTAGCCCCATTATAGCCCCATAGCGCCCCACGAATTTGGGCGATCGGGCTGAAAACCTTGCGGGCACAACTAGATGGTAAACCAAGTATTTTGCCAAAATTTCAGATTTTAAAAAAAATTCCTACTGCCCAAAACGGCCTGGACGGCGGACGGCGTACGGCGGACGTTTTTTTTCGGATTTTGAATGTAGACCTCTTGAAACGGATAATGTCAAATTTTGAGGCCGATCGGAGTCGTCGACCCCCGTCGCGAAAACATAGGTGTATTATTCCAAGAATAATAAACCAAAAGGGCCCAAGAATAATAAACCCCTTGAGTGGTTAAAAAAATTGGGTTTTTACTCTTCTCAAAAATTGTAAAATTTCAGATAGCTCTATATCAGTGGAACACTTCGGAAAGGGAAGAAAACTTTGCAAATTTTATCCAAGGGTTTATTAGTCTTTTGTGAAAAAATAATATCTATTAGTAAAAGTCCATAAGAATCATCATTTTCAAAAATTAAAAATTGTTCATACTGTACTCCCGCTTGACGTTACGACAGTATGGACCATACTGTATGGTATACCATTATCTATAGATAAGGGGCCCCCACGATTTAATTCTAGATTCCGGTTCGATAGGGCTTCGAAACGGCACTTCATTCGACCTCCTTGCCAGAGTCTGACGAAAGCCACATTTGAAGCCCCGCAGAGCATCACTGATTAAGCGATCGGGCTGATACTACTAGATGGAGGTGCTTTGAAATTCTGCTGCAAAATGATAGATCTATGTGTAGGTTTTGCTTTTAATAGTTTCACAACACATAATTATTTAAAACCCAGGGCGTCTAGAAAACCTCTGCAGTTTGAAACTCTAACCTTCAAAAATTGGGGCCTGATCGTGCACCCAGGAGAAGTGTAATGAACTTTCGTTATTGGGTTGTCTCGTTACTCAATTCGGTGCCCGCTTGTGCCGCGTGAAGGGACGAATTCAACCCTTTCAATCCCCCTCGACCAAAAAAAAGCACATTTTTCCTCTCCCTAGTCCGGATATGGAGATGGCCTTTTTTGTCAATCAAAACAGAAACTGTCCATTTTTATCAATTGCTTTTTTTTTTCGTCTCGATTGCTGCGATCGCAAGGGGTGCATGTTCCGCCACGCATCAGTGATTTGCAACAATAAAACCTAATCACTTACAGGATGAGAGTTATTGTGGAGTCCACTGAGGGCTGCGTTGAAAAATTTTGATTTAAATCATTTACTTCCGTAATGGGGATCTTTGGGAGGTCAGACATTTTTTTTCGACCTTAGGTATTTGGATTCATCTCTCTCAAAGCCCCATTACACCGAATTTCAGCAATGGAATTTGCAATAAGGGAACCATAATAGAAGAACGACCTATAATAGGTCAGCTTTTCAAATACGGAAAGTCCGTCCGCCGTTCGAACCGTTTTGAGCAGTATGATTTTTTTTTTTAATCTGAAATTCCGACAAAATATTCCTTTTACTGTCTAGTTGTGCCCGCAAGGTTTTCATCCCGATCGCCCAAACCCGTGGGGCGCTATGGGGCTAAAATGGGGCTACGGGTGGGGTTTTCGAAGGTTTTCGGCTATGGGGTCGAGTTAGGTGTCGTTTTCGAAGTATTTTTTAACGTATAATTCATTTTTGGGGGTCTCAGACCGATCCGATTTCATCGTGGGGATCTATGGAGCTGTCATGGGGCTACCAATGGGATTTTTGAAGGATCCCAGGGGGTCAACTAAGGTGTCGTTTTCCGAGTTATTTTGGACGCAAAATCCAAAAAAAAAATTTCGAGGTCCCACATCTTTCCGAACACTGTACGGAAAAAAATTGTCAATAATATTTTCCTAATGGCACAGAATTAATATAAATATTAGTGCAAATTTGCACGATTGACCTATATCAAAGAATAATAAACCCTTGTGTAGAATTTGCAACGGGGGTTTTTTTTTTCTATTTAGAACGTGGCCAAAACGGGACCGATAAATGTGTCGGAACGTTCCCCTATTCCAGGACGTCTGCGTGAGCTCTAAATCATCCTAACGACCACCAAAATGGTTCGCCACAGATTGCGAACGACGAGAACGTGTTTGCGGGGGTTTTTAAACTGGTTTTCAACCGAATTGACCCCCGCCCCGGATAATAGCTGAATCCGGTCATAACGCTAATGAAGTTCATCTCCCTCCTCTTCATTCCAACCCGCCCAGTGCTCGTCCGTACCCGATTAAAATCCCGTGATTTTTCACCCACGCCAGAGAGAAAGGAAATTTCATTATCTACTGTGAGGAGGAGGGGGAGGGGAGCATTATGAGGTAAAAATCCCGCGGTTTTTCCATAGGGGTGGGAGGTGTTCGATTGTCAATGAACCGAAGCTATTTACCTAACCGCCTCGCCTAATTTCATAGAGGTCGCTTTTTAGCCCCAGATTAGGTTTTCCCGCTCCCCCCCCCCCCCCCCCCCCCCCCAACCTCACCTACTGCTTTACGACCAGGGGAATTTTTAATGGCGATGATAAGCTCGCTTTTTCAATTATCCGACAGGGGGCCCACTTCGGGCTTTCACCGTTTTTTAAGTAGGCTCTGTTAAAAGGTCGGCTTTTTAATGGACGAACGCGGCCGCTGATGAATGCAACAGGCCCGGAAATTTACCGGACTTACCCCGTCGCTGTATTCATATAATGAAAATTCAATGAACAGCCGAATTGGTGAATGCAATGGGTTTACGATTCAGCCTGTTTTTGCGACGGGGGTCCAAAATTATGACCGAAAAAATTTTTCCTTATGTGTTTCATGATGATTCCGAGAAAGAAGAGTTCCATTTGCCGTGAACGATTTGGGTCAGTAGCCATTTTTGGTGGGTACTGTTGTTACGAACCAGAAACTGTACATCATCTACAGTTTCTATAGAAACGTATACGTGGATGCAACGATTCTAGTTCTGAATATGACATTCGAAATAATATTTCGTTTATTATAATGAGTTTGTCTTTAATACTCCCCTCACTGAAGAGATTCAATTTGTTAAGGGGTCTTTACACGAACAATTTTTCCCTGCAATATTTGCGTGCGAGAAGTGTTGCTCAGATTTAGTGTCGCTCGTGTAAAATTTACATTTAATGTGACATAACATGCAACACAATGCAATAATTATTATTCTCGCCCTGAAAAAATTGCAAGCAATAACTGCCGAGTGTTGGCCAACATTTTTGGGTCCACACACGCTCCCGGAAGGTGGTGCGTTGTGTTGGAAGTGAAGTCCAAAGGGTTCGGAAAATTAACTGCAATTTTTTATTGTACAACACAACGCAATTATTGCATCGCTACATGTTGATGCAACACGAGGCGATTTTTCACCGCAATTATTGCCTTGTGGTGCGTGCAATCTTTTCGAATTTGTGCAATTATTGCAGGGAAAAATTGCACGTGTGAAGGCACCTGTAATTTCGTTGAACGCCTACAAAATTAAATACATGGAATGAAAAGAAAATTTTACATAATATGTAAACTTTACTTACTTAATATTATTAAATAAGTAAGTTACATTTTCTGTTTGATTTTGAGTGGTTATTTTCGTAATGGTATTTAGTAATCTTATTGAGGGATCTCCGTACGGGAAATTCTGCCAGAAAAAGAGCTAGACATAGGTAGCCCTATTAGGGAGAAATTAGTTCGATGTGAACGCTTTTTTTATGTAGGAGTGAGAGCCGAGTTTCCGTTACGATTGAGCGATTTAAACAAAAAGTTATCGACGACCGTCAATTAGTTGGACAATAATTTGACAGCAGCATGGTAGGTTACCTCCTCAATTTGTTCAATACATCGAATGATTTCAACTGGATTGTTGTTTGGGTCAATGTGTATTGGATGTTAGCCATGCGATGCACTTCGTCTCTGAATCCGCGGAAAAGCGGGATACGCAAAGGCCGGCTATCGATTGTGCCGTCTGATGTCGTTGTGGTGGGGTGGGGGTTAAGTTGAAGGTGGACGGCGGTCAGAGGCCGCCCTGGCGAGGGGAATTTCGTAGAGGATTGAGGGTGAGGAGGAAAATCCGCGGGGGAAACGGCCGGGAAGAGGGACTCCGCCTCCTGACTCGAGAAAACTCCTCGTTCCCGACCGTACAAGTCTCTTTTTTCCGACACTGTTCGCTGGTGCTCTCAGCACCAGCTGATTCTCATGTCCGCTGACCAGGTGATTCACGCTGTTGTCTACTCCCGGGACAATCGAACTTTAAATCAGGGGTTCCACCTTTTTCTTCCATTTTCTTCCTTCCAACTTGAACAGTTCAATTACTGATGCATCTGACCCTCTTAGCCAAATTACTTTAAACATTTTATCTCCAGTTTATTGATATTTTTTCCTATTGATAAAAAAATACTTGACAAATTTAAAACCTTTGCGGTTGGTGAAGTGAATAATCTTGATGTCATTTCTCATCAAAATTTTATCAAACATCTCTTTGACCCCCAAAACAAGTTTTCATCTATGTCGAACCGTGAGAAACCGATGTCAACCACTTAGGAAATTCCTGTTCCAGTGTGTCCACTGATCACGTGACGCACGCTGTTAACACCTCGCGGAATTCAATTAATTATTTCATTTATTGAAAACTTTAAACGGTACGCTTTTCTCACATCGGCTAAACCCATACTTGCATTTGCAGACATGCCTGACTGACACGTCACCTAGCCGGGTTGTGCCGAACCGTTAAATTCGAGACAATTCGTGCCGGAACACGCTTAATTCTAGCCCTTCTCCTGGCAAGAGAAATTATTATTTTGTAAGTATATATATTATAGACATTACGTATATAATATATATATTTAAAAGAGGCTCACCAATGAAAGTAGTAGGTATTATACTACTATGATAGTAGTGTAATACTACTTTCATTGGTGAGCCTCTAAGACGTTTGCAAAAACACTCAAATAGTTCATCGCCCTACTTCATGAATTTCCAGAGTAAAAAAATCAAAATAATCAGCTTGCAGACTCGTCTGCAACCACAGGAGACCATTTTCATGTCTTCGTATTATTATTCACCTTATTGTGTTTGTTGTTGACCAGGAGACGCTACCTAGTTACCTACAAATTTTCTTGATGCGATATCATTACACTAAAAGTTTACTGGTTGTCACGGGTTTCGGTAACGCTTCAAAAAGTAACACTTTTAGTTTATAGGTTGCCATGGGTTTCGGTAACACTTTTAGTTTACGGGTTGCCACGGGTTTCGGTAACGCTTTTTTCGGTTGTGTGCCAAAGTAAAGACATGAAAATGTCAAAAAAGCACAGAGATACACCATGCCAGGTTCATGTATACTTAAGTCTAATGACAGCGGTACACCATTCCAGGACTCTTCAATGTTGAATAACGCTACACACACAAACACAACACAACACCAGCACCATCACAAAATCTTCGCGATAGTCGTTACCTAGGTATATTATTCATAAACTTTGCAGTTTTTTAATTTCGGAGACTTCAATTTGCGAACCACAAAATTTATTGAATGTTTTGTCATGCAATGAAAATTTTGGGCGTTGAACGGCCTTAACAATTTTTACCTTACACTTTTTTTTTATCTTGACAGTACCTACTCGAGTAAGACAGTTATTGTTGATGATGATGTTGACCGTTTCAATGAATGTGGGTGGAAAGTTGTTGACCGACCCTCAACAACGGCTCACTCCCAGCTCCTCCGGGTTATCAATTAGTAAATAATCTTAGAGGTCAACTCCTCTGGAATGATACAAACTGAGATAAGAGAAGTGACCATCTCCTCTGTCCGTTGAGCAGGTCAGTTGCCGTTTTCCTGCCGCTTAAATAAGTGATGGATGCCCATAAATGCGCATGGAAGTGGAGGTGTTCTCAAGAAAGTGCGATGACCACTGATGAAAACGTGGTACGTTTTGCAAAATCTGCTTATCTGATTATCTAGTGGACAACTACATAATATGCGGCATATAATTGCGGCATCAGAATCTATTATATTATAATAGATTCTGATGCCGCAATTCCTCCACATTTGTGGGCAGCCGCAGAAGTATCATCTCAACGAACCACTAACAGTTGCGAAGCCTTCCATTCAAAATTTAATGGCCAATTTTCATCACCAAAATCTCCCAAAGTTCTCCAAAATCAAAATTTCCACTCACGTTTTGCGTTTCAGAGCCTCCTGAATTATAACTAGGTAATTTCCTTGCCACAGCCATAACTCCCACAATTTTGATTGGATTTCAATCAAATTTTCAGGAATAGTGTGGGTTTAGCCCTAGATGGTCCCCTATCAGTTTACTCACGATTGCATCAGTGGTACTCCCTGCGCATGCGCAAACGTAATTTTCTTGTTACAGTCACAACTACGTTTATTTTGAACCTGGCACGAGGAAGCTCATGTGCCATTGCATTGGCAGTGTATTATTTCTCCCGTATTCCTTGCGGAGGAGTTGACTATCTCATTTTCAGGTAGAAAAAGTACCGGAGGAGTTGGTAAGAAGTAATTACGGCGGAGGAGTTGGGATACATCCCGGAGGAGTTGGGATACATCCCGGAGGAGTTGGCCATTCCCCTCAACAACTTTCCACCCACACCACCAGTAGTGTTTGTGAGACGCATTACGCGTTCCTAGGCTCATGTCCTAGCATTGTATTGTTCACCCAATACGGCACCTCCCAAATTAGTGATAGTAAATCTTTTATTTTATTCATATAAACAAATATTATGCTCTTGATTACATTCAAAGATCTGCTTCCAAAAGAAATCCGGGGGTAGAATTCGGCTCTAAAACCCGTCAAAACTAGCAAAAATTTAATGTAAAGAACGATATCCAACAGGTGTTGCCAATGCCTTCAACTATTATCAAAATGCTAACCAACTAATTAGAGGAAGTCGCCTAAAAAGTTACCGTATGCTGAGAGCTACCTGCCAGGATATGACTTCCAAAGCTCGTATTTGCAACGCTATGCATTTTTAACTAGCTAATTATAAGTCGATCAAGTACGATATTCTCTTAAAGAAACCGCTAGAATATTAAGAATGAGTCATTCATGTGTGATGGTGAGATGCGGCCGGCTTAGTTAATTGACATTTTTAATGATGGTCAGGTGCGGCCCCTCTACCTCCGTGAAACTTCATGCCTTATTAGGACATTATTGTAGTCCAAAGGCAATAAGCGGTAGGAGTAGGGCTTACTTTATCTTTTACCGGTTTTTTCCCCATTTTGAAATCACTACTCCCACTCCACATAATAACAAAAACATCCCTATTTAACTAACAGCCACAACATCGGAAAAGCTCAAAGAAGCCAGTGGAGGTAAATGAAATCTTTCGAACTTATTAAAATTTCGATTCCAATTCCAACAAATTAAGTTGACGGATTACGTGTTGCATTTCACCTGAGGCACCATTTCCGTCACTCATTTGAGCACAGCATTCAGCTTCGAACAATTTCGAACGCACTATTGAGTCGAGTTAATGTCGTTTCGAAGTGTTTGGACGTGATTTTTTTCTTGTATCCGATTTAACGAATTTCGACAAGTCTCGATGCGATACCGGATTCAGCCTACCTCCTCGTGTTGTCTCATGGATCATGCTAAAGGGCTGATTTCCCGGATTATCCCGCCAAACTTGCAGGCCGCATCTCACCATATCTCGGTCACCGAGACTCGGTGGGCCCTTTCGGCCGCACCTCACCATCATTAAAAAGGATTGGGCCGCACCTCACCTTCTCCGATTCCACCTGCTGACCAGGATCCATAATAATAATTATTTGTATTGTTATAATTATTATAACAATTATTGTTATAGTATTATTGTAGTAGGGGAATGATGATTCCTGGTCCGGATGACCACTGAGGTGTTACGAAGGTTGTTTACTGGTCTGAGACCGTAAGACAATTGTCAACTCACAGCCTAATCAGTGGGAGCGTCGGCTGCAGTGAGAATGTCTACCAAACATAAACGTAACTTAGTATCGCCAGTATCGAAGCCTGTATCCAACATGCAACTTATTTACAGAATTTGAATTTAATGCAAGGGGACACGTGGACCTTCAACTGGGGATTAAAAGGCCTTAGGCCTGGAGGTCGGGTGAGGTGTCATTCTCGAAGTAATTTTGTACGAATTTAAGCCTGGGTAATCATCTACGGCAGAACCCGCGTAATCCCTGAAAATTTCATCAAAATCGAATCAATATTGGCTGAAATCCCCACTCCTTCCCTTCTTTAGGGGGTTGAAGGAGGGGAAAACGGAAAAAAATCCTTGAGAGCACTGTCTCAGAACGTAGATCATTTTTGAATTTCTACAGATTTTCAAGAAAAAAATACCTACAGTGCTGAATCCAAATTTGAGGCGGTATTGACAAGAGCCCAACTCCCTGAATTTTTAAAGGTGATCGCTCGTATTATACGATCCTATAATAGAAGGAGATCGGTTGGCAAAGGGGTAGATGGGCGAAGGGTTAAGGGGGGGGGGGGGGGGGGGGGGGAGCTTCACTTCCACTTCAGAAATTACGGTCAGTCCTTACAGTCAGTCCTTACACATTCCAATCCAGATCACCCCCGTAAAAACATGTACCTTGTTAAAAATTACTTCTGAATAGGGCGGTGGTCGGGCATTTCATGTTTTGAATATACACCTCGTAAATCAGGAAAGACAACTTTTGAGAAAGGATAAACTGTTTCACCTCCATTCGCGAAAGGAAGGGTTGATCATTCAGATAATAATAAAGCAAACCGCCGACTACGCATGAGTCGATTACGCTTACTACTCGTTGAATTAAATTAAGCGGAAAATTGAATCCCCATAATTTGATTCAAAATCTAAAATTGAATAGAATTGAAAACGACAACTCACATTCGACCGCCTAAAAAAAAAACAAAAAAAAAACAGCCCCAGTGAGCTCCAGATTACACTGAAATCCTTGCTGAGCCTGAAAGCTTATGCTAAGGAAAAGTGTCAAAATTTATTATTTCAAAATTTCACATTTTTCAACCAATATACCATACTTTTGAATCCTTGTATAAACTAAATTTTATCATGTAGAGAATAATTAAACAACAGTAGGTATAGTTGAATGAATTTGCACAGTTTTGCATGAGTCCCCGGCTGCTCATCGGACTTAATTGATGGAGTTTCTACTGACACCAAAGGGTTCCGATCAATATTCAGTACCAATCGGGCGTATAGAAACAAGTGAAGGGTCTTCGTCAATATGTTTTTCCCCCCTCCCGATAGACGAGAGTTTGAGGGTCACGTGGGTGCCGTGATGAGCTGTGACGAGGGGGGTGTACCGTGGTGGTGAAGGGGGGTGAAACCGCGAGGGTGAAAACGCGGTTGTTCGCGGGGGGCGGGGCCGCCGGGGCAGGGCCAGCGGATGCAAGCTGAGTTGCCCATTGGTCAACCTGCACCCCACGCATCCCGCCCCCAACCCCACGCCATTTTGTCCCCCCTCGGGGGCGGTGGGGGAGAAGAGCATATAAATCACAATTATTATCCCCCCACCCCCACCCCACTTCGTACACTGTGGAATTCGCGTCACCTTCCACACCTTGCACTTTCCGCAAATTGCGGGTAATCCGGGGGGTGAAAAAACTTTAAAAGTCAGTCAAAGTACTTCGTACTAGATGCAATTTGGGAAGCAACCCCCACCCCACCACCACTGATTGATTGAGAGCCTTTTCTACCCTCTATCTGGAAACCGCCAAAGCTTGGATTAGTCCAGGGGGTTTCGGAAACTCATCAAATCTCGATAGAAGAACAGAATGATCAGCATTCGAACGGGGAATGCTCATCAAAATTTTGTACCTTTTTAAAAAATTTTCATGAAAAGTACTCGCTGAGGAGTTTCTGAAATGATGGCGACCTCGTCCAGTAAGTCAGGGATTATTCGTATAAGTAGGATCATTCGGGGTAGGTAATCCCCTCGTTTACGTCACAGATTGGGTCCTCTGACGTCGAACGATTCAACCTCACCTTTCAACGGCCCTTACGTTCCGTTTGGACAAGTGACGTGCAATGTACCTAATGCACGGAGCTTACCTATATAGAACTCCTGAACCATGTCGGATGTTCTCAAGGTCGCCTTCAAAAATCCCTCCTTCACTTTTCGTACCACTCTACTGAACGAAGTAGTATATTCAAACTACTGAAGAAAGTAAAAATCCGATGCGAACAGTCTCAATGAACTTCCACACAAACGCAACAGTTGAGCGGGTAAAGGATACAACGCGGTTCTTCCAAGCAAGTTATCCAAGAGAAGGACGACGACGACGACGACAGGGCGACCAGGGCGACTCGTTCGACATCAGTGGTCCCAATCCCAATCTGTGACGTAAACGAGACGATTACCTACCCCGAATAATCCTACTTATACGAATAATCCCTGACTTTTTGGACGAGATCGCCATCATTTCAGAAACTCCTCAGCGAGTACTTTTCATTAAAAATTTTTTAAAAAGGTAAACAAATTTTGATGAGCATTCCCCCACCAAACCAGACACTTCGAACATGTCCCTGGAGCGAGCACGAACAGGCTCCTGATATTATGTAATTGTAAATTATGAAAATTTGGACGGCCTGACTTATTATGCAAATTGGTACCCATCAGATAAGCGATCAAAGTCAAAGTTTGGGGAATCACGATTAAATTTTTCAACAGTGAAAAGGAAGTTTGAAATCAATATTTAATTATTACCTACCTAAAGGAAATTGGGAATTTAGGTGTTTTTGGTTTATTATTCTTGGAATAATACACCTGTTTTCGCGACGCGGGTCGACGACTCCGATCGGCCTCAAAATTTGACATTATCCGTTTCAAGAGGTCTACATTCAAAATCCGAAATGTCCGTCCGCCGTACGCCGTCCGCCGTCCGCCGTCCGGGCCGTTTTGGGCAGTAGGAATTTTTTTTAAAATCTGAAATTTTGGCAAAATACTTGGTTTACCATCTAGTTGTGCCCGCAAGGTTTTCAGTCCGATCGCCCAAACCCGTGGGGCGCTATGGGGCTAAAATGGGGCTACAGGAGGGGTGTTTTGAAGGCTTTTAGCTATGGGATCGAGTTAGGTGTCGTTTTCGAAGTATTTTTGGACGTAGAATCCATTTTTGGGGGTCCCGGAACGATACGATTTCACTGTGGCGTTCTATAGGGCTTTCATGGGGCTAAAAATGGGATTTTTGAAGGATCCCAAGAAGTTAAATATTTTTCGAGTAAAAATTAAAGAATTTTTGAAAAAACACATTTTTGAAAGAAAAAAATCCCCCCAAAAAATTTTTTTTTGAAATATAAAAATCCAAAAAAAAATTTTTTTAATTTTTTTTTATTGACAGAATTAAATGTCTGTACAAGTAACCTATATCACAGAATAATAAACCCTTGTGTAAAATTTGCAGCGTTTTTTAGGTTTATTTTAATGGTTTGCTATTCTTTGGTATGAATTGTGCGCAAGTTAATTCAATGTGAATAATGAATTATTTAAACAAAATCTTGTATAAAAACGGAACTTTCGTACAGAGTTAAGACAGATGAGAGATCCCGAAAAATGCATTCTATGTCCAAAATTACTCGAAAAATCGAAAAACTACACCTCATGCGACCTCCTGGCATTCTTCTAAATGCCCATTGGTAGCAGTATCCAAACATCCCCACGGTGAGGTCGGATCAGTCTGGAACCCCGAAAATGGATTTTACTTTCACAAATACGAAAACGTCCCTCCACTCGATCCCCTACCCTTAATCACTCAAAAAAACTCTTTTAGCCCCACTGAGCACCACGGGTTGACACGATCGGGCTGAAACCTCGCGAACACAACTAGATTTTTAGAAAATCCTACTGCTTTTAATGAGTCGTCCGATATGGAGTTGGGAAAACTACCCTTCCCTCGATCACCGAAGATAAGTAACGTCGAGCTTGGTTATTACTAGGATGGGTGACCGCGTGAGAAGCGAGGTCACCGACAAATTATTTCCTGCGCTCAATCGGACGGCGAACTCCTCCCAACCCAGAGGGACGGGACAATGGGGAGTCGTGAGCGAAATCGGCAAAATGAGTTCCGATCGTCCTTGTGACGGACGCCGTTAGGACGGAAATTCAAGAGTGAAAATTCTTTGTTTCATTTCATTGTTTCATACTGCCCCAACTGGCCTGCCCGGGGATCGCTGGGCGACGGACGGTCACATCAGATTGTTTTTTAACCTGCACACCATGAAAAGCATGATATGAGGACAAATTTTGTGGCCGATCACTATTGTAGAGGGCGATTGTAAGCCACCCGTCGCATAAAATTAGGTTGATTACTTTAATAATAATACATCAAAAACGCAGCAAATTTCACACCAGGTATTTACAAATAGTTTGTATCAATTAAGTAAATCGTCATGTAACTCTGTCAATAAATTTTTTTTAATTGGGGGAAAAAAAAATTCTTACTCCTGTGTAGGGTTTGGACAGACGAAGGACCACCAAAAAATATTTGACGTCAAACATAAGTACCTACTTCGAAAACCACACCTCATTCCACCCCTTAGCCAAAAACCTTTTTCAAATAATTTCCTGCAGCCTTTTTTCGTCCCGACAGAGCCCCATCAGATGAGCGTTTCATCGAAATTCCGTTATTAAAAAATTTAATAAAATAATTTGAACTAGTTTCAATCGACGAATTGAACTAGGACGAATTTCTCGCTTGCCTGGCTATTGCATTTTTTGAGGGTGCTGTTGTGCCACTTTCCTGCTTTGTAAATTAAACCCTCTGTTGGATGGTAATGCTGATGAGATCAATCAGCACCCTGTGATCTGCGTTTAGCAGGTTTCTGCAGAATGTAAAATGCCTATTAGTGCGAGTTCGGGTAAAAGGATCGATTGTAATAGCCGATGTAGGTAACGACGACGAGTCCGGTGATATCAGAAACTTCAGTTGCAGGTTTACGTGGTATTGAACGTACATTTTGAATGAAATCGCTATTTTTAAACTCGACCATTGCATTGGGAGCCTGAGGGGATGTGGTGGATTGAATCTAGGATACCGCCTAGCCGGCACACTGTCCCTGGGTCAGATCAGGAGTAATCCTTGGAATTTTTCCCCCCAGATAGTGTTTATGTTTTTGTTTTTTTCATCCCAAGGTCAGTGGACCTGTCTTCAAACACCCGTCACACTTTTCCCTGGAAGCCGTGCATTTGCCCAAATTCTCCGATAACCTCTGGTTGTTGAGAGCTCATTGAAAACAACGCCAAGCACGCGTTTTGTTGCGGAGTGCCGATGGGGTGGTTTTGTCGGGCGCTGGTGATACCGTTTGCATTGAGTGGAGGGTATGGGGTGGACGTTACTTTCAAAGGAAAATCGTACCTCTGGTGAGGGTAGTTAGGCTATTTCGAAGGGAAAGCCTGCTTTACCCCCAGACCGCGATAAGGGCGAGGCTTGGGGAAACCTGCTGCAAAATTAGCAGCCCCCGAGGCGGTCCTCTTCCGCAGAATAGAAAGCTGTCCAGATAACAGGCTGCAGCTTCGAAACTGGCCGAGCGGGGCGGAGTGACGCTCAAACGATAAAGAGTCGCGTCGGGGGTCTTACGAGGGGAAATGCTCGCCCTCCGTCCGGAGATCACACCCTTTTCCTATGACGACTCTGCCGATGCCCGCTTTTCGGAGGAATTGAAAATGTCGACGGTTTTCTCTACCCATCACGGAGAACACACTCCAGAAAACAATACCTGCAACGCTCCATACAATGACCACCCCACGCCTACTTTCATTGGCTTCCTGAAAAGGTTTCCTCAAAACGCCAACGAGTTACTGACTCCCCAGTAGGATGACATAGTATGACAGTAGGATGACTCCTAGCAGAGTGATTTGGTTTGGTACTGATTTCTAACTACTTCCGTCAACCGAGGACCAGGACACATGGGCGTAGGCAGGATTTAAGGGAAGGCAGTGGCTAGTCGATGTTAATCACATCCTGCAATGAGTTGGCGACCCGTTGCATTCTTGAAAGAGGCGTGTTGAAACTGTAGTTTCGAAGGTGGAAAGGAACGAGGAATAATAATAAACCAAAGGTATGCATGTGCATATTATAACAAACGAAAGGTACCTACGAATTCTGAAATCCGAGAAATAGGTCATTTTCATGATAGATCTTAATTTTAGCTTCTCAGAATTATTGACTCTGCTTGCAGACGGCGGGAGAGGCACAGCCCTGCAGTGGGCGAGCCCTCCTTAATTACAAGAGACTAATGCCCAAGAAAGTGGTCGGCCGAGCGAAGCGAGGCCCCCTGTCAGAGTGCTAGTGTTCCCAAATTTCAATAATACCTTTCCATACTCCTACCTACTCATTCAATTCTGTTGTTTCTATTAAGTCCAGCACAATTTATTGTTGTGTTCCCAAAAGTCTGGGGGGGGGGGAGCCCCCTGCCCCACCTAGGGTTGCCATACATACTATTTATATAGTATTATACTATATTTTGAGCCAAATATACTATACAAAAATACGGTCCTATATAGTATGCCAAATACTATATTTGGGGGGTGTACCTTTTTTTCAGAAAGAATGGTTGTAACTCTTAGAAATCGACGCCCCCTTGGCAATCAATCTAGTGTAATCTAATCTAATCAGCTTAATATGTGATAGCCCATCGTACTCTTCTCCAGCTCTCAATTTTGTTTTGTTAGCTTCTGAAATTTTGTAGCCGAAGAAATTTATTATGTGGTTGTGGAGGGAGAGCGCAGAAAAATTCGTATCGTCCCGATCCAGTAGAATTGTAATTGTAGTTTCTTCTCTAGTCACGTCTAGGGATTGCAATCCCGAACGTTTTTCTGAATCCCGGGGGGCAATCCCGGGATCCCGGGATTAATTCCGGGATTGATGATTTTTGTTTGAACGTGAAAAAATTGATTAAAAGCGACGAACAACTTGTTTATTTACAATAATTGTAAATTATATAAAAATTTTATATAATTTACAATTAATATTATTATTATTTACAATTATAGTAATATTTAATGTTACTTCTCTCATCAAGGAAAAATTTCACGTATGTACTCAAAAAATGTGCTTTTAGAAATCATAATGTTGGATCTTAGAAAGCACTCAAAGCTGGATCAGCCAATTTTCTTCTTAGCTTTGTCGAAAATAGTCCTGCTACTCAAAAGACCCTCTCACCTTCTACGGAGGTCAGTGGGATAGTCCTACGTGTTCTGGTTGTGCTTAAATTGAGGCTGAATCACTGCTCTACAATTTCATTCCTCATAACTTTCCTCGTGGGATGAATATTATAGTCGATATTCCGTACTGAAGAAGGATAAAACCACGATTTCTAACATTTGGGGGAAAATGGTAAATGTTTGAAGAGGGTTAATCTCGGGGCCCATTGTTCCTAGAAAGCTGCCGTTGCGCTCAAATGGTAGCAAATCTTGTCTACTTGAAAATATTATACAGTGACTTTTTCGTTAGGGCGCACATTTTTGAAGTTAAAAGCCAAGAACTGAAAAAAAAAAAAAAAAAAAAAAACCGATTTCGCGGGTTTTTGAGCATCCAGCATTTAGCACAAGGGTTTCGAAGCTGGTACCGTCCCTGACAACATTAAAAAAAATTAGAACGTGTCTATTTTTCCGTTCTAAGCCCCCTTTTTTTGTCCGCTGACCGGCCTAACAGGAGATTTTGTATACTAAATCCAAATGGTGGCCTCGGCTGCCTCCATTTTTCCGTTCTAAGCCCCCTTTTTTTGTCCGCTGACCGGCCTAACAGGAAATTTTGTATACTAAATCCAAATGGTGGCCTCGGCTGCCTCCATTTTTGAACAGGCTCGTTTCTTTTTTAATTGTGGTCGATAAATCTTTTCGTATTTTCGGCACCGGCACCGGCTGGTTCATAGATTTCCGAATCCTTTCTTCAGGGGACTTCACAGTTTTCATCTTAGAGAACTTTCACTTAGCCTTCGGATTATTGTCCGTTATTAAAAGATTTTTCCCGACAAGACTTGAGCAATTTACGTACGAGGTGCAATTAATTCTCGAACCCCGGGATCCCGGGATTGACACCACGAATCCCGGGATTTGAAATTGGCAAAAATCGACCGGGATCCCGGGATTGCAATCCCTAGTCACGTCCTCTCCCTGTTTCATAAGGCAATAAAGAGCCTGGAAGGCGATGTTGTTGGTGCATCAGAGGTCCATCCAAGGCTCATGCCAGGACATGTTTGAATATGAAATTAAAATATCCTCACCGGGTGCACTAAGTTACGAATGGCCCTCAGCGATAAACGTCCACGTAAAAAAACGACTAGACCACGGTCATCTGATCACAATTGAGAAAATCAAATTTTTTATGACTCATGCAACAATCCATACACAGATCTTGGTTCCCATTGCAAAGCCAATTTCAATAATGGGCTAGGGAACGCATCTCGACTAACTTTTTTTTTCTGAAAGAACTTCATAATAATTATGAAGTTCTTTCAGAAAAAAAAACTGCTACTAATTATTAGTAGCAGTAGTAGTGAGTTTTGGGCTCCTACAATCTAATTCAAATTTCCAGTACACTTTCGACATTTTCAATTTTGAATTAGAGTGGTGAATGGGTACCTCAGCGGAGGGGGGAGGGCGGGCTCTCTCATTGGTTGTTTGTTGGCGGGGACAGGCTGTTTTCATGGCCACCAACATAACAAAACCAAAAAGAAGAAAAAAAGAGAAAATTTGGCATATTGAATTCAGCCATCTCCCCTTTGAAGCTAATGCGCCAGAGTGCACGCGCACGAAAAATAGAAAGTGTGCTTAAAAAAATATATACATATTATTTTTTCTGTTTTGCTATGTTGGTGGCCATGAATACCTACAGCCTGTCCCCGGCGACGAATAACTAGTGAGTGAGCCCGTCCTCTCCCCTCCACCGAGATACCCATTCCCCACTCTAATTCAAACTAAAAAAATTCGAATGTGTCTGAAAATTTGAATTAGAGTGTAGGAGCCCAAAACTCACTACTTCTGCTAAAAATTATGAAGTCATTTCAGAAAAAATGTCAATCGAGATGCGAACCTGGGGTACCCTACCCAATTGAAATAAAATAATAATTATTTTACCCAATAATTATTTTTACTCAATAATTATTATTGAGTAACTTAATTTCAAGAGTTACAAAAGGTTCAGCCCAATCTTACAATGCTCGTTCAACGATTTTCAAGGGATAGCTACATAACCCAAACATATACCAATGAGGTTTACCATCCTTGGTTCAAACATTTGCCGGAAAACGGTGGCTTCTGGGAAAATCGATTGACTTCTGATGGATTTGGGCTAATTATGCATTATACAATAAACCGTGATTGGTAACTTCCACGTGGTTTACTTTGATTGATGAGTGACCTTCCGTCCTTTCGTCACCAGTCAGTTAATACTCATGGTGTCAGAAATAATCCTATTAAGTGCCATTTATCTTGTTCCTACCGGAAATTATATCCTATTATCGCGGAGTTGTCCCTGTTATATTAAATTTACTGAACTAATTTGCTTCCATTACTCGCTTGATAGTGTGGGATGTATGATTTCTATAATTTAACATTATTCGATATGTTCGAAAATAATTCTCGAACAGCTGAGCTAATTATTATTATTCTATAATAGAATATTAATTATTAGCTCAGCTTTATAGCGTCTTGCTGACTCAGCAGAGTAGGGAGGAGCTCAATCAGCAGAGTAGTGAGTGAAGAGCTGAACCAGCTGATAAGTGAGTGAGAGTCTAAATCAGTAGAGAAGTTGGCGTGATGCTGAATCAGCAGCATAGTGAGCAAGGCTAATTTAGCAGAGAATCCTAAAGAAGCATTCGATTCAAAACAAGAAAATGCGGCCAATTTCTGACCAGTCGGAAAGGTGTTTGTTGTCTCATGAAATAATAGTTTTTGGTACATTTTTTGACTAACTTTGAAATGGTATACAGACCGGGTCCTGGTTTCATTCAATGACATATGACAAATTTGGTAACACAGTTTGTCAAGGTTAATTAGTTTCTCAGATAGGCTGATCATCATTCTGAAGTGGAGAAATGTAGGTGGTTGGAAGGTGGTCGGAGGCTGTAAGCAAATAGGAGGCCCTCGGTAGCCGGTAATAGCTGGAATGTGTGTTTAGCCCTGCAATGTACGCGTAGAGGCCGAGCAGGTGCCCAATACCTATTGATGGGTATCGAACAGGGCCGATATCGATTGTAACCTAGTTAGTATTATTTTACACGCCTTCCATATGGAATGAACCCGTTCCCTTTCGCCGGTCAACCTCCCGATCAATAATACACGAACGCACATGAAGACACGTAGCTCCGGGGGGAGCTCAAACGGGTACTGTAACGAGTGTCTGACGGTGATTGCGATACACGTGGATACTATGCGTGTACTTGCGTTGAAATCAAATACAACACGAGGATTGATTCTGAACAACAGGTCGCCAAATTCAGATGCTATAAAATGATCAGCTCTGATATTGCACTCTGCTCTGATATTGCACTGATATTGCAGCTCTGATATTGCACTTAATTGGATTAACTGATTCTCTCGAATGATATCTCAACTCCATTGAACCCTGCTGAATTCCAATTGTCGGCTTAGATTTGAGTGAAATCAGCAAAAGGAGGAAGAGTTTTATTTTTGTACGAAGTCGGCAGACTATCCATCGACATCGTACAAAAATAAAACTCTTCCTCCTTTTGCGTATTGCATGACAATACTGTCTCCAGTACACATGGAAACAAGAAAAAAACCCGAGCTCTCGCAAAATCTGATGGGTTTACTTCCATGTATTCAGATTTTCTGGAAATGAAATTGATGGCAAATTTTCGCCATCACGATAGGGGTTTCCGTAGAGCTCAAAAATGGAGCTTTGAACAAATTATTTGTTCAGAAAAACGTGAATTTCGATTTGTTCACTGAAACTCTTGAAATTCTTCAATGACGTTGTATTGGGAGCTATGAGGTGAAGCTTACTTATAATTGGAGTCGAACCGAATGAAACCAACTGCACGTCGTTACGATGGTGCTTTTTGAGATATGAGCCCAAGAAGTAGTAAATTAAGCCGGAAAAGCCCATTTTTGGTTTATTATTCTTGGAATAATACACCTATGTTTTCGCGACGGGGGTCGACGACTCCGATCGGGCTCAAAATTTGACATTATCCGTTTCAAGAGGTCTACATTCTAAATCCGAAATGTCCGTCCGCCGTACGCCGTCCGCCGTCCAGGCCGTTTTGGGCAGTAGGAATTTTTTTTAAAACCTGAAATTTCGGCAAAATACTTGGTTTACCATCTAGTTGTGCCCGCAAGGTTTTCAGTCCGATCGCCCAAACCCGTGGGGCGCTATGGGGCTATAATGGGGCTACGGGAGGGTTTTTTTTTAAGGCTTTTAGCTATGGAATCAAGTTAGGTGTCGTTTTCGAAGTATTTTTGGACGTAGAATCCATTTTTTGGGGTCCCGGAACGATCCGATTTCACTGGGGCGATCTTTAGGGCATTCGTGGGGCTAAAAATGGGATTTTTGAAGGATTTCAGGATGTTAAATATTTTTCGAGTAAAAAATACAGAATTTTTGAAAAAACACATTTTTGAACAAAAAATCCAAAAAAAAATTTTTTTTGAGATAAAAATCCAAAAAAAAAAATTTTTTTTTCATTGACAGAATTAAATTTCTGCACAAGTAACGTATATCAAAGAATAATAAACCCTTGTGTAAAATTTGCAGCGTTTTTACCCTATTTTCACCCCTTTCCTTCAAACATAGATAAAAGATTTTATCTAAGGGTCCGAGCGGCCCCACCTACGTGACAAATGAGATAGATTTTGTCGACAAATATTACCACTCGAGCACTCTTGGTCTCTCGGAGAAATCAAGATTTTCACCATTTTCCAGTTGTTTTTTTTTCGCCATTACCAACTGTGAAATTCTTTGGATCAGCTTTTAGTCATAAGCGCTGTAATATAAGTTTTCGTTTGGAAACCTCCTTACTGACCCCCAACTTGCTGTCAGCAAGGACCTTCATGGAGGTGCATCATGACTCTCCTAGTACAAAAGCACTGACCAGTCTTTCTTCATCTTCCAGTGGTGCAACCGTAGGATCCCACTAGGACGCCTCGAACGTACATCCCGGAGAGTCTGATCCGAAATTCATTGTCTCTTCTTCCAATAGTAGGTACGTCAGCGAGAACTTGCGCCGAGTATGCGCCTTTGGAACTCAGCCAAACACACCACACAATATTATTGATGAAGAAAAACAGAGGCACATTCATACTCAAACAAGCCATCAATTGAATTGAATAGATGAGCGCAACCTTTCTGTTATTACGATAAAGCTATTTAATGAGCGAGAGAAACTAAGAAACAGTATGCCAAACTATGCCACACAACACATCAAAAATATCCACGTGATGCTCATTACGTAAACAACTGCACCCTAACGACCGATGCGTAAGAAAACCTTATGCCGATCAGAGGTAACGAACGGCTCAGGCTGCAAAAATCGTTTTGGAGTCGTTGGAATCAGCCTAAAAAGCTCATTCCATAGACCCTTGTACCAACGAAATCGGACAAAAACTTTCGTCCCCCTTTTGAGGCCTCCTTAGTTACACATCAGAGATAAACAACTTTCGTCGTGAAGGACCTCACGAAAACCGATGAAGGGGATGAGGGAGGAAAAATCAAGGTAGCCTATAACCACCCCCCGAACTCGCTGATCACAATGAGACCACCCTCATGAAAATCTGTTGAGCCGCTCGGGCGTGATGCTGTGGAAAAAAAAAAAAAACATGTCGAAGAGGTGAGCGCACCTTTCCATTTTTTGAGGGAAAGGTTGCGCTAAAAACTCCCGCTTTGGGTTCAGTAACAGAATTGATCTGATCAATAATTATTGTCACCACCGTCTTCTGCTGCCGCCCAGGTGTGGCCAGTCCTGGGAGACAGGATTCGGCGTCACCATCCGCATTGAAATCGGCCACCAACGCTGATTAAATCAACAAAAACAATTAACAAGAAGAAAAATTAATACCTAGTAACAAATTTCATTACTAAGTACCTATTAGTTTTTCTTGTAAACGAGATCCTTTATTTATCAAACATTATTTTTGTCAAAAAATAATATTATTATCGTTCCCCGCTAACTTAATGTTAGTTTTCTTGTAGTTTACATATTTATCCATTTCGTCGTTGTCAACATGGCACAACTTCATTGTTGGCCGTTTTGAGTTAGGTACACTTCTATGTAGATTCAAAATTTTCCGCCGGATCGAGTGGTGATATCCGTTTCTTGGTTAGACAACGACGCACAACTACTGGATATCAAAATGGGACAACTCCCGCTACCGCCAGGTTTTTCTTCTTTCTAAGATGATTTATTCATCATTATTCATCAGATTATCATATAGTTGCCGAAAAGCTCCTCTTGGCGTTGTACCGTTTGCTCACTTTCAGATGGTCAGTTTTTTTCATGTTGGCTAACCACGTTCCAAATCAGTTTTTTGTCCCTGCTGAAAGTAGCCAAACTTGCAGTTGTGCCATGTTGCTCTGACAACAACGATTTTTAATTCTTTCTTCTTTTGTACGGTAACTTCACGTGTTTTGACAAACCACGGTGACAACAATCGATTCCTCGTGGTTTTACATAAACATCTGCCTAACTAAATTTTTCCTATTTTGTACCCTTATGCAAAACCGTGCCTCATATTTTAGGAATTTGATATTGTACATTTTACTCCGAATCGGATACCATACTTCGTTACTCTATGGCGGTGTTTTCTAAAGCCCGGGTTCTAACATATTTTCCTTGCCTGGTGCAGCGCCATAACTCCATTACTGTTCCGCCTGTCGTCGGGAAGGGACATATTTTACGACGCGTCTTTTGTGCTCTGATGGGGACAATGATAGCGATGAATGGGGGGGGGGGGGGAGTAATGTACCTTTCAACGATCATATCACAAACTTCCTATCATTTTTCCTCGCCCAAAGGGGGTCGTGCATGTAAGTATCTGTGCGATGATATCCCCCAGTTGCACCCTGCCGTTAGCTCTTCTATCAACCCCCAGCAAGTTCCGGCACTTTTGATGGGAACTCCGGCTTTTGCACTTCTTCTAACCTCATGCAAAATGCCGTGAGAGCACGCCACTTTCTTGCTGTCTTTCTCGTGTTTTTCGTGCGGGGTTTCTCTTCTCGTGCGATGCGCGAGGGTTTAAAAGAGGAATCGCAAACTAATTTAAACCCATCCGACCAACATGAAAACACACACTGCCTTTCATCACAAAATTCTCTGCCCCAGTTCGTAATTCACTTACCGAGTGCTCCTTACCGCCGCTAAATACAGTCAGATTGCAGATTTGTACTCTCAAAAAGTTACTAAAGATGATTTATCACGACTCCATCCGCAATAGCCTTAATGGCATCCCGTCAGCATACCCCACAAGTTCAATTCTCGCTCGTCTAAATTACATCATGGGCTGGCCCTTTGTTTCGCCCTGGTGGACTCCTAGTTGGAACTAACGGTGTCGTACATCAACAATATGTATATCCTAACAATTATACCACACCCTCCCCCCCCCCCCCCCGGCCAAGTCGTGGAGTTGGCCCTTGTCGACCCCATTTGTATCAAACTTCGGTTCCCTAATACCATAAGGACTTGGATAATTGAGGCCTGATTAGATACTGCCTAATCAGTAGAGAGTTCCTAAAGCCACTTTTTGCCTAACGGTGATGAGTTACGGTCGACGTAACTCGAGATTTCGCGCATGCGCGGAAATAACGGTGATAACTTACGTCCTTATGCCTAACGTCGAACGTTATTGCCGTAAAGTTACGGTAATAAACTTACGGTCTTAAGGATACCGCCGTTAATTTCGAGCAATAGAACGTAAATAGCGGCACTTTAAATTTAGCGTGACTTTTGATAAGACCGTATCTCTGTTACGGTCTTATGTGAAGTTAGCTTTTCTTTGATTCTCCCTAGACAAATCCCTTACGGTGATAAAAATTAACGGTCGACGTAACTCGGATGTTTCTTTAGGAACTCTCTAATCAGTAGGTACGTACAACCCATTCCGCGAGGCGGTCAGCGCGGGGACTGACAACTCGTCCGCTTGCCGGAAAAATGAATGAAATGATCAGTTTTGAACGTGTTCGAGGACGAGTTGTCATGCCCGGACGAGCTGTCATTTTCTATTTCTCACCTGACCGTTCCACTTTTGGTCGTAAGCGGACGAGTTGTCATGCGCCCGGTCAGCGGACTCAGTGGAGGGTCTTTATTTATTTATTTATTTATTTATTTATTTATTTAATGAAAACGGGCGAGCCCAATTACAAAAAAAGTGTTAACAACACAATTATATTATAATAGGTCCAATAGTACACGCGCCTATCATTGATTATAATATTATGGTGACGGATTAAGGAAGAGGTGACGGAAAAGTTGAGATTTAACAGAGGAGAGGGGGGAGGAAAGGATATCGATGAAGGGAGGGGACGTGGAGAGGAGATTAACTTCACGGGGAATTCGACAGAAGCGGCGGTGATATAAGTAGTTGGTAGAGGAGAAGGGGACGGCAAAGGGTAAGACTGTACGGGATGATGGACGGGGCACGAGAAAACCGATACGAGCAAGTAGATCCGGAGAATCAATCCGGCCAGACAGCAGACCATGGAAGAACGAAACGTCAGCGCACAAGCGACGGTCACGAGGAGACAGGAGACCATATCGGCGAGAGAGCACATCGTAGTTCAGGTTCTCATGGGGAATAGAAAGCTTGTAGGCGAGGTATCGGAGGAAGGCCCTGAAAACGCGTTCGATCTGAATAACATGGCATTCGTAATGCGGGCTCCAGATGACCGACGCATATTCCAGGATTGGCTGCACGAGGGTCTTGTAGAGAGCCACTAAGGCAGGAGCATGTGAGAATTCTCTGGTGTTACGCTTTACGAAACCAAGCATGCGCAAGCCTCGAGCGGCAACCCGATCTATATGGTCGGAGAAGGAGAGCTGGGAGTCCAGGTGCACGCCAAGATCGACAATACTGGCCAAGCGAGGAAGGGCAACCCCATTGATTGAGTAGGTGTGGAGGACCGGATAGTGAGCACGGTAGAAAGAGATAGACGGGTTAAGGGCTAGGCCGTTGAAGTCACACCACAAAGAAAGGGCATCGAGGTCTTGCTGAAGGAGGCGGCAGTCTGAGGGGTCCCGTATAGTGATGAAGAGCTTAAGGTCGTCGGCATAGATCAAGAAGTGGGTACGATGAAGGAAGGAACATACTCCGTTGATCACCAAGTTGAAGAGAAGAGGACCAAGGTGCGAGCCCTGAGGAACCCCGGAACCCCGGGTCAGACACGCTTAGAAAAATACACGTCTCCGAAAAAGAGGGTCACCACAATAGTCTCCCAACTGCCCCTCCAGGTGGCACATGACCCAGGTACTGTGCCAAAGCATCGAAAAAAGGTGTTTCTATTACTAACAAAAGTCTATCCGCAGTAGGTATTATCATGAAAAATTCCCCACCAAAGGGGGACCCTTAACTAATCTTTTGTTATGGTAACAGGCAAGGTCACGATCCAAAAAACTCCGTGAAGGACGCGTATCAACTATTGTCCGTCTACCACACGTCTGAGGGTCACTCAACTCGTGTGTGTAATTCAAGGTCACATCAATCCAATTAATTACGATTGACGTGATATCGATTTTCGTTGCATCAGCTCCTTCGCGTTTGGCAGAGTTGATTATGTGAGGACCTGGGCTAACCAGTTTGAGATTAACTGGTAAGTACCTACTGGAAATCCCAAAATTTCCAAAATGGACAATGACATATTTCGGAGGTCCACAATAATATTTTCAAATACTTTGCATTCTGCGCCAAGCTGAGAACTCACTAATGTTCACCAAAATTGGTTTTTTTTTTTGGTTTTTTTTAGAGAAAAGACTACCCCACCAAGTTTCAGGTCAAGTTTCTCGGCACCCGGTCTTCTACACCCGATTTTCGGTTGTAAATTTAAACTGTTTAAACACCAGCAGTTGAGGTTCACTCCATGAGCTCCTTATTCCGCTGCAAAAAAAAAAAAAAAAAAAAAAAAAAATCAAGTATAACCATCGTTTTGGAAAAATTAGTGACACCAATATTTCAATCAAAACAAAACTTCATTTTGGCCGGGTTGTTGTACCAGGGTTCGATGGGTTGAGTTTATAAAAAATCCGCTTGCTTTTTGCTGGTTTACTGGCTGACTAGCTTTCGGCCTCACAGTGCCATCTTCAGGTCTACAATAATAATAACGCTAGGGGTTGCATACATGACAAGGGGAACTTATAATTCTTATAATTTCATACCAGTATACGTACTATAATGGTAATGTAATAATTGGGGTAGGCGCCGCTCCGCATCCTCCCAACTCCAGCGTACGTCGTCGTCTCCAGTCGGGGTTCTTGGGTGGGTTCTTAGGTTGATTAATCGTCATGGATTATGCAATGTAAAGAAATCGGTTAGGGGTTGTTATTTTTATGGGAATATTTTATAATATTAGTTAGGGGACCATGCGGTTATTATTATTTTTTTATTTTTTACCTTAGGTTGAGACTCAACCCACAGAGCCCTGGTACAACAACCCGTCCATGACAGCCCGATGGGACATGGAAACATACCTCCAACTTCCTTTTGCAAATCAATATTAAAAACTTGAGAAGCCGTTTTTTCTCAATCAGGCATTTTGGTTTATTATTCTTGGAATAATACAGCTATGTAATCGCGACGGAGGTGGAAAATTTTGATCGGCCTCAAAATTTGACATTATCCGTTTCAAAATGTCTAGAAACCAAAAACGAAATGTCCGTACGCCGTACACCGGTTAGAGCGTTTTGGGCATTAGGATTTTTTTTTTTTTTTTTTTTTTTTTAAATCTGAAATTTTGACAAAATACCGTCTAGTTGTGCCTGCAAGGTTTTCAGCCCGATCGCCCAAACCCATGGGGCTTTGAGGGGCTAAAAAGGGGCTAAACGAGGGCTTTTGGGGAGGGTTTCGGCTATGGGGTCGAGTTAGGTGTCGTCTCCGAAGTATTTTTGGACGTAGAATACATTTTTGGGGGTCCTAAAACGATTCGATTTCACCGTGGGGATCTATTGGGGCTTTCACGGGGCTACAAATGGGATTTTTGAAGGATGCCAGGAAGTCAAAGAAGGGGTCGTTTTACTGGTAATTTTGGACGCATAATTCATTTTTCGAGGTCCCACATCTTTTTTTTTTTTTCAAGAATATTTATTGACACAGAATTAGAAACCTAATAATTTTTGCACAAGTAACCTATATTAAAAAGTAGTAAACCCTTAGTTTTTTTATTTTATTTATCAAAATTTCAGTTATAGGTGATTCAAATTGCTTTAAACGACCCAATTTTTGTCAGATACTTAATAACTTTGGAATAAGATTGGCTTCGACTGCATAGCAACCTTCCACAACTTATTTCTTTAGAATTTAAAATTGGAGCAATCTTCCACAGACGCAGACAGTATTTTATTTGTTTTTGAGTGAGTAAAGTACAATTTTGTTACAATTGTCTTGCAATAATACACTTATGTATTCGCGACGTGAGTCGAAAATTTAATTGGCCTTAAAATTTGACTTCATCCTTTTCCATAACACATAGATAATATCTATGTGTTATGGAATGATATTATCAAAAATCAAATGGCCGCCGTTCGAGACGTTTTGGCCAGTAAGAATAATTATTTTGTATTTTGACAAAATACTCGGTTTACCTTCTAGTTGTGTTCGCAATTTTTTCAGCCCATAGCTCAAACCCGGCCGTGGGGCTCCGTGGGGCTAAATGGGGGGTACGGGAGAGGATTTTTGAAGGCTATCGGGTATTGGGTCGAGTTAGATGTCGCTTTCGAAGTATTTTTCCACAAACTTTACAAGAAAATTTTTTAAAATTGATATCGAATTAATTTTTGGGTAATTTATTTTAAAGAATAATAAACCCTTGCGTAAAATTTGCAGCATTTTTTGGGCACAAATCGACTTTTAACTTTTTTTTTTTTTTTAAATAATTCATTAAAAATTCTTTATTATTCATACAAAGGGGCAAGACTCACGAGCTCGAACAGTTAATTATGAAGATGGTTGTCGTGGCAAGTTTGTCTTCACGTGGAATGATCGAGTCAAATTTTGATGCGTTTCCGAATAGGACTTGCTGGACAAATTTTGTCCACTAAGTCCTATTGGGAAAGGCTTAATATTGTGGTTATTGAATTATCCGCAACATTGACTGGGAGGTTGTACAGTACAACCATAGTACAGTACAAACATTGCATTATAACAGTACAACTTTTACTGTTATAATGCAATGTACCTATGTACGGAATATCATTCTGTGAACACTTTCCTCGCATAAGGTACTAACTGGTATACCAGCTAGTACCTTATGCGAGGAAATATATATGTCTGGGTCAGGCTGTTTGCAAATCCAACGGATAGGTACGCAGTTTCAGATATCTGCATGCAGAGGTAATTTCACGGAGGATAGAATCCTTTGTTAGCGGTTTTCTGAAAGTCCTTCGCCGTGAAATATCATACCCGTGTGGGGAAGGGGCTCTTTTAAGAGGGACAATTTCAGTGTTGGATATCGGCTGTCCGAAGGGGTCCATCAGTAATGATAGAGAGGTGATGGTTTGTCACGATTCGGAGGGAGTGGGGGGTATCAAAGCGGGGGGTCGGAGGGAGGCAACGAATTTGTGTTGGAGCTCGTCTCAGAGAGCTTTGGGAGCAGTCCAATTGTGTTATACACAGTCCGGTGAACCGTCGCGGGCCAATAAACAGAGACGTCCGCATTCGTCCGTCTACCTCCAATTGTATATCAATCCGTAATGGTTGGGGGGGGGGGGGGGGGGGGATATTTCGGACGGTCCGAAAAAGGATTCTGCCGGACGGTTGCCTGAAACCAGTCGCACGCAAGCTGTGGTAGAACCGGTGGATGAAAAATGGCCATACATCCTATTTGACGGAGCTTACTTGGAATTCGACTGCAATGGGCAGTGTCGCAGTTCATAAATGTGAATTCCACGCATGACGCCGCGAGGCATCCATAAAAGATGACGGTGATATCACGGTGATGCGCCTTCCAATGTCTACAATGAAGTTCTTCTTAGTTCTGCTCCCTGTATGGACGTCGTAGCTGACTTGTTCCTTACGTCGCAGCTGACTTCTTTTTTACAAGAAGGACAGAATGAACTCCTTGAAATTTACTTCTTTCGGCGGGAGAGGGTCTGCCCTGAATGGGCCAGACGAACTGTTGCTGGCGGTAAGATGAATGAAGAATGTTTGGGCCTTGTGAGTTTTTTATCATCCACCAAACGGATCCGGATGACCTGGTCCGTTTCGCACGCAGTTTCAACCTGCAGATGCTTCGCCTGGCTTTGCGCCTGGGATCCGCTTGGTTGAACGTCGTCGGATCCCTTGTCGGCAGGCCGAGTTCTTTCAACACAACACCAACCAGTTCCAAGGCTCAGGGCTATTCGCCATAGCCCCGATATCCCTCTACTCGTATGGTGACAAGCGCATTTAGGGATTTGAGACCACATAACAAGAAAACGAGCGTATGGACTCAAGATAAGTGACACCAATGCCACTACGACTGTTAAGCTTCGAAAGATGGCGTAGGATCTTGCAGAAGTTGGTTAGACGTGTGAGTGCTTCACTGCAGTTTGAATTTGAAGTTATGCTACATCCGTTTGAGTCTGAGCGTATCCTTAGGGCCATATGGGGGCGTAGGAGGAGTATTTGAATGGAACCATGTAAAACCTCTCTCTGTAAAACTCTGTGAACAAGGCTCGGATGGCGTACGGCGGACAGACATTTCGTTTTTGGAATCTTGACACTTTTTTGAAACGGGTAATGTCAAATTTTGAGTCTGATCCGAATTCCAAGAATAATAAACCAAAAATTGCACGCGTCACCACAACGAAATGAAAAGATATTAGAAATTAAAGAGATCAAACTAAATAGGTTAAAACTATCAGACTTGTATGATAGTTTTGTGAAGTTTCAAAGATATTAACAAATTCTTTCATGTTTGAAAATGAAATTCCCATCATACATACGGATATAAGCGGACACTGCTTGGCTTTTAACCTTCTCTCTTTTTTTTCTGTTTTTTTTTTTTTTTTTTCTTTGTTTTAAAAGAATGAAGAGTTTCTCGAGAGCTAAACAAAATCAACAACGGGCTTCCCACAAGGAAAAGTTTATCATCCTCTTCCTCGGCAAAACCGAATGAAAAGGGAGCCTTTTGTGCGGTTCAGCCATAAAACTTTCAACGGTACGTTTCAATTTCCATTTCTTGTGCTTCTGATGTTCTTCTGGATATCTGTGACGTTGTAAAAACGCTGCAAAGTGGTCGCAACGTGCTCTCCATTACTTGTGAGTTTGTTGCTCTTTTTAGAGATGAGCGTAGTTGGGAGTCACAATAGTTGAAGCGGAGTCACATGAATCGACAATTTCACCATATTCGAGTTAGGCCCCCGTAGACCCTGTTGGGGGCTAATCAAGCTTATAACCTGAAGCTGAAAAAAATGGTAGATCTATAATTGGTAGAGCTATAGCATAAGAGCTATTGATGGTTTTTTCAAGGGCTTTCACCAGGGGGTCAAATTGGTGTAGCTTTTAAACATTTTAAAATCAATTTTTCGTAGTCCCGTACCCGCCTGATCACACCTTGGGGCTCTTTCGAGAGGGCTACAGGAGGAACTTTCGGAGGTTTTCGGAGTGGAGAGTCGTTTTCGAAGTAACTTTGGATGTATTGTCGATTTATGCGGGTCCCCGACCTGTCCAACCACACTATAACTGCTCTAAACACATAATAACCCCAGGTGTAATCTTCGCCGTTTTCGGACCGTTGGTACATCTGCACTAAACTGAAAGGTGTTTGGGCGAACGGCTGGATTAACTGCACTTTTACCATATGTTCTTCAACAGAGTCCCTACATATCAACACACACACACATCAATAAAGAATTGTTTGGGATCAGTATGCAGCCGGAAATGCATCTTTAGGACGTCAATTGCACATCTGTTGTGTTGCGGAGGAAGAATTGCTTCCTCGTTGCACTTGTGTCATTCGTTTTGGCCGGTTCCTTCTTATTTCCCCCCCCCCCCCCTTTTTTTTTTTTTTTTTTTTTTTGCTTTGCTTTGTCTGGCGAGGACACAACGGTCGGTGTAAACGGATGGAAAGATTTGAAAATTGTATCCGGCGTAGGCGAAGGGTTTTGTAAGGAAAAGCCGGTAGGTTGTGGGTACATATTGGGACTAAGAAGGTCCACACTGGGGGAGGTTGTTACGGGGTTAGCTGGCGCTAGGATATCAGGTGAGTGGTGTGAAGGGGGGGGGGGGGGATATACTGGCCATTCGTCGTGGGGAGGGGGGGGCAAAATGTTAACAGTTCAATGGAATCGTCTCCATGGCGACCGCTGTGCTCCTCCTGTGTAATGTGCTCCGCCGCTTGGGGGCCTCCCTCGCTTGTATTAGTTTATAAATGTGCTTTCCATTGCAATATGCGGGGACGGTTTGTACACCCCCTTCAACCCCTAACTTCACCACCACCATCATCCATTACTGCCCTTCATCCCCCGTCATGCCCTACATTCACCCCGTGTAAAGACGTGAGTGGGGGAGTATTGGGGTATCTGCAAAGGTAGATCTATGAGTTTGAAGGGGGGGGGGGGGGGGGGGGGAGAAGTGCCGTCTTCATAAAGGGTGAGCGGGAGGGGGGCTCCACATCTTGAGAAGGAGGACCACGTTTCATCCGATTTGGTCGATAATCCTTGGAAAAATGCACCTATGCATTCGCGACGGGGGTAGAAAATTTTCATCGTCCCCAAAATCGCTCGTTTTAAGTTACAAGATGTGTAGATTCCAAAAATAAAATGTCCGTCCGGGCCGTTTTGGGTACCTAGTAGGCATTTTTTTTTTTTTTTTTTCAAATCTGAAAGTTTGATTAAATACCTACGCACTCCACCATCTAGTTTCAATGGGCTTCTTGAAAAGGTCAGAATTCAGCATTTCTGACAACATATTCGGATTCAGCACCCTTTAAAACCCAAAAACCCCAATTTTTAGTTCGAAAATCCGTATAGGTACGCGCTGAGCTGTTTTCGAAATGTTAGAGATTTTGAAATGAACGCCGGGCAAATTTGACGTCACACCTCGCCAGGCTGGGCGTCGAGTAGTTGGGCACTGAGCCGCCAGAGCGCTAACTAATAAATCTGAACAGAATCAGAATAAAAACACTCGGCCCAGGTCGATTTTTGAATAACATTCTTTGATAATAACCTCGATGCTCAATTTTCGAATGACCTTCTATAATGATTAACCCGATTTTCGATTTTTGGGGTCGAATTTTCGCGTAGTAAAGTTGGCTGACTTGCGTAGATGTGTGAGAGAGGGATCTCCCGGCCAATCAAAACACGACGAAGCAGCCCACGTCATGTACCCTCTCCAGACCTAGGAATTCAAATATCATATTTTTCCTAAGCCCTATAAATAATTGAAACGGGTTTTCTGCAATTTGGACCCGTTTTCGTAACTTTTGAAGCACGACCTTTGCAGGAAAAACATTTTAAAAAATCATTAAAGGAGCTCATTCTCTTAATTTTAATTTCAGTTGTGCTCGCAAGGTTTTCATCCGATCGCTCAAACCCGAGAGGCTGTGAGGGGCTAAAAAGGGCGTGTAGGAGGGGTTTATGAAGGGCTTCAGCTATGGTGTCGAGATAGGTGTCGTTTTCAAAGTGTTTTTTAGGTGGGGGGGGGGGCATAGTGATCCGATCTTACCGTGGACATCCATTGATCTTTCATGGGGCTGCAGATTTGGCTTGTGATGGATGCAAAATCGGGAGGGTTCCCTGACGTGACTCCAGATCCTGATCATGAGTAGTCTGATTCATATCGAAAAGTCTAGTAGGTTGATAACAGTTCCAATAACCCGCAACAAGATCTTCCAACACCTAATAAGTGTTGTCATAAAATTTAATGGAGATTAAACAAAATTGGAACAACAACATCCGAGAAGCTAGACGAGCTTTTGAAATTATTTTGGAATAATATTCCAAAATAATATTTGGTTCTGGTACGTAGGAGTAGTGATTTGATTGTGTGACACAATCAGACAATAATTGTGTCTATTTCAGACACAAATTATTTGCGTCTGAAATGTCTTCTTTTGAGTTTTGCTGCCAAACCTGGCGGATCTGTTATCCCTTGGCCTTCTCCACCAGTTTCGTGTGTTGTGTTGTGATGGTCTCAGTGTGGTGTTTGCCGACGGTGCAGAGGTCTGATCCAATGAGGTGGTTAGGGTGAGAAATGACTCCTCTGCTGATTACTCCTCTGAGTACTCAGCAGAGGAGTCATTTCTCACCCTAAACACCTCATTGTGATGGTCTGTTGAAGTGTAGGTAGTTGGAGGTCTTGCCGCAGCACGTCGCTTCTTACATCTTCTTATCTTGTGTTCTGTTGTTGTTGGATCTGCTGCGTGGAAGTGTTAAATGATGTTCCCCAAAACTCGCGAGCACTATAAAATTTATTTAATAACAATACAATAGAGAACGAGGAATAGTGTTCGTGGAGGGGGGGTCCGTGAACTTTTCAAGTGATAATGGAAAATACAAATTGTCAGAAGGCCAGAAGTTGACAGACATTTTCCGCTAAACGGTGTACACGGACAACCTTCTCCAAGCTCAGCATTGGCAGGCAAAGGAAGGTCCGCTTCTTCATGGTGTCTCTGATGGTCTTGATGTGGTACTTCCAAGTTAGTCTACGGTCTAGATACCGGACTTGATTTTTCCTTGGAAGTAAACCACCACGTTATTGACCGTTCCTGGCCTCAGCAAGATTGAGTGAGGACTTGGTAGTTCCATTCGTACAGACACTCATCAGCCTAGACAAGTGTCTCATCTTGCCTCCGTGATGGTAACCGTGGGCTTTACTTTTTTTTTCTTTTTTTTAAATTGGCATCCCATCCCAACCAAACTAACAGAACAGCCCATCCAAAGAGCTCATCGAAGGTGAGGAGGCAATAATAAAAAAGTTTTACTTTTGACTTATTTATTGGTCTACCTTCATGTCGAATGAATCTTTCGCCTTTTACCTACTTATGATTTCCGTGGAGAGCCCTCTCTGGACATAATGTAAGGTGGATGCGGCGAGATAGTGGGAATCCATCTTAAAAAAGACGATTTAAGACGAAATAGTCTATTTCCACGATAAAAATATATAAACTTGTAGACGCGTTCCGGTTGATTAGACCATCATCAGTACAATACAGAGTGAGGAAGATGTGAGAAGTTACTTATATACAAAAGTGAAATGTGCCTTCTAATGGGCGTGGCATTAGAAAGGTCCTCTCTGGACATTAAATGATACTCAATAGAAGGTCCCTCAAATTTTGGTTTATTATTCTTGGAATAATACACCTATGTTTTCGCGACGGGGGTCGACGACTCCGATCGGGCTCAAAATTTGACATTATCCGTTTCAAGAGGTCTACATTCTAAATCCGAAATGTCCGTCCGCCGTACGCCGTCCGCCGTCCGCCGTCCAGGCCGTTTTGGGCAGTAGGAATTTTTTTAAAAACCTGAAATTTCGGCAAAATACTTGGTTTACCATCTAGTTGTGCCCGCAAGGTTTTCAGTCAGATCGCCCAAACCCGTGGGGCGCTATGGGGCTATAATGGGGCTACGGGAGGGTTTTTTTTGAAGGCTTTTAGCTATGGAATCGAGTTAGGTGTCGTTTTCGAAGTATTTTTGGACGTAGAATCCATTTTTTGGGGTCCCGGAACGATCCGATTTCACTGGGGCGATCTTTAGGGCATTCGTGGGGCTAAAAATGGGATTTTTGAAGGATTCCAGGATGTTAAATATTTTTCGAGTAAAAAATACAGAATTTTTGAAAAAACACATTTTTGAACAAAAAAATCCAAAAAAAAAAATTTTTTTTGAGATAAAAATCCAAAAAAAAATTTTTTTTTAATTTCTTCATTGACAGAATTAAATTTCTGCACAAGTAACGTATATCAAAGAATAATAAACCCTTGTGTAAAATTTGCAGCGTTTTATTTATTGTTTAAAACCATATGAGGCTTAAAAGCCAGAGTTGATAAAACTTTGACTTAGGAACTAAACATTGCATAATATTATTTTAACCGTATTTGTAAACTGTTCCAAAATATAGCCTCTTCTCTGGTCCAGGCAGGCTACATCTTCTTACTTGACATCTCGTCTATGGCCCAAGCAGGCCACTTCTTCTTGCTTGCTATCTCGTCTCTGGTCCAGGGAGGGGCTGGTCGTGAAAGGTTAAACTGCTCAAGTAATGCCTACTGAATTGTGTGGATCTCCTACTTTTACCATTTGAACCTACCCTCATTCCCCATTACACTCAAAACATCCCAAACTAACAAAACAGCCCATCCGAAGAGCTCTTACAAGCTACTGGAGAGAATAAAAACATGTTTGGTTGGGATGGGATTTCTTGGTTGTTATGAGGAGTGTGAGTAGAGTTTTACCATTAGGTAGGTACTATAAATAGGTACTATACCTACTTATAAATTTTACAAGTCCCAAATTAACAAAACAGCCCATTCGAAGAGCTCTTCGAAGCTAGTGGTGACAATGAAAAACTTTTGACTGACTGACTTTTAACATTTATAAGGAACTGCATGGAACAGCAGCTATAGCTATTTTATGAAATTGAGCTCAAATCCTCCCCTCCAACCACTCTAGCTTTCTACTCCTTCCACCAAGTGCAGATTCCCGGCGGTAAAGTTGAAGGTGGTACCGTCGCCTCCGGTTACCGACTTGAAGGGGGTTGAAGGGATTGACGAAGAAGCCGGTAGGAGCGCCACCCAACGAGGGTGCGAATTTTCAACCCCCTCGGAGGCGGGCTAGTTTCAAACTTCACCGATCTCCTTTACCGTCGAAGAAAATTTTCAGGTCGCCGGAGAAATTTTTTTTTATTTTCTAATTTTATGTCTATACTTTGGCACATAAACGTAAAAAGCTTTGAAAGCGTTACGGTTGGTTCCCTTGCAACGACTAAACTAAAGACATAAAATGTCCTAATGTGTTGCAGACTCGTATGCAAGCGTTGCTAGGGTTTCTTCGTTGATTGGTTTAATTTTTTTACATTTTAATTTTATTTAATTTTTTTAAATTTATTATTTTAATAAAAATTTTCTCCGGCGACTTGAAAATTTTTATATACCTAAATGAAAAAAAAAAAAAAAATTTAGTTTGAAATATTTATATTGTTTTGGCCCTGAACGTTGGCGTGTTTCGTGTAGGTTTTTATGGTTTTACAATTGCCGCCCCAAACGCTCTCATGAAAATTCCGGAGTATTCCTCCGCCACCTTGTTATGATCCGCAGGGACACGTTGTGAAGGTCGCGGACGATATTGCAGACCTCGATCGCGAAGCTCTCGGACACTCGTTGAGCGGAAAAGGTACGGAGGGGTACGAGATACAAGGGGTGGGGGACCGTTCGGAAGCGAGTCAATGAACGTACGTCGGCTCCTCGCTCGAAAATGGACAAGCGGGGAGGCGGGAATTGGCGGCCAAAGGTTTCCGCTCGCGTTCACAGTGAGTCCCCGAAGGGCAAATGAGATTGCGGACAGGCGGTTGAAGGGGGTCAGCGGGAATAAGCCCTTTCCCGTCACCGCTACTGCCGTCAATTACAGCTTTTCGCCTTTTCCCCCCAATATTGGTTACGTGGATTAAAAGGCTTAAAAATCTAAAATCTAAAATCTAATCTATCTTCTAAAATTTAATGCACTTTATGACACTGGAGGACGGACTCACCAAAGAATGCTTTTTGTTTTTAGTTACTCAGTAGCATGAAGAGAGAGGGTCCTTTTGTGCGACCCTTTAATTCCCGACTGACCTCCCTTTGACCAGCGGTCATCCCCCAAGGTCGTCGGTCTGCCTTGCTGGGCAAGTGGGCATAAAGTGAAAGTGAAACTTGGGGGGTGCGAGAGAGAGCCCGAAAAAGAGAAAGAGGAAGAATGAGAAGAGTGGGAGGAATTCCCCGCCGAAATATCTTATTCCCCCTCCAGGTCGTCACTGGGGGCGCCTACCCCATCCCCACCGGCTCCTCGCCGCCCCCTCCTGATCTCCCCGCCGGATTTTTACATTCTTGAGTTCCCTCGTCCACCCTCACCTATTCAGTCTTACGGGAGGATCCAGGCAGGAGTGAAGAACTCGCGGCCGCGGGAATGTGAGTTGACGGAAATCCGCGGAAGATGAAAGTTCGTAGCGGTTTTGAGTGGATTGACAGGATTTTTATTCGTGTTGGGCGACGACAAACGGGTTTTTCTTGGCGGGGAGGGCGGAAGACGCCGGTAAAATCTTAGCGGTAGGGGCGGGCGAGGGCCTCAGGAGTGGGGGCGGCCCTTTAGACGCCGGCGCGGGAAAACTGTAAGGAGGCGCCCCCCCTCTTGGCGGGGGGCGGCTCGGTGAGGAGAAGGGAGATTTTTTCTAAGAGGGCGGCGAAGACGGAGGGGGCGGCGATACGGCGGAAGGCTCCTCAGTCGGCGACGGGCGCTCCCCCGCCTGAGCTGAGCTTCGTGCAAGTGAGCGGAATTTTTTTCGCCCTTAAGGGGGCTTCCCTTTCATCCCCCCGTCCACCCCATAGGATAGCTCCTCGGCTTCCCCCCACCCCCGTAAGGAAGAGGGGCTTTTTCCTTTGCGCCGACGTTTTCTTAGGCCCCCCTTACCCTCCCCCGCATCCCGGTATAAGTCTCAGAGTTACTTGAGGCACTGCACTCAGTCGGTGGGCGACCTCCTTCGTGTTAACATTTCTGGGTATTTTGTGTGTTTCAGTGGCGCCGACTATGTGCTTGTGAACGTCTTTCCGGGTGAAGTGCGGACTTGTGATAGCTGTCTTTACCGTTCGGGGGGCCCGTGTTCGCTTAGGATTCACCGCTTAGGACACCGGCCTCAAGATACTCTCAACACCGTTGGACTTACGCTCCTCCTCGGGGGACCAAATGTCGGCGGATATACAGCAGGCGGTCCTCATACAAAGGCCCGTCTTTAAGATGAACCCGACCCAGGACTTTTGGCAGAGGGGGCCGCCCTCGAATAGTCCGCAACTGAGCCCAGACGCTCAGGGTAACGGTGGGGATTACCATGTGCAGCAAATGCAGCAGGCACAAGCGGCAGCCGCTGCCGCCGCCGCCGCCGTCGCTGCCCAACAACAGCAACAACAACAACAACAGGCTCAACACCAAGAGGCATCCGTTCAGCCTGACTGCAATCAGCAGCCTCCGCAACCTCTTCAGCAAAACCAGGGAGTCGGGTCTCCCCACGAGCCTCCCCACCAAAATGCTACGCCTCCCGTTGCTCACTCGCCTTCCCAGCAGCAGCCGCCGCCTCCGCCTCCGCACCTACAGCAGCAGCATCCGCTCCAACAGCAGCAACAAACACCGCAACAACAACAAATGATGCAGCAGCAGCAACAACAACAACAGCCTCAACACGTCGGGTCTGAAGCTCCGCAGCAGCAGACTCCCGGCCAACAGCAGAATCACCTCTCCCAACAAGACCTTCCTCAGGATCTTCAAGTGACAGGTGTTAGCATGGCACTCGCGCTTCCAGACCCAAAGGCTATGACCGAGAAATTGGTCAGTGAACTTCAGGTACGTTCATTACGTCTTTCAACACTTCTCTATTGCTTTGTAGAAATTAAATAGATTGATATACTTTTTTTTTTAAATTGGCCCTAAAAAAATTGTTCATCCTAAAAGTTAAAATCAGAAGAAAAAAATTAATTTTATTTTACATTTTTATGCCAAAAAATTGAATGAGAATTAAATAACAAAAAACATTTTTACACCACTAAAATCAAGTCACTTATCGTTGCCGGAAATTCCCTCAAAATTCGTCTATTTGAAGTCCCTCGGTGTAAGGTTTGGGTTGTCAGCGGGAAGGCGGTCACTTGGCCCACGTGGGTACCGCACCTCCCCCTGTCAGCGGGCTCAAATTCTTCCCTACCGCTCTCACAGGTGTCATCACAAAATACGTTTCTTATTTTTATTTTTATTATTTTTTCATTGTCGCTTTACAGCAATAAAGTCGAAAATTCGAAGAACAACTAAAAACAATAAAATCGAAAACTCGAAGAACAACTAAAAACAATAACGTCAAAAAGTCGAAGAACAACTAAAAAAGTGCTCGAATTATATAACGACTTGAAGTTAATAAGCTAATAAAAAGGTAAAAAATAAAAACAAATATTTGTTTAAATGATTAAAATTAAATGCGCATAAATTCTTTAAAATGGGAAAATTTGTAAAAATCATAATAATTCAATAATAATCATAATAATTATTAAACCAATTAATTTCCTAATAGAAAACAGATCTTCATAGAATATAATATTATATTATTAGTTAATGCACTCATATTAAAATCTTAAAAGTGGTTAAATAAATTTCAGATAACTCATTCACGGTTCTGTGGAATTGCTTGACGAGTCTTTCAGAAGCCCCCAAAAAAATTTTTTTTTGCAGTTGAAGAAATTTATGAAAAAATAAAATTCATTAATTCAAAGTCAAAAGTTTTTTATTTTCTCCTCTTTTTTATTTTCTTTTAATTCATTAATTAAAATAGCTTTTTAAAAAATTACATTTTTTAGGAATTCTATGAAGATTTTTATGGAAGTTAATATTTTTGGTAGTTTTGTACAGTTTTTCAACTCAAATTTTGCGACTCAGAAAGTGAATGACAGTATACAAAATTAAATCAAATCTCTTACAACCTCATCACGTCAAAATCTGGCAATTTGCTAGTGCCCGAAACAAGTTGCACCTTTTTAATCGACTACCGACAATTGTATTTAAACCGTAATATCGAAGTAGTTTAGTTCAAATTTAACAATGAAAGTCAGTTTTGTCGACTTAAGCCAGCTGTAAATTCAACGTAGCGAAAATGGAAAATCCTAAAATTACTTAGAAGTGAAAAAATAATTTTGTTATTGTTTTTGAGTTCAACAAGAAATAAGACTTGTGTGTTGAAAACTTCAATTTTTTATAGGAGGTTTTTGGATAGCCTCCAGTAGCTTTCGGTTTCTGAATGTCATTTCACACTTTACTTGGAAAAACTAAAACTATTGTTTATTTGTTGGTTTTCATGTTTTTATTATACAATTAACAACAATTCCAACAAAAAATATGAATTTTAAAATTCCAACTAATTTTGCTTGAATATTTATCTGCTTTTTGATAATGTTTTGCGTAAACAACAAATTCAGAAAATTTAATTTTTCAAGAAGTTATAAATTATCGGTCCCTCGGTCTTGTTTGGACGTTTAATTTTTATCTAGAATTTAAACAAAAATGATTAGTATGTTTTCTGGTTTAAGATATGGGGAAGAGACATTTTATATATTTGTATTTGTCGTTAATTTTAGTCGTAAATTTCCAATACTGGTTGTGTATTCGCCATCGCTGTGATGGGAGAAAGTTCTGGTAGTCAGTTTGACTCCTGAGCCACACACGGGGAAGATACGTATATTGTTGATGAGGGGGGGGGGGGGGGGGATATCCCCCTACGCGATCATAGATAAGATCCTGGTGTGGAGGGGAAGTGTGGTAAGAGGAGGGCTAAGGCGCATGCGCACCCCCTCCTAGTACCGTCTTGTCTAGTTTTCATTTGGGAAGAAAGGGGGGACAATACGAGGGGGGATGTTTTCCCCCACCTGCTACACTCTGCCGGCGGGGAAGGGAGACTTCAGTTGGCGGTCAAGTGTTGGGATGTCAGGACGCCTTTGAAGTGTCCTCGACCTGAGATCCCATCAGAAATCGAAGTCTCTCAACACCCTAAAAAAAAGAAAAAAAAAAAGATTTTTAAAACCGAACCAACTAAAAGAATTGTCAAGGTGCTTTCAACGAACTTTTCTGAGCAACCAATGCATTTTCCCGAACAAATTGGTGCCCACTAAAAATTTGGTCACGCCACCTTTTCAATGTCAACAATTTGGCAATTTGAAAAGAACAGCACCAAATCACCCAAAGTCACACACAAAATGATATTATATTTAAAAAGTAAATAATATCTTTTATTCCTGTCGTAATAGAATCCTTTTCTTTTTGGGTTCAAGAATTGTAGGTGTTACAAACTATACACATAATAATTCTATATTATAGAATTCTCATTTTATTTCTATTAGACATGTATATTATACATCTTTGTTGTGCATGGTTTTTAGTGATTATAGGTTCATCTCAATTTCTTTCCGAATTTCGTGACTAAGAAGTTCAAATCCCTATTTTACGAACGCTGAAGTAGAAAATTCTGCGGGTAGTTACGTTTGAAGTAACGTTTGAAATTACCTGTCTTTAATTTTGGTAGGTAATCAGTTCAAATTTGTGGTGTTGGTTCTTGAAGTAGTAGCTGCCTACGTCACTATAAATATCACGATGGTCTTTTTGTCTTTTTCAAAGGTCTTTGGGGTGGAGGGGGTCGGTGCGACGGTAACGTCCCAAAGGGTTGAGGGATTGGGGGGGTTTTTTAAGGGGAGGGGGGGTTCCTGAGTAATAATTTAGTTCGAGTCTTGAGCCGCTAGAGCTCTCTGGCCTCCTTGTTTCTCAACTCCGGCGGCTCCTTGAATGAGGTGGAGACCTTGGCGCACTGATCCCCCCACCACAGTTGCGATCTAAAACATCCTACAATTATGCGTAATTTGCGAGTTTTACGCCGAAGTTCACATCGTTAAGACTTGGGATTTGAATGGTCGACAAATTTAATTAAAAAAAAAAAAAAAAAAAAACTGACGTGAAAATGTTCAAATTCACAACCCGAAGTATTCATTTAAACACAAGAAGAATCGAAATGTTGATCTCTTAATAAATGTCGTAATTATTTATGTGTATGTCATAATTCAACTTTAATACAAAAATATCCTTTTCTTTTTTTAATCTTTGAAAGTTTTGACATTTTATCAAAGTTGGCCACCTCTTAAACACTGCAACCTTAACAAATAATTTTTTATCTAGTCCATTCATAGGCTACTTCATTCCTTATTTCACTCAGTTAATTTTTATGGCGTACCGAAGCGAACGTGGGGAATCGATTTCGATTGACTGTCTTGAAATGGTGCAAAACGCAAAAGAGTAACTTCGTATGTGCAACTTGTCTTATGAACCAAAAAGCAAACCCTCTTGCGTCTTGTGAAATCAAAATTGCACACGGTTTGTCGTATCACACTAAATTGAGTCAATTTATATCAAATTCCCGACAGAAAAACGTAAATCCATTCTGAGGCAAAATTCTTCTGCAGGTCACTCACTAGTAACATCCGTGCAGGGGATTGAAATTGACATTTTCGAGTAATCCGATGTTTGTTTCTTTTCTTTTTTTGTTGCGCTTCCTCTTCTTCTACCTTCTTCTTGACTTCCCGTTGTAAAATGGTGGCGTTGGTTTCGGCCCTACAGAGTCGGTCTGGAGTGATTTCGGACCGGACGCTGGAAGAATGTTGGAACGCCCTTCAAAGGGTGAGTGCTTTAATGGAAAATTCGGTGTTGGAATTGGTCTGCTTTGGTGTCTTTGGTTTCGTGTGCTTGTAGTATGTTGTAGTTTTTAGTGAAATTGCATGTTTTTCCTTATTGTGAACACTGAACGCGTTGTACATATGTCCGCTGGGGACAGTTAAAGGATAAAAGGAACTTTTTTAGACTCCATTAATCGATTCCATGTAAAAATTCCCCCCAAAAAATGACACGATAACGTTCCCTAAAAATCACAAAGCTCAAATAACGGCGAAACAATTATTGTCGAAGCATGTCTGCCTTGAAGTAGGGGAGTATAATGCTTCACGGTCTACTTTCGATACCCCTAAGAAATCCGCCCTTGTCACATAACTTGCCGAAATACTGCCCGACGGAAAATAGAGTCCTAGTTGGGGAAATAGTGGCGATTTTCCCATCGTCGTAAACCTCAAGTAACAACGAGGAGAGGAAAACTCTAATAAAGATGCGGGCCGTTGTTTTGCATAATATGGGATGTTGGTGGAGGGGGACGACCGAGGAAGGCCTAATTGTAGCGGTCTACAGAAAACCACCTACTTGTTCGACCAGGTGGTTTAATTGGCTTTAAATAACAAACAAAATCTCCAGATCTGTTCAGCCCTCCCGTTGGAGGGTTCAGACACAATATGGCTTCCCTTTTGTAAGTATACGGTTTTTCCGAGTTCTCACGCGAGCTCCTTTTTGAGAACTATATTTTCTGACGCCGGTTACGTGACGCCGTCAAACTTAACGGTAGGGTGAAAACGGCCTTGAACGGTTCATTTTAACGCCTGTTCCACGCAAACTTGGACGTACTCGTATTGGCCTGACCCGCACACTTAGGCCACTGGTTAGCTCTATGAATCAAAAAGTAGGTTGAAGGAATGAACATCGTGGTTTATAACCTTGAAAGATACAAGAATTACAATATGATTGCAAAAGCCAACATCGCCTGTTATCCACATGGCGTACATGAGGACCAAAGCCGCCAGATTAGCTGAGGTTCTCGGCGTTGTACACTTGATAGTGCATTCTGATGAGGCCACAAGTTCAAACCCTGTAGAAGACCATGGAATTTATAAAGGGCACCTTCAGAAGGTCGGAATTCATCATTTCTAACAACATATTCGGATTCAGCACCCTACACAAATGAGTAGTTCGAAAATCCGTTTAAATAGTTGGGCACGGAGCCGCCAGAGCGCTGAATAATAAATCTGAACGAAATCAGAATAAAAACACTCGTCCCGGTTCGATTTTTTAATGAACTTCGCTGATGACTGTACTTAGAAATAAAATTCCCTGAAGTAGGTATAACGAGTACGGAGAAAGAATTAGGTTAAGTTGAAAAGCTGAGGGAAGGACAGACAATGAGATTTGAGGTAGGTAGCGACCTAAAATACTCATATAAAATTCGAAATTGCCAAATTTTATGGTTGCGCTCTGTAGGGAGTGTGACCATAGAGAGATAAACACGTTTTTTTTGGGGAAAACTTGTACATTGAAGTTTTTATCAACGAAGGACATGACATGTGTACAATGTATTATACATTGTATAATACAATAATTGTCCCCTAGTTTAGGATTCATCCTTTAAAATCTTCAACGGGGATATTAGTATCAACATTTTCGTCGCAAAATCAACATAGCGGGCAGAAGAATAAAAAATCTGGGTCAACAATTATTCAGCTGTGGGACTCAAATCGTGGTTGAGGGCATATAGGATCGAAACTACGGGTCAAGAATCAAATCTTGTTAGCTGGAGTCAACATCGCAGACGTGTAAAAATCAAAATCTTGGTGCCAGGCATTAACCATTTAAATTCAAATCAACAAATTCTAGTAAATTAGTATCAGCAAATCACTTATAAGAATCAGTTCGCGCTCAAAAAGGTTAAATACAGTCTTGGGTTTCAGGTTCCAGTCGGGTTTTGTTCCAAGTTTGAGTTTCCCGACCCGAAAACCCGTTCCCCCCGAAACAGGACTTTTTTTAAAAAGAAATCGTCGACTGGTGATCGTTTCCCGACATTCAAAGAACATTTGGGTTTGATGGGGTTGAAAACGCGCCGAGACTTCAAAGATTCTTTTGCTTCGTTCGCGCTTGACAAAGCGATGCAAAAGGGAAGGGAGAAAAGAGTGTGCCAATGGGGTTGGAAAGAGATTTTCGCTTCATTCGTTTCTCCCCACAGCATTTTCTAAGCAGGAGGGTCCGTTTGACCTAGTGGCCCTGTGTGAAGTGTTTTTAACAGCCTTAGAACTTTTTTTCACGGTTCGTCAGTCTACTATTCGAGAGATACAGTAACTTGGAGGTGCCTGAGAGTCATCAACCAAACCCCCTGACGATGAGCTTACAGTAATAATGTGGAGACGGTTAATGAAGAAAAACAAGAAATTAATATTACTTATTTTTTAGCTTTTTATCATTAAATGAAATTAGCTTTTTATCATTTTATGATTAAATGAAACTTTATTGAAAAGGTACAAATTTTTTACATTTTCAAGGGGTGTTTTTCGTACGGAGCAATTAAAGTTCGGATTGGACTGGGTTAACACAATAAAACCGTCTTTTATTTTTTTTCTTTTTTTCTTAATTTGTAAAAAAATTTTGATAAAAGTAGGTTTACCTAAGGGTAAAAATAGGTTGACATCGGTGTAATTAGGCTGTTATGAAATTACACGGGGCGTGAAAATGTACGCTGACACCACAGCGTTGAAGGATAGGGCCGGGGGTTAATGTGAAGGGTTGTCCGGTCTGTTAAGCATCTGTTTTTGCCTGATTTGAGGTTTTACACGGCAACTGCTTCTCCCGCAGAACGTTTAAGCTAATGGGGGATTTGCATTTATTTTAGATTTGGAATTCTTCCCTACCGTTCAATAATATGGCTAAAAAGTAACTTGCACAGCCTCCAATACCAACAAAAAAAAAAAAAAAAAAATCATTGTAGGAGATATAACGAAAAAACGAAACGCACAGTTTGAATCAGCAGGGGTTTCCCACCAGTCACTCTTTAGGTAGTGACGTCACAGTTCCAGTGAATCTCTCACCAGGATCGCTAATGTCATCAGCTTATAATATAAGCATATTATGATAAATGTATAGCACTTATAACTTGATATAACTTAATTCATAATACACGATACTTCAAGTTGAAAGCCTAGAACCTAGAAGGATTCACGGCTCAATTGAATTTTATTCTGTGATAAGTAGTGGAGTAGCAACCCTGGGCGGAACAATCCCCTCAAAATAGGTAGTGGCGTCACGCTCCCTCCATGGCCGTGTTCCCCCCGCGTTTTTCAAACGTCGAAATTTTCGTTAAATTTTTTAAATTTTCTGGAAGCGATTTCAGGCGGCTGACTACTGTTTCCCCTACATTATTAGGGAGTACTTTCAGAAAAAAAAAAAATAGAAAAAAATACATGCAAATCCCCCATTCATCACTATTATTGTTTAAATTTTTAGCAGAGCATCAAAAGTTAGTTTATGAAAAAGATCTTTTTTTTTTAATCGTTTGAGCATTCCTTAGTCCAAATTGGAATGAATCAGGTTTTTTTAGTGTATCGAATTAATATCTATTTAATATTGGTTGCCTCGAAATTGGGGAAAAACTCAAAAGAGCTGTATTAACAACGTGTATTAACAATGAATGGGTCAACAACTTACCATTTGATTCAAGCAAAAATTCGTTATCATGAGTTTGAAGACTTGTACAATTTTAAAAAAGGTTGCGCTAAAAATTCTCTTCGGCAAAATCAAGGGTTTAGCTTCTACAAAATAACCTTGAACGAAATGATGACTTAATCCAATCAAAATCGCTCGTTGCACCTCTTTGACAGGGATGCGAGGATTTCAGCACTTGGAAGGACCTCAGTTATTTTCAAAAGCGGACTCCCTCCGCGAAAAAGAGAAGCAAAAAGAGACACAAAAAAATGAGTAGAATGTGTGGAGGGGTGGAGGGTATAGAAAAATGAGGGGAAAAATAGAAGAAGAAAAAACGCGACCGCACAAAAAAAAAAAAAAAAAAAAAAAAAGGGCAAAACAAAAGGACGGGCTCTGGAAAACAAGCCGACAGACATGCGTACAGACTAACTACAAGGGAAGCTCCCTGCAGTTAGAACAATGCTGTGATTAACATAAGCCCCGTAGAACCAGTTTTCAAGATAGCGAAAGACGAGAATGGCTTCAACCGATACTGTAAAAGAATACCTGGCCTTCCCCCTTCGACTCAGCCGCAGGTTCCATCTTATTATAGGTACCTGAGCAATGATATAAATTTATACAAAAAGGTTTGGGTTGAAAGACTTCGATGTTTTTGAACAATCGTCAACCGAAAATATGATCAAATGGATGATGTAAATGGACAGGATTGGATTAATTTGGTTCTTTCCTATGAAGATGTTGATTGTAAAACGTCGGGATTTTAACTCCTATGTAGGGAAAATGTTTTAATCAACTTTCAATTTTTTTTTATGGACAGTTTCACCGAATTTGGGACGAATTTCCAAGTTTTTCTTCCCTCAGGCGGAAGGTGCGTGAAATGTGGTGTTCACAAATGATTCTCGCATGTCAGAAGTTTCTCCAATTCTGAAGAAACTCGTCGAGTCCATCGACACCGCCTTTTAAATTTCACCTCCCACACCCACCCCTCTGCTTAACCACCTTTCGGAGGAAACTAACACTTTCCCAAGGTTTCCCATCCCGTGATACCAGGCAGTTTACACCCTTCAAAAACCCCTCCCAAGTTGAGCATTTGGGAAGTCTAATGGCCAGGAGGTTTTTCGGATGTTTCGGGGGCACGCCAGAAATTTTCTTCGTTTTCCCCCATTGGAGGGGGGGGGGGGGGTGTTATGGAGAAGGCGCAATGCGCTTGAGAAAATTACAGTTTTCCAAATACTCGGAATTACCGATCGTATAATTTTATTTTATTTTATTTTTTTAAATAACAACTAAGACATCCCGTCCCAACCAAACGAACAAAACAGCCCATCCGAAGAGCTCATCGAAGCTAGTGGAGACAATAAAAAACTTTTGACTTTGATTTTTTTTTTTTTAATCCGTAGAATCTGTATACAACAAATAAATTAATAACTACAACAAAATTTTCATCATACAATTAAAACAAATTTTAAATTAATTTTTAGAACCTGTAAGTTGATTCTTATAATCAAGATCCTGATTTTAATTAGCGAGAAATTGCTTATAGTGTTGCCTCATCGAAGCTAGTGGAGACAATAAAAAACTTTTGACTTTGATTTTTTTTTTTAATCCGTAGAATCTGTATACAACAAATAAATTAATAACTACAACAAACTTTTCATCATACAATAGTTGTATATCATCATACAATAATTGTTTTAATTATTAAAACAAATTTTAAATTAATTTTTAGAACCTTTAAGTTGATTCTTATAATCAAGATCCTGATTTTAATTAGCGAGAAATTGCTTATAGTGTTGGATTTTTAATCAGCAGAATATTCGACAATCGATTACAAATGGATGGTAAATGATGATTCATTTAATGATTGACTTTGAAAAGCAGCAGTGCCGGTGGCCTATGTTGCAATTCTGTAGCCAGACGTTCATCAAAAATTGAAACGGTTTTATTTTTAATTGAATTCAATCCTGTCCGCGCCCGACTTTTTTTTTTTTTTATCGGGCTGCGGCAACAGCTTTCCGGCTTCAAATAAACGGAAGTTAGTTTCATTTTACGTTCCCTTCACGACCCCGGAAACGTTCCCACAGACTCACCCTCTTTTGATAGGCTTTTTAAAGATGTTTTTTTGGCGTTTCATAAGCGACTTGACCAAAAGGGGTAAATAGGGAGGTTCTAGGTCTATTCAAATGGGCTTTTGTTTCAAAAGAAAAAAAAATTAGGGGATGAGCCTGGGATGAGTATTGTCGCGTTAGGAACCAGTTGTGTTGAACCTAGTATCAAACGTGCACAATTCTTCGTCCCCCTATTAAGTGTTGTGAAAAAGTACAGAGATTAAAAAAGTTTTGTCTTGTGAATGATTTTTTTTTTCTTTTTTAATTCTATAACGGCGGTGTCTGTTCTCACGGTTTATGTTTTCACGTAGGTACGATTTTGAAACGCCTGGAGGTATTCGACGCGTTTCCGAACGTGAGGCCCTTGGTCAGCGGACGCAGGGCTCCTAATCGGAAGATCAGACCCGAAAACGGGAAATTAATGACTCGGGAGGGCGAGTGTGAGAGCCCTTTCAGGAGGCCGGCTGATGATGGTGTTGGCCGAAGGTGCGAAACCCATTTAATTGGCCCGGTTATCAGCCCGGGCTCCGCGGGTTTCGAGATAAGAACCCGCGGGTGTGCGAAAAGACGTGGGAGGGGGGAAGAGCCGATAAGAGGCTCCTCGGTTGGCCTCCTCGGCGTAGCTGGTGGTCTGCCGGCTGGAAAAGAAGGTGCTATAAATCTGCTGAAAGGGGGGAAATGCGGTTCTTGTTAGAATTGTTATCACCCCTCTCCCCTCTCGGCCACAACAGCCTAACACGGTACCTCGTCTCTTATTAAGATTGGGCCTTTCAAGAGGCACGTCCTAGTAGGCTCCCTTTTTTTGAAACGACTCCTCGAAGAACTTCTTTCGTGGTAATTAGCAGAAAAATAAAATTATTTTTTTCAACATTGGTCCTAATTTAAAACGATTCGAAATGCAAATTTTTCAAGGTTTCAAGATTTCAAAAGTTTTTATTGTCTCCTCTAGCTTCGATGAGCTCTTCGGATGGGCTGTTCTGTTAGTTTGGTTGGGACGGGATGACTTGGTTGTTATGAAGAATGTGAGTAGTGAATGTGAGTAGGTTTACCATCTAGTTGTGCCCGCAAGGTTTTCAGTCCGATCGCCCAAACCCGTGGGGCGCTCTGGGGCTATAATGGGGCTACGGGAGGGGTTTTTTTTGAAGGCTTTTAGCTATGGGATCGAGTTAGGTGTCGTTTTCGAAGTATTTTTGGACGTAGAATCCATTTTTTGGGGTCCCGGAACGATCCGATTTCAAAGTCAAAGTCAAAAGTTTTTTATTTTCTCCACTAGCTTCGATGAGCTTTTTGGATGGGTTGTTCTGTTAGTTTGATTGGGATGGGATGTCTGCGTTGTTATGAGCAGTGAGAGTAGTGATCCGATTTCACTGGGGGGATCTTTAGGGCTTTCATGGGGCTAAAAAGGGGATTTTTGAAAAAAAAAATTTTCAAATTTTTTCATTGACAGAATTTAATTTCTGCACAAGTAACCTATATCAAAGAATAATAAACCCTTGTGTAAAATTTGCAGCGTTTTTCTTCTGTGCCTGATGGGAGCGGAAGTGGTCAGGTGTGGGAGGATCCGCGGCGTGCGGAGCTACAGGTCTCCAGCGGGGGGGGGGGGGGGGGGGGGGTCCAGATGACTGAGGTGACCAGACGGTGAAGAGACGAGGACGGTACGAGAGTTGCAAGTGCATATAATTAAAACCGATCCGGGGGGGGGGGGCTCGCGATTCACCCCAGCGTGGGCGTAGACTCCGCAGACGAGGTCGCCCCGCTCCGGGGAGCCCTCCTTCAAGGTTGGGTCGCCGGCCGGCTCCGTAGAAACCCACGAGGGAGTCTCCCTGAAGAGCTTTCAGACAATATTTCGTCATCATCAGGGTCTGGTCACGAGACCTCCGGCAGTCTTCTCGTGTATCTGATTTCCCCAATTAGGAAACGTAGAAACGTTTGCACGTTGCCATACCACCCGGTTCACGTAGTAGATTGCCTTTCTGCGAATATTAGAAAAATATCGTAAAAAGAAAGACGGAAAGATGGTGAGACGGAAGACATGGAGAGGGAAGACAACGAGAGGGGGTTTCCCCTTCCGTCGGCTCCCCTTCGACGCTCCCCTCGCCCTGTGAAGATCTCCGCGGTGCCTCCCTCCCCCTCGCACCACAGCCTCCTTTTTTCCAGAATCTCTTTCAGGTTTTCAGAGTGCTCGGGCGTGTTCGGGAGCGGAGTGTTTACGGGTGCACCGGACGGCGCGTCCTGGGTAGATGGCAGCCGCGGAGGTGAGTGTTATCAGTGTTATCAACCGCCAACGGTCGGTGGGATTGAGGGGGGGGGGGGAATGGAGAGTAAAGACCGGACGAGGGGGAGATTGTCCACTGATCAGTGGTCCAACGATTATTTCAACCAATTTTATCAAAATCGGATCGAATGCATTCCACCACTTGGAAAAATGCGGATTTTTTGTATTACCTAAATCTTAAATTAAATTTATTTGACCAAGTACCTAATTTACTGCCTAATTTGATATATTTTTAGCCTGGTCAGTTTTTTTTTTTTTTTCCTTCCTTCTGACTGCTCTCAAAGCTCTTTCCTGACCTGACACCACGTGATTGCCAAGTCTTTGCCACGTGATTGCTAAGTCTATTCTAAGGCCATTCAAACTCGGCTTCCCGCTCAAAAACGGAGGTCCTACCGTTTCGTCGGACTACAAGCTGTAAACGACTTTAAATCCCAGTAAAAATAAAAAATAAATTTACCTACCAACGTTGAAACGACAATGTTGTTTTTTTTTTTACGAAGGGTACAAACTATCTATCGTGTCCTACGACGAAACGCCTGGTTCGAACTGCCTTAATCAGCTGACGTGAGGTAGGTCTGGAGTCGGTTCGGGGGGGGGTCTCCTCGGGAGAACCTATTCACCAAAAATAAACCGGTCCCTCGGGACCCCTTAAGTGGGACTCAACCTTGACCTGGGTTGGATCATCCCGGTAAGTCCTCGGATCAGTTTTCACGTTAGAAAACAATATAGAATTTCTATTAAAATGTTCTTCATCAAATCTGTTGCAAATTGAAATGTGGGGTCGTGGATCAGTTCCCATTCAAATCGTATTAAATCGAAGGTCAAGTTTTTTATTGCCTCCTCCAGCTTCGGTTTTGCGACAAGACTCAAAAGAAGACATCTCAGACATAATCGTATTAAATACGATCGTATTATATTTTCCGGATTCCACCATTTTTGCATTATAAATTGAAATAGATGTCCAATACAAGTGCAAGTATTTCTTGAAAAAAAAAAAAAAAAAAAAAAATACAGTTTATATTATTTTTAATGAATAGGGTTGGATGAATGTCGTTATAGAAGTGTGGGATCCCTTTGCGTTCATAAGCACTTCGGAAACAACACCCACCACGACTTGTTGGTCAAAGCCCTTCAAAAACTGATTAGAGTCCTACGCTGGCAAGAGGAATTTTCTTAAAAATCATGAATAATGGCCAAATTTTCGAATTGGTTCCGCGATGCTTTCAGCCACATTGGGCTCCATCGAGGCAATTTGTGGTCGTTTCTGGTGGGATTTTTCATGGTTTTTAGCCATTTTTGGTGAAAAACTCGATTCACACGGTCACTTCTGTCCAACCAATCCACAAAGCTCTAGGTAGGTAAAATAATACGGTGGAATCTAATAATCCCATTGACGATCGATTTTCCGCGTCCCGATCTGTCGTACTTTCTTATGCAAGATCTTGAAATAGGAGTTTTTCGCTCATTCTATCTCCCCCTTGGACGAATAGGATATCTTAATCACTTTTAATTAAAATTAGAAGAAAAAAAAAAGGATGCAATTTGAAACCTGCTTTACTGTACGGATCTCATTAAAAAAAAAAGGAAAAAACGTTTGAAGGAAAAAAATATAAAGAACAGCCTAACCGCAAGACAAACCCGTGTTAAGTGACAGGTATCAGAATCACCCTGAGTTTGAAGAGGAGGATAAAAAACGGATTTGAAAATAAAGAAAAATGCTGCAAAAAAACTGACTGACTTGGAAAAAAGAACTGAAATGACCGGCGAAACGGGGGATCGTGAGATCCTCAACGGGAGAGCCGGGAACAAATCTGTAAAAAAAAAAAAAAAAAAAAAAAAAAAATGTTTGGGCCGACTTTGGATGGAACGAGTTGGAGGTCTCGTGTTTTTCGGCGTCTTCAGAGCGCTCGAGTCTCTCGAAAAAGGCGCGTGCCGGCTGTCATAGTTTTTACGTTGATTTCGGTTGTCGGTTTTTGGGGAGGACTTCATTTCGGAAAGGTTTCTTTTCTCTCTTTTGTCTGGTCGGGAAGGATAGAAATGTTTGACACCTCGGGTTTTTTGTTGGTTTCGAGTTTCTCTTCTTCAACCGCTTAAGGTGTTTTTCGGTCACCTTTTTGGCTTTGTAAACGTTTCAGGTGACGCAAGAAACTGATTCCCACTATTTTATGATCTACTGGATCTTTGGCTGTGTAGGGTTTTGCCAGAAATGCTACTATAACGACTTAATTAAAATTTGAATCGAGTGATGGACGATCAGATATGTCTGGTATTTGAATATTGTCATAATACGTATTATATTTCACCGTTGATCTCATTTACTGTTTACCCAATGTTGTATTTAATCTACCTACCAAATATTGTTGGGGTTGCAAGGACGGGAAGCTTCGTCAGAACATTTTTCGCGAAATCCAAAAATCATACGTGCCATAAAATATCTTGGCATACTTGGTGACGTAAGGTAACATACTTGTTTTACGGAGCGCAAATTGAATTTCCCAGCCGAATCTATGCAATCTCCATGGACCCCTATGTTGGGTAATATGGTCGATATTTCTCTGACGGAATCTTTGACTCGTTTGATCGGCTCCTCTGTTCCACCGGCCAACAGGGATTTTTATAAAAGCCTCTCACGTAGACCGAAGAAGAGTCGGTATCTGTTCTCAAACCTCCCGACACACGCTGACCTCAAATTGAAAAAAAAAAAAAAAAACGCTCTTAAAAGGAAGAAAAAAGAAACCCCTCTCCGGACAAGAGACGGGAGAAAAAATAAATAACGAAAAAAATAACACGGAGGAAAAAATAACCGGTTTACCGGAGCGTATTGAGCTGGTCAAGCTAAGCAAATTACTTTCTGGGACTGCAGGGCGAACCTCCGGTGCACAACCTTACCATCTATCTCCGGCGAGTTAAAAAAAAAAAGGAGTTGGGTACAGGAAAAAAAGGACAAATACCTATATAACCTCTGTGTGCCTTATCGTTTGTGTTGGGCTCTTCACGGGGTCTGCAGGATCTTTAATTACGTTGCAGCCTGAGAAAAAAATGATTTATTGAGGTTTCTTCACGATTTATTTTTGTGCACTGCGTGCTATGTAGGCTTGTTTGATCAATGTGGCCTTGGGAGTGCTTTTGAAATTTTTTTGTCTTCTTGATTATGTGTGTCTTCATTCAAATTCTTTAACCAAAATTTTGACCTTGTTATATTTGCATCTAAACTCAATGCTGATTTCAATTATGACCTTGTTTGTTTTTAGAGGCTTAAATTTAACCGAAGTTCTTTTAGCATTTAGGGGAAAAGCTCCAAAATTTTAGATTGAAAGAGGTTTCATCGCCGTCGTTGATTGAAAAATAATAAGGAATTATGTAGTATCTAAGCGTACAAGATAAATGAAAAATTTTCAATTAAGTAATACTTATTAACAACTTACCATACTATCAGGTATTAGTTTTCAATTATTATTTAATAAATGTAGGAATTACTTATCGGATGAGATGGTTAGGGAGACAAATGATCCTAACCACCTCTTTGGATTAGACCACTTCGTTAATCATCAAATTACAGATTCTGCAATAAAGTGTTCAACGATGAAAAACATTACTGATTGGTAATATTTTATAATACTTATTATTTATTTATTTTTATAAATACATAATTATAAGTGAGGTTATATGTATAACTTATTATTTATATATAATTATAAGTAATATTTTTATATTAATTATTATTTATATATAAATGCCGTTGATCTCAAGATTACCTGCACTGCTAATGTATCTTATTTCGATCATTTCACTTCAGCTTTTGTGGTACATTTGGCTTAGTACCTCCTCAACTAAGCGGAGTCCAATTAATTTAGAGGAGGAAAAAATAGCTCATACCTTTGTGTTGTTCAATAGTTGGCGATTCTGTAAAGTTGTAAAAGTTGTGTTAATTAGCTATCCGATCGTTTGTATTTTCAACGTGGGGTTTCCATTTTAAGGGCACGGGTTATGCGCTGTCCCGGCACCTGACTGTAAATTACTAGGGTTTATGAACGTGTGTACCTAGCGTTAGACGCGGTCATTAAAATTATTTATCGCGCTCGGGTCGTCCTCGAGCCTTTTCAAACCCTCCCATTATTTATTATCTGTCCGTGAATTTATTCGCGAAGAGAAAAATGACGTTAGAGAATAAGAATGAGAAGATGCAAGTCGAAAAGAAAAGATGCCAAAGAGGCGATGTAGGGCTGCAGCGGCTCCATTGGCGGAATTGACTGTTTTCTTGGAGAAGTAGAGGCGGTGAATAAAACTTCTTAGTAACTGTTATTTTTATGTGTGGTTGTGACCCTCATAGAGTACACGTGACAACAAATTAAAATTTTATTGTATTATAACAAACCTAATATAAAATTTAATATTTAATATAACAAACCCCCTGGCAATCAAAAAGTAAAATGTAATTTAATTAACATAATATGATAACCCTAAACTGATCAGACCTAATTCTATAATATCTATCTATAGATATCATCTAAACTGCAATTTTTCAATTCATTTCATTTCTTTGCAATAAAGCAGTTCTGCTATATCTGCTTCGGCAATTTTTAACTTACATTTTATGAAAATACTAAGCAAGTGAAAGTCAATTAAATTCTCCCATAAAAATATCAATCCACGAACTTGGACAATTTATTGAGAATTCAGCTGTTTTAAATCATCTCGTTCATTGAGTGTGCTGAATCAAAGGTCAATATTCCGACTTCTCAAAGAACTCCAAAGACGATGTTGTCGTAGGTACCTATATTATACGACCGAAATAATCACAACAAAAAACCTGACCTTTGCCAGACAACCACAATAAAATTCTAAAACCAAACAGTCAAACAGATAAGAAAATAAATTACAACAAAAACTCCATAATCAATACAACAAACAACAGTTACTGAGCAAATAATTTTAGGGATCATTTTATTTTATTTTTTCTCGTTCTGTGCAGCATTTACATCTGGTGAATTTAGGGATTGAGAACATTGTAAACAACAATTTCCTTGAAAATTAATTGAAGTGGTACGATGAGACGGGTAAGAGGCTTCTGGACGGGAATTACGTAGTGAAAAACGGAGATGAAATTTCTTAATTTGTCCAGCGCCGTCCCCTGAGCTCTCTCTCACCTCCCCAGGTGTAATAACAACTGTTAATAACCTGTGACAATTAAGAACCCATTTTATATCCATTAGACGCCTCCTTTCCACCCCCCACCGGGTGCCCCGTTAGACCCTTACCCTTATGCTTCTTTAGCGAGAAAAATGTCAAGATAAATAAATCCCTATTAACGACGGAAAAGGGTTGGGGAGGGAAAACACGTTTTTTGATTGCTATCTCGTCCTTAATTTTTCTCTTCCCCCACTTCAGAGTTTTAACAGCAATTATTTGCCTACAGATTTTTTTGTTTGTTTTTTGTTACCGGATACCATTTTGGTAGGGTCAAGAGTCTTGACTCAATTCTTTACCCTAATACTTGGCCCTAAATACTTCGTATTTAGCGCAGCTTAGTGAACGGTACTGAACTGTACGGCCAAATGTCCGATTCGCATTTTCTTTTTTTCTTTTTTTTTTTTTTGCGCCGTCGAAGTCGAAAAACGGCCACTTCCTGAAATGGTGCGAGGTCTCCTCCCATCACGTCACTCCCCCGGAACTTCACGCTCGGCTGCGACCGCACAATCGGTCCGCTCTGACGGGAGAAAAAAAAAATACAATCGACTACGTGCCATTTTGTTTTGTGAAACTATCATGTCGGCCCACCCAAGTCCACGCAAAGCCATCACGCACCTCTCGTACAAATTTGGGGTTGTAGCGGGCACAAATGACTTACACTCAACTGGAATCGTTCCCAGTTCCCCAAAGCAGATCCCGAGCCTCCCGAGGGCACTTGCATGAGACGTCCTTGAAGAACAGGCCAGCGAGAGTACCTATCCCTGCTTTTTTATTGTGTCGTTTTTTATACTCAGCTCTCCTGGGTCGGACCTCTGAGTAAAAAGAGTCTTGAAGATAACCGCGAACAATCCTCCAGGCGATACAAGCGCCTTTTTTTCACTGCAGTGAATCCCATGGAGCGTATTATGTACAACGATTGGGAAACAGTGCGACAAGAGATTCATGGAGGAATACTGTATTACTATATCAAATTTTGTCGGTACCTACCTACTGTTACAGTAGGTAGGTACCGACAAAATTTGATTGGCCAGCTTGAAAAGATACGGCCATTAGGTGAGGAGAAAGTGAGGGTCATTAGCAATAACAATCCAAAAATAAAGTTATTAAAGATCTACAAGTAAAATTTACTTATCGATCTTTGATCGATTTATTTTTGGATTTATTTATTTATTTTATTATTTTTTTTTTTCGTTCAAAGTATTAGGAATGAGTGAGTTTAAGCGGGCATTTACTGTGTAAAAGATGCACTAATGTGCTTCATAATATATTATCTCACCACGCCCACTAACTTCGGATGCCTAAAACTTTGTGCCCGATTTCATGAAAATCCTACCCAATCGCAGTCCTATTCGCAGCATATTCTTCGAAAAAACAAAAACTATCAATAATAAACTTCAGTTTGGATTCGTCAATTTTATCTACTAACTACAGTTCAAAGTTATGAAACAAAATTTCAACCTATGCCAATAATAGTCAACTCAGATAATTGATGAAGCTCGTGAATTCTCAATGAAAGTGCAGAAATGAGCGGTGTTCTATAATGAAAACGAAGGAAATTTATTCATACAGTTCGATGAAAATTCCATTCGGAGGCTACAATGAAATTACGGTCTGTTCTATTTGAGAATTCACGGTTTGAACATATTCACTGGAGATTTGATTTCAAGCTGATTTGCGACAAATTTTCATCATATTAGGACGGTAATGTTCGGTGCACCGTGACGACTTGATTTCCTCTTGTTTTACGGTAGGAACGGCGTGCGAGTGTACTACGAGCTTATTTTCGTCGGTGCACTCGAGGAGAGCTTGACGGGGGAGATTTTACTATTTTGACGCTCTGCTGGTATCAGCCGATTAGTTGACGGGTTTTCCACTCCCCGAGCGAGCTCTCGTTTCTCGAATAACATTTCCACTCCGGGAGTCATCAGCGTGGGAAATTATTTCGGGATCACTGGGCGTCCCGAGTTTACACGACATTGCACTTTGTCCTAGGACTATATCAGTTCTCCATTCGTATCTATGAAAATGGGCACGCTAGGATAAGTTTGTGATCGTGCTTCGGCAAATTGTAAAATAACATTCTCCGATATGTCGCGAGTAAACATTCGGCATTAACCGGCCCAACGTCAATTTCGGACATCGTTTACTCAAACCATACCAAAACAAACGAGTTATTGTAAATTTTGACCTCCCAAAGCTTCATTATTCCGAAACAAGGTGCTGTATGCATTCACTAATTTGTAATCATATTGTTTAATGTGACTAAACAAATTTTGATATACACTGAGAATAGTTTCGCTGCTCTATTTATGCAGAAGCACTATCTATCTACGTCAATATCCAGTTTCATGGAATTATAAATACATATATTCCCCGTATACTCTACTGCAATCAAAATGTTATTGCACCCAAGGATATTCAATAATACTCCTTCAAGCTCAGTTGTTTGAAAGAATTGAATGATTGTTATTTTAAAGAAGATCTTTTTATTTGCAATACATGAATAATCCTGAGCAAAATTCTATTTCTCGATTCGAAACTGGGTTTTGTTCTGTGAATGAATTTAAAACATAGGCATCAAGGTCAAGGTGACAGCTTATCGTATTTTTCGATAAACCAGATCTGGATGCACTCAAACTGCACGTCGAATGCGAGACCTACAGATAACGATGAATCTCGAATGCGTTCAATTAAAATTGGGTCATTGACAAAAAATTGCGTAGATGCATCATGACATTGTGCTATTTTTTGAAACCATAGTTATCCAGATGGCCGTAAAAGGGAAGAAGGGTTTGAGGGGCTGCTATTTTTACAGAACTTTGACCACAGGTGGACCCTCAGGTTAAATTTTGACGGAGCCGTGACCACTGTTCGCATTGGTTGACGCTTGCCGACGGGAGTTGGGCGCGAAACAACTGACTGACGGGGTGCTGAGTGATGTAAAGAGATGGAGATAGGGAGTAACTAAGTTGTTAGATAGATGTTTACTTACTTAGTTAGATACAGTTACTGTTGTTAGATAGATGTTTACTTTTTTAAAGGTAAAAAATTCCGATTTCTGCCGTGACGTCCGTCTGGTTTCCGAACATCCTTCCGGTTTTGTTATGCTTAATTTTTCTCTAAGGCGTATTTTCATTTTTTGCGGTGTATTCTACCGCAACGCGAACGATTCACCCGATAGTAATTAAAATGAGCGTTAAAGATCTCGTCGGTTATGTACGTGCGGATGTATATTCCCAGTTCGTGGTGATTTCTGGCTCTGTTCGGATGTGTGATTTCTTGTGGTCTTATTTCTTGCGGGCGTGAAAATATGTATTCCATCTCAACGAGAACGACTCCTACCCAAATGTCAAATGTCAAATTATGAGGCCGATCGGAGTCGTCCACCTCCGTCGCGAAAACATAGATGTATTATTCCTAGAATAATAAACCAAAAAGCCGACAAAATAGCGGCCGTAAAATCACATTTGCCGGAGGTTATTAAACGACGCGTTTACCGGACATATTAATATTATGTCCGGTAAACACGTCGTTTAATATTATGTCAACGTTTACGTCAGTTAAATGTGGTACAATACGTAATGACGTAAGCTGCGAAATGTATTCAAATTATACGTCATCGTGCAGGTCACTTGTCGGTGACGTTTAGAAAATGCCTTTGTGTCAATTTGAGGTTCGCGTAAAGGATTTCTAATGAATATCATTCCTATTGATCTCTGGTTCAGAGTTCAGAGTGAAAATGAAGCAATTACAACGTATCAAAGGGTTTAGGATCAATGCATTTAACAAAAGTTCTCATTAACAGAGGTCTTGACTATACTCGTTTTTGAATTGTACAGCCTTTACAGATGCTACATTAAAAGTTGCTAGTGCTAGTTACCTACTGACTCGGGCTCATATGGGCCTACTGGTCATGTTGGTTTATTATTATTGGAATAATACACCTACCTATGTAATCGCGACGGAGGTCGAAAATTCAGAACGGCCTCCAAATTTGACATTATACGTACGTGGGTGGGTGTTCCCAGCGGACACACCCGTCGAAAAGTACGAGTAACGTGCTCTCAGCGGACAAGGGTGCTTTTACATGTGAGCTATTTAGGCCAGTCAACTAGTACACTAATGGTGGATTTCACCACCTCGGCTTAAGGTTCGGCTTACCGGTAAGCCGAAGAATAAGAAAAAGATGCGTTTCACCACTCCCGCTTAGTCTTAATCCTCGGTTTACGGGGTGAGGTTAAGCCTCAGATTTTAGTCCCTACTCATCCACGTCTTAAGCGTTAAATCTGAGATTTACGCGTGTGTTGTAGTTGTTGTTACAATTTTCACCAACAACAGCAGTGCCCATTTCGTTGATATCGGATAATATCCAATATCATATATCATATTATGATACATAGTTGGATTTATTCATTATCATTTTCCCTCGAACGGTGTGATTTTCGCTTTTTCGACCAGAGTGTTAATTATTTCGTTCGTACTGCGTGTTTGGGAATGGCATACCGAAGAATTACATTCGAAGATGACGACGAGGAAATTGAGATGATTATTCAGTTGCAAAGGCGGCCGGGAGTCTTCAAACAGATCGAATTATGTTTCTCTTTTCGTCAACTGTTGGAAAAATTTTGGAAGAGTCCTCAATAAGATAATATACCCTAGTCCAATTTTTTTAATGACTAGTCCATTTATCGATTTATCCATTTATCGACTGAAATATGCAGAAACTTTGGAGATTCATTTGTAATTTAAGTGCCTTCGCCTTCCTATCTTTTGAATAATAAATTAAATTACCTGAAAAAAGTTAATTTTTCTCAATTTATCAACCTTTTCCTTTGAATGCGAACTTATTCACAAAAATTCGCATTCAATAATTTTTGAAAATAAGAATAGTATCCGTGTTCTTCTCCCACTTCTTTTTGAGATTTCACACGAATTAAGACAGCGCATTACTTGGATTTTTCGAAAAATAATATCGATTATTCCTGCACCAAATTATATATTAAATATATAATTTGGTGCAGGAAAATCTTACAGACATTTTCTGTAAGATAATAGTTTAATCATTTTAATTATTCTGGATTTTCGTTGAAAACTTACACCGGCTATCTCATAATATAGTAAACTACAACACACGCTAGGTATCTCAGAATAAACTTTGCGTGCTACACCCGCTTACTCAACCTTGCAAACACCAACGCCGGCTATCTCAGCTGAATTTTCATTATTATTTATTTTTCGATTTTTGGTTTATTATTCTTGGAATAATAGGTACACCTATGTTTTCGCGACGGAGGTCTACGACTCGGATCGGCCTCAAAATTTGAAATTATCCTTCTCAAGAGGTCTAGATTCTAAATCAGAAATGTCCGTCCGCCGTCCAGGCCGTTTTGGGCAGTAGGAATTTTTTAAAAATCTGAAATTTTGACAAAATACTCGGTTTACCATCTAGTTGTGCCCGCAAGGTTTTCAGTCCGATCGCGCAAACCCGTGGGGCGCTATGGGGCTATAATGTGGCTACGGGAGGGGTTTTTCGAAGGCTTTTAGCTATAGGATCGAGTTAGGTGTCGTTTTCGAAGTATTTTTAGACGTAGAATCCAATTTTTGGGGTCCCGGAACGATCCGATTTCACTGTGGTGATCTACAGGGCTTTCATGGGGCTAAAAATGGGATTATTGAAGGATCCCAGGAGGTTAAATTTTTTCGAGTAAAAAATAAAGAATTTTTTAATAAACACCCCCCAAAAAAATTTTTTTTTGTAGGTACATAATATAAAAATACAAAGTTTTTAAATTTTTTTCATTGACAGAATTAAATTTCTGTACAAGTAACCTATATCAAAGAATAATAAACCCTTGTGTAAAATTTGCAGCGTTTTTTACGTTGAAATCAATCATTGCAATGATATAGCTATATCCCCATGGGGACCTCCTAGTCCTAAGCTTCTGACTTGCGATGAAAGTCGGTCCAGGGATTCAGAAATCAGTTTTTAGGCTCTCCTTAAAAGCTGAGAAACATGAGATAGCAGATGTTGCCACTAACGTGACGATTTATCACGGCCTTATCACTTTTTTGTCACTGATTACCGAGTTTTCCGCGGGAACACGAGTCTGGGGCAACCTGTTCCAAAGCTAACCGAGGCTTAGGTAAGCGCCACCTTCAGTCTGATGGTGAAACGGCATCTAAAAATCGCTAAAGTCGCAAGAAAACGGCTTATTCTAATTTCTGTGTGCAGCTATTCTGTGTGAAAATTTGATTTGAGCTTCATTAACTACTCAATTTCAGACATAGACCTTACAGAGTCCGACTAGGGCATTATTCTGTTACCTACCTACTGATTCCCAACACTTGGCCTACCTCGAGCAGTCGACACCATTAAAAAATGTTTTTCATAAACAACTGGTTTGGGTTCCTTTTCCGCTAGCAGCACGGTATCAATGCTGACGAACAAAGGTGTCCGCGAGGAGCACGAATCTTCGAAAACAAGAGATGAGGTCGTCCGCTAGCTACACGCTAGCAAACGTACGTTTCAAGATGTCTAGATTCTAAAAACGAAATGTACGTCCGCCGTCCGAGCAGTAGGATTTTTTTTTTTTTTTTAATGTGCAAATTTGACAAAATACTCGGTTCACCATCTAGTTGGGCCCGCAAGGTTTTCAGCCAGATCGCCCAAATCCGTGGGGTTCAGTGGGGCTAAAAAAGGGCTACGGAAGGTCTTTTTCGAGAGTTGGGCTCGAGTTAGGTGTCGTTTTCGAAGTATATTTTGACCTAGAATCAATCCATTTTTGGGGGTCCCTGAACGATCCGATTTCACCGTGGGAATCTATTGGGCTCTCATGGGGCTACAAATGGGATTTATTAAGGATCCCAGGAGGTCAATTTTGGACGCATAATCCATGTTTCGAGGTCCCACTTCTGTCCAAAAAATATACTGGAATGCAGTTTTAACCTGGAAACAGGTTTTAGCGATGTCCCCTCCGTTAAAAGTGAGACGATTTCATATCACGAAAGTAGCACTTGAAGTAACCTACCTAGTAATGATTGAAGAGCTAAAACCTGTTTCCATGCTTTATAAATTCTAGCCGACAGGCTTTAAGTAGAGACAACCCGGGGTGTCCAGGGGGGGCGGGGCCTCCGTGCGAGGCGCCAAGCGCTGAGTTTTTAATTTTTAATTTAATTTTTATTGAAGTAGAATTAATTTTTGCATAAATTAGGTTGGAATATAATAAAACAAAGAATAATAAGCTTTCCTGTTAAATTTTCAGTGTTTTTCTTTTCTCCCTCAAGGTGATAATATTATAGCGTCACCGGAATTTGAATAATGCCCTTTTAGCTCGAATCAACTGGGAGTGATCGACCAGTGTGCGGAGGGCGTTCGAATCGTACAGTACGAGCGTCGCCCAGTGTGTGGACGGCAAATCCGGCCGTTGTGAATCTTGCAAATTCTAGAAATTCGGAAACTCTAGACCATTAAAAATTTCAGAAAACTACACTATTAAAGTCGCCGAAAAATGTATTTTCTAAAATAATTAATATGGAGACGCTTTTCCGGAGTAACATAATAATTACTTTTGCACACTTCATTTCTTAAGCGTGAATTTAACAGTGAATGGATCATAGTTTGTGTACTCTATTGGCGTTCCTCAAGAGGGCCTTCCTGGGAGTGACCTCTCCTTCTATGACGGACCCTCAAACTCAGGGAAGGATGTTGGTGTAAGGAGGGTTGAACGTGGTTTTTCCCCCCTTTTTTGAATAAAGTAACAGGTAGGGCAGTCTAATCCATTAGGCTCTCATTACCAGGAGGAAGTGCAGGACTTGAAGGGATCAGTAACAATAGGGTGGAGGGGGGCCTTCCGTCTTTTTCACATATTAACTATACCAGATGGGCAGCGGACTAACAGTATTTTCAACCCTTTTTTTTCGTTGAAAGACCGCCCGCGCAAGGCCTCAAGGGTAACTCCCTCTTTTCAGCTATCCTTCTTCAATAGAAAGCACCTGTGGAAATATCTCATCATCTTTATAAGTGAAGAACGCGTTCCGCATATGTTTCGACGCTGAGACCGGTCATCCCTCCATCAATATTCATTATTGCGGTACCTGGTGTTTCTGAGTGGCTTTCAACAACTTTTTCAAGCGTTTTTTATTATCTTCTTAGTGCAGCTATATAAAGCTAGAAAATGATGCGCGATTAAATTCGAGTAAAATTTATAATCATCCAAACTGTCTTACACGATCAGATTTCCGTTCTTCGATCCCTTTGGTTGTCCAGATCTAACAGTTTCGCTTTGTGTTCGCATTTTGAGTTGTCCCGCAAAGCGAATCCCGTTTAGGGCTGGCAAATTAACATTAAATGTTCTACTACAAATTTTGTAGTAGAATTTAATGTGGGGTCACCGGAATTAACCGGTCAGGTGTGATTATCCCGATCACAGAGCGCACTGTCTTTGGATTTCACGTTTCCATTCACACCGTGAAGGTCTTCCAAAGATTTAGCTAACTCACCATGGTGGTGCATATCTGACTAAATAGATTTTAATTTTGTCGTCTATGTCCCTTTGTAAGGCAAGCAATGTTTGTATTAATATCCCGACACAATTTTCCATCGTGTTTTATCATCAGATGTTAGATTATACAGTATTTTGGTTTATTATTCTCAGTTGATTAACCTATCATTTCTTGACGGGTGTCAAAAATTGATCGGTCTCAAAATGTGTCCTTCTATGTTTCACGATTATTAGATTCCAAAAATGCTATGTCCACCAGCAATCCACGCCCCGTTTTGGGCAGTAGGAATTTTGTTAAAAACCTTACATTTTGACAATCTACTCGGTTCTCCATCTTACTGAATCAGCAAGGTTTCCAGCTGCGGCTAACCGGTTGAATTTTTGAAGAATTAAGAATGGGGGATCGAGTGGGGTATAGTTGTCAAAGAATAACGTAAAATTCATTTATGAGGGTCTCAGATCCATTCGAATACACTGTGCGGATCTTTGGAGCTTTTGAAAGACATTGGCCAGGATGTCGAATGAGGTGTCGTTTTCGAAGTAATTTTGAACGTAGAATCCTTTGCGGGGGTCCGTTATTAAATAACAAATTTTTTCATGTATTTTAAAATTTGTGTTTTGCTGATACTGATGATGATTGTGGAGTGGATTCCAAACATTTTGCACCATTCACACCAAAAAAGTATAAACCCATTGTAAAATTTGCAGCGTTTTAGTTTTATTCATAATGTTACAAAATAATATTACATTAACAACGATGTATACTTGGCACCAAACTTTATAGGTATTATTACAATTTAATCTATATTTAATTTAGATTAAATTTTAGGATAGCCACTTTTATCATGGAATCCAATATGAAAGAATTTCTCAAAAGTTAATAAACATCCCTGAAATCCCAATCTCCCTTAGCTGGGAAAATTCCCCTCTTTTCATTTCATTGAGCACCAGCTAATTCATCAAATCGCTAATGTATTAATGCCTTTTAAAATGCGTTAAACCCCCGCACGCCCTCCTTTTTCTTCACGAAAAAAAAGAGCTTTTTACCAATCAAAGATCTTGAACCCGGGCCTTCCTTCCTTTCGGAACGCAATTAAAATCGAAAAAGATTCTCCCGTCTTTCAATTTTAAAAGAGACTCTTTTCTCAGGGAGGGGTTACAAAAAAATCTCATCTGGAAAATGAGAGGGATGAATCGGGTCCGGAGATTCCTGAGAAACTTTCCTGGGTATTGAGCAAACATTGAAAGTGCACCCCCAATTAAAAGAAGAAGAAAAAAAAAACACTCAAAGATAAAGAAGGATTTACAAAAAAATTCTTGGGATGAGTTTTATAGAGATATCGGATCAGAGTTTCCAAAGCGAAACCTCCCCAATTCAGATTAGCAATGGTCAATGCACCCACTTAACCCCGGACGATTAAAAAAACTTCCCCTTGAAAACGATTATGACCCTCTTTTCCGCCACAAGGGTTGTAAGGGTTAAGTCCGAAAAGGATTTGTTTCCTCGGGAGAAAAAAAATCATAATTCCGTTATTATAATATTTCCGTTTATATTGATGGGAAAGGGGGTTTGAGGGAGAATGAGAGTTTTCTCAACTTTTATCCGCCCCCTTTCTGGACTTTGGGGAATCGCCCTTACGACCCTGATTGCGGCTTTCGAGTTTCATCATGAAGTTTGAAAAATTAGTTGGTGAAAAGGGGAGAGATGATTCTCTGAGATGAGGATTTTTGAAAAAATGTAAGTTGTGTTTGCGCCTCTTGAGCTCTAGAAGGTGTTCCTGAAGATAGAAGAATGATAAAAACTGAATAAGTATGAATAATATTTTGCTCGTGGGATAGTTTTCTCTCGGGAGACCGGACGCCAACAATGGCAACGTGAAGTTCCATTTCGATTCCCATGAGATCCCTTCTGGATCTACTGGGAGGATCTCCATGAATTATGATAATCCCCACTCTCCCCCGAGCCAGGGCCAGTGGTTTCCGAGCAAGCAGCTTTTTGTTTGTTAATGCCCAAGAAAAGGCATCTCCTTTTTTGGGGTGGAAGCACATCTTTCAAAGACCGGGCTTCAATCAGGAAAAACAATGGCCACTCCTTCGGTACCCCTTCAGATACTGATCCCTATTTCTTGGCGTACCAATTGCAACCGGTGCCCACCTTATTATTTTTGCTGGGAAAACCCTCCCTCCTCCCAGTGATGAGCGCGGAATAGAAAATTGGGAACCGAGCAATCTCGACCAGATTCTTGCCTCATTCTTAAACCACCTTGTGCAGTCATTTTTCTTCCCAGGTACTCTTTAGATGGGAATTTCACGTACTGATGGGATCTCTTCTGGAGCTCATCTAAATCATAAAAATTTTGCCAACTCACCAGATTCTTGATAAGGACGTTCGTGCATACTGGGCTGCTTCACGACCTGATCAAAAATCGAGTGCTTAGCTGTTCAAAGCATTGAACACCACCGAGGTTAATTCAATTTATGTGTGCAGTTCGCCACATTCGACGAAAATGGAAATTACTGAAAATTGCGATCAGTGCGTTCTTTTAGTGTTTCCTTTCTCCCCGTGAACATGCATAGCTAATCTCAAACCAGAAGCACGTAGGTATGCCAATGCAGGCAGATATTATCCACACAACATGAACACAATGTGTTCACACATGTCATGTTAATGAATAATATACTTGCTATATTATAATTAGTACAATATACTATATTCTGTTTAAACTACGTCACACGCATGTCAAACTTGAACAGTGAGCGTAATAAGTCCCGCCTTCTCCATGTGCCTAAATTCCGTATTTCTATTAACGCCAATATTTAGCCGGAACGCAATTGCGCTGGGCGCAACTATGAAACAGTAAATTTTGTACATATGATAGATCTTCATTGCTTGCGGTTTAATAAGAATGCAGAATACGAACAATATACATAATATGTATATATTATAAATATTTATATATTACTTGCATGTTGTTGTGAGAAAGACTGCTTGCATGGAACACGGATGCCCATATAATTTTACTAATAGCTACGTAGCTGTTCGAACTAGTCGACATCTGTCTTTAGTTCTCTAGTTCACTATTACCAAGAAGACGATGAAACTAGTTTTGAGTAGCCTCGTTAATACAAAATTTCTTCTGTTTAATTATTGATCCTCTCACTACCCAAGTTTCAATCTTGACTGAAACTCAATATTCCCAAAATGGTGAATCAATAATTAATTTTCACTTAAATCGCCCGACTGAATCCCCCAGTTGCAAAGTGATATTTACGTTTCTCATCGACCTAATGTTACGTCCAATTGGAGATTCTATGGACGGCGAATAAAATTAATTTTATATGAGTCCCGCATTACAAATAGACTCGAGGCATATGGTCGTTAAATTTCATAAAAGGTGCAGTTGACGTCCGATTTCATACAAAATTCAAACGTGTATTGACAAGCTCAATGCAGGGTTGTACATTCTTTCTCAATGATTGGTGTTCGAACCGGCTGATAGAAATGAATAAATAACAGCATGAAAAAAACAAAAAAAAAAGGAGAAACGAACGATTTTTCCCCACTTCGTTGAACATTTCAATTTGTGATTTTCCATTAGAATAATGAAATTTATGAGCTTGATGTTTTATTCAATGGTTTTCTGAATAGCAGGAACAACAAGAGTTCATTTTTAAATGAGAGTGCATGTAGATGCATGGATCGAAATGGTTGAACGTGGAAGGTTTCAAGATAATTCGAAGTTGGACTTTTTCATGATAAATATTTTGATTCCTCTTTCTGAGTTGTCTTAAAATTATTTAAAATAAAAGTCAACTCATCTGTAAATCAATTGTTGGGCTGTGTACTGCCAAACCTGAAGAATATAAATAATTTCTCTTATTCGCGAATTGTATATCATGATATGACAAACTTGCTAATTTTTGATTGGGAATTGCAGATCTTCATGCGGAAATCCGCGATGCAGATGCACGCGAGAGAACTGCAAAGGCCTCCGGAAGTGAACAAGCCTCACCAGTGTCAGCAGTGCCTGAAAAGCTTCTCGTCCAACCACCAGCTCGTCCAGCACATCCGCGTCCATACGGGGGAAAAACCGTACAAATGTTCCTACTGCGAGAGGAGGTTCAAGCAGTTGTCCCACGTTCAGCAGCACACCCGCCTCCATACAGGTAAGTCTCAAGGGGATTGACAATCTGCTCAATACTTGGGTACGATGGAGAAAACTCTACAGCACTCCAGGACCTCCCCTGCTGGAGAGGGATGTTTGTTCTACCCGTTTCAATTCCGTCCCAGGGGATTTCTTGTGAATACATGAGCGGACTCGGCGTAGATCTGGGGAGAGGAACGGCTCAAGAGGGTGAGAGTTGGGATTTATCTACGATGGGGCACGAACATGGTTCTATATTCCTATTGAGATATCAGGCGCGGCACGTAACCTACCGGATGGTATCCATCCTTCACAGATAGGCACTTTCCATCTGGTTAAAACCTACCTCTCCTTCCTGCCTTCAACATACTAAACCCTAATCAACCCTTGAACTTGAATCAAACGACACTTTCAAATTGAGCGGTTAATTGCCTGTCAAAAACTGAAGGGATGAACAGATTATGGTCACTCCAAGATAAAGGGTCAGTTTTCTCGAAACTGAGAAAATGGATTTGGAAAGTTTGAATACTTTCACTGGTTATTATTGAAAGAAATTATAATGACATGTTAAGGGCTAAAATTTAATGTTCACGAGCTCCCAGAAATGCAGGGATTTTTTGTTTGTTTGTAAAATTAAATTTTACAACGAATTAACATTATCTTTACGGTAATTTTGGACGATAAACGAAAGGAAACCCCATTATGGTATGCAATAAAAATAAATGACAGTCAAACAAATGGGCGAAACAATAGTGCCAATCAAACAAGCATTAAAAGCATTTAATATATTCTATGTATAGAATATATGTAATAGAAATAGAATGAAGTATTATAGTATGATGTTATTATACTATAATACTTCACAGAAAGAAAAAGTAGGTAAAACCATTTGGTCAGGAGAAGATATTTCCAACTTGAACTCATTTTCCAAAAAAAAGTGGCTCTCGACATTTGCGTAGACTCTTCAACTGGTTATCTACAGGTATGTGGTTTGGAAAATAGGCGTGATATGAGCCCATACCAGTAAATCCTTTTGGTCGCTCAGGCCCACGTTTTCTAAGACGCTCTCGAAAATTCCACTGACCTCGAGAAATGCACTTCTTCTCCATATTGTTTTGGTCTTTATCGAGCTGTATTCATTAACATTCCGCTCACTTCAGTCCATTTCTTAATGGCAATAAAGAATACCCCCACGTGCAGTCCATTGCTCTATTCGGTTCAGCGGGAGCAGAAGAGAAATTTATAATTGTAAGCAACGTACCTAAGTGGTGAATTCTTAAAGAGGGCAAATTAATTTTTAAACTTCGTTGTTCAATTGAACGTGAAAAAGCTATACCTTTGATTCAGACGGTCTATATAATAATATTATAACCATATAATATTTGCTGGGTACTTCACACGCTTCCTCCACTTGGAAGGTAAGCGACTTATCCTATATAGGATAAGAGTATATAATAGGAAAAAGAACCCTTGTTTGTTCATCAGTATACTGACCCCCAGTCCGTGCCCCCTTCAATAGGCAAACGCAATTTCACGCAACTATTGTAATATAATGGTTGTATCTGTATTATAGCTACGCAATTTCTATCTTCATTGTTTACGGTCTGATCCGGAAGGCACATGGACTATCGTCTCCTCAAGATTGGAGACGAGTCCTCTGACTATCGTCCTCAAGGACTCGTCCTCTTAAATCGAATTTTAATACTAAATTTTAACGGACGTATTCTGATAATTATCCCCAATTTGGATGGTTTCATGGCGAGTTTAAAATTTCAATAAATCATGGACATAGAAGTAGCGATGAGCCAGTTTCCTGAGAGTAGGAAGTGACTGGTGGTGGTGGGAGAAAGACCGGGGCTTGCCTCAGGGAAGAATCAATTTCCTTATTTCTATCTAAAGTTGTTTCAATTATATATTATATCAAAATAAATCTTATTATCATTACAGTTAGGGATTGAAGGGTGGGGTAAGAGTGGGTTTGAAGTGACAGGGTCTCTCTCCCCACCACCTACAACTACTTCCTACTCTCAGGAAAGGTTCTATTCGCCTCAGAAAGGAGCCGAATTTTATTCCCACTTTTGATTTTATTCTTGGAATGATACGCGTATGTAATTGCGGCGGAGGTCGAAAAGTCTGATCGACCTCTAAATTTGAAAATTTACGTTTTGTGGTGTCCATCCGCCGTCCGAGTTTGGGGAGTAGGATTTTTTTTTTTTTTTTTTTTTTAATGTGAAATTTTGTCAAAATACTTAGTTTACCATCTAGTTGTGCCGGCAAGGTTTTCAGTCCAACCGCCTTAACCCGTGGTGCGCTATGGGGCTAAAATGGGGCTACGGGAGGGGTTCACGAAGGTTATTGGCTATGGGTTATTTTTGGACGTAGAAACCATTTTTGGGGATCCCTGAACTATCCGATTTCACCGTGGGGGATCTATGGGGCAACAAATGGGATTTTTGAAGGATCCCAGGAGGTTAAATAAGGTGTCGTTTTCGGAGCGATTTTGGACGAAAAATCCATTTTTTTCGAGGTCCTACATCCGCCCGAACTTTGTATCGAAAAACATTTTTCTTTCATTTTTCAAAATATTTTCTTAAATGACACAGAATTAATTTTTGCAAAATTAACCTAGGTATATCAAAGAGTAATAAACCCTATATAAAGAGTAATAATAAATAAAGAGTGTAAAATTTGCAGCGTTTTTAGAATACATTTTTGTATTGTGGGGTAATTCGGCATTGGCACACAAAGAGATATCCATCAGTTGTGAGGTGTTAATTGAGGTGATATCCAAGCTATAGAGATAAGATAAAATATTCCGGCAGTCCATACAAAGACATCAAAAATATTGCTCTCATTAAATAGGTCCTTATCGATTTCACAGATCAAAAAATGTGTAAACATACGAAAATCGATAAAAAATAGTTGGCGCACCCACGTGTACCTGCGGATTTATTTTTTCTGTGTGTTCACTGACGACCCTAGAATGCGATTCTAAAGTAAGATCGTGCGCAATTTAAAAAAGGAAAAAATTATTTTAAATTGTATTTTTTGTTAAACAATTTATTATAAACAACTAATCATTTAGATTTTGAATTCTTAATGCTAAACCCATCTCTGCCCAGTCCAGTTAGTGGCCCGAGCGAAGCTAGGTATTTTTAAATTTTTCTCATCATAATGGTTGTTAGGTATACTGTCAACTGCAAGTGTAAAAGTGATTGTCCCGATGATTCCGCTTGAGATTTAATTACTTTTTCTTGGTCGAGTTAATTTCTATTGACGCGTTCTGATAAAAAAATAAGATAAGTAAATAAAAATAAAATCACATTGGGTCAAGAGAAAAACGCATCTCAGTCAAGGTCAAAGATACGCACAAGAATCCCGTTTGTCGTTATATGAACTGCTTTTCCAATCAGATTTCAGCGGCAAAATGTATTCAAGTTATACTTTTGAGAAATCTTACCTTGATGGGAAAACTGCAGTAGTTAATTGAAATGTTCAAAGCCGCAGAATACCACTACTGCATCAATTCCCTGCGAATATTATCGTCCTTTGGACCGCCTCCAGAGAAAATGTTCGTCTCTCCCTTAAAAATGACTTCAAAACGTTCCCGAGCCAAATGACCCCCAGACGTCGCAATAAGGGATTTTAATTTTCTGTTTTTTGTTCGACTGGGTTGAGAATGAAAAGAAGGAACAAGAAATTTATTTCGTACTGTTGAACACTGGTCGACTTTTTCACCGAGGATCGTCCTGTGTATGAAAAAAAAACCAGTAACACCCAATCCGTAAATATTTTATAATCTTTATACTTTCTAAAGAGAATTGGGAAAGAAGGCGCTAACCGGAGGGGTTAAAACTTGTTTACGGCCTGCAGAACAAGTGGAATGGAAATTATTACTTGGACGACCCTCTACGACCCACGACCCATATTAAACCGCTCAGATATCAACCCTTTTCCCTCTCCAACTGCAACGTTCTCCCCCCAGAAAAAAAATTAAAAAATGTACCCCTTTCAGTATTTTATTACCCTGTTTAAGTACTTGCGGTCTCACAGACAGAAAAAAAGTCGATTTGTCAGAAGACACCCAGAAGAGGTCGCATTTGCAAAATATGGTCGTTACAAGCGCCCTTAGAATAAAAAGAGTCCTACAGGCGCCCAGACCCCTCATTTCCATTCCACCAAAAAATCGAAAAAGGAAGCTAAAAAAAAAATCCCCTCTTCAGAACTTCCTAAGTCTCACGAAATGAAAATTGGTTGAAGACGGGGGAGCCGAAATGAATTGCTCGAGTAAATCTTACCTAATGACACGCGCATTTTTTCACCCCTCAGTCTACCAATGAAGGGCGATGACGCAATATAAAAGAATAATTCTCCATTTTTTTCTTTAACGAAAATCTTCTTGCCACCCCAGGCAATTTTCATCTCTTAAGTCAATAACGCCTTTTATTGACAACGCCTATTTACTTCGTATGGATTCTCATTGTCCCCTCGAAAAAACGTCCAATCTTTTTATAATTTCAGCCGGAAAATGGCGTCGGAAGAGGGAAGAAATAAAGAGAGAATCGACGTGATTACAGTTGTAATCGATTAGGTATTCGTTTTTTTCCCCCCAAGTCTTTTGTGGCGTAGAGAAAAATTATCGCAACGAAGGGCCCTTTCCAGAAGTAACGTCAAATCAACTAATGGCTCACACTCCCCTCAATTACCAGAGAGTGAAAAAAAGAGTCCATCAGAGATTCGTCAATATTCCGTTGGATTGGTCTTTCAAAAAAATACCCCTTGGAAAAAGGTGTAAAAAGGGGAGACCCTTAACTTTTCTTTTAGAGGGCTGATGGACAAGGCACTTTTCCGTTCATTTTTTTAACCCTTGGTGGGTAGGGGGGGAGGGGGTCGTCCCTACTTTCTCATTCTTTCACAATCGATTTAACCCTTTTATTTGGAGAGAATTTCCTCCTGATACCCCCGTCCACCCCTTCAGACCGCTCCATTGTCAGCCAATAATAAAGAAGTGCTTCGGTTGGTTGGAAATGCTCAAATTGGTTTAGGGGCACCCCCCCCCCCCCCCCCCCCCCCCCTCCTGACCGGTTCTTACAAGGGATGTTCTCCGAGGGAAAATTTTCGCTTAAAAAAAAAAAAGACTCAAAAAGTCCTCTTCTTGGGGGGGTGAAAAACTTTCCGTACAAAAGGGGTGGGAGAGAGGCCGAGTTAACAGAATTTTTGTACCCGAAGTTTTTGCCATTGTTGAGAAAACTCCTGTAGAAGGTTTCGACATGGAACTCGAAAAAAGACGGAACTCAGGGAGGGTTGGAAAAAGAGTGAATTTTTTATTTGATGTTGAGCTCGGAAAAATCTCCTGCATAAGGTGAAATTCTTTTGAAACCACCGTATCGTTTTCCCGTCAGTTGAAGGATTAAAAATGGTAATTTATTTAGAGGCATCATCAGAAAAAGTTGGGAGCTGAAATTGCCCAAAATTAAAAAACCGGGCTTCGCTCCGGCGCTTTTTAAATCCGTTTTTCTCCCTCCAACCCCGTGAAATTAACACTTAATCAAGGAGCAGAGTGAAATTATACGAAGGGGTTTTGGGTCAAGGCGTTATTTTATTTTATTTTTTAATTCCTAATGAAAAATGGGGGTAAGTTTTTGAATATCCACTTGACTGTCAAAATGAGAAGGGAGGGAAAGATGCTAATGAAATAAAAACCGAGTGAGGCGGCATCTCGAAAAACGTCTTGAAAATCCAATAAAGGATTTTCCACTTTTTGAATACGTCATTTCGACGTAAAATAAAAGTAATCATAAATTATCAACACCTTTTTAGCTTTGCTTTGCTCAACCGGTTTCTTCTGAGGATTTCCCCTTTTAGGGGTGGTTTTCGTTTCGGGATTCACGTCCAGGGGGGGGGGGGGGGGGGGGGTGCGGGGGGGGGGGGGGGGGGGGGGGTCGGTCTTAAAAATTAATTTACCTCAGGTAATGGCGTGCTAATGAAAGCGTCTCCGAACCTCTTGGCTGAGGGATAAGCAGAGAAAAACGTCTTAATTGCGTATTTCAAGTCCGCCTGATAAAATACCCCACTCCCTCGCCAGGGGTGCCACTCTTTCAAAAACATTGAGCCACCTCCATTACCAGGTCCGGCCTTGTTCGCTTTCGTTGTGAACTTTCCAATCGAGGCTTTTCGAAAAATTGGATTTCTCAAGGCATATTACGATTGAACCTGTTCGCTTGAACGAATCTCAATAAAATGAGAAAAAAATAGAATACACGCTATCGTTGCTTCGTTTGAAATACGAATTAATCGTATCGGTTTCTGGCCGTTAAAAAGTTGTCCTACTGCCCTAAGAACTGGTTTGAGCACCCTAAAAACCGGTTTCAGCTCGTTACCAAAATTGGTTTGTTAATAAAAAACTGGAGTCTGCTCCCTCAAGACCGTTTCCCGCTCGTTAGCAAAATTTGTTTTATTCAATTTTTGTCTCATTAATTTTATGTACATTCTACATATTAATACTTCATACTAAATAAAAAAATAAAAATAATAATTATTTATTTGTTTTATTAAGTATTTTATTAGTGTTATTTACGTAATGGTGCAACCCCATTAACAACTGGTTTCTGCTCAGTGAAAACCAGAGTTGCTTATTATTGCGTAAAAAAAAAAATTTTAACGTGAATGAGTTATTTCTCCTTTGTCACGGAAAAACTAAAGATAACAAACTTCCACGTTATGATGGATATCTTTCGCGTTTTAGGGGCTTCCTGTAAGTGTATAATTTTCCTGTTAATCCTAATAAAGTATTAAATAAAAATCTTTTTATTTATTAACGACTATTTACGAAGGTTTCAAATTTTGTAAACGTCGTAAAATTTACGATTTACCATTTAATGGTCTTAATTTTTAGGGGGAATTGACGACTGACCCACTAAAAACAATCAATGGTGAAAGGGGAGAAGTTGAAGGGTTTGAAACAGGGAGAGAAAGGGTTGAAAAGGAAGTGCCGACGAATCGCAATAAAAGAAAAAAAAACACACACACAACAACGGACCTAAGTAAAAAGAAAGAGTGGAATGTTAGATCAATGCGAGAGATGATCCCCCTCGAAGACCTGAAGGGGTTGTTTTCTGTGAAGAATACTACAATATGAAGAAGGGTGGTTTTTTAGGGGTTATCTAGAGGGGGTTCTAATGGTCTCGCATTTTTAATTTAAAAGATGCTGTCCAGCGAGGGAAGTGGTCAGGAAGTTCCGGCCCTTTGTCTTATCCATCGGGCGAATTAAAAAAAAAAAAAAAAAAAAATTCGAAAAGGCTTCCCCTTTTTCGCCCTTATGGGAGTAATGAAGAAAAAACAAACAGAAAAGAAGGGTGTCCGGCAAGGCGAGGTAAAAGTTCTGAATGGATGAATTTTGGATGAGTTTAATTTGAGAAGTTTAGGACGTTTTGGTGAGTAGCTTGGAGCGCCTCAAGTTGAACTTTTGAGTTGAATTTGTCGTAAAAGATTCACGAATTTTCTGTTATTTGAGCGCAAAACGAGATTTCGAGCTTAAACGTAGTTATGGGATACTACATTACAAATTTTGAAACGAGTTTTCATAAGTAATTTTTTGTATGTTTGAATTTTCGGTAAATGCAATTTTTTCCGTTTTGGTTGATTTTTGTTGGATAACCATTTTGTTGGATAACTATCCAAGAATCTTTGGATCGTTTGGAGAAACATTTAGACGATTTTAGAAGCTTTGATCCTGATGTAGAATGTAGCACCGCTTGAAAGGTCAATAATCACTTTATCGTCCAAAATACTGACGATTTCCAGATAATTTTTGTGCAGCATCAAAATACCTACCTACATTAAGGAGGAAGCCATTTTGGTCTAACAGGAACGCCAAATCGATATCAAAGTTGGCATCGAATTGTTGTTTTTGTTTCATTATGCAAAGAGGGAGGAGAGTAGTGGTGGTATTTATGGCCTAAAGTTGTTCACGTAGTGCAGTTTGAGCCTTCTCACAACATTTCCTACCCTCCTCGGATGCATTAAATTTGTAAAGTGGCAGGCGTTGCTGATGGGCGGGTGGGGTGAGGGGGATCTAGTAAGGCTGTTGCCTACGTCTGTGTGCTATGAGTGATGGAAACGTGAGCGTGGGGGAGAGCTTGCATTGGTAATGCAACGAGAGAGCGAGAGAGAGATAGAAAGAGAGAGAGAGAGCGAGTGAGAGAGACGTGCACAACATTTGGCAACATTGCGACAGGGCTTAGCGCGTAATCAGGCGTGCACTCTCACGCACACCCTCGCGTAGCTCACACAGAACACACAAACTGCACATCCACTGTGCTTCGCGAACTGAAATTTAAATCGATTGTGAAAGCCTCTCGCGCACTTCAGCCGCTTTTCCCCCGAGTTCCTCTGTTCTATTCACCTTCTGTTCTGCTCCCCTATTTTCATCCAGAAAATTGCTCCAAGTCCCGTTAGAGAGGCTGTTCAACGACTAGACCAATTCGAATTCGAACTTTATCAATCCTCTTGTTGTTTGCGCACAGTTTTGGGCCTATTTCAATTCTTCGTTGTAACGTTAGGAAAACTCGATTTTCGCCTAACTATTGAGGACTGCCCTCGTTGTTCCACGAAGAACATAATATTATGACCGGAAACGATTTTATTTACTTTAGGTTTGTTCCAAGTCTGACTGCGTCTGTCGACAGAAGTTGGATAGCTGTCGACAGAACCCGACCGCACATACTCGAGCTATCGGTTTCCGTCCAACTTACGATCGACCTGGAACGGCAGTTTCTAAACTGCGCATGTCTCCGGCGATTTGTGTTAACATTCCGTCAAACCTGGAACAAACCTTTTCCATCTATGACAACACTTATTAGTTTTTGGAAGATATTGCTGCGAGTTATTTGAACTGTTGTTCAACCTACCTAGACATATCCATGATCTATTGTTTTTCCCCATGAAGGGAGAAAATAGTTAAAGTTTTCCCCTGTACAATCCTCATATGCATAAAGCATGTTGCTGACACTTTTGCGATGGTCCAAGTATAATTTTTCAGCTTGCATACTATAGTAGAAGTACAAATAACCAGTTTGCCGTCTCAGAATAACTTCGCTTAAGTTTTGAACATAAAAAAAATAAGTGTAGGTAGAGTACGATTTTTTTTTTTTTTAATGTTTTGAAACACTTGAATAAGCTGGGTTTTCATTACTTGATCGTTTCTTACATCCGTACGCCCTACTGCAATTACTTATTCAAGTGATGAAAAACCTCGATAAGTGCACTTACGGAGGATTTGCCGCTTCTGAGTACTTCGTGAGGTTACAGAAGGAGGGGTATAGGTCACAACAAAGGTTTTATGTATAAACGCGCGTTTAATTATTCTTTTTTTAAATGGGAGCTGGACCCACCTTCTTTTTTTCTCTTTTCCTAGACCTGTTCGTCAAAATCTTATCTTTTTTGATAACAAGACGGGATATGGTTGATAAACTCAGTCCATACTTTCCAGCAAGATCCCTCCTCGATCGGCATTCCAGATCGTAATACGATGAAGTTGTTATACTATAACAACTTCACCTCCTGTTGAATCGTAAGCGCGGTTAGTTTCTTAGACATGGTCAACACTGGTCAGACATTAAAAACATACTGAAGAGCACACATCACATAAACCAGACAAACAGAAAAGTTGAAAGTCTTGCGGTAGGTACGTGGTCATCCAGGAATTTTGAGGTTCCCCTCAAAAATTCCTTGTGCACTTATCGAGGATCCTATTTCACTTATGGTGAATAATAATATGTGCGGGAAAAGACGGGGAAGGAAGGATTTTCACTTATCGAGGTTTCACTATAATTTTGATTACCAAAACGTTCAAAAATCAAATCCAAACGTTTTGTGCCTTCCGGTCATCAAGGATTCCGCAATCATAGTAATTATTGGCCAAAATATCTACTTAAATTGTAAGGTAAATGCGATAAAAATCATATTTAGAGAAACAATTCAATCTTCAGTTATTAAAAATTATTTAAACCCCATTGCATATTTCAATTATTGGGAGAAGGGTGACCCCGTGGACGGCGACAGCGTTTCGCCTGTTTCAAATCAGTCGGAGCGCTGATCAGCGTTTCAAATCCGGGGACCAACACCAATGTTTGACCAAAAGTTAATCAAGTGTTGTAATACCTGTCTCGTCGGCAGACAATTCACCTCTGAACTCAAATATAATATACTATTGTGTAAAGTATAGTATAATATATTGTGTGAATCCTTTCTCTGGAGCAAGGAATTTCTAAAGCTTATCTCATCAAAATCGAATGAATATTAAAGCTAAAAATAATTCAGGAAAACGACAGGATTTGTCATGTTTTTTTTTGTTTTTTTTTTTTAATTTACTCGCTTGCCGAATTAGTCATCGGTTTTGAATTTAACCGATTTTGATGATATTGGGGTTGGAATGTCCCTAAGAAGGGATACATAAAATATTTTACCTCTTCCACGTTGCAGACTGGCAACCGTAGCAGACTCTCCACAACCCGCGTTAAAACCCAAGTCATAAAATCAAAATCAGAGTCTCTTCAAAATGCGTACATGGATTTTTCGCTTTAAATCCGAGGAAAAAGAAATAATGCCGGGTGGGGGGGGGGGGGGGGGGGGATTTTTCTTTTGACGATCGTGCACGTTTCGGAATCCCCCCGAAGGCCGAAAGGGTGAGACTGCAAAGTGCATAAGGGTTGCAAAAGGGGGAAGGGGGATGATTGCATGAGTTGGAAGTCGAGGGTGAAGGGGGCCGAAGGGGGTTAGTTATAATGGGAGTGTCCACTGCATCCTCCCGTTCTCTTGCACCGCCACCCCCGTTCTACCACGGGGTTCACCCCTTTTCAACCCCCTTTCTGGAAACCCGGGTCCAGGACGTTCCTTCCTTCCCTGATTATGCAAACAACGGCAAATTGCATCCACACCCCCTGGGGCTTTCCCACATGTGTTCTCTCACAGCCAAACCAAAATACCAAAATACGACTGTATAATACATATAAACAGTCGAAAACTCTTTGCGCGGGACCTCCTCGCAAATCACAAAGCCTTTGTGTTTGTACATCTTCCGTTCAAGCGACACCCAAACGAGGCCCATCCTAAAATTCCCTCATCTAGTAAAAATTTACCGCTGAATTACGCGTTTACTGTTATATAAATTTACTATTTCATTAACTCTGGGGTAGGAATGCTATATGCAGTTGACTCTACCGTCAAACTCTTCGTCAGCTTCACTCCTCAAAATTCGCAATGTTTTTTATTCATTATTCTCTTATAATCGCCACGCCGCGGGACTCTGTGGGGCTGCGTAGGCTCTACAGAATTGTACGGGGTCAATGGGGGTGTCGCTTCGATAATTATTATCGTCAACGATAAAATTCATTTAATTTTTCCGTGGGGTCTCACTCCAATTTTCCGCTTTTTTTCTTTTTTTAAATTTTTTTTTTTAATTATTTTTTAAATATAAAGCTTAAAAACAAGGAAATCGAGCGATACAATAGCAATTAAGCAACGACAAGAATATAAGCACCGGGAAAACATTAAATGTTTTGATCAAAATTTTTGATCCATAGTTTTTTTCAGCGTTGTGGTAAAAACAAATTTTTTTAAAGTTTGGTTTTATTACAACAGCGACACAAATTTAAACGGAAGGGAGGTTGTTGATGGCGAGGATAGTAATATCGTGTTCAAATATCGCGTTGTATGAAGGGGAGGGGTGGGGTGAATTTATTACTTATCGACTGACCTGTATGCCTAATGTGAGTAAAATTTACTCATGGACTATTCATTGACTATTGAATAGTCAATGAAGTTTTGATATTGGTGACAACTCTCGGATTTGCCTGAACTGGTGTCTTCTGAGATGAATGAATTCTATTGAGGGGTGTTTTTGGTAGGAAAATCTCGGGGCTTTGTCTCTATTGAGAATTTCCTCGAGGGGGCTAGAAATGCGCGGGAGTAATAACTGCATTGTGGGGGTACATAATGTATGGGGTCCGGCTCATTGATTGGATCAGGTTGTCTGGGGGTAACTGTTAGATGGGTCTAGTAAATAATTTCGCGTAGGTTGTTTGGACGTGTGTGTGATGGGTGGGGGGTGTACGAGGGGGGTTTGGCGGAAGGGTGGATATTGGGGTTCGAGCGTGCAGTGTGCAATAATTCACACTAGTGTGTCCGCTGTAGGGAATGGGGGGTCGTAGATGACTGAGGGTGGTACACCCCCCTCCCACACAGGGGGTGAGAGGACTTGCAATAAACTAGCCCCCTTGAGCATTGGGGGTGGGGCTGCGGCCATAGTGCCTGTCAATCAAGGAGCCACGCCCCTTGCACATGCACCTCCCCGGGTGCACTAGCCCCCCTCCCCCCATCCATTCCATGTACTACCATTTGGGATATTCCCCAATTTTTATTCGAAAGGGATGAAGGCTTTAATCTAATGGCAGTTTTGTGTTATGCTAAATGCGTTGCGCGTATCGAGAAGGCCGTGCGCTGAACGTGCACCCCCCACCCCCACCTCTTGACACTCTGAATATCCCACCCCCATGGTACACCGTCACATGCACCTTCCCCCACTACCACTTTCCATATCCATTTTAATCATTCGCGATCAAAGTGAACCGCGTCGTGCGAACCTGTCAAAAAATAATACTTCTACCCCATCTAAATCCCATTGTGATGAGCTCCCCTTGCATTGAAACCCCCCAACACAGAAAACCAACATAATGTCAAATGCAACGCTAATGTAAAATTGTGGCCAGAAGCGAAAGCCTCAGTGAATTTCTTATTTTCAGTCTTTACAAACCAGCTGTCCCTCTGGAAAACTCGATTTTGCATTTTCATGAATTTACCGGCTCATGTATTTACTGTGGAAGCCAATGTTCGGTTTGTATGATAGATTTTGTCACGTCGATAAATAGAAAAACTCGTAATACGACGTCTGTAATATTCCATATTTTACAGGAGATGCAAAAAAATGACTTTATATCTACCCTTTAGATCCTAGTTTTGGGTTATAACAAGGATGGCCAGATATTTTTTTCGAGGAAGCAGTACATTAAACAAATAGTCGCGGGACACTATAGTATAATATACTATATATATTGTCTATGTGTATATAGTACCTACTATAGTACAAGAGCCTTTTTTTGTCTACAGACAAAATTATTATTATTAGACATTAAATTTTTTTTGTCTGTAGATAGAGAAAAAACTTTTTTCCATATCTAATAAAACATCACATTAGGTTAAATCATTGCCACTGGCCACAAAAATATTATGACTATATGATATAATCTACATCTCATAAAGGAGATCCATACCGAGAGATCAATTATTATTCGAAAGACAGTATTATACTATTCGGCTGCATTTAAAGACTAGTGAACCCGTTTGAAATTCATATAAACCGTAGCTCCACCAACCAACTTCTTCTCCTAGATAAGAGTTGTTGGTGTTCTATCTAATTTAGGGTCCGGGCGTCTGGGCGCCATCATTCTTTGGAAGATATTGCCAAGTGCGTGAGTAAGTTGGCAGGAAGTAGCGAGCCTAAAACTCTACTAGTTTCAAAAAGCAGTACATTTCAGGTGTACACAAGGGTCTCTGTGTACAGCAGTATCACATACCTTAAAGCAGTACATCTGGCCACCCTAGTTATAACAAACATTTAAACCCCATTAACAACGTTGATGGGGATGGTACTTTAGGAAAACTGCAGTTTTCTTAATTAATCCAAATGTATAATACAAATAATTATGATTAACCCAAATATTATGCGATAATTACGGACTTGAGGGGTTTTATTGCTTCCCAGAATTTGACTTTCGAGGATTTCCACTATATCTATGCACATAAATTTAATTTAGTTACTGAGGAAGAAGATCCAATGAAACCGATTATAAAACAATGCAATTATATTTTTTACTATATAAATTTTTCAAGGTCTATTGATGTGAATGAGCAATTTGGAAATCTAAGGAAGTAGGTAAGTAATATTATAACAATATTACTTACTGCCTTATATTTAGCAGTATAATTTTCATATCTGCAATAACCACGACAAAAAGCACCTTGGAAAACAATTGACGTAGAAATAAGGATTTCCTTTATTATTCTCTAGGCAGGAAGTATTGCTGTTCGACTGCTCGACACAGCACAAAATGATCCTAAGATTCCTGGTTTGTCAATCAGGGCAGTTCTTGCAGTTTGAGCGAGTAAAAAAGTTGAGAAAAATAATCGAGGGAGTTTGAAGTTGAGTCTCCAGATAAAATGTTTACTCCGGATGGGGATGACTGCCGAAAGAAGGGAAAATGGAAAGGCTGCTCCCATGGACGCCAACTTAACTAAATTTGCTCGGGAGAAGACGCTGTAGAAAATTATATGGCATTCATCAACCCCTTCGCCCGAAACGAGCCCTTAACGAAACAAACGCGCTTTTTAACCGAACCTTTTTTGCACGGGGGATCCATTTATTAGTAACGAAGTCTCTCTCGCTTTTCTCGACTTTCAGCGTTTAATTTTCAGGTTTTTACGACGGTTTCTCGACCTCTTTCGAACCGTCACGATTTTCCCGGTCAGCGAAGGTCAACAGGGTGGGGGAGTGTTCGAAAAACCCGACCGGGGGGTGGAAATGAAGTTTTTCTTGCCCTCTTATCCATCCTTATTCCCGACTCGGTTTTACTGAAAGAAAACGTGATTTTCATGGAAACCTTATTTACCCGGGTTCCTTCATTTTCTCCACCCCGCGTTTTCTTTATTGCTTTTTCTCTGCCGCGTCTCATCTGAGAACTGACTGATAAGCTTTTGTTCGAAGGTTGTTTTTCCAGCCTCTGGGATGAAGTAAGGATTTTTCTTCTCATCGACTTTCCCTTCAGAAAATATTCGCTACGAAGAAATAATATTTATCCGAACTACCGGCGAAAACTTTGGCGTTCGAGTTCGCGGAAAACTCATTCAAACCGCCATTTTCAAATTTCAAGTTTGTGAAGTTGATTTCGACCGGCGGTTCAAGCCAAATGGTTTGCCTTTATTTAACCTACGTTTTGACGGAAACCTTTGACCCAAAACAAGCAGAATAAAAGTCTGAGAGAAGTTGCAAAAAACGACTCGAGAGCGCTTTAAGATTATAATATAGTGGCGTCAAATATGAGAATATGACCAAATGAGAAATGACGCTTGGGTAAGTAAAATACAATGTAGACTATGTCATAGTTTTATGGCTCTTCAACCCAATTTCACATAATATGTAAAATATATTACATTAAAACCGGGTTTACAGCTTTGAAATTGCTTGTATAAGTTATCAAACAGGTTACCAGTTTAATAGGCCGTCAGATTGGTTCTGTAGCTCCTTACTCAGTTCACATCAAACTGGTTGCAAAGCTCCTTAACCCGGTTTTATGGCTCTTCGAGCTTTCTAGGTCTGCGACCGGTTGGATAGGAGTTCAAACCAGTTTTGAAGCGCTTCAGACCGGTTCTGCACCTCTTCAGCCAGTTGTACAGCACTTCAAATCGGTTTTAAAGCTCCTCAAACCACCTCTAGGGCTCTGCATTCTTGTAAAGAACTTTAAACCATTCAGGCCAGTTCTGCAGCTCTTCAACATGTCTTATAGCACTTTAATTCAGGCGTGCGAGTACAGCTTTAAGTTCGGTTTTGAACAAGGATCACGTTTCAATTCTGACCTCCCTATAAAATATGAAATCATTGCTAAACTCCTTGATTTGTGGAAGGCCAAACTTCTCAAACCAAATTTTCTTCATTTCTTGGAAATAATTTTTCCCGGTTATGGAGTTAAATGAATGTGTTCACAACAGTAACAGTTACTGTTCTTCACCTACATTCCTCTTTTTGGGAACATTTATTGGGTGAAATCTATTATATTAAAGTATCTATAAAAAGCCCCAATATCCTCTCGTCAAAACATATTTTTGCTAATCATTCCGACTTGGGCAGGTTGACTTTTTTGATTTCGAACCAATAAGTTGCAAAACCACGCTCTTTGCCCCAGGAGCCCTTAACCCAGTACAATCGCAACATCAGGGCTTTGAAGGCTCTGTAAATCACAAAATGACTCCATACAAGTTGGTATTTTTGCAAGTTATGGGGGGACATTTTTTAAAAAGTGAGATCGACAATAATTATTCCAAGTGGCTTTCAAAGGGGTTTGACGTAAGGAAGGGCATTACGGCCGGAGGTAACACAGTGGAACTGGTTCTCGCCCCCGGGGTAGCTAAGAGGAACCTTAAGACAATAGTAGCTCGTGGGAAACGTTAATTACTGTGGATGTTGAGATGGTTGACGAGGGGTTTAGGGGGGGGGGGGTTAAAGAGGGGAAGACCCTATCTCCGGGATGACACAATGAGGGGTAACGTTCTGGGGGATATTGTCTCAAGTGAGAGCAGATGATGCGAGGGACTCGGAAGATAGAGAGTGCGGCTCTTTGAGACTGTGTGCTCGAGTTCACCGTGTACCTCCGATAGGACCCTAATAACCCAGTCAGGACATTGTCCGATGACGGTGAGGGTTTCTGAGCAAACTCCATAAGGAAATGTCCGGCTCGTCCGCACCGTGTCCACCCTCATACCCTCCTCCATCCACAGTACACCTCTATTCTTCCCTTTTCCCACATGAGGTAGGAAAGGCTGATCACATTGGAGAGCTGTAGATACACAGACTGGCAAAGCCAGAACATGGAAACCAATTTCGGTCATCACAACCGAATAGGTCTGTGAACTGTTTGTGGGTTCTATTGAGCTAACGCAAAATTCAGCAATTCAGCCGTTCATTTCGATGGAGTTCTGTTATGTGACTTCCTAATGTGCTTTACGTCCTCCATTAATTTAAAACACTGCAAATTTTACACTTTTTACTTATTAGCCTTCAGTAGTAGAAATTCTGCCCAAGATAGGTAAAGAAAAAATAATTTTAAATAAATCTTAAATTCTATTACACTTCTCTAATTTAGAATTGCAAATTTAAATTCAAAAACGTTTTAACACGTACCCGTATACCTACCCGTATAGTGTAACGGCAGATGAGAGACTCTCAATAATGGATTCTGCAGAATGGCCGTTATTGGGGGGTTTGAACCCCCCATAAATGGATTCCAAGTCCAAAAACACTTCAAATGTGATACCCCACACGACCCCCTACCCTAAATCCCTCCTGTAGCCCCCTATTTAGTGCCACAGAGCCCCTAGGGTTTGAGCGGTCGGGCTGAAAAAGTGCGGTTATAGCTAGATGAAGAACTGAGTACATCGTCAAAAGCTTAAATTAAGAAAAAACTTTACTGTCTAAAACGGCCTGGACGGCCGACAGACTTTTCAATTTTGGGGACAACATTTTTGTGATGAAACAGAAGGACAAATTTTGGTAGCAAAACACATGTATGTATGTATTCTTCTATAACAGAATGTATTCTTCTTTCTCAGTCTCATCACGAAAACACAGCATTATTATTCTGAAATTCCATTTTTTCAATTCAACTTGAAAATCGTGTACCTAGTTTGAAAACTTCAAAAAAGTGACCAATCTTTCGGCCGACTGAACGTCATAACGAAATCTTTCGGGATTTTCTCGCCTCTTTCTCCGTTATGAGACTCACAAATTAAGAACGAGGGGAGAAAATATAAGAATTGAAGATTAAAAACTGGATTTATTCATCAAGTTGAGGAATTATAATTTCATGTTTCGGAGGCCGGTCCCGAATGAGCCATGAAAAATGTTTCGGGGCTATTCGCTTTTTTCGGCTGGGAACCCTTTATTGCTCCCTCGGAAAAAGTAACCATATTTTATATTCATAGCCCCGCATTTTTGGGTTGACTAAGTGATGTAATTATGATGCAAGACGCCATCCCTCTACTCCCATTTTTGGGGCAGTCTGACGGTCTTTGCTTCTCCCCCTGGAGACGTCTTATTTTGCCTTTTTTCCTCCCTCCCTTTCCGAAATTGCCTGTAGTAAAAAAGTACCGAGGATCACGTGCTTTAGGCCCACTGTTGGGAAGGGGGGAGCCCTGTAGCCCAACCCTTGGCTCCACGAAAAACCTGAGGTAAATATGCAATATCTCAACGCTCCCTCGTTTTTCAACCCCTTCATTCCCAATTTATAAAACAGAGCATCTTGATTTTTCTGTTCTTTTCTCGGAGGGTGAGACCGCCGTTTTCCGGCAGAGAGCGTGACTGGACTCCAACATCCCCACCCTTGTTCCAAATTAGGCGGAAAAAGGAACGGGTCGGACTTATTTTTCTTATTTTCACTCTATTTTTACACAACCCTTCCTTTTCCCACAGCTCTCGCCACACAAATAAAATATTCCTCTTCAGCACGGAACAGATAAATCCCCCTCCTTTTGAATATAAACAAGCACAAAAAGATCTACCGTTCATTAGCCTTAATTATTTTGACCAAAAAAACTTGATATATTGTGAGTTAATTATTTTTCTCAATGTGTTCTTTCATACAGGATGTTTTCATTTCAAATTATGCACAATGAAAAAAGTTTACTTCATTGCTTCACACATCGATTTCTTACTTCACAGGTTGTAATAAAAAACTTTTAAAGTTGAATCTTACTTCACTTTAAGGCAGTATAAATTATTTATTAGCTGATAATTGACCGCATGCCGCTTTTTCTTGCTTCGTGAACTTTTTTCCAAGATTTAATTTATTACTGTAAATATTTCTCTAAAAGGATAATGAAGGCCTTACATAACCGATTGAAATCTTATCGTGCGTCGGTGATCAATTTTTTCTACGCGTTTCACTTATCGGAGTCTTTCAACTGCTACAAACGAGATTTTTTTTCTGTCGAAAGGCCGTAAATCAATCCACTTCTTTAGGTGTTTCATTGTAACTATTTCCCCTTAACAGGGTGTTTTGAAACCGTATCTTACTCGGTTACGTCAGTTGTGAAGGGTTTGATCAATTATGGGTTCACCTACATTCAACAAAAGAAAACGGGGTTTTGCCCGAACGTCGTGAGTTATTTTTTGTGTAACTAAGATTTTGAACTATAGGTACTGGAAGCGTTCCAATATGTGAATATGTTGAATGGGTGGGAGTGAGTCTTTTAAGCTATCACAGTGTAACGCGTTCCCCAATTTCTTTGCCTATTTCCAACCCTACTGCTCCTTGGAACAATGAAATTTTCACCAGGCAGGTTTGAGCAGGAAGGGATTGAAAACCATTTTGAAGAGGTTGACGACGAATCTGGAGGGTTTGAAAACTGGTTTTTAGAGGTTAATTACCGGCTTAAATGGGACGTTACTGGTTAGGAGGGTATAACCCCATTTGGTTAGGTTTAAGAAGAGTTCGTTGGGTTTGGAAGATTATGAAGCATTATGAAACGGGCATTATGAGCGGGTTGAAACTGGTTTGTAGAGGTGTGAGGTCTGAAGGCTACTCTTTGGAGATCAAAATCTGGTTTGTACAGTTTGAGAACCGGTTTGAAAGGGCTTCATACTGTTTTGAGAGGCAAAAACCGGCGGGGGAGGTTAAAATCCAAACGGAGAGGTTTCACCAATAGTCAAAGGGGACGTTATGAAACAGTTTAAATGGGTTGAAAACTAGTTTGAAAAAGTCTGAAAAGATTGATTGTTGTGGTTGAGAACCGGTTTACAACCGGGTACAACAATTTGGAGAACGAAGTGGTTGTTCTCCCGAAGATGCATCCTATGTGGAGATTATTGAGAAAGACGACTCCTCTGCTGTTGTACTAAATAGTCCTGAGTAAAGGCTCCACTTCTTCAAGTCACTCTCGGTTGTGTATGAGCTTACTAAGCTCAGCTTGGTAACTCGAAATCCGTCCCCACGCTAAAATTGTTTATTCAGAACAATCAGTTCAACAGCAGAGATCGTTCTTTCTGATCTTCACATTCGATTGGGAAATGTTTTGAGGATCACTCGTTTAGACGGGCTAGGAAGTCTAAAGGGATTTTTATATTCCTGCTAACGGCCGAAGCACGTAGTTGATAAAATTGGCATTGGGGATTTCATGTAAAAAACATGGCTTCCATGATTAGGTTGCCCGTTGCAAAGGTTCGAATTACCAGTGCACTTCATGAAATATTACCCGATTAAGAATGAAAATAAGACCGTCATCCGAAAATACGGGCTATTAGGCGAAAGAGTCGGCGTTGGAAAAGGCGGACAAGCTGGGAATTCGCTGAGTTCATAGGTTTGTTTTATTCAATCTTCGGAAAAACATGTGGCAAAATGCAGTTGGTACGTATATTATTAGGAAAGTTTAGTAGCCGTTTACATGTTTTCAGTCGGTGAATTGTTGATGATGGTAATCATTTTGGGTGTTATTTGTTTTATGTGCTCGAGTCAATGTTGAGTCATCTTTCGTAATCGGCAAAAAAACAAAAAAACAAAAAAAAACAGGGAAAACTGTCAGACAAGGGGGGGGGGGGGGGGGTCAGTTACACGAGGGTGCATAAAATGCCGCATTATTTGTGACGGATAAAGTAAAGGGAAGAAACTTGGTTTGAATATGTTACCATCCAAGGCCTAACTACCTATCTGGTCCAAACCGACTTTGGAATAATAAACCTTGGAGATTGAATAATTCAAAAAGGGGGAGACTCGCCCAGTATCCCCCCCCCGTACACCCCCCACCCAGTGCAGGTTGTATGTCCTGGACCATCTGGGTTGCCAAGTTACCATCTGGATAATTGAAAGGATGGACCTTGGAACATTCTCCATGCAGAATCCATTGATGATGATCAATTTCAGAAAAATCACCAATGGATATAATATAATTTTGAGTGAAAAAAAAAATTGTCCTGGAGACTCAATACCTACTAAACCTCCATCATTAAAAAAAAATATTAGTATTTTACACTAAATTTAGAAGAAATTCGATTTTGTTTCATTTGTAATTCAAGTACAAAACATCTTCTTCGTAGTTAATCAAAGTTCACAGAAGCCCTACCAAAACCCACCCTTGTCTTCACCCCTATGTCCTCCAACCCCGACAATTCGAGAAAAAAAATTCTCTCTCCCCTTTTCTTTTCCAAGGGCTTCTGTTTCTATTTAACGCTCTGCCTTTTCCTACTAGAAAATTACCATACACGGGGCTGCTGGCTGCCTCTGGCTCCCTTAAAACAAAAGAATATTAATTCGCCCCGTGAGGCCCCAACCGGTCCGGATACTCATGAGAAGCACGCTGAAAAGAAACTAAAAAAAAAAACAGTTTCAGGAGGAAGAAGGTGAGAAAAGAAGGGAAGAGAGAGGGCAGATTTTTAAAACAAAAGACTCAAAAGCTACCTCGCTTGACACTATTGTCTTAGTTAAATTAGTGTAATTTGCATATGTATACCATACCGGTCCGGTGAGGTAGGAACGTACCAGTAAGGACAGTAAAAGGGTAGCAGTGAAGGGGGATGATAACGGGAATTGTTGACTTGAATCACCTGCCCTTTTGGGATGCTCTCTTCAACGCTCTTTTTTTATATTAAAAGTAAAAAAACAGTTCTGAAGAAGAGCATATCTAAATAATGAAATTTTCATTTCATTATTCCGACATTTTAAGTCCAAAATATCGGAGTATTCTGTATATTGTTTAATGGGATGCAAGCGAAAAAGGAGTACCCACCTACGCCTTAGTTTTACCATACAAGGCTTATTGTCTGGGGTTCATTGCTGACATTTTGGTCTTACCTTTGGTTTTAAACCCTATTTTTTTAATCCTGGTCGTACCTTCACATGCATTCTATAGAAATCTGTATACAGAAAGTTTTTTGAAAATTTCCAAAGAACCCGATTCATATCTTTGCGCGGAACTACAACATACAGCTATCACTAGGGGCGTGTTGTCGGCCAATTCAGATAATTTCGGCAGCCAATCGCTTCCCATAACGTGATGTAAGGCGGTCCCAGAATAGCCCTCAACCACCTGCCATTTTTTTCGGCGACTTTTTACGGCTTGACAATTCGGCCGCTGTTTCGAAATTGATTGGGATTGAACCGAATTCGGTATTTTCACCCGGCGTTAAATTTCCCTTTCTCTTTCCAAAAAGAGTTCATTTTATTAAGAAATTCTTTTCGGGGTATGGGGGGGGGGGCGCTAATAAAAACTCCTTTTTAATCCCTTATTAAAAACTGTCCGAGTTAGCGAAAAACTTAAGAAAATACCCCTCAGGGGAGGAAGCGTAAGAATTCCAATATTGTTATACGACTGAAAACAAATAGAAAACACTTGAAGTCAAATTCCCAGTGTTTCCAATTATAATACAAATTTCACATCATTAAATTACTCGCATTTTACGTCCCGTATTTGTAAGCAGACTCCTCGTTGTAGAGTATTTTCTGGGCAAAAATTAGATATCGTTAGGGTTACACCCGGAACGACTCGCTGGCATTAGCAACAATAAGGCGCTATCAAAAAGCGGGTTAATGACTTTGCTGCCCCCTCCTCACAATCCTAAAACACTGAGAAGGGATGCGTTTTGTAGTATCGGGTTTTATCTGGGAAGGGTTTTTTTAAAAATTGTCTTCAGCGAAAAAGCTCCGGGAGTAAAGGGTTGTAACCCCCCCAAAACCATAACCCGTTTTATCTAAACGTTTTCAACAAGCAGTAATTTTTTTTTCTGTTAGCGAGGGTGGACTGCACCCTTCTTGACAGGGCTATTTTAAAGTTTTTTTTTCTTCCTTTTTTTATACCCCTTTCCTGAACGGGGGTGTTAATGATGAGGTGTATAGCGATTATGTTTGCTGCATTGTCGTTAAACCACCCCCAGCTCGCAATTTGCAGGATTACTTACTTTAGGAGACAGTTAAACCACATTTCACGCTTCTGGTAGAACAAATTGGGTTTGTTTGAAAATTTGCTAAAACAAATAAAAAATTGCGTATCCGTAATAGGGAGTTATGCTCAAAATTACTTGAAAAATAACACCACATTTGCTAACCACACGGAAAACCCCTTCTGCAACTCCACCCTCAGCTCCTTGAACTCTCCGTGGAGCCCCAAGATGCTGAAAACCTTGGGTGGGTAGGAAATGGGCACCGAATATTTTGTCAACATTTAAGACTTATCGGATTTTAAATATTAAAATCTTGGACGACCAAGATGAAAACAAGACAACAGGCTTAAGCCTGTTGTGAATTGCCACAATTATGAATTTTAATTTATTTTGAGGGCTTCACATTCGTGGCCGATCTGGTCCAGTGGTCAGCATCGGGCAATTAATTAGTCATCAGAGTCACATTTGCCCGGCATTGAAACAGTTTCAGTGCCGGGCAAATCCGCATCCAACTGTACGCCCAATGGTTACTATTGGATGCGGATTTCACCTTTTACAAGCCCGTTTAAGAAAAATTAAAGGAAATGGCCCTGAAATCGAGCCCTAAGTAAAACACTTCTTTTTGCCGCCCTTTTGGAAATGCTCTGCGAACTCACCCTTTCTGAGTTACGAGCTAGAAGGAGACGCATTATGATGATACATACGACACGTTTGTCCAAGTTCTTGTTTCAACCCAACCTTCATCCTCCAAAGTTATAAAGTTTGCTGACCACTTATTTCATAATTACAACGATGGCCGTTTAGCCTTTAATGAGGGCATAATTTTCGATTTCTTCAGAACACATTGGAAACACCTTTCATCTAATACAACATTTGATAGATACTACTAACATTAGCCATCGAACCTACAGCGTTCTTCCCGTCTACAGCCTTTGGGTGGACGTCTTGGAATACCCCAGAAGACAACCATACTTACAATAGGGTCTCACCCTCCAAATCCTGATGCGCTGATTTAAAATTAAAAAAATTCACGACAGAATAAAATTTATTCTGTCGTCGATTTTTTCTCTTCCATTTAATTTAAGAATGTTGTGGCAATTTTGTGAAAAACACATCAAAATTCTTGACAGTGGCAAAAACTGCAGAAATTGTTAGCCAAAAATGAGTTTGGACCGTTGGAAGTTTGCTTTTACACTTTTTGATGTTAGGCGGCAACTGAGGTGGTCCGTTGGCTTCAGGCTGCAAAGTCCGAGTGCACCGTCCTTCGCAAGGAAACAAGGCCGCGCGGCTAATTTGCCAGTCATCAAGGCCCGTCAATGGTCCGTCACTGACCTGACCTAACGTTCGGAATTGCACGAGAGGAACGAAAAAAAAAGTCGAAATTTGCACGCGATGCACTTTGAACCATGTGGCAGATGCAACCTGGGCCCGATCGGTTTTCACCCCTCCCGTGAAAGGTGGGAATTACCCTTCGAAAAACTATTCCGCACTTGAGACCCGTCGACCAGCAACCTCTTCATTAGGCTGTCCCAAGCAATTTTTCCCCATTCCTCCATTCCTCTTCAACCGTAAAACCTCGGGGGCCTTTTTCTATACCATTATGTGGCCCCAAGGAGTTTTAATAGGTACCCTTTTTCTCGTCGAAAATGAGCGTTTTCTCATTTCGCTCGCTCGGAAACCAATCGCCATTTTGCACGGGAGCTCGGCTTCATGAAGTGTTTTGATGGGGGCCGGCCTTAATTGTGTTTTTGACCTTTTTTGTCCCTTTTAGCGTGCTGTACCGCTAACCTTCATTATTCTCGGAAATCGTAAATTTTCCCGCCTCGCGCAGGATCCACCGCCGCATATTGGTGAATCCCCCCCCCCCCCCCCCCAGGGGTTCCTGTGAAGCCCTAATCGGAAAAATACCCAAGTAGTAGGGAACACGTTAATTTATTAATTATGGGTCTTTCGACTTTAAAAAGTGGCTAATAATTTGTGGAAGGTTATTGCTGTGTTCCAGTCATCTGGGAGTTCTCATAATGATTTTCTTCCTCTTCCTAGAAACATCAATTATTACGACGCTAGTACGTTTAAACTCATTAGACGCCTGGAGTTCCCATACGTGGAGGTCCAGCAGGTAACTATGTGATTACTTTCTGTTGTGCCTTATGTCCGAGTTAGCTGTCACATCTCAGTTGCATAATTTGTCTTAAATGATGAGCTCTGCTATTTGGTCTGTTTTTTCCCACCGCCAAAATTAATAAAGAAAATCAATTATTGATTATTTCGTAAAAAAACCATTAAACTCATTAGACGCCTGGAGTTCTCATACGTTGAGGTCCAACAGCTATTTGTGTGATTACTTTCTATTGTACCTTATGTACGAGTTAGCTGTCACCGCATAGTTGCATAATTTGTCTTAAATGATGAGCTCTGTTATTTTGGTTTCTGTTTTTTTTTCACCGACAAAATTGATTCTTTCATAACCCGTTTACTTACTCCTGGGAAAATAATTTTCCCCGTTATTCATGTCGCGGCTTTCTGAACTTTCTCCCCGAGTTTTCCTCCCTTTAAAGCCAAGTGGTAAAAAAGCTGAAAGGTCGAGGCTCAGGTTGACAACTTGTGAAAAGTTTGTTTAGGGACGGGATATACAACAATGGGGGCAGCTCTTGTTGACGCTGTCATTAGCCAGAGAACCCGAATGGAAACAAAAACCCAAGTAGGTTTCCTGTACTGTCGAGTGGGCGTGTGTGACGATTACGCGTTTCCTTTTTAATTTTTTTCACGGTTTTTTCTATACTCTCTCGAGGCCTCGATGAAAAATTATAACGCAGGTAAATAATAACGAAATGATGATGGTTCAATCATAGTAATTGCGCGTTGACGCCTTCGGACTCGAGGCCGAATGACCGTGACAGAACACAATACCTGCATGTGTCATTGAATAAAAAAGGTGAGGGGGATCGCTCGATGTTGTCTTCTTAAACCTACAGGCCAAGGTGGCTTCCTGAACTCATCGCCTGTCCTGTTCTCAGTCAGAGCTTTTATTTTTACCATCCACGGTCGTATTAGTCTTGGTTCCAAAGCAATCCTGGCTACTTATTGTTAATGGATAAATAAATGATATTTATTCATCCTGGTCGTTCTTTCCAATTTAATCATCATAGTATAATATTGAATATATCCGAGTTTTCATTCCCAGTCATCCTGCCTCGAACGTGTAGGACAAGATCCACGAGTCTCTTGTTCTAAGTATATCCTGGCTCTTTATGTTTGGTTCTTAGCCATCATTGCTTAGCATCATCTTAGCAGAATTGCTTTTCAAACCAATTGTAACGCTTGGTGTCTTCACCCTTCGAACTTCTGTTCTTCTCAAATACTTTAGTAGATCATCCTATTCTTCATTCTCCCAAGTCCTTTCTGGCTCCCAGTGTCTTCATGCTTATTCGAACTTTGGTCGAGTTAATCTTGGCTACCTAATTCTAGTTAATCCGAGGTAATCCTAGACCTCGTATCTTGTGAAATACGGTCTACATGACCCAAATATTCGATTTTTATGCACTTTGGAATCTCTGCTCACATTCCAAACACCAACCAGCTCAACCAAGATAGTCCCATGATTTTTCATAATGCTAACGTAGTTTCCACTCCGGAGTCGGGATTGGTGCACTCCAAACGGTGGTGGTGGTTCCTCCAAAACGCCGTATTGAATAATGTACCGGGGCAACGCAGTAAGGTGGGTTAGTTGAAGGGAACGTTGGACGAAGGGGGTCATGATGGCACAACAACCATACCCACTATACCCCTCTATACCCTACTCCATCGCTGCTATACCCTGCTATACTACCCACTCGCCTCTGTTTAATAGACAAACTCTGTCAAACAGGGCGAAAGCAAGCACGAAAGGGCGGTTCCATTAGACTACCGTACACCCCTCCTCCTCTTCTGAGCACTTTCTGTTCCACACCAAGCCTTCCGTCGTTACTCTCGCCAACTCCACCAAGTTTTATTTTGGAACTTGGTTCATCCGAAAAGCTAAAATAGTTAAAAAAAAAAAACACACATCGATAGAAATTTGTCCCCTTCAGGGAAAAACATCAGATCATGGATTAGCCTATCTTTGATAATAATTGTATGATTTAAAATCCACGATAAATATGACGATAAAATTTATCTTAATATTTAATATTTAGGCGACTCAGCTGATCCCGGTCCTATTCTGTGTCAAGTATAGGTAAGTCCAATTTCAGCTTCATAGGGTAAATACCAAACAAATTACCTTTAGGAGCCATTCAGCTAATCATGAGCCGACTTCATTAATTTCCTAGTGGCTTCTTTTCGTAGGAAAACGTATTTTACATCACACCAATTATGATTGTGTACACTAGCAATGATTTTGTTTAACCTAGATACTGGGGGGAATATTTCGTCGCGGGTGAAAATTTCGTCACGCAAATTTTTCCATGACCACCAGCCAAAATACATATCCATGTCAAAAAGAAAGTAAAATGGAAACTCCAGTTGACGTTCTTTGTAAACTAAGAGTATTGTTATTAATTTTGTTATCGATAAATTTATTCTTTCTAAGTCTAGTAACTTAGTACAGCACTGTTGATTTTTCATAATAATTATTAGTTGTTTATTTACTTATTATTCGTAAATACAATCAAGGGGTGAACGTTGTGGCAATGTGAGAAATTGACAGACCCAGAACCCCACAATGAAATTATAAATCGCGGTTGTAAAATCGACACGTGGACTCAAGGAACTGAACGGCTTCAATCCCGCAAACTCACAACCAGACCGGGCAATCAAGCCGGGACAAAAAGGAATAGAAGAGAAAAGAAAAAAAAAAAAAGGAAGAAATGAAAGAAGAGAAAAAAAGTTGATGGGCGTGGTTTGTCATCCACAGCTACCCGCCCACCCTGTGACAACCTGCCGTTTTTTCAATAAAGTCCACTCCCTCCCTGCCGACCCTTCACTTCCCGCTTCCCCACTACTTTGCGTTATGAGAGGTTTTTATCCCCTCATTTTTCATCCTCCCGGCTTTTCTATAGAATTTCTGGTTGCATTTTGTAAGAGGATTTCACGAACAATGCAGCTGACGTTCGATTTCAATAAATCGAATAATGTCAGAATTTTAATTTCAGGAAAACGGCTGTGAAAACAGATTTTTTTTACATTTTCCCTTGAATTAATTTGTGGGAAATTCTAAACATTTCCAAAGCTTGTCACAAACAAAAAAATGGGGTGTGGTTTTATGAAACCACGGTAAAAGTGAAACTTTTTTCCCACTAGTCTCTCCGGCTCGCTTCGCTCGCTCCCCTAGTGGGGTACGTAGCATCGATGGACACGTTTTTTATGTCTAGTCCCCCCCCCCCCCCCCCCCCAGTTTCCTACTCATTCACCTACCCTTGTATCTCTACCCACGGCTTCATTTTGGCGTTTTCTCAAATTGATTTCTAACGTGGCAACTGATAACAACAAAACAAGCGGCATTGTTTACTGCATCCATTAATAACATCAATAAATATAAAATGGGGACATAATGACAAAGAATAAGTACGAAAGAAATGCATGATAAATCGAGAGCTTTCCAACGAATGGTGAACGATTTTTGTACGATTATAACTGGCGAAGATGAAGTTCCGTAGCAACGAATCGGTTGTAAGCGAAAATCAACGGTAGCGTGACGGGACAAGAAATGACACACAGACCAAAAAATTTGGGACGATGTAATAAAAGTTTCACTTTAATAAACATTATTTACAATGATCTCAGATGAATTGTAACTAGGGAATCCATTGGGAGTCGGCAATCCAGCGCGGGATTCGTTTGAAAATCCCGCAAAAATCCCGCACCTGATTTTTTCACCATGTTTGAACAATTTCCCGCACAAAATAAAGTTTCCAGAACAAGAAAAACACCAGCGTTGTTTTCCCTCGAATAGTAATGGCTACCAATCGATATCTCGAAGACATTTCAGCAAGAGGCAATTTCGTCTTATTGGTCCTCGCATTGAGATCTTTGGTATCGAATATGGTACTTTTCTGTTATACCGCCCCCACTCGATTTCGAGTGTTGGAAACACACCCCTCCCGATGGCTTTAAGGCACCCAAAGCGGCCGAAACGCAACCAAAATCGAGTGGGGGCGGTATAACGGAAAAGTACCTCGAATATTTGGATTCACTAAGAGGTTGTAAGTAACTTACACCAACTGTTGGTCTAATACTATACTATTCCTAATGTCGGAAAAAGCAGTTACCTACCCGCAAACTTGAATTTGACATCCTTTGGCCAGAAAGCATTTTTATCAATTACACTATCAATTACACTATTCTCGTTGAGCATGCCGTGTTTTGCACAAAAGTGGTAGACAGCACCGCCAATATTCCCAAGACCACCCTGTGTCAACGCGGGATAACTGATTGAAAATGACATTGACGAAATGTAGCAGTAGGTACTAACTACCTAACAAACTTTGTAATGTTACATTATGCTCATTTCTTTCTTCCAAAAAAGTCAAATATGTGTATAAAAATTCAGTTTTATACACAGTTTATGTAAATCATTTTCATAAACGGTAATACGGTAATTCTTATGAATTTATAAGGTAGATTGTTCTACTATTAAGCAGTGGGTCAAGAATCTTGACTCAACATTCACTTTCTCGTTTTTTCCAAATTATATTTTTCATTTACATACGTTTAAGTATTTATTTTAAAAAGAGTCGTCTCTACACTTTACTATTTTATACTCAGAACCTTATCCTTCTCAATATCTTTGAATTCACCCTTCGGGAATGACTTGAAGCAATCGAAGCTTCCAGAGTTAGAATTTTTCTTTTCGACCAAAACGACGCTTTGGCAAAATATCTTTCGTTTTTTCGCTAATTTTAAACTTGCGGATCCCGCGGGCTCGGATATCGGAGTTGGAACAAAATACAAAAGATTGGCCTGTTTGTGTCCTGGTAAGATGTCCGCATGATTTTTAGGGCCGTCCATTGGTCCATCGTACGAGAATTTTGGACTATATCGTTTTGCGCATTCGTGAGTCGAGAAAGTTATTTCGAGGTCTTGTAATTAAACACGTTGTAGGGTCAGAAATTAATTTTGCCTTGTCTGTAGATAATGCTCGTCGAACATTATTAATAACAGGATCATCTATTAATTAGTAGCTACCTATGTGCGCAAAATTAGGTTCATCTGTGGCCGGAAAGAGACGAGGGAGGGTTGGGAGGCATTCAATATTTCACTGGGCGTATCCTAGAAACTGGGTCCGGAGGTCCACTTAATAACCGTGTAGGAATGAGGTTTGGTTGGCCAGCGCGTAGAGCTCATAGAAGCGCGATCGATACCCTGCGCTAGGCAACTGTGCTCTCCTAGCTACCGAAGAGGGGGATATGAGGGAGTGAATTTTTGAGTCTGATGCCTTTGGGACTCTCCATAGACCTTTAGGAGTATCGGCGAGGCCTGTGGGGGGACACCCTCGTGCGGCTAGGTCTGTCTCTAAGCCTTCCCTGCGACATAGGGGTTCATGAATATCTACGGGAGAACAGATACCCGCCCCGTGTTGGTGATTAGGAACTCAATGTGCGTTGTAGCCTGTAACAGAACAGCCAGCTTCCAAACTGGCTTCTTCACCTCGCAAGCTATCACTCAGAAAACAAACTCAACCGTTAATGAGGACGAACAAAGACTGTTTTTGCCTGTCCACGAAAATTTGTACAATTTTAACACCCCCCCCCCCCACCCCCCCCCATGTGCTGAGACGTACCTCCGCAAAAATCAAACTACTATTCAATACTCTTCTTTGGTTCATTTCAGGTGAACGGCCGTACAGGTGTCACCTAGCGGAGTGCGGGCGAGCCTTCATCCAACTGTCGAACCTTCAGCAGCACCTGAGGAACCACGACGCCCAAGTGGAGCGCGCCAAGAACCGGCCTTTCCACTGCACCATCTGCGGCAAAGGTTTCGCCACGGAGTCCTCCCTCCGGACGCACACCACCAAGGTAGCCAACAACAACAACATCATCTACCTCCTGGAATACCTGTTAGAACCGGTCAGACAATCCACTTGGTCAACGGATCTTCTTTTTTTTTAATCTTACGTAAAATTCTCTTTATACGGAATTCAAAACGAGGGAAGTCTGGCTCGGTAACTAATTTTTGGGGTACCATTGATGTGTGTTCCACGAACGTTCGAGACGACCTCACACCTACCATCGACCCCAAAAATAAAAATCAGCTGAGTGTGTTCAACATTGCTCCCAAGAAATATTGTCCAAAACTCCATGAGTTCCACCCTCAACAACAACAACACATTTGTTCTCATTATCTTTCTCATTTTTTTTGTGGGAAAACCTAAAACTAAAAGGTTTTTGTCGATTCGTGAGCTGTTTTTCGGATGAGTGCTTCCCGAGTTCATTCGGTCTTACTCATGGTAAGCAGTCATTCCGCCTGATGGCAAGGTATGGTACGTGTGAGGTCGCCTCAAATGTACCTAACTCGAGGAACTCGAACTTCCGTCATCAGTTTACATCTTTGGTACCCACGGCAGCCTCAAGTCGAATTCAAGAACTAATTGGTATTCCAGATTCTAAAGTATTCCTAAAAATGAACACGAAATGCCAATTGGGTGACGGAACTAATTTGAACGGTTTGGTTCAAGGATTGGCCCAAAGAGTGAACGTGGTTTCTCCTGTAATCAAGCAGTACCCTTAATTAAATTTCAAAATCGTTTTTGAAAAGGCGCGACATTGGTTGTAACAGAAATGAGTGCTGTGTTCAGCATTGCTGATATCAAGTACCCCATTAGACTCACAATATGTCATATTGTTGGATCCTAATTGCAAGTATTCATATACAACTTTTTGAAGAGGTTTTTTGGTGAAACCATACTGCTTCAACAGGTACTCGTAGACAATATAAAAAGTATGAAAGTATGGCGTTTTCACGGATGTGACGCGGCGAGCATCTTACATTCGTGAAACTGTCAGTTTTAGCATGAGAGTTGGAGGCGATGAAATTCGCCGGAGGAACAACAGTTACTGGGATGCACGTTTTATTAATTAATCCTCCATTAGAAAATCGACGAAGGTAGTTTCAGTTTACCAGTTTCACTTGTTTTCCCGCTTTGCCTCCGAGATTCCGTGACTCGTCAAACTACTTTCGCCCCAGGGCTCGGTCGGTTTTCCAGACGAAAGTTTTCAATTGAGGTTGTGGGGAGGGGGTTGGCCATGGGGGTGGTTCGGGGGTTGATCCACCGTTTCCACCCCCCGTAAAACTCACCTTTCCCGGCCGCAGAGGTCCTAAAGCTGATTCTAGCAATCATTCGGTATTTCAAAAAGATTCTTCTTTCCCTTATCGCTGATTTTGAATAATTATTACCTACGCTAACAGTATAACATCTTCATGCGTGAAGAATTTTTAGTTGTCATCAAAGTATGCCTCACGTCTCTTGATTTTCTTCATCGCGTCATTTATAAAATCCTTTCAATTTCTAATCCATTAGATGTACCTAAATACGGAAATATTCAGTTTTAAATTCAAAACTCCAGGACGAGTTGCATAATGAATCTTCTTAGTTTTAATATGCGGGGGTGGTCGCAAAAATTGTGTTCCGTCACGCTTAACATTTCAGTTTTCCTTTTTGTTTTTTTGTTGACCGTTTTTGAAATCATTCATACTCCTCCCCTCACTCTCCTAAAATTGTTTTTGCTATTTTTTTGTTCCGCCCGAATTTCACTCCACCTCCCTTCTTCTAACCCAGCTTTGATTTCAAAAACTTACAAAGAAACAAACCTAAAATATCTCCTGTTTCAAAGAAAGAATTAAACTTACAATCGTCTCTCTGGTCCGTAGTGTCAGCAAAGCCCGAGAACCGGCTGGGGCGATGCCCATTTCTGGCCCTACTCGGGGACCCCCAGGGACGCGGTGAGTACAATATCCTCTTATCACTTCAAAAACACTAACTTTGGATTTTTGACCAAATTCCTTTTCAGAAAACTGGTCTCAAAATTGTTGTTTGCAAAATTTAACTGGGCCGCTAAAATTTAAAAAATCGGACCGCCTCCCAAAACAAAACCCCTGAAACGGTTCCAAAACCCCTTCCTACTAAATCTATTCCAGTTGAAACCTTTTTAAAGTTTTATAAAGTACATCGATGTTATTTAAGAAGATACTTAAGCGAAACATACAAAAGTCAACACATTTTTCAATGACATTACAAGAGCAAAGAATGGAATGTAGTTTTGTGCAAAAAATGAAACTAAACAAAATATCAAGTTAACACGTAGCCCCCTAGCAAGGTTAGGATGTTTTTGTTTAGTTATTTTGTTGTGGTTTTCCTCTATTTAGTTTGCGACAATTATGATCTTCTTCTTACTCGTTTGTATCCTTTTGGTTTTTGGTATTCACACTTCCCGCTCCTTGTGCACCTTTTTGATCCCGCTAATGTAGGAAGATAGAAAAACTGTTGTTTTAGATGTGTGTTACACTGGTAATAGTAGTATGCGGTGTGGGGTCATGCCTAAGACAACAAGCTGAAATTCCTCGAGGATCTTCAATGTTTAAACATTTTAAGCAACTGTATTTCATACAGTTGGTAAGAGATGGGGCAAATTTACGAGATGGAAAACTCCTGGTGTTCACATTTCATCGATCCCTTGACACAATGATGTAAAAGATGAGAACAATCCTCGTTCAGATTGTTAGCATGTTAAAAAAGGGGTGTCTAGAAGCAGGAAAAGGTTGTGTTTAAACTAAAAAAGGGATTTTTTCCCACCCTCGACATGTGGTCGCCTCCCCCTAACAAAACCACCCCCAGACATAATTATTACCCCTTCGGTCATTCAAATTACCTTTCCTTGTTCTTTATTGTCTTTTGTCACCCTTCCCCCCTCATCTTCTCCCATCTTTATCGCTTCCTTTTCACTTTCAGGTTTTTTTAGGTTTCGGGGTTGTTGGAATGAAACGTGGGAGTGGCGGTGGGGGGGTTGTATTTTTCGTCCCTTTTCCTCGCGTTCCCTTATCAGAGGCCATATACTTACATACCGAATCACTTTGTATCGCTTTCGAACGAGTTTCTATCAGTTTTTCCGTCTGTCTGGTTAGTTCCTTGGGGAGGCCGGTTGACGAGTGACAAGCGAATTCCGGGCAGGCGGGTGACCCGCGTCAAAATGATGTTAATCAGAACAGCTGCGTGTCCTCAGCCTTTTAAACCAACCATGTTCAGTTTCTAAATATTCACCTCCTTTTTCTGTATAGGTAGGTCTCAGAACTGACTTCGTTTGAAACGGTTGGAAATTAAAAATGGCCAATAACCAACAATAATTCAATTATTTGAGTTGAAGGAAGTTAAACTAGATATTAATCATTTGAATTGAAGGTAGAGACATAATTTTGAAAATAATTCGGCTCCATAATAAAACTACTAAGCTGACAAGGAAATAGCTGAGCTTGGTCGTGCTCGACTCATACAATCATTAACCTCCCTTAGCAGCACAAAGCTCGCATTAGTTAGGGGCTCCTCTACCTGACGACATTATACGTCGATTTCGGTTCATTTGCATGCGATTGTCAGTCCGTGGGACGCCTTAGAATGTCAACCCTTGCTCTGTACGTGCCATCTGGGCGATAGGTGGATTTCCCAACGACCCAGGAGGTTCTGACGCACTAACAAGAATTTCCTATCACAGGGTCGTATATTAGTCAAGATCAATTTTGTGGTAACACCGGTGAAATATCCCTGAAATATATTCAGAGCGAGCTTCGTGAGGCTGTCAGCCGTCCATGCATGTAAATTCAAATGGCATATTTCCATTATTGAACTATGTCGTAGCGAGGGAATCGGTCACGCAAATAGTTCAAAAAGTGGAATTCCACTTAATATTCATATTAAAGTTTATAAAATTATCAAAAATATCGCTTCAAATAGTAGTAACGTATTTACGCTATTTACCTACACTTCTTTCTTTTTTTTCCAGAACAACAATTAAATTGTGATATATTTCCAATCCTTTCCCCATATCAAGGTAACATGCCAGAACAAAAACAAAAACAAAAACATGATCAAGAAACCCGATGGCCCGCGTTTGGACCAATGTGTTGGTATCCCCTGGAGACCTTTACCACGGCGTTCCTGCCCTGCAGCCTGGCGTCTAATGCCATTCTGGGCGCCGTCGTACTCTGGCCGACAATCGTCACAGAGGCATAATGGCCCAGTCCTCTAGGCCAAGGCATCGGACCCTTCGGCGGCAGCCACGAAGCCGCATTGCCACCGCCCTGACCACAGCTACCTTGTGTCTTCACTCTGACCCAACTTGGGACAGAGTCTTCGACCATTTTTCGGCCAGAGCTTCAGCCATTCTTTTCAGAAACCGCTATTTACACATTGATTATGAATTTATACTAATTCGTAATGTGTTTTACGAGCGTGTACGAAGTTGAATACTTTATATCCCAGACATTCGTCGGACCACCGCTGAACAACCCTTTTACTCACCTGGTCAGATGAAGAAAGCGATAAGTCGCCCTAAAAAACGATAGCCTCAAGGGGAGGAAATAAAACGTCCCTCCGGCCCTTTTCAACACTTTTTAGTAAACGATTGTTTTCGTTGTTTGACTTTGTTCCTCCCAACAACAACGCGAGATAAAATTCTGCCCCCCTTCCGTTCCCACATTAGGGGCGCCTTTTTTGGAGAGTAACCACGTTTTATGCTGTTTTACATAATGTGGCTACCTGGACGAAGGGAGGGGATTGTGTACTAATGTGAATGTAAACACAGTAATCCCGTCTGCTTACTCACGCAAACAGACTGAAAAGGCAGCGTTCCCTGAAAATCCTGATCCTCGCCCCTTTTTCCGTAATGACACCTTATTTCCATCCGGTGATTTTCTCGGCCTTCTCGAATTTCTCACGAAGATTGCAAAAATAACACCGACTTCATAATTCAGGGGCTGTATTCGCCCTCGACCGAATCGAATTGCTTGCCAGAATAAGAAAATGACCAGATGACGCCTCCACTTCGAGGGGAGCCTTAAAATGGACGCATTAGCGACCAATTAAAGGGAATTGATTGTCCACATTTGAGATAATCTGCCTCGTCTTGGTGCTGCCGGTGGGGTTGACGGGTTTCACCCCCCCCGTTTTTCCGCCTCCTCACTACCCCAAAGGGCCCATTTGTTACGGGAAGAAGTTTTATCTCCGGGTAAAACGGGGGAAAGGGAATTATGATCCTTTTTACTTAACGCTCATTTGGTTCTGATGGAATCGCTAATGGGCGGAAGGGCCGGTAATGTCTCGGAGTTTGTCCCCGTCAGACGCATTTTTGCTCCGGACGGGTCTCTCGGGAGCGAGGAGTTGATTTCGAAGGGACGAAAAATATATAAGCCGAGTTAAGAGCGACAAACCCGAAAGAAAATCTATTTGTGCACCTGACACCTCTTTTCGGGCTTTTGGGTGAAATGCCATTTCAGCAAAAACCATTCTCGCAAAGAAAAGCTGCGCATTTTTCGGATTTATAGCACATTAAATGTGCCAAAATTTTATCTGTCGATAAAAACGCTGCTAATTTTACACAAAGGTTTATTGTTCTTTGATATAGGTTGTGAACAAATTAATTTTCTGTGTCATTTAGGAAAAATATTTTGAAAAAATTAAAAACAATTTTTTTCTGTAGGTACAATGTTTGGACAGATGTCTGACCTCGAAAAAATGGATTCTACGTCCAAAAATACTTCAAAACGATATTTAACTCGAGTTCATAGCCGAAACCCTTTAAAAAAAAAACCCACCCGTAGCCCCATTTTAGCACCACAGTTTGCCCCACGGGTTTGGGCGATCGGGCTGAAAACCTTGCGGGCACAACTAAATGATAAATCGAGTATTTTGTCAAAATTTCAGATTTTTAAAAAAATTCCTACTGCCCAAAAAGGCTCGGACGGCGAACGGACATTTCATTTTTGGAATTTTGACATCTCGAAACGTATAATGTCAAATTTTGAGGCCGATCTGAATTTCAGACCTCCGTCGCACACACCTGGTGTATTATTCCAAGAATAATAAACCATAACTCATTTAAGAAAAAGGGAGATAGGGAAAGAAAAAAAAGTCCCCGTATAGTTACGTACGGTGACCAGCCGTGCTACTTTTGTACATGTTTAACTCATTAACTCATAGCGATAGGTAGGTAAGGAACCATTGGAATAGAACTCATAGCGTGATGTCACAATGACCTTGAGTGAATGAATATTATGAGTTCCAATCTTATGTTTGTAACGGTAAAGTCAGGAAAAAGTATGCCACGAAGAAAACTTACGTCGAACTACAGCTGGAGAAGTACAGATGTGGGGAAATCTGTGAAACTAGTGAAAACACTAAAACATCACTACGCAAAATGATGAATGAGTGCATGACTGTCTTCCGACAACTGTAGGTATATTACAGGCTTCTGCATGTCAAATGTTATTCTCCGAATATAACACAGTAGGTACGTAAAAAGTATATTGGACAGCACATAGTATTTCTTGCATTTTTTCCCCCTGGGCGCAACTGGTATACTGAAAAAGACATAACTCGGGGCGCAACTGGTAGGTTGCAAATTCACCTTTGGAGCGCAACTGGTATAATATACCAGTATATTATACTTATTGGTATTAGGGCGCAACTGGTATACAGCCGCAACATTTTAGGCCAATGTCCTGCGTACTATTTTTTCCTCCAAAGGACACGTAAAATGTACTACTTTCTAAAAGTCGCACTACCTAAAGACAAAAGCTGAAAAACAATAAAATAAAAATGATAGGGCTATTGAGCGAGTCGTAGGAAATTCAGTTGTTGGACGCCGAACAACTTGTCTGTCTGTCTGCCTGAACAACTTACGGCTGTCGATAGTGATGAACAAAACTAATGATCATCAGCGTTGGAGATTGGAGGAATCAAACCTAGTATCTACTGCTCTCCATTTGAATGCAGAAAAATCAATCGAATTATTGGTTACCTATGAAACAGCTATGAAGTGAGATCTCGGATGCGAGAGCTTCGCGAAAACACCGCCATGCTGAGCTCAATAATTAATATCAATAAAAATAAAAACATATCCATAAGAAGATGTATTTTCCAGTAAGGGTGAAATTTCAAAAAATGAGAGTATAGTGTGAGGACAGGTAGTAAAGCCTCAAAGATTTATTCTAAGTACAAATTCGAAAACGAAATCTCATCCGACCCCAGTGCAAAGTCCCTCGACAATCCCAACTGTTAGCCCCTTTTTAGCCCCATGCGTGAAAGCGATCGGCCTGAAAACCTTGCGGCTACAACTAGAAGGAAACTGTGTATTTTGCCAAAATGTCACGTTTTAAAGAAATTTCTACTACCCAAAACAGAGGGGCCAGTGGACGCGAAAACATGACACATTGTGTTGGTTATTCCCGGAACCACCAACGCTGTAATTGTAAAGTCAGAGCCTCTGCTCACTCCCCCAACATCTCGCAGTTTTAATTCCTGCCCAAACGACCGCAAAACGGACACGATCGTCGCTGACCAGTTAATACGACCCTTAAAACTGACCGTTGGAAAAAAACCAGAAGGGGTAAAAACGAGGGGATGTTAAACGTCCGGGGGGTATGGACAAAAAAACTGGTTCAATTTCATGCCACCCTTTCACGTCATGCAAACACGAAACGTAATCTGACGGATTTAGCACCCCCTATCTTCCTGTTCGAAAAAACTCAAGGCCCTTCATGATCCAATTTGGTCACATCCCTTATTCATCGTTCTTTTCCCTCCAACACAAGCAACAGTCCTGTTTTTTTTTTTGTTTTTTTTTTTTTTTTTTTTGCAATTTTTTCAGGACGAGGCTTTTTGGGATTTTAATTCCATGGAGTGGTTTAAGGTGGAGCGTCAGATGGGCACTGTATCACTCACCTGTTGGATCATCTCACTCAAAATCATTGCGCTTGCTACTTTTTTCACAGCCCATGAGTAACTGGTGAAAAATCTTGAACGCTCAGAGAGAAAATTGCTTCACCAATTTGTCTTCATAATATGGACGAATATTATTAATATTATTCTTATTCTTTTCTGCCGGGCGCTTTTAGTAGAAGCTGAAATTCATCTTCGTAATTTAACGAAAAGGGGTATCATTCCGGAATAAAACTTTAATGACTGCTACTTCCGAGTGTAGAAAAATGTTTGCCCCCATTCGTCAAAATTAAAGCTCGTCCCAGGAGAGCCAGCTATCAACGTGGCCCCATCTGCCGGCTAGAGCCTCTAATCAATGAAAAAGCGATTATTCACTTATTAGAAAACAAACCCAACCCCTTCGGTTTCTTGAAAGTTGGGAAGATAAAGAGAGAGAGAGAAAAAAACGGAAGGTAGGCCCTCCCGAGGAAATATATTGCCACGACACCACAAATAAGTATTCTCAAGTGAGGGACTCATGGAGGGGGTGGAGTCAGATAGGGGAGGTTTTTACCGAAGATTTATGCCCAATTTGGAACCCGACAAAAAGGGAAGGGAAACCTACTTAGCATAAGAATCATCCCTCACACGACGTCCGAAAGAACTCTAGAAGGGTTGAGCTGCACTGCAATTTCCAACGTGATTATACCGATTTTCCCTTAGATCAAATATCAGATGATGAAGGGACGCTCAAATTGCCAGAAAATATATTGTCTCATGGAATAAACATCAGGAAAATAAAATAGAGATTCCGGGTATTGGATTTCACATGAGGAGGATATTTTAGAGCGAGGAATGATACGTCCGCATTAATCATCTAGGTTTATTAAATCGTTTTTGCAGTTTTTATTTAGCTGCTGATCATAATGCAGGTCACGCTAATTTTGCACTAAGTATGGAGTCCACGGAAATTATTTGGGGTCGAATAAAGAGATACCTACATGGTGCAGTATGGAAAACCCTAGTCCCAGTCAACCTTCAGGGCGAACACCCGCAGAATAACAAGTACGAAATTATAGTTGAGTAGGTGGCGAAGGATAGGAATCTTCATGGTGAGTTGTGGAGGCCCCTCACTTTGTACGTTTGAAATAGTAAAAAAAAAAAAAGCCGAGAAACAGTCGAAACGAAACCAGATATTCATCTCTGACAGGCCCCGAAAAACAAATTAATTAACCTCTCAGACAAGTGGGAAAAAAAGGGTTGGGGTTATCAGACCATATGCCCGTCCTGAATCAACTTCCTTTACATTAAGGAAGGGAGAGAGGCTGAGTCGGAGAAGTACCTAGACAAACCCAGTCAGTGTGGTTTGGCTATTTAGCATAAACTGAACGAATATCTTTCAGAGGACATCGGCGAGTTCATTCGTAAAAACCATAGTGAGTGTCGCACAAACCCGTGGGGCTCAGCGAGGCTAAAAAGGGACGGCTAAAGGAGGGATTTTTGAAGGGGTTTGGCGATAGGGTTGAGTGGGGTTCTGAAAAGCTTTCAAAAATCTGACATGGATTTTATTTAACTCGCCTGCGGAACTTAAAAAAATAATTTAGTAAATTACTGTCGGAACTCTTTTCATCGAATCCAAAGACCCCCATCCTTCCCTACCAATTGAATGATGTTTAATACGTGTCACCAGAATTCCGCTAACGATATTGGCCAAACCTCAAATTTTATATCCAAATACGCATATATCCCCACACATGAAAAAGACAGGCCCACGTTCACTGCCGAAATAACCCACTCCAAGGATGCTGGACATATTTCTCTTTGATAATGGCAAGACCCTCTCCTAAAACGTAGCTATTAAAGATGATTGAACGAAACAAATGCCAAACCGTTAATTTCAGGACAGAAGTACAAAACCTCAGTAAATTTTACTCCACAAAGTTAGCTTGAATAAACCTTTTGTTCGTGTCCATCTTTAAATATTTAAAAATGTGATGTCGTTTGTCTTTTCTAGAGAATGCACAGTACAGTATAGAACCTACATTTAGTCCACGTTGAAATAATGAACTTTTATCTAGAACGATATGAGAGTTTTGCGTGGGGGAGGCCCATTTGAAGACGCCTATGGTGGAACTGGGAGGCACAGTATGGGGAATATCACACGTTAGAAGGGAGTCGAAAGTTCTCCTATGGTGAAAACAACACTAAAACACGATATTTTTCCATAGTTGGGTGGTGCCGAACGTGCATGTGAGGAACCTTTTTCGTAGCTATCTTCTTCCATCTTGCACGCCTTTCCAACCTAACCCGGGAACCCTATCGCCGTTTCCATGACTGCCATTTAAACAAAGATCGTCGTACGTGTGCACCGACGATGACGCCATGTAGGTATTGCGAACCAAAGTAAATAGCTCCCTTTTGGTGCTGAACAAAAGTGAGTTTTGGAATAGTAGCCTCACGAAGATTTTCATCGCGACCAGTTGGAGCTTCACAGCAGATGCTCCTAAATTCAAAAAACAATCGACTGGGACAATTTCGACGTACCCACCCAAACCTGCAATCCTCACCCTCACCTTTGCTCAACCAGTTTTCGCACAACATGCTCCCTAAAAAGTGATACCCCCCTTTTTTACGTTCGCAATTTTTTTTACCATAATAATGTGTCGCTAATAGGAAACTTTTTTTAAACAAAAAGTGGACATCTGCGGAACCACCCCCAAGTGGAGGGAAGATGCACTTTGTGAGGGTGCACCGTTGCACAAGCGAGGGTGGGCCCGGTCGAGCGGAACGACAAAGCAGATGCACGGCTCGCGAGTGAAACTGGCACCGGAACGATTTTTCTGACGCAAACGAGTTTTTTTTTCTCGTTTTTTTTTTTCACCCTCGTGCGCAAGAAATAACGCGACGCCCCCGTAAAATAGAGGCGTTAGGTGGAAAAATGTGACACGCTCGATGGTGGTTTTCTAGGGGTTAAAACGATTAAAATCATCTTGTACAAGAAATTTATTTTATCGTGCGCTCGGTTTCCCGTGTAACTTAAAAACTTGGTGTTATAGCGATCTTGAGTCAATCGTCGAATTAAAGCACACAGTAGTATATTTTCCTTAAAACCTACTATCTAAGCTTTCCCCTGCGTTCAATCGTTCCACCGCTGACATTTTCTAAATTACACTGGAAATTTTACTAGAGTTTATTATTCTCGTGCGTCGTTAATATGTTGAGGGTCCGTCAAACAATACTCGGATATGCCGACGTTTCACAAAATTTATTCTCCTCTCATCATATCAGGCCATAAATGGGAACAGGAGCACATCATGAACAAGTCAGTCGTATAATAATAAATATTACTCAAGGCCGATATATGGACGGAACGATGAGACAAAGATTGAGAGCGATGAGAATGAGGCCAACAAACGTCGAAGGATGCCGATTTTCGGGGGGTTTCCGACTGGAGTTAACGAATGAATGGGATTTTCCAAAATGTTTGTTATTGATGATGAAATTGATTCTTGAGAGGATTATTTTAGATTTCTGATTTTAATAACTTCTCAGTCCAAATCACCTGTCGAACGATTTTAAACAGCTCGGCAACTTTCTGGGTGCCTTCAGAAAATGAAGGGTTCGAAAAAAAAAAACTGTTTCAACTCCTCGAGAGGCGAAAGGGTGGCCCAATTAGGTCACACCTGTCTTTTTCCACCCACGCGCCAAATGGTCCGTTTTGTTATTAAACCCGCAGAGCGCCAGAACGGTCCAACCAGTTTTTTTCACTCCCCCTTCTCTTTTTTGGGGTCCGGTTCTTTTATTTTTCTTCGGATAATAAAAGGGATAATCAGAAAAAAAGGCCCTCGTTCTTTTTCGAAGGGGGTTCGAAGGAGGGGGACAGCTGTCCACCGTCGCACGCCCCCGCCAGACTCCGGTGGGCACAAAGGGACAGTGAGTGCACCTATTCAGCTTGTTATGCATAAAACTATCTGTGTCGCCGTCTATTGAAAAGTTTGAAATTTAGAAAAAATGGGAGACGAAATCAGCAGGAGTTTAGACTTTTAAAAGCTGATCAGAAAACGAAAATTTTTCAAAAAAAAAAAAAAAAAAAAACTTTACAGAAATTTTGCTGTACTTAATTGTGAGCATGACCCTAAAAGAACGTCTCTGCGCTTTGAAAGAAGCTTTGTCCGGCTTTCAACTCCTGCCGGGACGGACAGTCATGAAACTGGTCACACGTCGGAATCGCTCAAAGTTCGCCGTGAAAAATTACTCGCTGTAAAATCTTTGAACGTTTCAAAAGTATCATTCCACCAAAAGGTAATTTCGCAGCATGGCGTGAGAGAAAAAATCGTAGAAGAGTTATGGTTTAGAGGTGAAATTCGCAACTTTTTTTCTCCTAACCGAACCCCTCCTCTATAAGCTCTACACGGTTCTTCGACATTCTGAGGAAATGACTCGACGATCTTGGGCTAACAAGCTGTTTTTTACGATCTCTTCTCGCCGCAATGGGATTCTCAGAATCACATTTCTAACCGTTACTGTTATCCTGATTTGAGGAGCTCTACACAACATAATCGAGTAAGACGATGAAGGCCTCGCGGTGTTAGGTAAAAGTTGCGCCTTCCGAATGAATTTCCTTCTAAGACAATTTTTAATGTAAGGGACAGATTTTTCCTGTCTGCGAAATTTCAAAAAGTGAATTGCCCTTTCCTCGAGGAGTTTAATACAATTTTTGCAACCTTCAGCTAATGAAATTGCCTCCTTGACTGAAAATACGGGGTGATTGACCCCCTCTCTTCACCCTTACGCTGATCACTATGTATTTTAACTGATAATCTTCGGCAGGAAATAAATCAAATCCGACGGGCGAAATCGTTTTAAAGGTTTTTGATCGAACCCCAAGGAAAAACCCCTCTGTTCCGAGTGGAAGGGGTATTTTTGATTTAGGAAATGATGGAGACGTCTGGAGAGGCGAGCAGAGACACTAGGAGGGAGTGGGTCTCTTAGGGGTTGAAGTTTAGGTAGGGGTTGCTCTGAAAGGTATTAAAAGTGAGTCTGTGTACATGAGGCTGGGAAGAGGGGTTGGAATAAGAGTGATCATTTTTGTTATAAGGACGATTTTCTCTCCCTTGGCGTGCCCTGTGATAAATTGGTTGAGCCTACGCGTCACGGAAACTAGAAAATATTAGCTCCTTTTCCACCTTACTGGAAAAAAGAAGGTTTTGAACATTGTGATCACTAAATAGAAAATCGTTATCAACCCAGAATTTGATTTAAAAATTTTTAATTTAAAATTTTTCGATTTTCTATTTTTAAATTTTACTTGTTCCAGCGTTTTAAGAACAATAATTTTTTTTAATTATAACTCTTTTTTTTACTAATGTTCGGAGACAGGAATTGTCTATGTGGAATTAACCTGAAAAATAAGAGAAAAACTCTCCTGGGGAAATTGGATCGTGAATGAAGCTTCGGGGGTGAGTAGCAGGGCACGATAAATCATAAAACTTTTGTTCTTTCCCTACTTGGTACGGCGAGATACCTAACCGTCTACCTGTAATTTTTTTCCCTTCCATACGGCCCCTGTGGTCTTTTTCTAGTTTTCTCAATCTGAAACAGGCAATCTGAAAACCTTCCCCCGGAACATTATATTTTCTACTTCGGCCGCCCCCGGAGGCCTCCCGACCCCTCTTTTTCCGTTTCCCCGAGAATAAATCGCGTTTGATGGACCTCTGGCCGGGGGAAGGGAAATAAGAGGAAGGTTTTGAGAATGTGAACTTATCACGCGATCCCCTCCTCGGAAACCAATATCTCCCAGAGCCCCTTCCCCGATATCCCTTAGAAACAATAAAACCGAAAGAACTAATTGTTATGATTTTAATTAAAATTAATTACGAAGAATTGATAGGCCCTTGCCTGAGAGGTCTAAGTAGTGGAACGTGCCCCTTTGAGAAGGGAGAATAGAATTGAAAAACATTAACAAAACTTCTGACCAAAACCGCATATCACTAAAATTCGTTATAATGGTCAAATTAATCTTAATAATTTGTTGAATTTTTGGAATTGAATGAGCTGCTGATTCACCACAATATCTCAACTCGCCTAATTTACAACTTCACGATTCGTTTGAACTGAGTTCTCAGTTGTGCGCAACGTTGGGTTTTTGAGTTAGCAACCCCGCGGGAATTATTTCCCCCGAAAGATCAACCATTTCGTGTTTTCACCTCGGGTTGCCATTCCCAGAATTGAAGTAATTAAAAGGAAGATTAAAAAGACGGGCTGGCGAAGAGGGGGAAGAAATAAAACGGGGTAGTCGAGAAAGCAAATTAAAACTGTCCCTGCGAAAAACGGACGAATCCGTACTTAGAAGTTATTTTCAGAAAGACGAGGTGACGAGGTTCTTCGGTACTTTCAATTTGTAAGAATCCATTTTTTTGACATTTTTGATGTTATGTAATAATTCACCTTCATTCCCTTTAAATCACCAAATTAATTTTCTTGAGATGACATTGTCATCTTGCAGAGTTAGAAATTCTGGGAGAGGGTTTTCGTGAGTAGCTGATATTTTCGTTGATGTAAAGAGATGAAAATGTTCATTTACACTCTCTTTTATATTAAATAAATTTTATTGTGTGAGGGACCCACTGGAGGATCCTAGTTCACTAGGGGCTTCGAAGGGTCAAGAAATGAGGGTTCCAGGGGAGCGCTAGGGATTTAGGTTGATAGGTTTCTGATCCCAGAGATGGTCACCTGGAAATGTGCGTGGAAACGCACATCGTGATTCTTCCAGGTAGCTCAGAAAAGCTTATCTTCGCCGTCGTGGATGAAGGTGTTGAACCATCCGCACAAACCCTACCGTGTGGCTATCTGATAGCTCCGCGAAAACCGTTTAAATCACGTTGCCTTCTCAGATTGCATGACATACATTTCATCGCTTGAATCCGTTCTTTTCTATCTAACGATCAATTCTACCGCGAACGTAATGCGTTTGACCTGTGGACTCTGGATTAAGTGCTGTGTAGGCCTCAATCTAGAGGGCCTCAGGTCGAATGGAAATACTTCTAATGAGAGTCCCGACCAAGACTTGGTCCACTTAATGGCTCTTTCTAAAGGGTCCCTGAAGGGTCCTTCAGTGAGCAGAAACCGGTTTTCAATCAGCTGAAACTAGTTGTCGATCTGCAGAAACTTGTTTCTTGAGCATATAATATATGCTCAAGAAACAAGTTTATTATGTTGCTTGAGATGTTTGAAAACCTGTATATATACCGGTTTTCAAATATCAGAAACTTGTTTCTAGGGAGCGAAAACACAATTGCTTTTTGCTCCGTAGAAACGAAAAATTATTTTCACTTTGTGCCCATCTTCCACTACGCAACATTTGCACCCGTCCATAATTCTTAGGTGCAACATTTAATTCAGTGATTAGGTAACATTTTTAATGTCCTATTGTTAGGAGTTGAGCAGGTTTTAAGTTGTTGAAGTGTTGCGAGCCGTTCAAAAATTTTCAGCCTAAAGAAACGGAGCTGAATGACCACGTGGAGAGCGAAGTGAGAACCCATAGAGAGAAACCCTCCGTGAAAAGGAGGAGTAATTAAGAACGAGGGTGGTGGTGGGGGTGACCCATTTATGAAAGATTGGCTGCAGAAGGGCGGAGGGTCTGGGTTAATATCCTACACGACCATTTCTAAGACCTCTGGATTATCGACCGGGCAAAAATTTCAAGGGGGATCTCAAAAACACCCCTCTTTTTACACACCCTTATTCGTTAGTATATTAGAAAACGGCTTCAGACCATCTTATGCAGCATCACGCGTTGCTATCCAGCTTTCGATTGAACGTAGAGCTTAACTAGCACAATCACATTTGGACTACTGTGTTTTTTCACCCTCTTCAGAGTCACAAACCATGAATTCTTGAATCAACAACATGGGAGCGATAACAGCAACAAAAAAAGTCTTTCAAAACGATGAAAAGAGCGAAGTTGAAAAAATCCATATTGAAAAACCGTATGTAGTTCGGCGTTGGTTGGTTTGTTCACTCCATTATAATGTCAGCAGAAGTGTCATTTCTCCATACGATTCAAAACCTATTCAACTTTCGTACACCCTTTTATTCTTCGAATGGGCTAAAACGGTAAAATAAAAAGGTTACCGAAGGGTTCGTATTGTATGCAATTTTTATTCGATGGAGAAGAATGGAATTTTTTTTCAGCGTAGAAAAAAAAATCCCGCATCCGCTTCCGAAGCTGTCAAAACAGCACGTGTCAGGCGGAGAAAAAAATCCCCTAGGGGAGGGAGTTGGAAAAAGGGGGTGGGGCTTGAAGAAAAAAAATCTCACCCTCTATTGGCTGGGGAACAGCATGGGATGGGAAAAAAAAGTTGGAAGGGAGAAAAGAGGTGATGATCCGAACGGGTAGTTCCCACCCCTTGCGGCGATTTACAAAACCTACTGGGTTGAGACGAGCGGCGAAAATTAAAATTTTAAATGGTTTGTTTCACGTTGGTTTCAAATAAACCCTAAAATACGGAATAATCTTCCCTGAGTCATTAAATCGGTAGCTCTTGTAAACTCACCCCTCGCCTTTAGATTATTTTTTTTACTGCGTCACACCCCCTTAGCCTCAACCCAGTTTTTTTCTCGACTGAGAATCCCACCCCTACGACATCTGCGCAAGGGTTCCGTGAGGGTGGAATTTTTTTTTTATACGGACGGCCCACTTTTTCCCCGTTTCGACCACAAAATGGCGATTTTTTTTCCTAGGGAGTTTGTCCGCCCCTCCCTTGTGCCCGAGTCGTTTTCTCTGCAACGAGTTTTTTCTGAGCCCGGGCGGACTTTAACGAATGAAGTGCCAGCATACTCGTCATAATGGCACTATTATTTGAAGAAAACAAACAATAACATTTAGATTAGTAGGTATTCTCTATATCTGGTGGGCCATTCGACGCCTAAGGTTAAACTCAAGTTTGCCAATTTTGGGTTTTGTGCCCCTCGGTGAGAAAAAAGTTCTCCACCAAATTTCAGGTTTATTGGTCTTGTTCTCGCCGTTCTATATTAGGTATGTAGGCAAAAGTTAGCAGTTAGGGTTGATTCCTAATCAATAAATTTCGCTGCTGACGCACTAAATCCGCTCCCATAAAATGAATAGGCCAATTTACTGGAAAGATGAAAATCTTCTATTTTCAAAGTTGTGATCAATATTTAGATTAAAATAGAATTTAATTTCGGTCAGCGATTTTGAAAATTTGAAATGAAGTTTTCTTCCAAACCGGCAATCCCGGTTCGGCATATTAATATTTTTATTTTTTCATTTTTTTAAGGCGTATGACATACATTGTATTGCCTGATTTCAATATACGCAATGCATTCAGGTAAAGGGCATCTTCGGATTCCAAGTAAGTTAGTTGTTGGGGCTAGAAATCAGTGATAGGCTAGAAATCACCTACCTCAAAACATTTCTCAAAAAAAGTGAGCATTGTTTGTTTAATCTGTGTTGTGAATGACTTTATTTTGATGTGGTTATGTCTTTTTGAATTGGATATTTCGGGGGTCAAGCAAATATTTGCGTGATTTTTTCAAACATTGATTTGACCTCTTTCTCATTGACTCCATTTTTCTTCTTTTATTAACCGTATTGGGGGAGAAAGATATTCGTAGAGGGGGTTTTGGTATAACACGGAAAATGGGCGCAGGAAACCTCAGATTTAAAACGTCAGATATTGAAGCCTTTCAGATATCGTAGGACGATGTTTTACCCGGAAACGGGGCCCTGATACCTCTACGGCTTCCGACTCCGAGCGAAAATCACAAAGAAGGGTTTTATTTAGTCCGTATTGTCGGGAACTTTTGTGACGCAGACAAAACCCCCGGTGTGAAGAGGATGAGGGGGGAGTGTCAGCCATTGGGGGAAGTTGGACTCTTTGACAAGATTTTTCCGAACTTATCTCCCGCTGAATGAAAGTGAGGAGGAGGGGAAGAGAGAAAGACAGAGAAAAATGATAGATTATTTTTAACGCTGTTTTCCACCCGCCAGACTCTCGTATTTGCAGGGTTTCAGCCATTGAAAGTGTTATCGGCTTGACAGACGACCAATCTGTTGGACGCTTTTTTCATGACCGTGACCAGGTTGTGAATCACGGCGTAACTTATGAACCCAAAAGCGCCAAGAAACTGTATTCGAAGTCTTGTCCGTAAAAATAAGCGGAAAAGTGTGACGAGGGAAACTGTTACTACTGTAGTAAAAATGAGAGCAACATTTTGCTCCAAGTACCTAATAGGAAGTTGGATGAGGGAACTGGTGCCATGGACGCGTGGCTTTGTAATTACGCTCGTCTAACCGAAAGGAGTCGAAAAGCGAGTTCACCTATAAGTGAACTAGCAGGTGGTAAGTATAGGAGCTCAACCTCACCCGCTCATTTGCTCATTATACGGAGGTGATGTACGACCTGTAGCGCAGACCCCCGGAGGATATTTGAATTTTTTTACGGGACTCTCATTAAAGTGTAAAAAAAGTGTGTGTTTGTTACTTCAAATGGAACTCGACCGTAAATTTATTGATGCCATGTGTTTTGTTTATTCACAAATTGCGATATACTGCGCTTGGTCCAGGAATGACGATGCAAGCTATGACGTAGAATATAGTGACGTATTCTCCCAACGATTTCGGACGGTTTGCATTTCAGCTGGGCGCTAAAAATACCACGAGTCGTCGCTTTGAAGGTGAAACTGGTTTGCCTAAAAGCCAAGAAGAAAAGGCTGTTTGTGGAGGTTTATCTGAAGCAAAGTAAATCCCATATCGTAAATCGGTCGCTTATGCCGGCCGGCCGTGGAGCAACCACCTCTGGGTTGGGGTAGGTTAGCGCTTTAGACGCAACCTAACCGGATTCCAGAGCCTTGTTCCTCGTTTTTTGCACCCAACAGAAGGTAACGATAGAGAGAGCCTGAGCAAGACGGTGAGAGGACGAGCGGGACGGGGGATGTAGTCTGTAGTGCCGTCGGGGTCATTCCCCCGTTTCTTTAACCGGCGACCCCTCGCGGGGAACTTTTTATAAAACGACGATACCTTTCCCCCCTCCCCACAACACCCTCGCAACATATTCTCCATCTGGACAGTGCCTCCTACCCCCCTTGCTCCATCACCTGAACTCCTCCCGCGCATTTACCCCCTCTGCTATACCGCTGGTTCGTCAGTACACCAATTAAAAGAGAATTGAAAGTCCTGATGAGGGCTGATTTTTACTTATTTTATTTTTCATTTATTTCGAGTGAATAACTGGATTTCCTTCAACATTTCCCTTCATTTTTGTTGCAGGAAGCTGAGCTGCGGGTTGACGTATTGCAGCAGCACGCGGCTCTCATGGGAGGTCCCAACACGACTTCCTGTCCGGTCTGCCACAAGATTTTCCTCGGCACCGAAGCCCTCATGGACCACATGAAACACTCTCACAAGGACCCCAACAACCCCGCTGCCCAAGTCCAAGGTAACATAATAACGCGCGTGACTCAGGGCTTTTTAGAAGGGTTGCATTTCCAATCGATTTTCTCAAAGCACATCAAATGCTGGAATGAGAGAGCGGTGGAGCAAACTCATAAGCCCTCGGGGGAGCGAAATTTGCGTCCAGAGTGAAAATCCGTGGTGGGGGGGCGAGTCAACCTGTCATACGCAAAATAGCCCCATCTGTCATTAGATATGCAATAACCCGATGCGAAAATCTTTTGTTGCGAAGTGCAGTTGGAGGGGGTTTGCACCCTCGACAGTTGGCGGACCTGCGCGTTTCCCGATGAAATTTTAAACAGATGGGCGGTCCAGCCAAGGTGGGGGGGCTTTTGTTTGCACCCCGTAACAGGTTCAGTCTTGCAAAAAAATTTCTGTCGCCAATTGACTCAACTTTATGTGCATTTCACTGCAAAACCCCCATCTGGCGGCAGGTTGCACTCCGTCAAACTTTCAAAGCTCTGATCACAACTTTTAGGGGTGAATTCATTGCGGGCGGTGAAATTTGAAGTTGAAGTGAAGTTTACATTGAAATAATTAGTTTTAACCTTGTGACAACTCCCGATCATTTTCATAACTTCCCGTCTAAGTCGATTTTTTATTTTAACACTCATGTTTTTACAGGGGTGGGGTACCAGGACATGTCATCCGCTGTGGTCCCCTACATCGCGAAACGGAGAACGGCGAACCACCCGTGTCCCGTCTGCGGGAAACACTACGTCAACGAGGGCTCCTTACGAAAGCATTTGGCCTGCCATCCGGAGACGGCCCAGTTTGCCACGTCGCTCCGGATGTGGCCCTGCTCCGTCTGTCAGGCTGTCTTCACCCATGAATCAGGTAACCATGGAAATATGATTGATACTACGTTGTGTTATCCAAAGTCTGAATAATAAATCCCAAGTTCAGTTGGTAAATTGAATCACTACCATATTTGAGAGTTGAGTACGCGAGCATAATGGGATGGGCAATGAGGAGCCGATTGACACACCTGTTAAGGCTGGCACGTCGCTCCAGAATGGTTTACGACTCGTACAGCAGGTACAAAATGATTAGTGACTGATTTGTGGTGACGTTGGTGTACGGCTTCTCAGTAACGGGAAGCTGTTTCGTCTGATTCATGGGAGGAACTTGAGATGATTTGATGGTGGTGGTTACGTATTTAAGTGGCGATGTTGTTTCACATGCACACGTAACTTGGAACAAATAGACAAGCAGACTAATTTATCAACTAATTTTTTCCATTTTCTAATTGATTTTTGATGGTTTCAGGTTTGTTGACGCATATGGAGCACATGAGGATGGACCCAAAGCACCAGTTCGCGGCGCAGTACGTGCTTTCGCGAGCAGCCGCCGAAAGGCGGGAAAGGGAAAGCCTCATAGCCGCAGCGGCTGCTGGAGGTCTCAACCTGGCGTCCCTCACAGGTGGCGGCGGAGGTCCCGGACAAGGTGGCGGTGGTGGTGGAGGCCCTGGACAAGGCGGTGTTGTTAACTCCGGTCAGCCTGGATCCCCTTCGGCGGCGTCCGACTCGTCTAGCCAAGGCGGCGAGGGGCGACTGTCGTCTGCAGGTTCGGACACTGCTCCGAATTCCGCTGCCCTCCTACTCCATAATAATAACAACAATAATAATACTGCCACTGCCAAGTTAGCTGAACTCATGGCTGCCAGATCAGGTACACTTCAACTTGATTTTTTAATGCGTGTCCTAACTTGATTAAATGTCTAATGTTATTTCATATTTTCCAGCAGGTTTAGTAGACGCTAGCGGCAGTAATGGCCATCCGTTCCTGAACCAGGCCGCTGGCCAGTATAACACCGACGACCTGCAGCGGGCGGCTAGTGCGCTAATTGCCGTCGGTCAGCAGCAAGCAGCTGCAGCAGCGGCGGCGGCAATGGGTTCAGCAGATTCCAATAGCCCAGCCGCCTCCGTCGTCCAGGTGGCTGCAGCTAACTTTGCTGCAGCTGCTATGCGGATGTCCTCTGCGTCTTCCCTCCAACAGAATCAGCAAGTCCACAGGTAAGAACTTTGTCTTTGATTCATTTTACCCTTGCAACGGTACGGGCAGTATGTTTTCTAACCTACTCTAGTTATTTTCTCATACTTATGTGTCATTTCACAAGAATTCTGGAATTTTTTCACAGCAATGGGCAGGTAGGTGGCAATGCTGATAGCATGTCTTCAGCTATGCAGCTGATGAATGCCGCTGTGAGGGCCTCAATGACGTCGATGGTTATGGAAAACAACCACCAACTCCAATCCCCGCAGGACAACCCTGCCGCCCTACGGATGCAAGAAGCAATCCTCAGGTCCCAAGCGGAAGCTGCCATCCGGCTCGCCGTGACGCAAGCTGTCGTCGCGTCGACGTCCAATCAGCAACAGCAGCAGCAGCAGGACAACGGCCTCCGAGGCGGTAATGCCACTCCCACCACACCCACGGGTCAGCCTCCTCCGAACCAGGGCCCCCAGTATCACCATGCGGCCGGACAGGTCTCGCCTGACCTGACGGAAGCGCTGCGTCTTCAAGAACAACGACTGGAGCAAGCTCTGCGTCTCCACGGTGACCCTCGGGCGCTCGGATTCTCCTTGTCCAACACCCCACAACACCACATCAATCCATGAGGGTTCTCCTACTTTTGAACTAGCTCTCTCTGTATAGTTACTTATGATATTAGCCAATATGTACAAAATAATTATCATAATCGTTGTAAATACATACAAGTACATGATAAATAATGTAATGCCAGCATGGGCTTCAACACCGCTGAAAAACGCCTCAATCCTGGAATGGCTACCGATGGTCTATGTTAAGCCATCACAGGCAACTTTTGACCTAAATCATGTTTCAAATTCACGGTTCGTTTATAAAGCTAGCCGGGTATAAATCCTAATTTTTTCACTCTCCAAAAAAAAATACCAAAAAAAAAGACACAAAAAAATCGCCTTATAAAAGCACTTCTTACATTTTTCACTCGTTTGAAACTTCTGGAATTTCTCCCGGCTAGCTCGTTTTTCAACGGCGGAAAAGCCCTATAGTTCCTCTACCCTACCCAGTGTACCATCCTAATTCCAATTTTCACCGAAACACGGCTCCGTACCAACAATTTCAAACACGTTTACAATAAGATACAACATTTCAAACACCCCTCGCATTTTCTAGGTAAATCAATTTCTCTCCCTACAAAAATCTGAATAGTTTTTAAACAAATTTTAGCGTATTTTTCGAGACAAACACAATGAAATGAATTAGGATATCAACGAATAGCTAGTTATCGGTTCTTTTGTTTATGTTTCTGTTTTTTTGTTTGTGTTTTGTTCAGTTATGCGTGTACGCTTGTATGTATGTAAACGTTTATAGCTAGACAAACAAATTGCGTTATATGAACTAAATACCACATTATTTGTTTATAAATGAATATATTTAAATATTTAAGACATTTTTTAACTATTCAAAGGGCGAATTTGACTGATTTTTGAAAGAAAAAGTTGATTTAATTTTGAATCCTAGTTTTTTTATCGTTAATCGGGGATACTTGCAATCAATATATTTTTATTTTTTTGTACTTTTTTTCACTTTATTTCTTGTAAAAAAAAATCTAGTTGAATGTTGGAAACCTAATATTTGTTTATTGTTTCATACTAAATATTTATTGGCCCAGTGGGTAAAAAGGAGTTCACTAATTAGCTATAAAAAATTTCGCAACTTGAAAATTATAAAGAAAATATTTTTTGTTTTGCGTAGTCAAAAAGTTGTGAGATTTTATTGCGTTTTTATGTTTTATGGTATTCTCAAAGTTGAGTTGAGAGAAATTTGCAAATTGAGGGAAAATTCCCCCAAGGGGATTCAAGATATTTTCAATTTTGGGTTTTTATGTCTCCAATATGTTCAATTGTGTTTTTGTTTTTCGACTATGTTCAAAAAGCTTTCTTGGAATGGATATTTCTAAACGTTGACTAAATTTGAGGAAATTGACTACAAAAATGCTCAGTCTTGCATGGGGTATTCTTTGATGGAATGTTTGAAGAAGGAGCCCTCAGGAACCACGAAATTCAGTGTCCCTAAACCACATTGACAATACTTAGAATTGATTATTAATTTTCATTTTTTTCACCGCGTCCCATAATATCATAAAAATGCGATCTTCGTCCCACCAAGTATACCAGAAAAATAGAATCCTTTTTTGTCCAACCCGCTAAGACTCCCTACAAATAGGATTAAGACCACCGTTTTGTGAAATAAACCCTCCATTAATGTTTAATTGTTGTAAATAAAAAATAGGACCGGTTTATTATTTTTAATAGTGGTAATAATAATTTTCCATATAAATAGCCTCGTGTTACATTGCAGAAATAGTTAATACAGTCACGCTTCGTCCTTAACCCAGAAGGGCGAACCCAATACAAAACCAGTTTTCATTTTTCAGTGTTTGTACATAATATATATAAATAGATAAATAGATAATTTAAACATACAAAAAGCTCACAACAATCTAATAAACAGGATTTTTGAGATGCCGCGGCGATTTTTTAACAGGTTTTTTTAAAACGAAAAATCGCCCGCACTTTTTTAGAGAATACACGAAACGTGGTGTTCTTTAAAAAAATTGTACCTACCGGATGTGACGCTATATGGCTTTCCTTTCTTTCTGAGGACAGCCCCTCAAATCAACAAACCTCGCCTATTTTTCCATCGAATTCACAAGAAGAAACAAACAAACCAAATTAAACAAAAAACTCAACCAAAATCCTACGACCATTTTGCTTGCTTTAAAAAAATTTCAAAAATTAAAACAAAGAAAAATTCTAACGTTGTTACAAAACAAATTACCGATAAGACCCCACCTATCGTCTAAAACACATTTTTCACCTTCCTGAACCCTTCACCGCTTTCCATGTTTTTTTCTATCGCTCAAAGCCTTTTTCAACCCTTCTTTCTTCCTCCAAAACCGGAAAAACTGCAGCTCTCTTATCACACACAAAATGTATACAGGAAATAGATAATACCGTTGGTTCATTTTTTCAGTCTGAACAAAAAACAAATTCTCCGATTCAAAATTTCATCTCCACAGAAACAAAATGCAATAAATTTTATCAGTACATTATCAGTACAGAATAGTCAACTCAAACTATTGTGTACACTACAATATTAACAGGTTCTCACATTCAAATACCAAATTTCCATATAATCGACAATAGTACCAATACACGGGTTTTCGGTCCAATCGGTCCGTTGGCCGTGTACCACACGCAAACACTTCACGGATTGCAATAGCCCAAAGCATACCAGTCGGACGCTGGTATCGCTCCATATTCTCACCTTTTTTCCCAATGACGCAATAGAAACAAAAATACACGAAATGGTTCGTGTATTCCACAATACAATGACCAGTGAAAATTGTACGGTGTTCATAAAGCATAATAGTCTGACACTATTGTGTACCGATGTTGTATATAAGAGAAATAAAAATTACATAAATAGTATGGCACTATTATGTACCAATAGACCGCAATAGACCGTTTGTAATATACTTTTCTTTTTCTTGATTGGTCTATTCGAGTCATTTAATTTGAACGCTGCAATAGTCCATTGCGCAGGTCTTACTGCGCACCACAACTCAACAATCAAATTGTCATTACAATAGCCCAAATATGCGGTTTTTTGGGGCCTTCTTCTTCAGGAGGGGGGCCCTGGGGCCGCATATACCGGAAGAGCGGATCGACAGATGGCTAGAAGGAGAATTTTCAAACGTCTAATCAATTTCTCTCTCTCTCAAGAAAAAAAAACCAAAATACAAATTCGAATTCCAATTCATGCTCACAATTTCTTGCGTGGCAACTCTGTTGATTTGTGAACTGTGATTTGTTTCATTTGACTCTTTGACGGCCGTCCATCGACCCGCTCTCACTACCAAACATAGTTTGTTCACAAAAAGTAAACAAAATGTTACAAAAAAATACACTTTGTCTCAAGACGCGCGGTCTGTTTCATGCATTCCGCGCTGCAATAGCCAATGGGGTCCTTCCGCAAGGGTGGCCCCATCCACACATACAAGTGTCTATACATAATGTCAAATACTATTATGTAATAACAGTATTTGCACACCAATTGTCAAATTTTTTGGAGTCGCTTTTTTTAACAAAAAATTTTTGTCAAACTGGATTTTGTCACAGAAAAAAAGCGTACTGTCCTTTTGTTCTCAGTGGAGTTAGGTGTTGCCAAACCCTCACCTGCTCCGCCATGTTTTTTGCTGAATGATGCATTTGTTCAAACAAACTACATGTTAAGTTACAGATATTAATAATATTAAGCTATAAACTACTCTCATTCATAGTTAATTATCTGGTTTCTGTTTGCTGTGGTTTTCATGATTATTTTCGTGAAGTGATTAACTTCAAACCTGAGATACTTCCTGTGCCCTCACCTTGTATACGGTACCCCCTCTGCCCCGACCAACCCGTTTTTTCCAAAGTAACACAGTATCACGTTTCTTTAGTTATAATAGAACAAGTTATTGTTTTTCTACTGTTGTCATAAGCAGTCTTAAGGGTGGGATTATCCGGTGTAACACTTCAAAATTCACTTAAACATCATTGTGTAAAACGTCAAAAAAACATCAAAATTTTTTAAAGAAATTTACGCACTATTTATATTTTTTATAATCTAATGAAAAATTATCAAAATTGTCTTTAAAAAACAAATTTAGCCTCTTTCAAAATAAATTGATTTTTTCCTATTTTAAATTTTGACACCCAAATGTCAACAAAATTTATTATTTTTGGGAAATTAAGAAAAAAAGAAGTTTTCCAGGCAAACCAATGAAAAGAGAAAATTTTCTGACGCGCGATTCAAAATTTTACGCCATCGGTGTAGTTCCATTCTTTAAAACTCGAATGCATATTATCACAATTTAGTACAATAGTTTTTACTTCTACAATTATTATTCGTTAAGTAAGCAACAATGTTATGATAAAAAAATGAATGTTTTACAATAACTATTAAAAAAAAAATGCATACACACAGATTTTAAACACCTTTCTTGTTCATATGTGAATGGCGTTTGTTATGTTTGTTTATGTCCACCATAGTTGTTGTTGTACGCTGTTGGTTTGTCACTTTTAGTTAATCGTTGCCATTCTTTGTTGAGCATTAGGTGAATTTCTTCGAACATTCATCTTGTGTTTTTTTTTAGTCCCATAACAGTTTCAGTTATCAAGCTACGAAAAAAACCTACCTACCTCTTCATACCCAACCTAGTGGAATTTTGTTGAGCTTGCCTAGGAACCAATTTTTGTTTTTGTATTGTTCCACTGTTTTCTCGCATCCCTCCAATCAACGCCATTCTCATGTTAACATCAACTGGTGCCTTCAAGTTATATGGTAAAAGGTACGCTAAAGTCGTACCTCCATTTTGGAATAGTAACCTGATGCAATAGTGCAACTTTGGCTCAGCTGGACTTAAGAACCTCAACACAGGCTTGCAACTACATAATGTTCATGCTATGTCTCCGGATTTCCATATTATCCACACAAAAATTCAAAATTTGACAGTTATTAATGCTACACCCAAATCAGGTTACTATTTTACTTTGCTGCTATATAAGTCCGATAAATTGTAATTGCTATGACAGTAATAATATTAGTAATATAAACAATTTTGATTTTTTGTAACAGTATTAAAACTAGTTTACAGGATGTTTAGTAGTCTCAATATTTACTAGGATTGCATATTAAAGTAAAATATTCAGCCATATTGAAGTTATTGATAAGTATTTACTATCTCTCTCTATTTCTCTTTCTCTTCATAGGTGTATCATTGAAAAGAGATGTTCATGTTTGTTTGTTGGTTTGCCATGTATGTTTTACACACACACTCACACTCGCGCGTAAAATTTTTCGGGTAACCCTGGTTTTTCAATCGGGAAAAAAATGTTAATTTTTCTTAATGAAAAGGAAAATTAAGGAAAAATTCTCAGCTCAAGGTGGTCGTTTAAAAAAAAAGTGAATAAGGAGAACTCAAAAGGTACAATTTTTGCACACATTGCAAAAACATTTGCGGAATTTTATGGTTTAATGTTCCAAAAACAAAACAAAAAATGTTTACGAAAAAAGTGAATTGAAGAGACACAAAATATATTGTATAAAAAATGATATATTGTAAAAAAAAAAAATTCGAATAGAAATGTGTACAAATCAAAAACGTCCAAAGATTGATTGAGGCGTTACCTACCTACTTAATTTCCAATCTGAAATAGGTTTGTTAGAACCACTTCCAACGGTTAATAATGCTTTTTGCTATTGAATATAAATATATATATAAATATTTAAGTTCCTATAGTTTTGCAATGCTATAAAACAATCAAGCTCTGTAATTTTAGAAATGGGGATTTAAAAAAATCGCAAAAAAGAAGAAAAAAAAATTCAAAAAGGTGTGTATGTAAACCCGTATGAGTGTGACCTTCCATGTAACAAATTATAGGCCTACATGTCTAGCTGCATTAATCCATCTACATCATGTATTCTACATTGATTTCTGTCATCCAAAATGAAAATTAAAATCAACTACATACTAACGAAAAAAGCATGTAATGAACTATATGAACGAAAACGCAAAATTGCTTTTGTTTTTATTCTTAACGAAATTTTTAAAAGTGGAAAATTCAATTTGGAACGAAATTCTACGTTTCACGGGACATTGAGGGGCTAAAATAGAGAAAAAATCAAAAACAGATCTCCAAAAACATTGTATTTATGCTATACGGTTGCAATTATCAAAATACACGAGCAAAACGAAAAAAAAAAAATCTATGATTGAAAAACTAAAAGGCATTATGATGAAGTTCATTTCCTCAATGAAATATGTTAACATTTGGATGTTCAAAACTCTATTTTGTAGAAATATGTATTTTGGCATAAGTTGTTTGTTTATTGAAACATTATTATGTCTTATGATTGATACCTTTAAATTATAATGAATATATTTAAAGAAAAAAGCATAAACAAGGAAAAGATCCTAATAAAATATGTTGTGTAGTCTATTGATGTATTGGAGAATAAAAATTTATTAAAGAAAGTGGTTCAATTATTATGTTATCCGGAATCCGGCGAACGTCTGTTAATTGCTCTGTTCCCCATTTGTCCAGAACCAAAGACAGAAAGTCTAGAGGGAGCTGAGAAACGTTAAAAAACTACGCTGCCAAGTGGGACATGTCCCATAGCTTCCTCGGATCCGAGGAATTTCGTTCAACATTGAACGAAATTTTTCATCAATAGGGCACAAGTTATGGCTGTTAGCTCACTAACTCGAGAAAGATTTTGAGCACGAGCACCCCCCCCCCCCTTGAGCTAGATTTTAGCTCACTCAGCTGACCAGGAGAATACACCCATAAGGTCTCTTTCTCAAATGTCAACGTCCAAAGGTGAACCGGAGAGATTTTAGCAGATTTTGAACATTTTTACATTACCTACATATAGTGGCAGTGCGGTACTGCTTCGTGTTTCATTGCTGTGAACGACACTGCACCTCATTCTTTGGATCTCTAACTTCTCGGAATTTTGACTCGAGATTTTTAAAAAATCGAAGGTTGCGTAAACAAACCATCCTAACAACCAACTTCTTCCATGTTGCTGAGGATGACCCGAATCACCATTTTACGCCCACGCAACGTGTTCCGCTGATTCAATCCTCATAAAATTTATTTGGAACCTCAAGTGGCCGTACCCACACAATCCCTGAAAATTTGACTGAAATCGGATTGGACACACGTAGAGGGAGGTGTCTTGAGTAACATACTAAAAGTCCTGGGGGGTGGGGGTGCAGCGTTAGGAGGGGGGGTCTCCAAAGGTCCCTTTTTCAGGTTTTTCGTGAATATCTCGAAAACGGTGCCTTTTTCGATGAACCTTGATGCCCTATAGTAAATGAAAGTTGATACAATTCTGTACAACTTTGATTATAAACACTTATCCAAATTCCGAACCGTTTTCGAGATATACGCCTCGGAAAATCGGTTAACTTTGGAAATCAGATTTTTACCTCACGTTTTCTGGAAAACATTGTCGATTGGCGTCTGAACGGTTGACATGAGAGAAAAGCTGTACAAATAAAAGTTGTAGAGCATTAAATTCTCTTTAAGAAAATATGGCTAGTCACGAATTTATCAGTGATCATTCAAAAGTTACTCCAATTTCAAAATCTTAACGATTTTTGTCATTTTTCCCCAAAAGTTGACAGGCCACTATTCTAAGGTTAAACCGTCCACCCATTTTTGAAAAGTATCGGAAAGTATCGATACATATTGGAAAATTTCGATACGATATTTTTATATCTATTATCGTATCGATATTTTTTTTATACTTTCTAGATGTATCGATACGATATTATATCGATACTTTTTAAGTATCATGCATACCTACTTTGTGGATGCATAAACCAATAATGTTGACGACTACACAATATGTCATAGTCGACAACATTATTGGTTAATTCAGCTGGTTCTTCAGCTTCACAGATTCGACTCGGGGCGTCTTTCTGCTGGGCATAGATCTCTGTTGGAGCTTCTGTTTAGCGGGTCAGCATCTCAGCTCCTGAAAGTTCCAACACTCCAAGCAGCCTGTGACACAGTTTCTAGTTACTATGTTCATAGGATTCATTGAATAATTTTATCTGAATAAAATTTATCATGATACCTGGCAGTATTATCACATAATTTATTACTTATAAGAGTGTCGTCAGTAATGCGGTTCTGATCCAACTTCGGGGGTTTCCAACCTGATAATGATTTGTACTTGAGGAGAGACCTTCGGGTTCACACACTCGGTCATGAAGATAGTGAGTTTGTGAATGTTATTCTGGTGCTTATAAATAATATTACCGTATTAGGTACTGATTGCACATGTCCGGAAGGGGTCGTTAGATGTCTGCTTGATATTCTCTGATATGTCCAGGAGTTTGTGGAAGCGGTGGATTCCCATACTTAGACGCCAGACCTTTTGGTAATCATCAAGTGTTAACTATGACGACGAATTTGATCGATCAGTACGAACAACAATATGCCGTTTCGACTGCGGATTTCACGGCGAAGATTGCCAAACTCGCATCTGTCGATCGTGGTGGGTACACATTCATAAATAAATCATAGTTGCTTCTGGATTGCTTGTGGGCGTCCAGTAGTACATAACACCTGGGTGTCGTCCGCGGATTGGTGGGATTTTGAGAGACTCACCCACCCAGATAAATCATTCACATCCTGCTTTCTCCTTTTTACTTTTGCAGGCGAAAAGAAATTTCTCGTTCAGGAACTGGAAAAACAAATAGAAGAGTTGAAGGAACTGGTGAGTTGGCTGTCACTTCCTACACACTATTCTATCATTTTGATGAATGTATTGGCCGATAATTGATAATTATTGTTTTAGCTTGAGCAAATGGACCTCGAAGTAAGGGAGGCAGATCCTTCCCTCCGTCCCAAACTGAAAACCCGAATCGACAGCTACCGCGTAGAGCTGACACGTTTAGAAGAAGAATTCAAAATCAAAAATAGTGTGAACACTGTTAACGACGGTGGGTTCAGTTGGTACGCCTTGATCCATCCACTCTAGTATATTTCTGTAATTCACAAAAACTTTCCTATTTTAGGGTACAGTTCGAGCGAACTGTTTGGAGAGTTGAGCCTGAGAGAAGAGCAGAAGCAGAGGCTGCTGGACTCGTCGGAAAGCATTGAGCGCAGTAACAATAAACTGGCAGCGTCTTACTCTGTTCTCCTCGAGACGGAAGAAATGGGACACAGTGTACTCAGAGACCTCCATTCCCAGAGGGAGACCATACAGAAATCACGATCACGAGTTAGTGTTATGGATAGTGGACCAAATCCCCCTCCCCCTTCTTGTAACTCTGTGCTGTTTTCATGAACTCTTCTTTCTGTTTCAGCTCCGAGAGACCGACGCGGATTTGAGCCGAAGTTCCCGCCTTTTGCATGCCATGATCGCCAGAACCCGCCAGCACAAACTCATCCTCACCAGCGCTGCCGTCGTTTTATCAATTGTTATCATTTTCAGCATTTACGTTGGCATCATCAGAAGCTAGTCACATTCATGATATTACACTTTGTGTCCATTCCATTCTTTGTTGTTACGCTTTATATTGTTATATAATTATGTTGAAGTTAGCTTCTTGTTATACGAAAATGACGTCATTTTAGTTATTCCTAATAGGAGATTTATATTTTTTTTAAAGTATCTGCCCAACAGCACCACGTGTCCTGCAAGCATCTACCTACCTACCATCTACCATGTTTTTTTTTTTTTTTTTCGTCTTAGGCGTCAAAATATCACCCTCAAACATCAAATAAGTACACCCTTATACATGGATTTATTTACCTAATTTTTCGATGAAATGAAATTGTGGAAATAGTGGTAAAAGTAAGCGTTGAAAAATAAACCTGGAAAAATTTTTTTCTTTGAAAACATTTAAATTTCCTTCCAAATTCAGGTTTAGGGTTGTGATATGATGTGGACGTCGTTCGAGGATTTTGCTCTATGTCGTCCATATTATTTGGTGCCATGCGCTAAACATTTCATGGCCATGGTAGTGGGTGCACCACTGAATCAATAAAAAGGCTTCCCATGTAAGCACCTGCACAAATTAACATGGGCTCTTTTGTTTTTCCTGGTAATCTTGGTACAGGTGACTCCTTGTGAAAAAATCCCATTCATCTGGCCCTAAAATACGTTTGTTTTTGGTGCGTGAGTGTGAGGCACATGTGAGGAGCTTACGCATGCGCAGAGATACGTTTCGTTGGCCACACCGACCAACTCACAGTTCCAGCAGTGACATGACATGTCATACCTCACATTGTGAGGTAGTGTGAGGATAGAATTAAATTCTGCAAATTTTGCTGCTCCAGGAGCGTGAATGTGAGGCGACGTAAGGTGCTCTCATTTCGGACTGTGAGTGTGAGTTACCCCCACTTCAACTCGCTTGATAACCTTGTATAAGATAATAACAAACCTAATGTCACTTTTCAAAGATTCACCCACAACAATGTTGCTGTTGAACGACTCAGAATGTGGGGTTCTGCTATGTTGGAAGATATAATGTCAGTAACTGCTTTGAAACAGTTAGGGTACGCAAAAAAGTAAAGAAGATAGCAAATCTCCAACAATAACGATGCAATATCCTGAAATAACTTACAAAGTTTGTAAGTTGTTATATCCTTCTCCATGTTTAACATGGAGAAGGATAGGCAGCTGCAGTAGCATACTATGATATTGATGGGATCACTCCGGTTGATCCCATCGCGTCATATGGGTTTTGCCTGTGGTTAGATACGTTTTTGGAAAATATATTTATTCCCGGTATGGAGCTACCCGAAGTATCATCTTTCTTTGAGTGAAATCTTAACAACAATATGCTTCAACAATCTTAACAATATGCTTCAAAAACGAAGTTTATTTTTTATTACAAACACATTAGCGTATTACAGCAACATTAACATTACATTAGCGTTTTAACATTAAAGACTCATTCACGGTCACCCTACATTTACCTCTTTCTTTCATATTTCCATTTAAAGATAGCAGCAGTCGTTTTTGTCGCTTGTTTGACTAATTTGGGACGCTCACTCGATTTATCATTTGCCAGTGCGTGCTCAATTTCCATTTTCTCTTGAATTGTCGTCAGTTTATTTTTACGGTCGATTCTTCGGGCAAGTTCTCTGTAAACAAATGAATTGAAAAATGACCGGATTTTAATGTCGTAGGGTAGTGAGTTATTCACAATGGGGAATACAGCGTTTTGCTTCCTAACTTCAATCAGGTTACTTCAGAAGTTATTATGAAAAACAAAAGCATGATGAGCGTAGAACACGTTTCTACACTCGACGTTCAGTACTACGGGGGTCCGTCACGCTATACACGTAACGGTCAGTAGACTCTAAAAATATATAAATTGCTGGTCAACATATTTTTCCCTATTTAGTAACACAAATTCCTTGATTTTGGGGATTTTGGAAGAGAGTTATTGGGAGGGGGGGGCGCTAAGATGGCAGGATACTTGTTAGGGGGGCGCGACCCCAAACAATTTGGGAACCACTGGTGTAGAGGGTGTAAATCAAGAGCTTTCCCTTTTTGTTGGATGAAAAATGTCGAAGGTTGGCGATGAACTATCGTGAACACATCGCAAGATCTCATTTTCCGTGACTCTCGGAGAAAACATTGATTCTTCAATTTTATCATCCGTATTTCTGCTATATTTCATCACAAAAACTGTCTCAATTTAGGCAAGAAGGTTTCGGTAAAACCGCATTCAACTTACATAAAACTTAAACGAAATTAATAGCATTTGAATCTACGGATATAAAACTCAGGGAACCAGTAAATACGCACCTGTAACGCTCTACTTTCTTCTTCATCAACACATTGAGTTTGAAGTCGGTTAATGAACTGTTGTTGAGTCCGAGAGCGGTTCCCATCTGATTAGTAGTACAGGGTTCATCTTCTTCATCAAAGTGGATATGTTTGTTGCCGAATTGGCCAGCCATGTCCACCAAATGAAGTTCACTAGTTAGTTTCTCTACTTTCTTAGCCTCGATGGTCCGCTTCATTGCGACGTAAGGTAACGTCTTGTTCTCTATGACCTTCTTCTGCTCCACCTCTGCTCGGTCGGGTTTATTTTTCTCTTTTTCGTGATGGACACCATCCTAAAAAGCAAGAGGAAACTTTAGCTGGGATAAGATTTCAGCACTTCACCTCAACATTTTAGAAGCAACGACTGAGAATGTGCTTGGCTTTATAAAAGAAGCGGGTCTGTCTAATGTATTTTTCTAAACTAAAACCAAGTCACATCCTGGAGGATTCATCATCAAAATGCTTTTTTTATTTATTTTGAGCCCCAATTTACGTTCTAAACCTTGATTTTCAGGAAAACCCCCTGCTGAAACTGTTTCTGTGGCTAATATACTTCGAGAATGAATAGCCAGATAATTGAAATCAGCCTGTTCCGGAAATGTTTTTTTTTTTTTGCCGCTCTTGCCCCACTACGACGTAGGCAAACCGTAACTGATTGGAACAATTTGTGTAGAGACGTATGTGCTAGAATATAATATATTCTAGCACATACGTCATCGTTTGTCATATTATGACAAACGATATCAAATAGGTGGGGTGGGCGAAGTAGTCCAAATTCCGTAGGCGAGCCGTAGGTAGGTTAGAGACACCTAACCTAAACAATAGAATGTCTCTGGAACCACGACAAGCAACGATATAAAATTAAACGCAAGTCAACATCTTGTCCGTTACTTATAGAAGAATGGCGGAGATCACTCCAGTCGGATGTCTTATGAAGTCTTTTAACGACATGAAGTCAACGTTTCTTTGACACACCCTACCACCATACAGACGAACATCACTTCAGAAGACAGAAATGTGCATCTGAGTGTCTACATTTCAGAAGAGGTAAAAAGGTAAGCCATACATTTTGCGTAGGTAACACATAAGAACGTCTACGGACTGTACACTTAAGACGTGTGTAAATGTGTTGTTGTCCCAACAACAACAAAATATGGATAAATCGAAGGGCTTCCATGCCCAACTTCCACCAGTTGATACTGTCAAGATTCGTTAGCCAATGAATTATACGATAACATCAAAATTTGATTTAATCATATGAAATGTTCAATATTGTGGCACACCTCCTACAGCGAAGAATGGTCATACTTAAGACCGATTCACCTATGTCGGTGCTTACAATACCACAGGTGGTTGAGCTGTTTGAACGGTTAGTTACCCAGTTAAATTTGCGGGTAATGAAACACACTCTCTATTGCAGAAGAGGTATGGAAACTTAATCGTAACCCTTTGGACACACCCGCTATTTTCTTAATAAACTTCATACTAAATTTGCGGCTAATGATACGGACTCTATTTTCTTAATAACTTCATACTAAAAACGCTGCAAATTTTACACATAACAAGGGTATTATTATTCTTTGATATAAGTTGCTTGTGCGAAAACTAATTCTGTCAATGAAAAAGATTTTGAAAAAAATAAATTTAATTTTTTTTCAAATGTTTTTTGTATTTTAGTTTTTTTTTTTACTTTTGGAAAATATTTGACCTCCTCGGATCCTGAAAAAAAAAAACCATTTGAAGCCCCATGAAAGCCCTATAGATCCCCAAAAGTGGATTCTACGTCCAAAAATACTTCGAAAACGACACCTTACTCGATCCCATAGCCAAAAGCCTTAAAAAAACCCTCCCGTAGATCCATAGCGGCCCACGGGTTTGGGCGATCGGGCTGAAAACCTTGCGGGCACAACTAGATGGTAAATCAAGTATTTTGTCAAAATTTCAGATTAAAAAGTCCTACTGCCCAAAAAGGCCCGGACGGCGGACGGACATTTCGATTTTGGAATCTAGACCTCTTGAAACGGATAATGTCAAATTTTGAGGCCGATCGGAGTCTTCGACCTCCATCGCAACTAGGTACAAAAGTGTATCATTCCAAGAATAATGAACCAAAAAGTGATTACAATACCTCTTATAAACCTTCTTTTACTTGTCTTAAAAGGCCACTTAATACCTTGGTTTGATTATTTTTCTTGTTATCATAGTAATTGAAGGTTGGCCTTGTTAGTTGTTGGTTATAATATAACTAACCAGAATATTATTCTGGTTTATTGTTCTCTAAAAACCCAGCTGCTACGTCGAAACTTACTTTCATTTCCGAGTTTATCATGTGAAAATAGAATTCGTCAGGATTTCGATCCAACGCTGCATTTCTCAGTTTCTTGATAGTTTTCTTCTTTCGGTTGAAGTCATCTGCCCGAAATCTGTGACCAAAAACGGGTTGATTGAAATCACGTGTTTACAGACTCAACACCACAACTCGCGATTAGGTAGGGAAACACCATCACTTACTTGTAGTCCTTTTTCTTTTCAAGAAGCCCCAAATGTGCTCTACTAGCGGGCTGATGTCTTTCTCGATGCACCTTTTGATTTACTTTGGAAGCCTTTTTGAACGACGACATTATCAGAACTTTAACCAAGTGGGCGTTAAAAAAGATATTTATTATCTGCAAAAAGGTGTGGAAAAAATCAACATTTAATGTTGACAAAGCTTGAAGACTCAGCTCAAGTCGAGGTTGAGAAACACAAATTGACGACCGATAGGAATGAACGGAAAATAATAGTTTCTACATATTATGTAGAAACCACAGAGTAAAAGCGACTGGAAACCAAATCTACCGAAGAAAAGTGTACACATGTAAGTTTGAAATTCAAACTTTGAATTACAATTTGTAATTTACAAACAACAACAAAACGTGGTCGTTATCTCTTATCATACTGTAGTTCTATTTTCTACACGCGGGTCACAGTCATGACAAACACTCCTTCAACACTCCTTCAACCCACTGACTGATCAGTGACTGAGGGTAAAGTAATTTTTTTTGCCCTTCGACAACGTTGAACCGTTCAACGTTCAACTTGAACGTCGCACGCACGCCAAATCTCTTAATTACTTACGTTCCTTTCGATTCACCTTCTGCTGTCTCTAAACTACAGACTCTACCTAGTAGACTCCCCAGTGTTCAACTCATTATCATTATCTCCCTAGGGATATAATAGCGCTATTATGGAAATTATCTACCTTGTATTCTGGACATGCCTACTTTTGAGTCAACACGACCTCAAGTACATATTGTATAATGATATAATACTATGCTTTTCAAATAAGTACGTCGGATTAGTTTAACGGATACCTTTAAGGGTAACTTCAGATTCAACCAACTGCGCTCGCTTGTAGAATACAGGATGCAGTCAGATTACTGTCCTATTAAATTTCAAGTCTAGCTCTTGGTTACACGATGATGATAATAATATAATATTACTAGCAGGAATGCCCGTTGTTTAGAATACAACGGGCGCTAGAATGAGGACACCCGAGGCAAACCCGTCAACTCAATTTTTCATAGTAACAACGCTTGTTGGTTTCTCGTAGTGAAGTATCAAATTCCCGTCTATCACCAATTATATGCAGCCCATCAACTCAAAATGAAATTACCTGGTACCTACCTATTGAACAAATCGAAGGCTCGCAAAAAATACTCGTACCCACCTACCGACGATCTTCGCATAATTTGCGAACGGGTTATCGCACAGAAGTCGTTTTGTACTCGTTGAAATCAGAGTGAAAATCTCGTTTTAACAGACTTAGTTTCGTTCAAACCCGACGCCAAAAGTTGTACCGGGTTTCGTAGTATCGAATATTTTCCTAGCGATCCCTAGTAACGACGCTATTTGACCCGTCTCTCGTCGCGAAGGAAAGCTCCGTTCGCGATGATGGAAGACGTTGAACGACATCAGATGTCGTTCAACGTAGGTAGGCTATAGTAGATTCTACTATAGCCTACCTATATCCATGGAGGAATAGATCTCTAAATCCTCTATTCCTCCATGACCTATCTTGATCCGGAACTTGGCGATCATTTTGCAAAAAACCGCATCAAAATCGGGCCACAGACAGACACACATACTCTTCCCTTTTATTGATAGAGATTATGCTCGAAATAACTGGATGAGGGAGTGGTTGTTTGCCGAAGGTGCAGAGGTTCAATCCTTGGATTGGAAACATTCAGTTTAGGGAGAAAGATGACTCCTCTGCTGTTGTAACAACATGGTACAGGATAATTTAACCCGAAATTCTGGTGCATTTCCATAAATTATTAAGTTTACTATACATGATCACACTGATGACAACGTGAACACAGCCAATCACCATGAAAATCAAGGAAAAATATGAAAAATCGATCTGCACACTTGTCTTTGGTGGGAAACTAGCCGTCGAACTGGAAGGGCCGAACGTGACATCATGCACGTCCTTTTTGGATCGACCAGAACAACAGTTGTTCTTCAGTTACTGAAGATGAATATAAATTACGTGAAACACTTTTTGTCACAAAAATGATGTATTTTTCTCTTTTTGGATTCGGCACAAGATGATTTAACCCGTAATTCGGGTGCACGTCCATTCCTAATTGGAACCCCCAATCCCTGAACCCCCCGGGGGGTTATTCCTTTACTCTGAATTTAAAAAAAGTACCTACAACAGCAGAGGAGTCATCTTTCTCCCCAGTGTGTGTGAACCTCACCGTAAACAACTTTCAACATCTCAACCTAACACAATTCCCTATCCATCTGAATCTTGAAGATGACGAAGTCAAAAGGTTGAAAATAACTATGCTTCAGTTAATAACAAATTTCCCTTAGCGAGTTTATTGGGATTCACCCGTACATAGTTCCAACATTCGCACATGATACCTTTTAAACCAACACCTAAGCAGGTAAAACGCGTAATATTAAAAAAAAAGTATAAGCAGTAACCAGACATTTATACCACTAAGGTTAATTCTAAGCAGTAGGTAATTAAGCACCGTCCAATAGGTAAAAATGAGAGGTAATACTTTTGCGTTTTCGAGGATAAGTGAGATGTTGACCATTGAATGGTACCAACGAGGGCTTTTCCTGGCTACTGAAATTCCTTAGCTTCCCAATTATATCGACAGCCAAAGTGCAAAAGACTGTACGTAAAGGTAAAAAGTAAAGTGAGTTTTACGTCAAGATTTTTGACCTCTTGGGCCTGGCATGACGGGGCGCTAATTTATGGATGAATCACTTTAATCCAGCTGCACTTGTATTCCAAAATTTCCATGGTCTTCAACGGGATTCGAACCCGTGGCCTCAACAGAAGAGCAGCGCGAAGTGGCTAACGCCCAGAACCATACGGCTAATCCGGCCGCCAGACAAAAGTACAAAAATAAAAAATTTTCAGGCAATGAAAAAAACCTTGATATGAACGAAAAAAAAAGTCAACAAAAACTTCGACCAAAACGTACTTACAGGCTTTTGCACTGTTAGTCAAGCCCCTGGATTTTTCGTAAGTACGACAAACCGCAAAGACTAGACGTTGAAAAAACAAACTCACGATGTAGGTTCGGTACTACCAGGCAGTTAGCTATTAAAGGCTCTACTGTAGAGCAAATTCATGCGTTGAGGGGTGGTAGGACCACTTATTGCACAATACGTTTCTTGTCTATAGCACACCTTGTGCCATACAATGAATAAGTCGGAATAAAATTACGGGTTATTATCCACAAATTAACGAACATTTGAAAATAATTCTCATTAGATTAGATTACACATGACATACATAACCGACAAAATATAACTTGATTATATTATCGTTACAACAACAAAGAGCATGGCTTTTAACCGTAGTACTGACCGTCATGACATGATCGTTCAAACACACAGTGACATCACAGTGAAGTTCTCCCTATGACGAATCGGCCTCATACCAGACAAAACATTGCCAGTGGCGCTTTGTAAGCAACTTGTCAAATTGTAAAATTAGCAACGTGGCATTTAAAAGCCCCACGCAATACTGGTTTCAGATACATCTTAAAATTTAATATTTTTAATCTATTAAATAGATTAAAAAATATTATTAAATTTTAATAATATTAAATAGATTAAAAATCTATTTGACTACATATTAAGTAGTCATGGAAGGATGAGATCATTTTACCGGTGTATCACTCCTCAACGTCTAAACAATACCGACAAAGGGCCATGCACGGAAACCGATGGCTTTTCTAGTACATAATCTAAAGCCGAGTTATACGTTATGTATACATACCTCGGCTTTAGAATATCTTATTTGATAGGATCTCCAAAATCTGAAAACAAAGCCTCAAGTTTTTTCATTAATAGAAAAATGAGTTTGCTTTAAAAATCAATAGGTAGGTACCTATAATAATAATTATTATTATGCATGACCCGAACGGTTGAAAAGCTGGATCGTACCAGCAGTGGCACTAAGAACACCGTACTTATCACCACAGCAACAACAAATACAGATTTCTCATTAGGAACTTGGGTTAGATTTTAGGTGGAGCACAAGGGCGTGTATATTTTAAACCGCTCCTCACAAATGGTCGGTTTCTCCGCCAACATCGAGTAGTGCAAGTAAACCCTCTAATATGGCCGATTAAGAACCACTGTGAGTTACGAAGGCATAGCACACGCGTCCTTGATGTTGGTAGCATTAAAAATTGTGAAATAGTCTTCGTGGAGAAACCTAACGATCGATTCAATGGGGCACAAGTAGAACTTTCGTTCAACGTTGTTGTAATTGTTTCCTTGAGGGGCGCCGTAGGAGTTTTCAACGTTCCGGCAGAATTTCAGCTCTCTCGTCACATCTTTCCCGTTAAATATAATCCGGAAAAAGTAATTGCTTCCAACTGGGCCGCCATCGGGAAGCTGATCGTGCGTTTTGTACATCTGAAATAGCACAATGAAAAAAAAAAAGAAGAGTACAGAGTTTTTCAAGCCACAGATTCGAACATTCAAATGTGAAAACCAGCTAAACTAACCTCAACCACGAGCCTGGAAGCATAGTATGGCGTGAGTACACCATTAGATCGTATCCCCAGTGCTGTGGCCAAGTAGCTAATTGTTTTGTCGTGCCCTGAGTACAGCACGACTTTAGGTTTCCTTTCAGACACAATTCTCAAAAGGTAAGACACGATATTTTTCAATAAACCATACGCTCTGAGGAAACAGTTCTTCGTCAAATTCACATTCAACCGGAGTTGTTGGGATTCCCATTCGAGGAAACTGAAAAGGCTGACGACGTTGTTGGGGTTAACACAAGACGCAGGGACGTTGTGGGAGTCAGAACAGGGAAATTTGGCGTTGTGACATATGTATGTGAGGAGAGCGTCTTTGAGAGCGTGGGGGTCCGAGGAGACTTTTTTGTCAGGAACTTCATGAACTATGGCAGACGTACTTCGTACCATATTGAGCACCGTTGGGCGAGATTTGATGAGAAGATCGCGTTCCTCACGGGCTCTTTTCAGGTACAGATCCGCAGCGGGGCAAGCGCAGTCGTCAAAACAGAACGCCAAACTGGGTGCTTCTTGAACGGGAATTTTAGGGAAAAGTTCTTTTTGAAGAAAGGTGAACAAAAAAGCTAGACCGCTTTGGAAAGTCCGTCTGTACCGTGTTGAGAACACTTTCACGTCGTCTTTTAACTGGGACCCGTTAATCTTATGCAGCAACTGATCAGCATACACATCCCTCAGCACTTTACCAGTCTTAAGCAGCTGAGAGGCTCCGATCCTTGTGAGAAGACCGAGCCCACACTCAGGGCTTGGTAAAAGAGGAATCCCTAAAACAACAACACATTTTACAACGTGAAATAACCTCACATTCACTCACTTAGGTGTCTACCAACCATGAAACGTGCCAATCAGCTGGGATAAGGTCGAGGTGCCAGTAATGTTGTAAATGTAATTCTCGTATGCTGTGTAAAGAGGGTCATCAACTCCACCACACTTCACGTTACTAATATTATGAACATGAGTCAGAGGCCCCCGATCGCCATGCCGAATGAGGACCAGAATCCCTTCAAGGGTATAATTTGAATTGAAGTTTCCTGCAACAGTTAAAAGAAATCGATTTTCGGAAATCGGTTTTATTCCTTATAAGTTGTTACAATTATTGCCGAGCTAAGTTAAAACGTCCTACAGTAAAAAAGAATTTGAACCTAGATAGGACTTTTTAACTTTGGACGGATAATACTATAATAGTATGATACCGTTATCGGTATAATAATAATTATTATTATAATTATAATTATTATTATTATTATAATTATTATATAATTATACAGTAGACTCCGCTTTATGGGGGCCAGCGGATAATTAGGGCAACCGCATATTTGGGGCAAAATGTGCTGGTCCCAAACGAACGTATGTTAGTAATGTTAAAAAACTCCGGTTAGTTGGGGCACTCCTCCTCTTTATCGGGGCAACGAAGAGCCGAGATGTGTGTCCTACATTGTATCGTTAAGTCAATAGGTACATATTTACAAAAGTTGAACTGTTGTGTTGTTCGTCCCGTTGTAAGGTGTAACAGTCCCTTTTGTTTCGGTCATTCACATTAATCGGGAGAGAATGAGGCCTGGACAGGTCCCTGACCTATAGGCCTAGACTTAAGTATTGGGAATGTAATTAAAACAATTTGGAATACGAACGAATTGTAAATGTATATCTGTAAACATTTGTGAATAAATTGAATTGAATTGAATCGTTATCGAATCTGTTTCGTTCGATCGATATTGTTGCTTGTTCTTTAGTTCATTTCTGATCGGTCAGTGCCTCAAAATGCCCCGCAAAGATCTCTCGGTCATCGAAAAATGTGCCTTCCTAGACGAAGTGAAGAAACTCCCTCCTAACATGTCACATCGACAAATCGCAGAAAAGCTCGGTGTGCCCAAATCGACTGTTTCTCGAATTTTAAAGAATGAACATCACCATCAATGAGCTGAACATGTGCGCAGACTTCGTCACGAAAAAGAACTTGAATAACATGAAGCAATCTTCTATGACACTTTTTTAAAAAATGATGAAAAGATTAGGGAAAGTGGGGGATTTAGGAATTCCGCCTTATTGGGGCACCCGCTTAATTGGGGCAAAATGCTCTGGTCCCGAGGTGCCCCCATAAAGCGGAGTCTACTGTATATAATTATTATACCGATAACGGTATTCTATCAAGACAAAATACTTGATCAAGATTTCAATCAAGCCAAAAAGGAACCCCTTAAGTTTCGACCTCAGGATCGGGTTCAGCACCTTCAAAAACCCCAGAAGAGCCTAGATTCAGTATTCAGATAAAAAATAATATTATTCTTTGTAAAAATAGTGCAAAAATTTGATTTAGTAAAGAAAAAATCCCAAAATGTATTCTACGTCCAAAATTACCTCGAAAACGGCGCCACATTCAACCTCGTAAATCCTTCACTAGCCCCATTCTTTGCCCGATAGACTCCCACGGTGTAGTCGGATAGGTCAGAGGTCCCAACTGGATTCTACGGTCATAACTACTTCCTCGGCGACACCCCATTTGAACCCTCCCCCAAATTCCCCACCAGTACCCCCTTTATAGCCCCCACGGGTTAGGGCCATCAGACTGAAAATCTAGCGGACACAACTCATCGTCAAAATGTCAGAATTAAAAACCAACTCGGAAGCAAAATGCCTACAACCCAAACCGGCGTGGACGGCCTACAGTAGGCCAGCAGTAACTGCTGACGGGCATTAAATGAAATTTTCACTTTTGGAATCACGAATACGCATCATGAAAAATGAAGACAAATTTTGAGGCTTCGGCCAATATCAATCCTTTGACCCTCGTCGCGAAAACGTGGGGTAGGTACATAATTATTCTGAGAAGAACAAACCAAAAACTCGTCGCCTTACCTTCAGCGCCTGCAAATATTTCCGAATAATGGTTGCATGCTTTGACAACTTTCCTCGACTTGATGGAAAACTTGAATTGTCTGACGGTGCTTGAGATGCTGACTTCGGTATTATGCAGGCGTAAGACATTTAAGGCGTCATTTTCGATGCTAATGTATTTGTACATAACTGAAACAAGTAAAACGTGGAGGTACAAAATGTGAACACTTGCCAGTAATAGGCAGTGCAGGATGTGAACACGAGGATTTACCTGCCAACAGAACGAGTATCCACAGGCTAAGAACCAGGTAACAGTAAAGGGCTCGGTGTTGTAAGGATAGCCGTAGAATGAACGACGATAAAGATGCCATTTCTTGACCTAAAACAAACCATTCGAGGATAGACCGTCGCGACGTATGATCAACGTTCCTCGGTATACTTACACTCAAAACTTGATGTGGTCTTGTCAACCACACAAACAACTCCTCCTCACCTGGTTTTTGCAGTTGTCAGGATTTAACTTAAATTTTAATGTAAGGTATACTACCTACTTTTCTCTTAATATGCAACATAATCAAGTGAATATAAACAAACAAGCTATGTCCAACTAGGTTGACATGCAAAATATACTCTGTTAGCTCACCTTGGTTAGATCCATCACTCATTGACGAATAGATTTATGACGAAAGGCTTTCGACATCAAATACAAATTTTTCGAGTTCGAAAAGTGGTTTTCACGGATTTGAGTACATATCACAAAATAAAATGCAGGAACTACCATGTCAAACTAACTCCCTCGTTCGATGGGTTTTAGAAACCATTTTAAATGTAGTAGGAATATCCATGGAAGTAGTACGCTAACATTAAAATTTCAAAACAAGGATAACATTTTTCAAATTTTGAGGAGTCAAGCCTTGAATGTCAAGGCCTATCACAACACATAGCGGCCATTGTCAAACTGAATCGGCACTAGGGATGAAAAACGAATATCGATAGTTTGCCACGAATTATCGATACCACTTTATCGATATTTGCTTTACCAATGGATATTTTATCGATAGTTTCCAGTCGATATTATAAATTCAATCCGCCTTGTTTTCTTCTTTGAATTTTTGGTTTAATATTCTTGGAATAATACACCTATGTAATCGAGACAGGGGTAATCATCTTAAGATGTTCTGGCCGATTCAAAAACCAGTGTAGGTGACGTCACCTACACCGGTTCCGGTTTCCAATCAAAGACGCCAGAGCTTTAATAAGTAGGTAGTCTAAGTAGTCTCTGTGCACCAGAGTGCAGGTCGATTTTCCAATTTTTTCTTGATTTTCTTGGTGTTTGGCACTAGTGACACTGGAGTAACGCGAAAATGACCGTGTTCACTTTGTTGTGAATGTGATCATGCGTATTGACTCAACTTATCCGAGATATAAATTACCTTATTCAATGTGACCGATCCTTCAGTTTTTAGTTTTTTAATGGTGGCCAATTCGTCGACCAATAGGAGCTGACTTTGGGTTTCCGCCAAAAGTGGTGTATGTATAGCCAGATTGGGTTTCAGATGTTTCACTTGCCATCAGTAATGGAGCGGAATTTTAAAAATTGGTCCATATTCCAAAATTACCTACTATGCAAATTCCCCACCATCTTTTTGCACTGGTGCAAACCGGTCGGTTTCATAAGTGTAGATAATTACTACACAATTACTTCTTGCAACACTTTCAGTACGTCACTGTGCTGCCTATGACTAAAGTTTCTCGCTAGGGCTGTAGATGGGCTTAATTTCTCGAAACCGGTCCCCACAGTACAATAGTTATCATTGTTTATTCGAATAAACAATTTAGTAAATCAGCAGAGGAGTCATTGTTTCTCCCTAACCACCTCATTGAATTCGGTGCACGCTGCACCATCGGGAACAACCATTTCATAATAATAATACCAACACCATGTTGTGCTAGACCCATCTTAACAACAACAAATCAATCAACGACGGCAGAACAAACAGTACCTACACTGATTTATAGGATATTATAGATCTACCACAGCAACAGGCCAACCGCAATATTCCAAACTCGATCTTGTCCAAACTTTTGTTCCTCAAGAGCGTTCCAGAAAGTTTTTCCTTTTGACCATTTAGGTTCCTACATTTTGTTCTGAATAATTTTCCCTGTTCAGATTGAAATATTAAAAAGTACGTTTGAATTTCATCTACTTTATGTCGTTAATAATTTTTCCCTGAAGAATTTATAAAATGAGGGTTTTGGAATAAAAGTCGGTAGCTTTTCTTCTACGCCTTTATCACAGAACAGAACAGAAGCTAGGTACTGACTTTTATTCCAAATCTAATGGAGTTATACGAAGTGAATAGTGTTACCATCAAGAAGTTGAAAAATGAGGGTACATTATGACAAATAAGTAGGTACAATAAACAATAAAAAGTTTCATTTTATTTATTTATTGTTCTACCAACCCAGTCCGACTATTGTGCTAATTTGGCGAGAATTCATTTTAACCTGGAAACAGGTTTTAGAAATCCCCCCCCCCCCCCCGTTAAAAGAGAGATGAAAAATTGAGATGATTTCATGTCACGAAAGTCGCGCTTGAAGTAACGTAAGTACTTAGTACCTAGAAGGTAGGTCAGTCTTAGAGCCAACCCGTGGGGTCAACCCAGCGGGGTCAAGGGGCCCTTACGGGTGCCGAGTCTTTTACGAGTTTTTGGGGTGATATATCGATTATTGATAATTTCTCCCGATATATCGACATATCTGAAAAATTTTTCATTTAATGTTGTGCCATTGATATATCGATGATACTTGTTATCGTTATTTGTGTTTCGATGTTTCATCCCTAATCGGCGCGCCTGCGTAAACGTTATCAGATAAGTCGTTGGAATTCGTCATCGGTTGGAGCCTCCAACTTGGAGGTAGGTCGTTCTAGGTAACTTCTGTCACCGTTACAAACATTCCTAGTACCCTCCTGTTAGGTAGGTCTGCCAAGGGCCAACCTCCTTGGCCCAGATAAATGCCACGGAATACGGCCACCTATTCCGTTCGGCATACCTAAAACTTACCAGAATCAGGTGACCTGATTACAAACGTTCCTGCGAAATGAGGATCATTCCTGAAACAACGCGCTGGCAGTTGTTTCAGTTGAAACGAGTCGTTTCAAACGACTCACCCCTACCAATGACAATATGGATCAACGATTGAGAAGTGATTGCAAATCGGAAAGTTTGATGAGAATTAGGAAAATTATTTGTTTAATAACAGAAGGAAAGGGTTTGAAGGGAACACCCTCAAAACAAATCAGATAAAATCTGCATTCTGTACCTTTTTTGACAACAAATTTTTGTTGTAGTAGGTTGTTGCTCATGTTGATAACGTTATCATCCCCTCCCCACAGTGTTCCCGTCACAACATTTGCTCCCCCATTTGCTGTCGGGCGATCGTTCAGTGTTGATGTAGTGGTTTTACCCATTTCGGTCCAACTGAAGCCGAACTCATTTCTATTTACATCCGTCTGCGGTCGTATTTGACTGGTTATCGTGTAAAATTTCGGATGGTTTGACTTACCTATTCTCGAGAAATCTTGGAGAGCTGTAAGCGCATTGGGCGTCCGGCAACTCAGGCGTTTTTTTTTTTTTGCGGACCGTGATTCCTGCCCTCCAACTTATTGCGTCGTATTTATTTGGTGCGTGAGACCGAAAATGTAATCTGCGACCGGTCCCGATCGCGAATGTGTTAAAAGTGTCCGTGACATGACCCAAACCCAGCGTGACACTCTGATCCACCTTTTCGCTGGAGGGTAAGCTATTTTCTCACCGATTTTACCCCTCAAAATTTCATACGGCGAGGCAACGCCTTCCTCGGGCCGCCAGCCTCATCGATAGCCTTCTATTTCTCAATTGTATTTTCCAGGGTGGCTGGTACTGTTGGTGCCGTCGTTACTTGCCCTTTGGAAGTTGTGAAAACGAGATTGCAATCCTCGTCGTCGGGTTTTCACGGTGTGTGTCTCCCTAACATCGCGTCCCCGGATATAAATAGCCGTCATGTCACTTGCAAAACGATCATGCCGTCTCACCAGAGGCGGAAAATCAACACCATTTCCCAGCGACATGCCACACAAATGTTGGCCATCTCGACTTACGACGGGATGCCACATTCAAAATCTGTAGGACTCGTTCAGTGCCTCAAGTAAGTCAATAAGATCTGTTAGGTATATCATGTACTTGAAGATCACATACAGTAATTCACTGTTTGTATGGTATGATTAGGTTATGAATGGTGTAAATTTACACCCAGTTATTCGGTAGGTAGGTACTATAATAGTACATAACATAACAATAATTGTTATGTGATACCTACAGCGCCTACGATACCAACGGGCCTAGGAGCGGTGTTGTTACGTCTTAATAGGTTCTCACCAGATCACTTATAGTAGATATCGCCTGGGATGTTAGGTATCACACGACAACAAGAAATCGCTCGTAGGTATCACATAACAATAGTACCAGTTATTCTACTATAATAGTAGAATTAAATTAGAGTGAGGAAGTACCAAACCTGGGGAGGATTCATGTTTATTAATTATAAATATTTGATCTTGTTCTTTCTCGATTCTGTGAATAGGTCCGGACTCAGGAAATTTGAATTTTCGGGCTAAAGTAACTGTAACAGTTTTATAATATATAATATATAATATTATACCGTATTGTGTTGGTATCGCTGTTGACCGGTTGAATAGTTAGGTGGTGACTTTGTTGAGGTTCTGTCAATGAATACGGTCAATACATACATCATAATAATATTATAATATGTTTAATATTAAACATAATATGTATTATATTATAATACATTTAATGTTTTATTAGTATTATTTGTAGGCGCACAGCTGACCACTTCGTGTTCTTCTCTGGCCAATGCAATTTCATGTTAGTACCTCTTTATCATCTCATCATATGAGTTTTCCAATAGCCAATGCCAAGGTTGATAGGGTTACAGCCTTTTCTTCTTAGTTGCTTATTATATCCCTAACAATCTAAATTTCTGTAACATAGTCCCCAACATTCCACAAATTTCTACCGTAAGCCATTTTCTGTTCACCCGGTTGACGATAGGAGAATAAATCTTCTGAAAAGTCGGCATATTCCACGTATTTTATTATGGAACCTCAACAAATTTCGTTTTGCGCGTGTTCTCCATTGTTACGACGATCGCTTTCCATTGAATTGTAGATTTCTTCTTGTTGATGCTTCTGCAGACTATCTGATTTTATCAATTTTCCCTGAGTGGTCATGTTTATTTCATCCACTCACCTTTTGCATCATTCAGCTGGCTCTGTGAATATGCAAACCGTCTAGACGAGGGGATATTGCCGAATGTGATCCAAGTTCCGTGAAATTATTATTTATCTAGCTTCATCGCGAAAATAAGAATGATCATCGCTAGTAAAATTTAATAATTTTCTGTTTCATTATAAAATTATTTGACTTCCCCCAGATCTATGCCAATAAATTAAAAAGTTGAGTTTTCCGATTTTGCAACATCCTACCTTCCTGCTATTCAACTTTTAGTTTCCGAGAAAAAATATTTTGAAAATGTTGACCTTGAAAGGCATGAGCAAATCTTTTCCTTTTTTACGCGGCCCCTAAGTACTCTATTTTCCTTTCTTTTTGTGAATAAATTCTGTTTCTCTTTCAAGAATAAAAATCAATCATACTCTTAACATTAATTATTGTTGGATGTGGTTTAAAAAACACGGTCGACGAATGTAACCAATATTTAACATCACATTCAGAAAGTTTAATCAACTAGGTAGACTTGTTTTGACGTCACCTTTTTATACTTTATACTTGAATATTCCAAGTACCGAATAATAATTAGGTGTCAGTTATTCTTGTGTACAAGCGTACAAACTAAAGACATCATTCGAACAAATGGAATCATTATTTCACTAGAACGTTTTTTGTGAGACGGGAATGCATCTGCTTATCCGCCAGGAGTATCATTCTGTCGTTGGATTACCTAAGTAGGTACAGTACTGTGAATTCGCTACTGTGAATTACCTACAATACTGTGAATTCCCTTTCTACGTGCGCGTCTTAACGAAAATGGCTAATTTTCCATTGCAGTATGTTTTACTCATTGCAATGACTTTTAACTCGTATAAATAAATCTTGAGGTCTATTCTTATCTGCAGAGTTCTCGACCTTCGGGAAAACGTGAGTACGCGCACATCTACCGCAATATGTCGGTTTTACCTTGACTCCTTTCATGAGTCTAACGAGTTGTCATAGCGCCAGGTGAATACAGCTTGGGCTTTTCATCCTCATCTCTTTATTTTCGTTCAAGCTTGTAGGTGTGTTTGAGGGGCTCTTTATTCAGAATAGTGTCATCAGCGGTCTTCCTATTCATTCTTCCTAAATAAATAAATACAACTTTTCAGCATTAAGGGGGTTCCTCGGTCGAATTTTTAATTTTTCAGCAAAAAATTGTTTTTTTTTCTAATCAGTGTAGAATATTGTAACGATCATTTTGGCGTTTGAAATTTGAATTTTGGACATATAGAAGCGGAGCTATGAGGTTTTGAACGAGCGGGAGTCCACAGCGACGCCACAGCTTCCCGGAACTTTGTAGGCGCGTTTCTCGAATTCACGATTTCGAACGTTTTTAGTTAGTTATGTACCTGTTTCGTCGGTTCTACAAAAGCTATCGACTTGATTGTTTTTGCGTTATCATCAGTGATGTTTACTATACCTACCCTACTCTTTTGAAGTTGGTAGTACGAATAGTGTCTCTGCGGTAGGGATGTCCACTGAAGAAAAACATCGATATTCGATATATCGATAGTTTTAAAAATATCGTTTTACTAGGTCGATATATCGTAGAAAAATATCGATATTCGATATATCGGATATTAGTCCAAATTTTGAAAAAATCCATGCCTTTCACGACTTTTGATTACTAGTAAATAAATTAAGGTTATAAATTCTTCGAATAATCTGTAATGAGTAGGTAATTATTTGTAAAATCATAAAAACAATTTATTTGCTTAGTTTATAATGTTATGACATAACATTCAGTACATTGCACTAAAATGAATTGCGTGGGTCTGCTCACCAACATTAATTAAGTACATTATTAACTCGTCATACATGTGATTGTGAACCAATTCGGTAAAGGGATTAGGAAATGAATTGAAAGCCGAGGTCTATTGAACATATTATTTGATTTGAAATAATTTCAGTACAGTTACCTATACGTTCTTTGATCCTATTTCTAGCTGGTGTTCGGATTTATGTCGGATCTCTCTCAAAAATATCGGTTCCCGATATTTTAAAAATAATATCAATATATCGATAGGTATATCGGTGGTAAAAATATCGCCCAAAAATATCGATATATCGGCGGAAAATATCGATATTTTGATATATCGATATTTTTTGAGCATCCCTACTCTGCGGCAGTCGAATTGCGAAAACGGGAAAAATGGGTTTTGTAGAATTCGTGCCCACTAAAATGTATCAGAGATAACAATTTGAAAATTGAACAGTAGATGTATCTTGAGTAGAGGAATATAACAACAACAAAAATCTTGACGAAACCTAGCATAGTTCCAGATAAACAGGTACATAAGCTAATATGTTTTTGAAAGAAAATTCTAAAATAAAAACCCCGCGTGACACATTATTCAATAATGATGGATGTGTATCTGGAAGCATTACTATCCATTAGTTATAATTTCGCGAAATAGTACGTTGCTAGAGGAAAACTATCGTTACCGAGACTCATGCAATAGGTAACAAACCAACGGTTGGTTTTGTTGTAATTTTTCGTGAGGTTGCAATAGGTTACACCCCTCACGTAAAAATGCAACAAATCCGGGGGTAAGGGATTGGGCCTGGGCACGTGTAGGCCTCACAAAAGGCAGGGGGTTTGGGCTCATGAACAGCATGGCGACGCGAGGGGTTTGGGCCCACGGCAAAGGGAAAGCGTTGTCCAACTTCATTTAGCTTACTTTCATGATGTGTTCTCCTCTGTAACAATATATTCGTAGTCCGGGAGCGAGGCCCAAAATATTTGACCAATTGGATGATTGGTCGAGATAATGGTTTCTAACAATGTCCCAGCTGAAAAATGGAAACCTCCATGGGCCTCACAAAAGGCAGGGGGTTTGGGCTCATGAACAGCATGGCGACGCGAGGGGTTTGGGCCCACGGCAAAGGGAAAGCGTTGTCCAACTTCATTTAGCTTACTTTCATGATGTGTTCTCCTCTGTAACAATATATTCGTAGTCCGGGAGCGAGGCCCAAAATATTTGACCAATTGGATGATTGGTCGAGATAATGGTTTCTAACAATGTCCCAGCTGAAAAATGGAAACGAGGATCTCTGCTCTTCCCAAGTAGGGGCCTTCAAAAATGGCGGCCGACCATACATTTCTAAAATTTTAACCCTGTGGACTATTACATAATAATATACCTACATTTTAATCATATATAATTTAAGGGCATCTTAGCCTACCTTACCTACATGATCAATTGAAAGGGAGAATATGATGATCATGAAGATTAGTGATTTAGATTATTGAAAAAACCTAACGACGAATGATGTCATAATGTCATTCCCATGGGCGCAAACGCCTTAGGTTGTCGGACAACAGTTGTCCACATCAGAAGGGCCCAAAACCCTTGCGTTTCCACCGTTGGTGTTTTATTGCGTTATTGCGCATTTCGGTTTTGCTAGCAACGAAATGATTAATACTGGATTGAAATGCGTCACTTAACATGAAGTTATTCGTGTGTTACTTGACGTTACACTAGCAAAGTCAAGCGTCCAGGCAATCATTATTGAATGATAATTAGACAATATTATGGGAGATTAGAGAGAGGAACGACGCATCTGCCGATGATTTAAATTGTCTATTACGCACAAACTAATCTAGTGGGGACTGGTTTCGAGCTCCTATGCTCATCTACAGCCAGAGCAGCATCCTACCTACAGCAGAGTGACTTGAAGCGGTTGAGCTCCCCACAGTACTAATACGCATAAACGGTTTATGCTTAATAAAAAATGTGCAGCATCAGCAAAGGAGCCATCTCTCTCCCTAATCTCTCTTATGTGATTGGACCTCTGCACCTTTGGCAAACTTTTAATTTGCATGCACGACGTTTCACGATCGAAGAGGTAGTCGTTATCAGTACTTTAAAAATCCCCTTCTGCGAACTTACCTATTTTTGTTTTCAGATTGATCGTGCAAAATGAAGGGACCAAAGCCCTTTTCAAGGGTCTTGGCCCCAACCTTGTGGGCGTGGCTCCTTCCCGAGCCATCTACTTCTGTGCCTATTCTCAAGCAAAAACCTTCTTCAACTCCGTACTTAATCCTGACACGCCTATCGTCCACGTTCTCTCCGCATCGTCTGCAGGTATGCGCCAGAGGTCTCTAAAATAGCTTGTTGCGGTGGAGGGGGATTAGCTAGTGTATTACTACGGTCAGGTTGTTTTTCCGTTTGATTGATTTGCCTAGCGCGTTGACTACAGAATTCTAAAAGTTTTTTTTTGTTGTTGCAAAATTTAGGTTTCCTACTGAGGTACCGATTAATTTGTTCTGCTAGCTCCTTCGCGCTGAGATCCATCAATCCTGCCTCTGAGTTCGACCTACCTATTCTAATCATTATAACATTCTCAACACGAACAGACCAGAATTTAAGGGTACGCAGTCAAAGGCAATCGATATGGGTGGCTTACGTGACTCCCCCAACGTAAGCCCGAAGTTGGACTTTCTAAGTTCAACCCCTCTGCTCTTCATTCATCACCATTTTACAATAGGGCGAGTTCTACGCAGTCCCACGTGTCTGCTCCTATTGTCGATGATCCGTTCACGTGATTCCCCTTCGACCTACCATTCCAAGGACGTTCTTTGAACCAGTTACTTACCGCCATTACCTCGGGCATCTTCTGACAGGTCTGATTATTTGGTTGGAATTCCGAATGTTAATACGGTGACACATTTAATATTTCTAGCATATAATTATTTGCATCCGATTCGACTTGCGTGTGGCTTCTGAATAATGGAATACTTAGTATTGTTTCGCCATGCCTAACACATAATTTTAGTGCCAGATGAACTCACTTACTCAAATAGTCGAGCAGTGGAACGCTATTTTCTTCCTGTTGTCAATATCGGGCCTGGCTTTGCGAAAGGGAACCTGCTCAGTTTGCCCATCCCAATTTTAGAATCCCAGATTAGAAAAACAGTCTGCGAAACATCGCTTTTTCTCCCTCATGTGAGGCGAAGGCTCCAAATGTTCTTTGTGCAACAACTTTTGCAACGCCGTTTCGTCTTCATCATTGTTATAACGTGCTCGTTGTCATTTGAATGACCGAATGAGGTTTAACGTTTATTAGCGAAATGAATGATCACGAGTCACATTTATTAGAGGCGTGATAGTTCTGTGTGAAATCTGGGATGCAAACGTGATCGGTGAATGAACCAAGAGTCCACCCTGTTTTTTTATTTGCCTCGTTATCCACTCTCTGACGTTAATATTACGCTAATGTAAACACTCCTCGGTATTGTCCCTGGCATTACGATCAGATTGCGGAATTTAGTTCCCGATGACTAAGAGTAGACCTACTCTTATACCTGTATAATCTACCAAATAATTTGGGAGTGATAGTAAAAGAAGTTCAGATACCTCAAAATACCCCGATTGTATTCTATAGTTTCATTGTGCCAACATAATGTAAGGTGGATGCAGCGAGATAGTGGGAATCCGTCTTAAAATACACTGCCAAAAATGGCACATGGGCTTCCTCGTGCCAGGTTCAAAATGGACGTAGTTGTGACTGTAACAAGAAAATTACGTTCACGCATGCGCAGGGAGTATCACTGATGCAATCGTGATGAAACTGATAGGGGACCATCTAGGGCTAAACCCACACTATTCCTGAAAATTTTATTGAAATCCGATCAAAATTGTGGGAGTTATTGCTGTGGCAAGGATATTACGTTCGCGCATGCGCTGAGCGTACCGCTGATTCAATCGTGATGAAACTGATATGGGACCATCTAGAGCTATACCCACACAATTCCTGAAAATTTGATTGAAATCCGATCAAAATTGTGGAAGATATGGGTGTGGCAAGGAAATGCGGACAGACAGACCGACAGACACGGAACCAAATTTGTTCTGGAGGCTCTGAAACGCAAAACGTGAGTGGAAATTTTGATATTGGAGAACAAAATTTTTTTCATTTCGAAAGTGAAAACAATGCTTTCTCTGCCTTGCAGACTCGGGAGCAAAATTCGACATAGACGACGAAATAGACTACGTCTTGAATCGGGTTTTTTTTTTCATTGTGCCAAGTTAGGAAAATTGGTTCGTAATTGTACCCATTTTCCGTGTAGGCAATCTATTCCCAGTTTATTGCCTCTTTGGTGGTACATTGCGTGCTACCTTTAAAAAAAAAGTCCACGTCCGGTTGTGAAACAAGTTCGGATCACCCCGTTGCCCAATACTCGGAATTGAGCCGAGTAGAGAAGAGAGGAAAACAGCCCAGCCCATATTAACTGTTAGTTGTCCCGTTCGCGTTCACTTAAGACAAATCATGTACAATAACTTCTAAAGGAAAGCGCGTTGTCGTATCATGGTTATTACCCCGTCAATCGGCATTATAAAAGATGGGGTTTCAGGATTTTCTGCGATGAATCGAATGAATGAGACCAACCCCAAGTGAGTACGATATTTGAAAGTGGAGTGGCTTTCAGATGAAAATCAACGGAAAATAATATTTTCCCATATTATGGGCTTTCGCAATCTTATCGATGGAAAATATCGTCTGATATGTCTTCATTGAATATTGAAGGTACGGCGTAATAACCAATGGTTATTACCCCGTCAATGTCTTTTAAAGACATTCACCGTAATGTATCGGGTTAAAAAAACTTGTTTTATGAAAAAATTGATTTTTGCTTCCGAGTCTGCCCAAGTTAGCATTGTTTTCACTTTCGGGATCGACAAAATTTTTGTCCTAAAAAATTAAAATTTCCACTTGCATTTCAGAACCTTCTGAGCAAATTTAGTTCCGTGTCCGCATTTCCTTGTTACAGCGATAACTTACGCAATTTTGATCCGATTTTGGTCAAATTTTCAGGGATTGTGCGGGTTCGGCCCCTTGGGGTCCCATATAAATTTAAAAATGATTGAATCGGCGGTACGCTCTGCGCATGCGCGAACTTAATTTTCTTGTTACAGTAATTAATTTTGTGATGACCTAATAATCCAATTTGGCTGTACGCGAGTATGCTAAGGCCCCCTTGGCAGAGCGTTTTAAACTGATTCCCGTTCGTGAATGGAAAGCATCCATCGACTGGCGGTTGGCCTCATGAATGAGACTAAATTTGGGACGAATGAGTTAAATTTGGGAATTCACTTTTTTTCGTGTGGATAAGTTGAGGTCTAAAAAATGTCCTGACGTGATGGCGAAAAACGAAGGCGGCAGAGCACTTCTCAGATCTTCCGATGGCTTGGTGCCCTTTTTTGTTGCTCTGTGTTATCAAACAGTTCAATGGTTTGCTGTGAACGTGCGAAAAAGTTGCTCCTTGAAAATCTATTATGTCAATTAGAGATGTCGAAGTTACGCAAGTTGTGAAGCACTTGCGTCAGATAAGAACTGATGTCTTAAGCATTTATTTTGCTATTTTCCGAATGGCAAATCTCATTTAATGCTTTTAGCATTATTCCGTCGATATCGTTTGGATCGTAATCCGTGAAAACTTGATTTCTCGGGGGTTTCCCGGTTTATTTCGGCTTGTTGGAGAACGACTGGTTTCTACTGCCTGAGGCCCTCCACCCACATCATCTCCGCCAACCTCGGTCAAATCACACAGGCCGTTGAACATATCGATTTAAGTCGACATCGATAGACTTCTTGACGGTACCAATTCGATTTTTCGACTTGACTATTCACGAATTCGTTTACGACCGTGTAACACATAAATTAGACTAATCGAGTAGAGATTGTGGGTGTGTTTACTCAACGGTTCGCTGTCTCTTGGATTTAACGATTCTGATAAATGAACCACCCACTCGATATAAAACAAATTTTAACGAGAAAAAACGGTCTACGAGTTTCGCGTTGTCTCCTCTCTCCGGGTCGTGTGTTCCCCGAAAAGAGGTCGTCTCGAAATAGTTAGCTCGTGGTATACATAAACTGTTTCTATCACCATGAGCCAAGTTCGTGAACCTCTTGCAATTGAAACAATTTGATTTGTAGCTTATCATTTGACTAATTTCGCCTTTATTGAATGACTTGCCTTATTGATTCGGATTGGTTTCTTGTTTGTCTTTTGTTGCTGCGCTCATCGTGATAATATTATGTCTCTAAAAACCAAAAACCGCGACAAATTTTACACAGGGGTTAATTATTCTTTGATATATGTAGGTTATTTGTGCAAAATTTAATAACACAGGTTTACTATAAAGAAAAAGGTCACCTTCAGGCGCCTCGGAAAAAAACCGTCGATCTCTGTGTTTTTTGGGGTGCTGAACCCGAATCTCACCTCCGTTTTTTCCCCTCACGTCCAAATTTACGGGGTATTGGCGATTTTTCGTTTTTTCGGCCTTTTTCAGTTTAGAAAATCACAGATAATCGTACAGATTCCCAAAAATTCCACGAAAATTCTCTTCTTACCGGTAATTTATCGCTGATTCCCAATATCTTGGGGTCTAAAACCAGAGGAACATAATTTTGCCAAAAACGGTGAAAACCGTTTTTTGTTTTTTTAAAATCAAAGTTACGTTTTTAGCGCAACCTTTTTCCAAAAAATGGAAAGGTGCGCTCACCTGCTCGACATGTATGTTTTTAGCGCAACCTTTTTCCAAAAAATGGAAAGGTGCGCTCACCTCCTCGACATGTATGTTTTTTTTTTTTTGTTTGTTTGTTTGTGTACAGAGCATCACGCCCGAGCGGCTCAACAGATTTTCATGAGGATGGTCTCATTGTCATCAGCGAGTTCGGTTTTCGGGAGGTCCTTCACGACGAAAGTTGTTTATCTCTGATGTGTAACTAAGGAGGTCTCAAAAGGGGGACGAAAGTTTTTGTCCGATTTCGTTGGTACAAGGGTCTATGGAATGAGCTTTTCAGGCTGATTCCAACGACTCTAAAACGATTTTTGCAGCCTGAGCCGTTCGTTACCTCTGATCGGCATAAGGTTTTATTACGCATCGGTCGTTAGGGTGCAGTTGTTTACGTAATGAGCATCACGTGGATGATGTGTTGGGTGGCATAGTTTGGTCGCTAGATACCTACTGTTTCTTAGTTTCTCTCGCTCATTAAATATATCGTAATAACAAAAAGGTTGCGCTCATCTATTCAATTCAATTGATGGCTTGTTTTTTTTGTTTTTTTGTTTGTTTGTTTGTGTACAGAGCATCACGCCCGAGCGGCTCAACAGATTTTCATGAGGGTGGTCTCATTGTGATCAGCGAGTTCGTGGGGTGGTTATAGGCTACCTTGATTTTTCCTCCCTCATCCCTTTCATCGGTTTTCGGGAGGTACTTCACGACGAAAGTTGTTTATCTCTGATGTGTAACTAAGGAGGCCTCAATAGGGGGACGAAAGTTTTTGTCCGATTTCGTTGGTACAAGGGTCTATGGAATGAGCTTTTTAGGCTGATTCCAACGACTCCAAAACGATTTTTGCAGCCTGAGCCGTTCGTTACCTCTGATCGGCATAAGGTTTTCTTAAGCATCGGTCGTTAGGGTGCAGTTGTTTACGTAATGAGCATCACGTGGATATTTTTGATGTGCTGTGTGGCATAGTTTGGTCGCTAGATACCTACTGTTTCTTAGTTTCTCTCGTAATAACAAAAAGGTTGCGCTCATCTATTCAATTCAATTGATGGCTTGTTTGGTACTTTTACCTACTAGCGTAAAAAATATGGCCGTTAAAATTTTTCAAAGAACTCTTGTAGGTATATAGTTTCAGCGTCGAATGAGACCAACCGCGATTCTGTACCTTCCGTAATAAGGAAGCTATGATTTTTCAAAGTTTTTAGCGAGTTTGGCCATATCGTAGAACATTAATTCCTGGAGTCGGTAATTCAACTTGATCACAACTAAACTTTTTTCAAGGAATGTGTTGGACTTGGAGCATAAATTCATTACCTACGTTTCAAAGATGGTTTTATTAACCAGGAATAATTTGAAAACCAGCTGGGTCTGGAAGCTAAAAAGCAAAATCTGACCATATTTAGTTTAAAAACGATTTTGTATGAGCCTTTTGGCAATGAGTACCGGCTGTTTTGTCCCTTTGAAGGCACCAACAGTAGTCTACCATCATATTACATTCCCAGAAGCCTTGGTACCTTGTTTATATCGTCCTGATATCTTGGTGGAACCTCTTGGCTTCTTCCTCGCGGAACAAGCCGGTGAGGAAATTTGCCCAAGTGACTGAAGAGATAATGAATTGTTTTGCTCATATTGCAGCCCCGAAACGAACACATCTCACGGAATAGCGCTTGATGCCCTGAAAGACACGCGCCAGACTCCTTTCATAATATAACGGTGTTCCTGATGAATAAAACCATCTTTGAATCGTAATGAATTTATGCCTCCATGTCCAATATATTCCTCGGAAAGAAGTTTGGTTGCGATCAAGTTGAATTACCGACTCCAGGAGTTAATGTTCTACGATATGGCCAAAATGGGTAAAAACTTTGAATAATCATAGCTTCCTTATTATGGAAGTTACAGAATCGCAGTTGGTCTCATTCGATAGCTTTTTACACTAAAAGGTAACAAACCATAGCTTTTACACTAAAAGGTAACAAGTACTAGCTTAAAGCGCTAGCTTAAGATTGACCCACTATTGCAGCCAGCTATGATTAATTGTTAGTTAACTGTAGGGTCTAATCCAGCAAATATTTGGGTTATGTTTACTATTATATTTGTGATCCCAATTGAGAAAGGCTACTCACCTGTTTGGCAGTAAACACATTATCGAGTTTCATCTCTTGCGTTGAAACTATTCCACGTTCCAATGACGAATTTTCAAAAAATAGACTCAATCGAGATATCCCTTTTAAATATCAGACTTTACGAAAGGAGAGTAGTTTTGAAGTCTCCTTGTGATTCCTCATTTATCAAGGTGGCTAGTACTTGGATGGGTGACCGCGTGGGTAGCGGGGTCACCGATACAAGTATTTTCTGCGTTCAATCGGACGGCGAACTCCTCCCAACCCAGGGGGACGAGGCAATGGGGAGCCATGAGCGCAATCGTCAGACAAGTTCCGATCCTCCTTGAGAGGACGGCTGACGACGTCCGCGACGGCAGCAGCCAGTCGGACGAAAATTCAGGGTAAAATTCCCTTGTTTCGTTTCGTTTCAAGGTGGCGAGCGAATGGAGGCCTTTAATTTGTTATTGTTCGACTCTGTCGTTTTCATTGAAAACATCCAGTGATGATATTAACAACGGCATTGAAGATGAATCTTCAACCTAAATTTAGTTCACTTTAGTTTCCCATGATGTAGGTTCCTGTAATATTGCATCATACGGCGGCGTTGCGCCATGGTACATATACTTCCCGAGCCCGAGGGCGTTGTTTTGATCACAATGAACACAACTCACGTTGTCGCATCATTCGACTCCAAGTGGGTCAGGTTTGAAGATCTCACAGGATATAATCTGGCCCCGTGAGGCTTTTCCTCAGAAGCGCCAAATTTACCGGCCAATTTGGCAACTGGCGTATGTCGTATTTCGTTATTGTTTACTTCTTGTCATTTTGCCGTCCCAGACGACGAGCATGGTTTGAATTATCTTGGGTGTTATTTATCGTGTCATGGAAGTTCCCCTCTGCGTCCTAAAAGTCGTTCCAAGTGCCTACTGATTTTCTAACAACATCTGACGGTCAATTAGTTCAATGACAAAGCCCGTCGATCAGAGTGTCAACGTCTATAGCAAATCTGCGTAACGGGAAAAGCTCATCAACTGGTCTGATGGGAATATTAATTGGTTATGCTAATTCATTTTCTAATATCCGTCCTGATCTCATTTTGATTATATGTTATCACCGATCTGTCGCTTCTGTCGCTTGTGTCGCAAATATTTTTTTGCTCGTTTTGTCTGATGCATTTAATAAATGGTAAAATTTTTATTATTACAATCAAATGTGCCAAAAAGTTAATAATTAACGAAATTATTGTGTAATAAGTAAGACGTGAGGTATCTTTTCAATATGAAACCTTGTGTAAAACAATTTTTTTTTCAATGGTCGGTTTTTACCTCATTACGATCATAATAAATTTGAGTATGGCTAGGTTGGACAGTGTGTCAAGTTTGTTAGCAAAAGTTGCGAAACTTGACGTTGGGCTCGGGAACCGCCTGTGAATAGAGTTGCGTCGGCGGGGCCGTAAATAACGTATGTTTACGTCTCAAATAAATTTACCAGGCACAACCTAATCTTTGTTGCTAACAAAGATTGAGATTACAAATTGTTGGTACTTGGCTCAAAGTCCATCTCAATGCCCATAAGCTTTTACCACAAAGTTTGAAATATGATGTAGCCTTCAGGATGGTTTTGCATTCTCTTACTCTTCAAGTTCGGCTCAAGTAGGTACTAACTGAGGATTTGCGTTTGGCTTCAAGTAGGTCTCACGAAGGAATCATGGCAACATTTATTATTCAAGCAACTTTCAAACCGCAACCGTTCTGTATGCAAGTGGAATTTCTCTCTTTGTGGGATCCTCTCTGTAAACTAACCCTGACTGAACTGAAAATGAATAACTCTCGAATTTTAACATTCCTTTCATTTATGCCTATCTGTCCTTCATCTCTCTTGCTTTCAAACTGCCTATCTTGGAATCAATATCTAACTCCAAGCGACTATACCAATTCCCAATGTCGTCGCTGCAACAACCCTGATCTTGCATGTTGCATTTAATTGAATTTTTCCGTCTGGCGGTTCCTAACTCAATATCCCATCCGGTACCCTTTCGTGACTCAATTCTATACTAACATTGCGATTCCGTGTTTCGTGGAGATCTCCCTCCTCTAAAAATAATGTTTCCAAAGTTGTGCTCCATCTCGAAAAATGAAGTCCTCCACTCCTTAAACTGCTTTCTGTTGTCAAATATAAAACAAGTTTTCTGATCGACTAAAAAATGATTTTTCCTGGTGTCTACAAGGATGGTCGACTTTGTCAGATGAGATGAGTAGACGCTACTGCAAAAATCTCTCTGGTTGAAAGTTTTAGGGCGATTCTTTAAAAAAAATAAAAAAGTGTAGCAAAGCTTCGCTCGCTCGGGGTGGGATGTATACATAATTTTTCCCCTTCAGGGAAAAACATCAGATCATGGATATGTCACACATGATTGTGAACACTACCAACGATATGTAGCTATGATTTTGTTTACTGGTATCGCGTTGCATTTGTCGCTTGTGGCAAAAAAAAAGTGTCGCGAAAAATTCCTTGACCCCCAGCCAAAAGACATAATATAAGACATGGATATTATCCACGTAAAAAAAAAAATCTCCATTTCCGAGGCCTGCATTTTGATAAAATTTATCAAAATGCAGGCTTTTTATTTCTATTTAATAGAACCTTCTCAAAAAAAGGTGAAAAATGCATGCTGCGATCGTTAAGAAGAATTTGCAGTGCTCGATGTGTCTCAATTTTAATGTTGGCTTCCTTTGGGATTTATAATCCCCTGCAACATCGGTTGCGCTACATGTGGTGGTCATGAAAATTATGTGTTTTGAGGGAAATTTTTTTTTTGGTGGCCGTGGGATTAATTTAGTCTTTTACGAATGTAGTATTCTTGATAAGTAAGTAGCTTACTTTAATCAGTTCTATAATTAGATGCTAATAGAGATGCTCATTACCTATAAATAAAATCTAACTATAGACGGAATATTGTGTATTTTGCCAGCGTTTGCTCTGTAAGGAGGTAAACTTCTTTTTTCGCATTTCTTGTTATGAGTGTTACCTCCAAGGACAATGAGATTCATTGCCCTATTCAGTCTCAAGGGTGAAATCCTTGACCCACCTCGACATCCTGAGCCTCGAATGTTCCCCGTTTCCTCATTTGTGTTTCATTTCTGAATTTAATCCGTACTGGTGGAGTGTTTGAATCAAGTGGTTTGGTTTATTCGTCCAATCCTTCTCCCTTACATTTTCAAGGGATTTTCCGTGGGAATTGGAAACAGAGTTATGAACCCTTGTTGTTCACCCAATCCAGATGGTGATAAAATTGCAGTTTTGTAGACTATACCGATGAAAGTGGTTTTTACTAGTTGATTGTTGTTAAATTCTATTTCTACAGTATTACATCTCAACGTCGACCTGCGGTTGGGAAATCTTTCCAGTAAATATAATTTCTTTATCAATTTGTAACGAGTATAGAGAAAAATATGATAAGGTAGTGGATCAAACTAATGAAAGCCTGCTGTGGTTTTTGAGAGATAATGGCTGGGGAAGGTCGTTCTATAAATAGAGGTTCTGGCGGAACAACCGGTCCGGCTCGACTCGAATGTTTGCAGTGCAGGCGAGAGAGGCGCCCCGTGCCGGGTTGATAACCTGGCAACTTGGAAAGGTGGGCCATGCTCAAATTTAGGCCATCGGGAGATAGAATATTGTAGTACCTATATGAGACGATTCGGCGTTGAAAAGGGGTTCAATGACGAACACATTATCTCTGGGGGAATAAGCGAAGGCGTAATGTGTAGGTTCCTACCTTAAAACGCAATTGCAGCGGAACAGAATTTGATACGGCCTAGGTATCAGTTTTCCTAATATTCTACATTTCATTGATGCATGTGGGTTGCTCGCCTAACGACTTGATTACGCAACCAATTGGATACTGCTGAGCTATCTCGATTCGCCAAACGTATACCACTACTATGAGGTTTATTCCGGTTTATTATTATGCGGTTGCGCATGAAAGGAGTTATTATAAATAATAATTATTCATATTAAGTGTATTATACGTAATACTAAACCTAAAAGTTGAAATCGTTCAAGTTATGCTAATTAACCACATTAATGACATGGAAAAAGATGGTAAAAAATGCTGCAAATTTTTTCTAGCTAATGAATATTTATATATAAATTGTACACAAATTTGATTTCGGAAATTTATTATTTTGAACAAATTAGGAAAAACAAGAATACTAAAAACAGTATAGTGTTAGGAAGATACGATACCCCCTAAATTACTTCGAACTAACACTTCCTGGCAAAAGTCCTTCCAAGTCCTCTTTGTAGCCCCACGGATCCCCACTGTGTATGCGGATGAGTCCTAGAAATCCTATCTACTTATCGATTGGTTCGTTACCACACAGTAGCGATGCTGAATTCTCATTTCCCGTTGTATGCGTCTGTTCGATATGCTGTAAAGGTGGGAAATGTCCGGTAGTTTTCGTTCATCCAGCCGCATCATCCCGCTCGACCTCTCAGGACACCCCCTTTCGATTATCTGGACGCAAACTCAATGAATGTTTTTGAGAGTCGAAGAATTTATATTGTTGTGTTGTTGTATTGCAGACTCAGAACGTTCGATTACTAACAAAACAGATAACAGCGGAGACCGTGCAAAAATTGGCCTTTGGGTAGCGCACCAAACCACTCGAGAAATACTGCAGCCTGCACGCGGAAGGAATAGTATTGGAATTAAACCTTCACGCAGTAGGGACCGCATATAACTTAATCGCAACAGGCATAATTAAATCAGAACCGACACGCAGAAGGAATAATGAAAGGAGGGGGTGTGGGGGCGGAGCGGGACAATGCGGCTACCGACCACCGAAAAGTAACACATATCCGATTGAGATCAATGTCATGTTTCAATGCCGGTGGAACTTGGCATCGATGAGCCAACGTCTTCATCATACTATACGTCTTATCTGTACTCCAACTTGGATTTACACTTCGTTCTTGTTACAGGCTTCGTCGCATGTACCTCCACCAATCCAATATGGTTCGTCAAAACTCGACTCCAGCTGGATTTCACCAAAAGCGGCGAAAGGCTGACGGCGATGGAATGCATCCGAAGGATCTATCGACAAACGGTACCTAATTCAATGTAAAGTACTCAACAAGAATCTGTTACGATTTCGCAAGTGCTGGAAGCGACATACTGCTTCCTCCCGTTTATATCTCAACATCCCGTTCACCGTAATTCAGTTAATTTATTCTTGATAACGTTTTCGTCTTCTTCATTCGTTTACTGTCGTGTGTTTACAATGATTGGAAGAAATCATTGTTATCACATTCACTATTCGCTCCTCTAGTGCATATTGAACTGTAGTGTTTCGCTTCAACCCCGAAATTCGTTAGTTATTCCCTTTGGGGCCATCCTTCCTTTTCATCGGGATATTCCGGATTTCTCTGCTTTTCTCTGTCTTCTCTGCCTCATGATTTATTTCTGTCATAGTATCTCTCCCAGCATCCATCAACCTCACACCCGCTAACGATGGCTGATTTGTCTCCCACTCTTTTTTTCCAGGGATTTCTGGGATTCTACAAAGGCATCACCGCTTCTTATTGGGGTATTTCAGAAACGGTCATCCATTTCGTGATATACGAGGCCATCAAAGCCAAATTAATGGAGTTGAGGGCGAACGACGTTCTGCGGGGGGAAGAAAAAACGTCGAGGGATTTCATCGAGTTCATGATGGCCGGTGCTTGTTCCAAAACCATAGCGTCCTGCATCGCGTACCCTCATGGTGAGTGATCTTTCAACACTATCAGCGAGAGGTAGAGAATAATAACACTGGCCAACAAGAAAAAAAGGTGTTGTTTGGTGCCGAGGAGATAAAGAGTTGGTGTAGGGGTTTTTCAGTGTGTTGAATCCAAATCTGAAATCCGTTTTTCCTATCAGGTCTCGTTTTTGAGATTTAGCTCACATAACTATTTTCTAGCTACGTTTGAGTGTCAAAAATAGCACTTCAAAAATCCCAATTAATTAAATTAATTCCAAGAATTAATCCATTAATTAATCCATTAATTAATCCAAGAATAATAAACCAAATTCTGGTTTATTATTCTTGGAATAATACACCTTTGTAATCGGGACGGAGGTCGACGACTCCGATCGGCCTCAAAATTTGACGTTATCTGTTTCAGGAGGTCTAGATTCGAAAACCGAAATGTCCGTCCGCTGGTAGAAATCCCATCTAATTTTCGTTGTTTTTTTTTAAATCTGAAATTTTGACAAAATACTTGGCCTCAGACCTCAAGTCAAAATACTCAGTCAAAATACTTGGTTTACCATCTAGTTGTGCTCGTAAGGTTTTCAGCCCAATCGCCCAAACCCGTGGGGCGCTTTGGGGCTACGGGAGGTTTTTTTAAGGCTTTTAGCTATGGGATCGAGTTAGGTGTCGTTTTCGATGTATTTTTGGACTTAGAATCCATTTTTGGGGGTCGCGGAACGATCCGATTTCTCTGTGGGGATCTTTAGGGCTTTCATGGGGCTACAAATGGAATTTTTGAAAGATCCCCGGACGTCTAATATTTTTTAAGTGGAAAATGTTTTGAAAAAATCGACTACTTAGTAACCTATATCAAAGAATAATAAACCCTTGTGTAAAATTTGCAGCGTTTCATTATTGAAAAGCGATTAGAAGAGGTCTGAGGCCAGGGTGGGGGGTTTGGCTGATTTTAGCCAGCAGGGAGTGGCCCCCTCTAGTCGTACATAAATGTGAGCTATCAGCGTTACCCAGGTTTACCCAGTTACAAATTCGAATTCTGCAGCTCATAAAACATAGAAAGAGTGGTTGAAAGTGAATAATTAATTGGGATTTTTGAAGTGCTATTTCTAACATTCAAACGTAGCTAGAAAACATGTAGAAATATGAGCGATATCTCAAAAACTAAACCTGATAGGGAAAAACGGGTTTCAGAATTGGATTCAGCCCATTTAAAAAACCCCAACACCAACCCTTATCTTCTCGGCACCAAACAGCACCTATTTCTTGTTGGCCAGTGTAGGTAATGTTTTGAACGCAATGAGGATTGATACGAAGTGCCAGCTTGGAAAAGGTCTAAAAGGATTTTTGTTGTGTGGCTCTGCATTAAACTGAGTAGGTAAAAATTAATAATACCATATTTATGCCTTCCCACACTTAATATTCTATTAGTCGGGGAGATAAGAGCTCGGTCGAGTGACCTTCATACATGAAGTTGGCAAAGATCAAAGGGACTGGAAGATGATACAATGTGTCTAGCCACTTTCGTCGATTTCTTCGAAAGAGTGCTTGAAGGGATCCCTTGATTACATTTTTCCCATTCTCTTTGAACTCTCTCTTGAAAATTGAGATGGCCTATTGTTCCAGACCGGCAAGCATTTTAGAAGCCATATCGTATGCTGTTGTGTATTATTTTATCTTACTTTTCAGAGGTGGCTCGGACGAGGTTGAGGGAAGAAGGGAACAAATACCAAAGGTTTTGGCAAACTTTGGGCCTCGTCTACAAAGAAGAAGGGCACAGAGGGGTCTACAGGGGCCTTGGCACGCAACTCGTGCGCCAAATTCCGAACACCGCTATTATGATGTCGACGTACGAAGCCGTCGTTTATGTCTTGACGAGCTACTTCAACTCTGACCATTTCTATGAAGAGCCACCTCGGTAAGTTGAGAAAACAAAAAAACGAAAAAAAAAAATTGGATGTAATGGCGACTCGTAATGGTGGAATGATCTTTTGAAAACAACGATCTGCCAACGTTCATAGCGTATGAGGTAGACTGCCATTGCTGGGAGAACCAAGACCTATGAGGTGCTCTCAGATATTACCTCAACCCGATACCAACCCCAATTTGAAAATCCAAACTCCACTCCAGTTATCTTGACATACTGATACTCTGAAAATCAGAACCTGGCCCCACTTTAAAGCATTCCGTGAAACTTTGGGGGATTTTTGCATTCAAGCAATCCAACAGACTAGTGCAGGGCCCGTTAAATTGTCAGTGATAGGCAAAGAAAGAATAATTCTTTCTGTATTAAGGCTCAATCGGCTCCTTGGAAGAGTCAGCATTCCGCAATTCAGCATCCTTTTGTTAATTTCATGGTATATCCTCCTGGTTGGGTTACTTGTTCCGTGAAACGTTAAATTACCGACGTGGCTCGACCAATCAGATGACTGGAACCTTATGATGTCACTACCCCCCTCCAGGCCCCTGGTACAAATATTTTTGTTGGCCAAGTTTCAAAAATAATGGAAACGCTTTTTCTGATAAGTGATTCTGTTTCTGTAAATTTTTATCTATGACCTTTCTAGAAAAAATAACCAATTTCTCCAATTTTTTAAATCTTTCACTGCTTCTAATTAATCACTCCAACTCGTGGTTTGTTAATTCATTATCTCTCTCTGCTTGCCTGCTAACATAATGAGCACATTTTTTAAATCTTTTTTTCTCCAAATTTTCAGGATGCTGCCCAACAAGGCCTGAGGTAGTTGAAAGTTAATATTAGATTCGTTAACAAAAAATCGCTCGCTTTACACATTTTGTAAGGAAAAAACGTAGTGCTAACCGTCTTACGCTTCGTGCTGTGTTACGCATTGAGAAAAAATCACTTTAGTCTGAAAAATTCGAATCTTTCGTACCTATAGTCAAAATTTGATTCTAGCAATTGTTTCTGTATTTCTTGTCATTTTGCTGATGAATGTATATTATTGTAAATTAGCGGTGAACTTATGTTGAACGATTGTGATACAAGGAAATGTTTTATATTTTAGTCTCTAATTCTGAGAGGTCTGAAAGCAAACTCTTAGGCGTAAACTTCATGATTATCACACTAACGATGACTTGCCACTAGAATTAGGACTTACCGACATTTTTTGAATTTCGCAGGGCGTTTGGATCCTTTCAAGGGGGGAAGTTTAAAAAAGTTGATTATTATATGTTGGTAAATAAACCATATTGGGGGGGGGGGGGGGGGGGGGGGGTTGTAGTGTTTTTCGTATTTGCTGAGCTTTATGGAAAACTTGCCTTCTGTTAAATGCGTATGCAACTATGTAAAAATGGGCGCCGACGGTTGAGGAACCTGTCATAGGAAAAATACCCTGTGAAATTTTGGATCAAATGAAATGCTGACTGCATCACCACAAACAAAACCATAGAGTAACCAATAGACTATCGTACAATTAATGTCGTAAGAGCTTGCTCAAAAGTGTATTTGCTAACCTGTCTCAGCCTTAATGGTTTCCAGTTGGTGGAAATCCGTTATGCGTTCTGTTTCAGTGAGAAATTTACTGTTATCTTTGTAATCGTGTTATATAGTTACTACCCACATTTCGTAGTTTTTGACGAAAAAATTATTCAAGTGCCAATTTTTAGTTGGAAAGAGGCTACTTGCACTGGGAGACTTAGTAGTAAAAAGACTGCTGTTATGTACCTTTATGAAACGTGAAGTACGTTTGTCTTGTTGCAATACACCAGTTTGAAAAATAGTTTTTTTTTTTTTTTGTTGCTAATTTGAGATCCTGTTCCCGTTGACGAGGAGAAGCCGGTAGCATGAAAGTCCATGTGACTAATTTCCCCTCAAATAAGCTCCAAATGTTTGATTTCTTACAGTTGAGTCACTTTATTTGGAGCACCAAATGGCGCTTCCTGGAGTTTGAGTGGAGGGGAGGGAGGCGTCGGCTGACGTGAGGAGTTCGTGAGCTACTCGTCGAACAGCATCTTCCTGAAGATTTTCTGCAGGCGCTCGTTAAATATGAACAATAAAACAGTATTGGGGGCGATCCGGAGATAATAAGGTCCGAACCCCTTCCACAAGGCGGTGGGTCCTTCTTTCTTTACGGTTTGTACCCAAACGTCTATCATCCCGGAATATTCTGGCTTGCCGTTGATGGTTTTCATGTTTTGCATTCTGTTGAGAAGGTTTAAGGCAATGAATAAAGGACGGGCGGGTGTAAATTCCTCTAATCCCTACTGTGAAAGGAGAATTTGACCTTCTAATCTGGTTTAAAGCGTTAGCGGTAAATGTCCCTGTCGCTTATGATCGCGATATCACTTCACGAAGGAAGGGAGAAGGAGAGGACGAAAGGGAATATCAAAAATGGCGGTTTTGGGAAGAAGGGCTGAAAAGCGGAGGGGAAAAAGGGAATATGGCGAATGAAGTCGAAGCGTTCCTACCTTGTTGTGAAGTGATCGTATGTGATATCAAGAATTTGCGCATATGGCGACTATACCATCTGGAATGTTGCAAGTTTTCCATGGACATTAGTTACTAGGTAGGTTATAGGCATGTTGCGTCCTTGGGTGGAATAGATGTCTTCTGGAAATGGGTACAGTTCAACGGCTCCCTGATAGGATTGGTTCCTGTGTATGTTACGTACGCTTGCCTGGGGGTGGACTGGAAGTGGGTCGATTTCGGAGTAACACGGGAGTAACTAGATGTCGTCTGGAAACGGTATCAGTACCACCTAGTTCTATGGCTCCTGAGAAGTTAATGGGTGCTGAATGGGGGTGGCTGGTCCTGCTATGGAGGGCATAAAACCTACTATGGTGCGTTAACTCATGAATAGCTTACCAACTGGCACAATGGCTGGTCCTTGGAGGCCTTGTACCCTTTATCAACATTATGGATAATTGGCATTATGTAGCACCTCATGCCATGTATTCGTGTGTATGTGTATATTGTTCTGAGCCATGAATGATACCTAGGCTCCTGAACATTCGGCGGTTTGACCATCACTACTAATCACGTCTAAATGGGTTTCAGCATGACCTCAAGCAATGAATCCAACGCGTTTCGATGGTTGACGGATTTATAAAGTGCTCCTATCAAAATGGCCTCACTACACAGGAAGCGTCCGGACTATTAAATCGCTCATCAACAAGTTTCTCATGTTGCTTACCTTGTTTTGGCCACGTCGAGCGGAGTCGTAGTGAAAGCATATACAAATCCCGACACTACACTTGCAAGAAAATGCTGAACCACCTCGTATTCCTCAGCAATACCTGCAAGTTTTTCTTATTCATTATTTAGCCTGTAGGCGCTATGTTGTACCATTTTGGCTGTAAACGTACGCTTCTCTTTGACGTAATCTTTGCAAACGTCAAACGTGACGAGTTGCGCCATGTTGCCTACGACTGCTCTTGCCACCGTTGGTACGAGTCCCTTCCAAAGAGTTTTAACGCCTTCATCTTTGGCCATTCGAGCTATCGCGTCGACGACGTGCTTGTAATTCTTCCTTTGGTCTTTAGGCAGCCTACCGTCCGACGTCATCCTCACTAAGGCTACCTACATTGCATTTTAATCAAAATTTCCCAACAAATATCAACCTACTGACTCTTGAGTATCACCTTACATCTGTTGGACACGCTATGATGGATGCAATGAATCCAGCGAGAGAACCCGCTGCCATCTTCCCCCAGAATCCCCCATGTCCGTGACTGAAACGTTGGTTTAAATTCAAGGTACATCATACTCAAAACCAGACATCTTATTAGGTCAGATAATTTCGAATTGTCGATGTTTCACATTTACTTCTCCAACTTCTTCTTGACGTTTTGAAAAACCGCCAGTCTGGGGCCCGTGTAGCAAATCTGGCGGGCCATGTTGGCGGATATGCCGTCGTACAAAGCCAAAGCCCCTTCCGCCCTGATGATATTAGCCACAGCATGTACAGCGGTTTTGTGCTCCCTTTTGGCCCCTCCCTGACCGCTCATCTGCATGCGGTTCTTGACGACGTCCAACGGTTGGCAAATAAACGCAGCCCCGCACCTGTGATTTCAGGTAAGTAAGCTCCCCGTTTCCTCAAATTGGAGAATTTTGCGTCATACTGGTGATCACACAACAAGCAGATCTACTCTTATAGATCCTTAAGTAGCTCACCCAGACAAGGCTCCCATCACAAACTGAGCCCAAAGCGGGAATTCTTTTTTCTTTTCGTTCGATACGTTTTGAATCTTCTTCACGGACATAGCTCATCTGTTCAGTTTCTCAAAAACGTTCCTTCAAACGTTCAAGATACTTTGCAAGCTTTGGACCATTTAGAAAATCACGAACCTGTGATGGTGACACAAAGCGGCTTCCATGGTGACGTCACCAACGGTCTCTTCGAAAAAACTGGGTAATCAAAAGTATGTGTGACTCATGGGTATGTTTTTGTTCACTGCCATTACCACTGTACTAAACCAATACCTACTACAGGTATGTTAAGAACAGGTCTGTTTTAACATCTAGTTGCTTCCCACCGCCTAATGATTTCTGGGAAATGTTGTTGTCTCGATTTTCAGCTTGACCTCCCCACCCAACTAGAACATCTAGGACTTCTTCAAAGAAGGACAAGAGACATGAAAGAAAACGTACTTGGCGGACAAAGTCAGGAAGTGATCGCAGATTGCCCAACTCGGACATGGAATCGAACAGCCTCAGGATACAGATACACTGGAGACACTGATGCTTCTTTTCACGGTCTCAGTAAGGTGGGGCAAGTGCGTGATACTTGTTCAACTTCAACTAGACCTCAAATGTCAGTCTTTGGTGCTATGTTAATACAGAGGTCGTCGCTTATACCGGCATGTCGGCTACATCGCCAAAAAACGACGGGAACGGAACGGATTACGTTACATAAGGATTTCGCCGGCTTTATCGGCTCCCACGTCGCTTGTACCTACCGGCTATGATGGTGAACAAAAAAAAAAAAGGTGTTTGTCAGTTAGACGAAAAATTTGACATTTCAGAAAATAGAATAATTCTACAATTATTGTTTTTCCTTCGGGTCAACACAATATCCCTTATTCAACCTCTTGATCAGGGAGTAATTAAAACGTTTAAAACTCTTTACAGGAGTGAAATAACATGGAAAATAATCGTTGCCTTAGACGAGGGAAAGGGCATGACCAGCGAAATTGCTAAAATCAATATTATGTCCCACACTGCTTGGTCCAATGTGACACCTGCCAAAACTGGAACAAAGTTCACTCGTATACATGCGTAGAAGGCGTTTATATATATTTCTCACAGAGAGCGCTGTCACCGAATTTCGCAGTGGGAGCGTGGCAGGATAGTACATCACTATGATGTACGATCACTTCCTTTCAATCGAACCGATTGCGAGTTTACTCGCGCAAAATAAAATAGGGTTTCTTCCTTCCGCTCCGAAATTAGCCGGGGCACTGCCCTTAGTGGCCTAAAGGACGGACCGCCACGGATTGTGATGCTTTTGAGCCCGAATTTTGCACTTGACTTGTCAAATGCCAAAAAAAGTACTTGATAAGTCACGATGTGATTTACAACGGCCCAGTGAAGTTATCATTGGCGGCGTTGGCGCGCTCTGGCAGACAAGCGTTAGAACAAGGTTGGTATAGTTCGCATCATGTGCCACCAGACGGCCGGCAGTTTTCAGTGTGAGGAGCAACAGTTATGACCCACTCACGGAATCGCCCCACCGTCTCTTTTTGAGGAAAAAACTAGGTCCTTAGTGATGAACATTTTTTATTCACTTTCGAAAAATGCCCACAACCATCCTGAAGACGAACAAAACGCAACATACATACAACATCTTGATGAAAAAAAAAACTTAACGAAATTGTTTACTTCATAACATTAACAAAACGAAGGAACCAAAAGAATGAAAGGAGGAACTTGTGGCATTTAAAATTCACGTTCACATGACCAAAAATCCTACACCAAGGCAACAGACAAATCAGGTACTCAGTCTACAAAATTCCCCCTTCTACACGTTAACTTCAAACGTTGATGGGGGAATTTCAAAAGTGACTGCATTCCAGAAATTATTTCAAGAAAAAAGGGGCAAGAAAAATGACTTTTCTGCCATTAGACGACTTATTTTATCTTACTAGGCCAATTTCATTAGTTAATGAGTCAAGTCCTATGTATAAATATTTACATGAGCATAGCGTGCATTTACCTAAATTTTGTAGGTATCTAATATTGAATTTATTGTTCACGTTTCATTAAAAGATTCTTGTTAAAAATGAGGATAAATAGGACACAGAGAAAGAGAGCTTGATATGTTTTGCATAAAATTATTTAGGAAACTAAAAAATAATGGAATTTGATTACTAGTGTACATCAAATTTTTTTACAATAATAGAAGAAGGATGTCAAGTATGAAACATATATAATATGTAAATTATATTACATACTTCCTTTCAGAAGACAATTTGTTCTATTAAAAGGCAATGCTGTGCAAAATGACGTGATCGATGAGAGCATTTAGATACCATCGTAGGACGAATTCCATTGGGCCGATGTGTGCTTTTTTCAAGTTAACAAAATTGTGGTTTAGACTTGTTCATTTTTCAAATGTTTCTGCCCTGCGATGAGTTATAGTCACATTGAAATATTTTTAACTAAAAGTCAGGAGGGCCCCAGTTTTTGAAAATCAGGCACCGAAATCAGTTGGAAAGAATCCGTTTCACAAAGAAAGACAACATTCATGTAACTGATTAGAGTTCGAAATTCTAATTTTAGAAATTCACATGGTCTACGGTAACGTCTACCGTTTTACAAGAAACGAGTTCTAAGTGAGAGCCGAATTTGATGAAATTAGAAAAAAAGCTAACTATGAGAAAGTACCCCACATGGACACACCGTGTTAGCTGCAAGAGCAGAATGTTCCGTTTAGAACTGCGCCATTGCTGGCCATACAGAACACAGGGACAATCCCATTCTTTTCCTCCTCGTACTGGGTGGAGTGAGATTGGGCCCATGTTTCTTATTTCCAGAGACCATAAAAAGTCATAAGCGTCATAGGTTTTAATCATAAATTGGCCATTTTTGTCAAAAAGGTCATGTAGGTAACGTAATTTTGCTGAATTAACGTCATGAATTGGACATTTTCGGCCAATGTCCCGGGGGGGGGGGGGGGGGGTATTTTGAGGATTTTAGCTAGGGAGGTGAGTGGGATGTGAATTTCAATGTAACTTTGGACGTAGAATCGTTGAAAGGGGTTCCAGACCGGTCCGGGCGCAATTATTTGTATCTTCGTTGTTCACAGTCTGATCCAGAAGGCACTTGGACTCGCGCCTTCCTATCAAATCGAATTTCGACAGTAAAATTTAATTAATTCCAATGTTCGGGGGGGGGGGGGGGGGGTTACGACGAGTTGGACATTTAAAAATGTATAGGCAGGAAACCAAGTCAAACTCACGAGCCCAACTCTTCCTCCTCAAGGGGACCACCACCGATTGGAAGGGGTTGGAGGGGAGCGATGAGCCGGCCGGCCTCAAGAATATAGCCGATTTACTAGGTATATCTTTTTATCGTTATAACAGATAATACTCTTTCGATTGTAAGTCATGTAATTCGACTCGCTGACCAGGGGCACTCACTCTGTTTATTTTCCCTGGTACGCTCACCCACCTTCGGCTACAAAACCGCTCCATGACCGTGCTTAGACGTCCTTTTAAGCTGTTTTGGTAATAATTACGAAATTAATCATTAATTAATATTATGGGCCCGAGACCTGCAAACTATTTTAGGAGACCCCGTTTTACCCTTGGTAGGAGTACTCTTTTAAATTGGCGTGGCATTTAGAATTTCCTTGTATTTCATCAAATACGGCTCTGTACAGATAATCTACACTTTTCTGCATCGAATTCTCCTCTGTGCCTCAACTTGGGCATTAGGACTCACTCTAGTCCGCTGAGAATATTCAAAACAGTATCGTTGTCGAATTAACTATAAACGAACGTGATGCTCAAAGCTAATGCTACAATGCACACTTGTTCGCAAACTTTCCTAGATAAATTTACCAAGCTGGAATTGTAGGATTTGTGAGGATTGGATAGGCCCTCGTTAAAGCTGTCGCTTTTCTTCTTTTTGGGTAGTTCTAAGAATAACTACTCGTAAAATTGCAATTAAAAGTTGGCCTCCGGTCCAAGCGAGTGTCTGTACAGAATACAACATCGTCTTTTCATTGCTGATCAGCCCGTTCACTGCCCAAACACTCCGTGCCGTTGGTGTTTTCTAACTAAGAAAACGTTGCTCGGTCGTGGAACTCGAAACACGAAACCGCCTCGTTAAAGCACCTTATTTAAGTCTTTGCGTGACGTTAGCTAAAGCTACTGCAAAAGCTTGGACAGCCGAAAACGGGTACTGGAAATCTAGCGTGTACGCGTTGCCGTCGATCCGCCCGAACTGCATCACCTGAAACAAGCAGTGGAGTTCACTACGTGGTTCTTGGAGTTCTGCCTACGCTACTCAATCAATTTACCTGTTTTCCCCTGAATTCGACTTGGAAATTCTTCGCTGACTCCTGCGTCACCCGCCCTCCAAAATCCAGTTGGTACACCTGGCTGTTTTCGTTCCACATGGGAGCCTTGTTGTGCATAATGAACTCTTTCCGTTTGGCTGTCGTTTCAATCTGGAAATTAAAATTTGATTCAGGGCCACACTTCACAATTACCGCCTGGTTCATCATCGAATGAGGAATGGATTTGCTTGTAATTTTTTTATATCGACAGAAGGCTTCCAAATAACTCTGAAAATCGGATCAAAACTGATCGCAAGTTCATATCAATTTACATAAAATTTTATATTATATTATTTTTTGTGAAGTTCAATTTGCCGTAGGATCATTGATCGATGATTTTACAAACTCACGAGTTGGCCTCATGACGTCATGGTTAGAAATTCAAATATATTTGAAGTTCGAAATAACTTATAATAATTTTTTTTCTTTTGCGACACTTGTAGTCACAAAAATTATTTTTCTCTTGATAGTGACTTCTAAGAACACGGCTGATTTAACCCGAAATTTAGGTCCACGTCTATTCCTCGTTGGATATGATATATAAATTCTGTATATTGTAGAATCAGCCCCCCTTGCTCACAATTAGCCAGTTGTAGTCCTAATGTGAGTTCCCAGAGCAGTCCTGGCCCTTTGGAACTATGTATTTGGATCGCCAGGGCCTTCTGTAATAATGGGGTAAAGCTGGGTTCATATGGCGCCAAAAACGTAGCCCGTGTTTTCGGCGATATGGCTGGATTTGTTTGGGCGATCAGCCAATATGATCAACGAACGCCCTTAACGGACCTCGTTTTTGAAGCAACGTGACGCCAGCTTAACTACATGGGGCAAAACTGATTTGATTCTAAACAGCTAGAACTGTTCTGCTAGCTCATCTATCGTTCAAATATTTTACTCACCTTATTCCTAAGTTGAGCCTTTTGGAAGCTTTCCAAATCTTGGTAGCCATCAGTATCAGGTTTTCTACTTCTCAGTCTTCTAGGTAGCAGCGGAGAGTTCATGATCCTCACTCTAGCAGGCAGAACACACAACATTGAGACCTCACAGTAGACGTAGTTTATGAGGTACAAATTCAGAAAATCAAGCGGGTATAAATTCACTCTTTCAACTAACCTAATTGGCGAAGAGTTGACGTTTCTTTTCTTTTTGGAGAGAGCGGGACTCGCCGGGGAACTGCTTGGTGGTGGAGGCACAGCTGGGATGGTAGAAGCGGCGATCCCTTTGTCCATGTCGGATGAGTCCAACGATCGACTTTTGCCCGCGTGCGTCAGCCTGGCCGGCTTATTTTGTCTCACGAGAACTAAACGGCTGCAACACCCAAAATGCAATGAGTTGAATGGGTACGTTCCTCTTTAGTGAATGGATGCTCCCATGACTTACCTGTTGTTAGATCCACCTTCGACAAGATCGAGGTAGCCGACGCTGCAGCTTCTTACTACACCCCCTCGTCTGGCCTCCCGTTCCCCTTCAGCCGCCTCGCTGCACTCGCAGTCTCGGAACGAGCTCCGCGTCATGAACCATTCAGCACGGGATTTCCCATTTTCAGTTGGCCCTCCTCCTCCTTGATACCCTGAGAAACAATTCACTCTTTATGAATAAATCACGGATCACATCTTAATCAAGGGATTAAACACCTACCTGCTGCGCCTCTGCACCTCGCACGCAATGGAGCCACAGCGACAGCTGCTCCGTCGTCCATACCCCGGCCATCGTCGTCGTCGTCACTCATCACACTGGTGCTGACGCCAGGGTCTGAAGGTCCATCACCCGCCATAAGCAACGTCATTTGTCGAGGCTGCAGGTGAAGGAGGCTCGTCTTGTAGGTGACTTGACCCAAGTTGGTGGCCAGGCCGCTTGCTATCCCATGGATCCGAAATTTCGTGCCCCAGATGTTAGACGTCACTTCCGCCAGATGAGCTTCCTACAGAAATTTTTCTCTCAAGGTGAATGGCTCCTATTGAGGTCAATACGTCATTCAGAACCTCTATATTACCTCTGGCAACGTGTCAGCATACTGAGTCTGGTAGTGATTCTGGTAGTGATATTTATTTTTCCTGCGAGTCAGTCTGGGACTTCCGCAGGTCTCTTCACACTCTGAGTCTTCCCTTTCACTCCCACTATAATTTCCATTGTACTCAGCTCTCGTAGCAACCAACAGTGAATTACAAGTGCAATCTGTAAACACAGTTACCATTTTGTACTCCCATCTACCACTGAACGAATTTACGACCAATCCTTTTCCTCACCTGCTGCCTGAGGGTCGAAAATTACGAACTCTGGTTTGAGCTTGCTAGTCCGTTTGCCTTTGAGGAGGGGGACGAGACCGCCGAGATACTCCAGGAAAAGAGTGTAACAGTTCGTCGACAAATCCTCGTCGTGACGCAGCATCGTGCAGTGGAGACGAACTTTGGGAGTTCTGCTGACGAATTCCCGGAGTCCAGACCCCTCTGGCACGCAACACTGGGGAACAATTTGGAAGTTGGCGATGAAAATGTAGGTGCTTCCATGAAATGGTTCGTGCACTTCGACTGCCAGGATCGGCTGGGACTTATATCGACCCAGCAAAACTCTTAATACAATCCCTTTTAAAATTTCAAACGGGACCTTGGGAAGAAGAGGACCATTGCTGTACCCGTAAGAAGTATGTAGATCCCTGCATGATCCCTAAAGCAAATAAATAAGTAACTTACCCTTATAGTGTGAGCGAACAGTTTCGACAGGCGATGCTGTATTCGTAATGGAAGAGGTAAGGACGGTATCAACTGCACTCCCCCTTGCAGTCTGTTATATACCTAAAACGTAAACCAAACTCTTGTTATACACCACTGCGACACTTGAACATTAGGTACCTAACTATTGAGCAACATACCTCCAAACTGCAAAGGAGTTGCAATGAGGCTATCCGCATCGACACCCAAGCCATGTGAACGATGGCTCCAGTGGCGACAAACAGCCTCTTGTCGTTGTGGCCCCAAGTCATTGCAGTAACAGCAGACTAGACCAAATAATGAATTATACAACTGGCTGAGGTACTAAGGAAAGCCGATGTTCTGTTGATATATTCATTAGCGCTCACCAAAGTGTAAGGTATGACTGCCTGGTAAAGGAGCCCTCCCGTGTCCGTGTACACTTTGACCATGTTGCAATACTCTGTTTGGGGGACTGTCCCGGCCGCTGCCAGGAGTTGTTTGCTATTGGACCACTCGATGGACAAAGGACACAACCCTGTTTGTATTTGTATGGGGGACACGTCGTAGTAGTGTTTCATCAAAAGGACCGTCCCGTTTTCCAAGCAGACGGCCAGAACGTACTTGGCACAGAGGCAGGAATCTGTAACAACGCGGTTGTTGGCATCATAGTGGTTCCCAAGACGAACGACAATTGCGCCACAAGACCAACCTTGAGATTCGTCTGTCTCCTCCATTTTGAACTTCTCACACGACCAGGCCATCGACGTTATGGCAATCTGATTAGCTATTTCGACTTGAGCCATCATCGCGCCATGCACGTCCATCACAACCAGTTGACCGTTGCTTGTCCCAAAGTAGACCTAGAAAATATCAAAGGAGTATGCAAAATCCCAACCAGTATAAACATTTTGTATTCCACACTAGATCGGTTTTGTGAATCAGGTCGAAAGATGATGAAGATAAGTTTGACTCATGTGACTGGGGCACGTTACAGTTAATTTTAGAGCACTTTATCGATTGCACGTTCAAGGTTCATAATATTAATCCCTTCTTTCTGCGAAGATTTATGCTGTCTAATTACAACGTTCTTTCATTCAATTTGCGATAATTTAATCATTCAAACCAGAATGAAGATGAGAGAGTAAAAGTAAATTGCATCTGAATTTTCGAGAAGAAAAAGGAGGAGGGATAGTTTTGACCTTGACCATTTTGCCGAGGAAATTACGCAAGAGAAATCGGGTACTGCGTACCAGTTGATCGTCAGGAGTCCATATTCCGCAGTTTATGGTACAGTCCAGGTTAAGCATCGATGACCAGTATCGCTGGCCTGCTACAGATCCGACTAAGACGAAACCGTCCTAAAAACAAAAATCATTATCCAAAGTGTCTGAGTAGGATTCTGGTAAAAGGTACAGAAAGATATGATAGAACGTGGTTGGGGATGTTACATGTCAACTTCTGTGCTTGAATTCTGTGTAAAAGTAGCCTATACGTTTACAGTGAACGCCTTGATCAAACAGAAAATGTTTATGGAGACCAAACAAAGCCTTTGTCGGCGGCCATCTCCGTGTCGACGGCTCGAGTGCACTTGACTGGAAGTGTCGTATGCTATTCCCTACGTGGTCATTCACCTGATAGCAAATGAGAGCCATTCGCCCGTCGTGGGACCAACTGAAGTGCGTAACTCTCGTGTTGCGGTCGTTGATGAGCTCGATGCTCCATCGGCCTTCGTACTTGATCCAAACGAATATTACGCCTGAACTGTCGCATGAGGCTAGTTTCTGATAAGGCTCGTTCCATTTGACCAGTATCACCTACAAATTCAAGATGAGGTTGCATTGTAGATATTTTGAATTGAAATAGGTGTTAATGCGGCAACCTCCAACTTGATTTGGCACTGCAATTAAAAATAAAAAAATCCTACCTCAGATCTGTGTCCTCTGAGGTTATAATTAGTTCGTGAAGGCGTTTCCAAAGATTTGTTGCAGTGTGACGTTGTGTACGTTACGCCGACGATTCCTCGTACGTTGCCGGTCGCCAGCCATCCTTCCTGGTAGTAGTTGGTTCGGTTTAGTTTCCATCCTTCGTCCTGGAACAAACACATACCCACTAACAATGAGAGAAATTACCTACTTTTGGGAACGCTTGCTTCTCCCACCCATTAGCACACTTGCCCCTGACTCCCGGGCCGTCGGGACGCTGGGGATCCAACCAGTGAAATCCCCTAAATCGTCAGAATTGATTAATTCAAAATGTAATATTAAAATTCGATTCAGGAGGAAGGCACGAGTACCTACAAGCACCATCTGTATCAGACAGGGAACAATGAAGATATATTAGCTCCTGTTTGTGCCTGGAGGAAGTGGTAATCTCTGGACATATCGGGCGTAAAATATGGCGTGGAATATGTTTCAGCGAAAACACTGGGAGCATTTTAAATAAGAAAGTTTGACGACTGTCCCTTACCTACCTATAGGATTTCTGTTGCTTAAGTTTTCCAATAAGCAGGAAAAAGAGAAGGAATTATTTTCTTATAGCGGCTCGCTCTTGCAACTTAATCTGGGTATTATCCCCTTTGAGCGGCCAACTCGGGTTTTCCTCCCCTTTTGAAGTTGAGCGTTTGGAAAAATCGCGAGGGCGGAGAAGAGAGGAGGTTGTGTACCTCACAGTCCATCGCTGGGAGATTCTGAGAGGTCTGCGAGTCGGAATAGTCAGAAGGAAATTAATTCTCTCCAAAGTTGTGAGAGCTCAGTGAAAATTATTCGACCGGAAAGTCGCCTGGTACCTAATGAAGTTTTGAAATGTGGTTGGAAAATCGGAAAGGGTTTTATCTTACAGGGGAGTGCCCGAATTTTAGTTATCCAGTTGAAGGGCAGCTCTGTCACAGTGTAGGTCAGCAGCCAGTTACTTACACGTTACAGAGCTAGTCAAATTCCGAACATGAATTACCTCTTTGATTTTCAAACTTCAAGCTTGAGCTGCCAGATCACGCCTGGCCATGAAACCCTTTATCTTCCCAAGTTGATCGTGGCTATTGCCCTTTTCTCTTCCGTGCCAGGAAATCGGGCAAACTTGCTAACTAACTAATTGACCTTCGCGAGGTTCTCCGTCGATGGACTGTGTCTAACGGACCCTTTCAAAAGGAAATCCGTAGATTCTGAAAGTTTAGTAGGTTGGAGCGGCATGAAACGGACTCAAATTTGTTGTCCTCAGTTGGAAATGTATTTGGTTTTTAAATGGTAAGTATTTCGAGATACACCCAAAGAGGGATCCCTCCCAGAAAAGACCCCAGAAAGTCGAGACTGTTTCAAATGTCACGTAACTCGAGACGTCTCACCCTTCGAAGGTTTCCATTATGAGTAATCCAAAAATATTGTAACCAACACTAAGCCAATCACGGAAAGTTGTGAAAGACCGATCCAGCCAGGTAGAGCTGCAATAGTGGTCGGAGGAAATGCTGAAATTTATAATACGACCGAAAATTTGAATTTTCTTTCAAGATTAATAGGAGTACCGAGGTGCCCATCCTCGGTGAAGTGATGTAAGTTGATTGACTTGATTTTAGGTTTATGACCTTAGTCGGTTGCCAAAATTCAAAATTCTGCAAATCGGGAATTCTGGGAATCTGTTGTTGATTAAAAAATCATCTTTTTAAAAAATATAGTTATAATCCACCTAAAAATATAGTTATAGTATGTTCATGCGGCTTTTGGTGACGTTATTTGAAGGGGTGTTGAAAATATTATTTTGTGGTTTTACTTTGTTAAGAGGCCCTAATGAAGGTCCCGAAAGGTTGGTTGTTCATAAGGATTCCCAATCCCAGGCAAATAATTGCAACCAGCAAAAAAATCGTTTCTATCGTCGCAACTAAAACAATGACATCATATGAATGAGATAAAGATGTTATTAAATAAATTGTAAATTAATTAATTCTCTCCTGATATTTACCTACAACCAACCTACTTCCTTTTATTCCCTATACTGTAGTATGTTATGCCGTTTTTCATTTCGACTAAATTCGTTACCGAGGTACAAATACCATCCCCGATAGCCATCCTGCTCTAATGCGTTCATGATCAATCATTCACCGGACTAGGATTGAGTTGATCGTCGAGGTAGGTGCACAGTAGTCCCGTCCCCTGATTGGAGCTAGTGAGTTGCGGAGATTACGTCCTTGAAGCGACTGCAGTGTGTCAAACAAAAACATTAACGTTAACTTATCGTCAAGGTGATCCAGACGAAAAGTTTTTTTTTTAAATCGCAATGAGGGGGAGAAATTTCAAGCTGAAAATCCGAGTCGACCCCGGGAATTAGGGCGAACGTGTCACGAAACGGCGTTTGAGAGTGTGGGCTGAACGCAAGGACGAATGGGTTTTATCATGGCGGGATCAATTGGAAGAAAGGGATGCCTGTACCATGCTGGACTAAGTCAACGTGATAATACGAAGAAAAAAAAGTTTTGCGAAGAAGATTAAATCTAAGAATTGACAAATTAGACAAATTTTGTCTATTCAATGCTCTAATTGAGGAGATTTTGATTGAAACCTATTTCAAAACGTAGTTGGAGAAATGTCTAAGTTAGAAAAACCCAAACGAATAGAGCAAAAACATAAGAAATTACACTGGATAAAAGATTCAAACGGATGTTACCTATTTCCTACGGAAAGACTTACTTCGGGTAGTTCGTCGGGTACTTTACCCATCCATGACAGGCTGAGGATCGTGCAGTCGCATTTCGTGTTGGTGTTTTTCTCGAAATGGAGATGCATTTTCGGCGGAACTCACGGGACGCGGAGATTTTCAAAATATCAGGATTCTCGGCAGGCGGACGGACCCTGCTTTGGGGCGGGCATCCCCGAAAAAGGGAAAATTTGGGATTGAAGCGAGAAAATGTTGGAGGAAAAATCGGGTGGCCCTTTGGGACTCCGGAGAGGGGGAATGGAGTTTTCTTTGTACCGTCCAGGAGTCAAGCACGACTAAAAACTTTCATACGAGTTTCAGTAAAAAAAGGATTTTCAAGCTCGTATCCGGAAACGCGAGTATTTTCAAGTGTTTAAACGAAGAACGGAAAATCTTAACACGGAATGAAGTACAGGACGATAACAGAACTACAACTCACGTCTATTGATTTTGCTTCCCACCCCCAACCGCCCCCACTACAGTGCGCTGCGCCCACCCCCAAGGAGTCGCCCCAGCCTCTATATTCACTTAACCACCCTTATTACCAACTCTTGTTTTCGTCCTGGTATTTCAACACTTTGTTTAAAAAGAAAATAAACCACACGAAATTACAGCTTAGTTGGGGGCAAACCCACGTTGAATGGTTCCACATTGTTTAAGCAAAAGCGCAGCCGAGAGGAGTATTGCGGTTTGTTTGGAGAGGGAGATCTAACTCCTGAAAGAGCAAAAGAGCGTTTCACACGATACCGGTAAAAACGAGGCTTGATGATCAAAAAATTTGAACACCCTCAGTGGTTAACACTACCACATTGGTCAATAACTTGACAATGATACTTAATGAAACTTAAAAATGACTATGATAAGTCAGTTTCATTTGAATTAGTCGAGACCATCCATACAGTCTGTATAGTACAGACATTGTCTGTATGATACAGACAATAAATAGAGAAGTTGCTAGATCATTCCCTCGTTTTGTATTCTACATCGAGAGCAGTTTAAAGAGGAATTTCTTCAAGAAGATTCATTAGCAAAGCAACTTCTCTAATTACCCCATAATAATTATTATCTAGTCTCTGCATCTACTTCCAACCTGATGCTACTGGGTAATTGGGAACCAAAGATGCCCTCGCCAGAGAGCTCCGAGCTACCTTTGAGCATTGAATAGAAATTGCTGACTGAAGGGGATTTTTCTTTGTTGACCTGGATATATTGAGGGTTCACCATAAATGCAATAAACTATGCAATAAATAATTTATTATGACTCGCAGTTGGTTTCAAAGTCAACAATAACTCCCGCGTATTGTTTCTTTTTGCCAATAACATACATAGAGGCTTGAAGCAATCTTTATATTACTATTAGGATCCCATAACGTTTCACTACACCGAGAATTCATTTATTCATTCATTTACTTGTCCACAATCGAATTTGGTAAATGTAATAATATAACATATTATATGAATGTAATATATTATATTATATTCACATTTGATGTTCCTACTTCTACTGTGGGTCTTTCAATAACTAGTAAAGTATTACGTTAATAGATTTGAATAGAGCCATAAATGTTTGAATCAAAAATAAAAAATAAAATAAAATTTCATCAAATTAGCGAGAATCTAAAAAATCGTTTCTAAAACAGTGCCAAGAGTGTTCTTTATGGTATGGTATTTTCGTTATCACATCGTATTGAGTAGACGAGCGGTTGGTACAATTAAAACTATGTATATATACGATCGAAACGAGTAAAATTTACAAAATATATACACCGATACCAAAAGATCCTATACATAAATAAATAAGATGGCGATGAGAGCGGATCGAAGGATACTACTGCACAATAATACTCGCGGGTTTCATTTAGGTGTTCTTTTCTTGAGTATGTGTTCGTTTATAATGTTGAACAGGACGCCTATGGCTAAAGTGCCCACGACCATTCCTTGGGCACCGACTCGCAGCTGCATCAGGTAGATGCTGGTGGACATTTTCCCCCGGTTTTTGTACTGGTAGGCACCATAAGAGCAGGCCCCTATCAACCCGAGAATGCCTGAAACGAATGGTAATGGTTTAGACAATATAACTAGTACGGACTTCACAAATTTTGAATATAATCTAAAATATGAGCCTAATAAAAATATAATTAAATAGATTTGTGTCATTTACCCATAGTATACGGCCCTATAGTTAAATGCCAGGTACATACGTGTACGGGTAAATCGTTGGTATTGTCCGTCTCACTGAACGTGTGTGGTGAATCAAGACTGGACGTGCCTCGAGTTTATTATTTTTTTTATCGATAGAAGGATTCCAAACCACACTGAACGTGAATCCAAAACTTGTAGAGTATGTACATAAGAATTTACAAGATTTATGAAAAACTGCAATTTTCAATCTGCGCTGGGAACGCGGGTTAACGTCTTTGGTTTTACGTCACGCTGCAACGAGCTCACATGGGTTGTTAACTTGACCCCGCTCGCGGCCGGATAGGTTGGCCAACAAAAAAAGGGATCATCCAACAAAACACTTTCCACGTTTTTAATTTTTCAAATCCACTTTTCAAAAACGGAACAGCGACAATTTGCAATTCACAACAAAAGCAAATTAGGACTGCCGCTACAAATTTTGCAGATGAATGGGAGTGCTCAGGGGGGTCAGGGATGCCCCGAGCACAAAATCATTGTGATTCATCACAGTTGTTATTTATCACGAGCAGTCTTGATCAATAACAACTAAGAAGAAACGTAAAACATTTATTGGCACAAAAATGATCTACCTACTTCCAAATTTTGATGTTCTAAAAACAAGGTGGGTAGGACGATTCAACCCGAAATTCAGATGTTCGTCAATCCTCTAAAATGATTAATTATTAATGCCTCAACAAATTCACCACACGCAAAAATTCGGAATTCATTTGGATCCCAACGATTTTGGAAGGTAAATTAGATCACAAATATTTGGGTCTGGATCGGAAATATCTGACCTACTATGGTATTGGCTCTCAGTCAAGACTGATGGGAGTTGAATCAAAACCCAACAGGAAATGAAAATTCTCTGAAATTCCAGTAAAAGTACTATTAATACGTATTAAATACCCTTGACGAAATTTTCATCAAGGGGACCCATTTCAAACGTTTCAAAATTTCCTAGAGTTAACCTGGCTAACCATAATTTTTACTCACTTCCTATTCATCGTGAGAGAAACTTCTATATAAGTATCAGCATATATGCGCGCAAAAATGACTCACCAACGGGCATGAAGGGATTTTCCTTAATTTTTCGAAGGAGTTTCCCATCCTCAGAATCCTTGTAGTAATCATCCATGATGATTCAGTGGTTTCCAAAATGCTGTAACAAAACAATACTTGGTAAGTAGGTGGTATTTTTCCCCCCATAGCTTTGGACAGGGGAAAGGTACCAAAATAACTTCAGCACTTTTGGTTTTGGATATCTCTTGGGTCGCTGAGAATCTAGTAGATGAGAGTTGAAAGGGAAGTCGACGGTCACGCGCGCAAAAGAAGTTCTTTTAAAGAACGGTTGTTAGTGCCCCCTAACAGTAACTGTTTCCTAACTGTTAGGGAACAAATGGTTGTGGTTGGAGATTTGGTGGGGAGAGGACAAGCCAGTCAGAGACCTTTTGCACTATGACGAAAATTGAGGCAGGCCCCCTACTCCAGGGACAATTTCTATAAAATCACAATTTATAAACATTCTCCTTCAGCAGGACTCCAGTCATCATTAACAACTTTCCTCAAAACTCAAGTAGAGCACGCTCTTTGTTTAGGCCAGTACATTAAGTATACGCGTCTTACCAATACAAAAATACAATAAAAAAACCTTGGCAGCTTTAGAAATACGGTGGAATTCTCCACGCTACCAGCAGAGGAGGGACATTCAATGAGAGACAACAACAACAAACTTTGCCACTTTGGGTAGAGGGACTTTACGTTATAAGATTAGGTACATACCGATGATTTCAATAACTGAATAGCTACAATTAAAGCGGGTAATTGTGGGTAACAAGCATATCTGATATAAAGGAACCTGAACAAGTAACAGGCAGCAGGTAGCCTCATAATATGAAGCAAGACTTAGTATTATTTTTTTATAGGTACCCTACTTGGGGGCCACCTCTCACTGTCTACGCCAACCTCCAGTCACTGTCGCCAGCCAACCTCTGACGTTGAGTGTTTCTGAACATCTATGACTCATAGACTATGAGAGCTAATTTGTTACAATTCATTGCCATGGCTGGCAACGTTCGTCATTTGAGTTACTTAAAAGCCCCATACAGCGGTACATATTGCACCGAGCAAGAATCACTAATCTGAGCGACTCACCTTGAATGACTCACACTGGGGGTGATTTGCCACTAAAACTACAGTTCTGGATGGGCTGTACGACTGAAGTAGAAAAAGATGTCCACGTTCTAAACTGAGATCGTAGACCAAGGTCTTTCAAATTCACGCCGAAAAATTTGATGCACGAACACTGCTAGTGATAGGATCCAAGTGATAACCTTACACGCCTGCGGAACCTCCGCCTCACTGAGAAGAAGAAACGAAAATTGCGTAAACTTTCAACACCTTTTTTCTCCCACCAAACACCAAGATCATTCGCTAACCACTATCATTGGGTAAAGGGCCATTATCACGACCATGACCTTGAGACGTAGGCGACAGACGGTATCTAAAATTCCCACATCGTAGTACTGCACCTTCTTTTTCCCCCGCCTATCTGTGGGACGTTGTGAACTAATTTCCCTACAGTTGGGGAAAAAGGGAACGTGAAGCCACACTGTTGTGTGAGCCAAATCGATTTGTCCCTGACATTCCTTCCCGCCATCGCCAAATCGCACTAGAGTCTACACATCAAAAGAGCGAACTTTCGACACTTTGAAATATCGAGATATCACATTATTTGCCCAATAGAAACATTGAAATACCTATCCATGACGGACAAATTTCTAGAAATTTCCGCTTGTTGTGTATAATTTGGCAAGTACCTTCCCAGTAATTCCCGGTAGGAGTGGAGAGTGGGGTACATTCCACCATTTTTGAATACCAGCAAATCCCAGCTAAATACCGACCGGATAGCGGGATTTAGCTAAAAGTCGACAGTTGCACCTGCCCAACCCAGCGATTTTGGTTTATTATTCTTGGAATAATACACCTTTATAATCACGACAGAGGTCGACGACTCCGATCGGCCTCAAAATTTGACATTAGAGGTCCGTTTCAAGAGGTCTAGATTCCAAACATAGGTGTATTATTCCAAAAATAATAAACCAAAACGAAATGTCCGTCCGCCGTCCGGGCCGTTTTGGGCAGTTGGAAATAAAAAAAAAATCTGAAATTTTGACAAATTACTCAGTTTACCATCAAGTTGTGCCCGCAAGGTTTTCAGTTTCAACCCCGTGGGGCGCTATGGGCTTAAAATGGGGCTACGGGAGGGTTTCAAAAAAGACAGTGGAGAGTGGGGTACATTCCACCATTTTTGAATACCAGCAAATCCCAGCTAAATACCGACCGGATAGCGGGATTTAGCTAAAAGTCGACAGTTGCACCTGCCCAACCCAGCGATTTTGGTTTATTATTCTTGGAATAATACACCTTTATAATCACGACAGAGGTCGACGACTCCGATCGGCCTCAAAATTTGACATTAGAGGTCCGTTTCAAGAGGTCTAGATTCCAAACATAGGTGTATTATTCCAAAAATAATAAACCAAAACGAAATGTCCGTCCGCCGTCCGGGCCGTTTTGGGCAGTTGGAAATAAAAAAAAATCTGAAATTTTGACAAATTACTCAGTTTACCATCAAGTTGTGCCCGCAAGGTTTTCAGTTTCAACCCCGTGGGGCGCTATGGGCTTAAAATGGGGCTACGGGAGGGTTTAAAAAAAGACATTTGGCTGTGGGATCGAGTTAGGTGTCGTTTTTGAAGTATTTTTGGACGTAGAATCCATTTTTGGAGGTCCTGGAACGATCCGATTTCACTGTGGGGATCTATAGAGCTTTTTTGGAGCTACAAATGGGATTTTTTAAGGATCCCAAGAAGTCAAATACCTATTTTCCAAGTAAAATAAAATTAATTTTTGAAAAAAAAAATTGTTTTCCAAAATTTTATTCATTGACCCAGAATTAATTTTCGCAGAAGTACCTAACTTCTATCAAAGAATAATAAATCCTTGTGTAAAATTTGCAGCGTTTTAAAAAGCATTGTAGGTAGGTAATAACGTTTTTGCAAAAAAAAAAAAAAAATTGTGCCCCAAATGGTCGAATCAGGGGGCAGCTTCTCCCAGTAGTTGAATGCCTACATCTTCGGAGGAAGTTATTGGTACCTATATTCTTCCTTCTTACGAGTAAACTAGCTCTAGAACCGAATACCTAAAAAAAAAAAAAAAATAAAAAAATAATAATAATAATAATAATAATAATAAATATTGGTTTTCCTCTTCGAGCCACGGGGTTGGTGGTGGGGTGCTAAAAGACGTCGTACTTTCGCAGTTTTTCGCTTCTATCTCGTAAACTTTACGACGTAAAGTACAGTAGGTTGGTATACCTATTGGTACTTTATCTATATCACTAATTCTCATATAGTACCTATTAAATACGATAAATCAAATTTTTATATCGAGATATCGACATCAACCCCGAAAAACATAATTGTTTGTAAAAATAATAATCATAATTTTTTGGGTTTTGGTATCGTTGTACCGAGGTATGGTATTGATGTACCGGTAAACATCATTTCGATATCAAAATATCGGAAAAATATCGATATTCCGATAAATGGCCCATCTCTGAGGTCCTCATTAAACATTTTACAGGTGCTATAGTAGTGTTGCCAACCCGTACGGATATATCCGTTTTGCACGGAAATTTAGAGGTCCGTTCGGAGTACGGATAGAACGGATGGCCTGTTTGTACGGAAATTTAGAGGTCTGTACGGAGACCGGACAGAATTCGTACGGAAATTTTCGTTGTGCCGCTGACTTCCCTCACAAATAATCATTATTCTTCAATGAGCTTCTTTAATGATTTTTTAAAATGTTTTTCCTGCAAAGGTCGTGCTTCAAAAGTTACGAAAAGGGGTCCATATTGCAGAAAACCCGTTTCAATTATTTATAGGTCCTTGGGAAAAATATGATATTTGAATTCCGAGGTCTGGAGAGGGTACATGACGTGGGCTGCTTCGTCGTCTTTTGATTGGCCGGGAGATCCCTCTCTCTCTCTCATCTACGCAAGTCAGCCAACGTTGCTACGCGAAAAGTTGACCCCAAAAATCGAAAATCCGGTGAATCATTATAGAAGGTCATTCGAAAATTGAGCATCGAGGTTATTATCAAAGAAGGTTATTCAAAAATCGACCTGGGCCGAGTGTTTTTATTCCGATTCTGTTCAGATTTATTATTTAGCGCTCTGGCGGCTCAGTGCCCAACTACTCGACGCCCAGCCTGGCGAGGTGTGACGTCAAATATGCCCGGCGTTCATTTCAAAATCTCTAACATTTCGAAATCAGCTCAGCATGTACCTATACGGATTTTCGAACTAAAAATTGGGGTATATGGGTTTTAAAGGGTGCTGAATCCGAATATGTTGTCAGAAATGCTGAATTCTGACCTTTTCAAGAAGCCCATTCTCATAATCGATACCTAGCTACAGTCATTTATTTTGGCTCATTCTTCTTTATGAATCCCTCTCTTCTTCTATGATAAGGCGACCAACCGTCCTGTTTTTGACAGGAGAGTCCCTCTGTTTTTTAGACCTCCGTCCTGCCAAGCGTTATGTCCTGCTTTTTGTGAGAAAGTTCTGTTTTGTCCTGCTTTTTGCCTGTTGGGAGGAAGGTAAGAGGCAAGTTCCTACTTAATTCAAATCTACAAGCTAGGGGGAAATGCAGCTACTGGGGGAAATAGAAACCAATCAATTTTTTGTGTGGAAAGAATAACGTCCAGGTTCGCTATATAGAGTATAGTATTATACCTACAGTATCCTACGGAGCGACATCATCGAGTCTTATCAAGTGTTGGGCCATGTTATCAAATGTTTATCCTAAACACCCCTGTTCCTCTATATCATTAGCGAGTTTCGATGTATTTTCCTAACTTTTTGCAACGGAAATGACCCAGATTGATGTTGGGGGTCGTACCTTTTCCGTCAGTACGATTGGCAGCCAGGAAGGTCGAAACAGAACTGACTCAAATTTTGATCAGGGTCATCAGTTCCACTAGACGTTCTTCCTCGGCTCTCCTGGAAAAAATTTCTTAACTGCTCATTTTTGGTTTATTATTTTTGGAATAATACACCTACGTAATAGCGAAGGAGGTCGAAAATTCTGATCAGCTTCAAAATTTGACATTGTACGTGTTGAGATGTCTAGATTCTAAAAACGAATTGTCCATCCGCCGTACATACACCGTCTGAGCCGTTTTGGGCAGTTGGATTTTTTGTGTAAAATTCTGAAATTTTCACAAAACACGCAGTTCTCGATCTAGTTGTCTCCACGAGGTTTTAAGCTCGATCGCCCAAACCCGTGGTGCGCTATGGGGCTATGGAAGGGGTTTTTGAAGGTTTACGGCTATGGGGTCGAGTTACGTGTCGTTTTCAAGTATTTTTGGTCGTAGAATTCATTTTTAGGGGTCCCAGAACGATCCAAAATTCGTTTTTTCGAGGTCCCACATCCGTTTAAACATTGTACAGAAAAAATAATTAAAAAAAAAAAATCTTTTCAAAAATATTTTTTTAATGACAGAATTAATTTTTGCACAATTAACCTATTATATAATATATATATTATAGATATATTATATCAAAGAATAATAAACCCATGTGAAAAATTTGCAGCGTTTTTAAAGCATTTTTGGGATAGTTGAGGTGCCTCAAAGGTCAGCTGAGAGAGCTTGGCGGCTTTGGTTCATCAATTTTTTGATCAGTTCTTGAATGATTCTGTCGGTCGTAAAAAATAAAAACTACTTAGTACCCGGTCTGTCGCCAGGGAAAATGGCGGATCTGCACCTGCCTCTGGAGTTTGCCCTGCCCTTTTGGCGTCCTCGTGGGCAGCAACGTGGTACCCACCAAGCCAGGGTAAATTTTTCGGAGCCTTCACCAACATGTATACTAAACCAACGGTACACGTGCGCTTTGGGGAGTTAGTGTTCAAGTATCATCAGGCGTTTTGATGCTGGCGGCTTTGCAGTAAGTCTTTTTATATATTTTTTCAACGGAAAAAAATATATAAATAATCAAATCAATCGGCTTAAATTAAATTATTAGAATTTAATGAGGTTTGTATAAAACAAAAAAGAACATTTTCATGTTTGCAAGAGTTGTCGATGCTTTTCGTTGAGGTGATGGCACCAGAAGCGTCCAGCGGTATTTATATGGAATCATCTAATAATGTACAGAGTATAGAGTTTACCGACATGACATCATCTTGGACGTGGAGTACCATTATATTATTTAGATCGAAAGCGTTGACCAGTTTCAAAACAGCCAGTGATTCTATCAACTGGCAAGTAGACCTACTATATCTGTACTACCTACCTTCCTCTCAGGCTGACTTTTAATCTTTTCATAACATTAAATACCTGAGTCAACAGATACTGGAAATGCTCGTGCGGGCATTATTCTTTGATAAATCTTTGTTTAGTACGAGGAAGAGGATAGGTACATGGTTTTTCGATGTTGAAACTTCGATATACTCATCAGGTCGCGCGGCAAGCAATCGGTATCTGTAATACCCAATTCATGAACTAGACGATATCGAAATTATTTCGATATTGTCTAGTTCATGAATTCCACTACCCCCACTAATATCTCCGTACGCTGCAATGAACTGGCTCTCGAACTACTGTTAAGTAGTACATACGCGAGGGAGGATTGAGAATCAACATCATTGATCTTACATTTATCATAATATGGACCATTGAATGGCAAATGATAGGCGAACAGTGCAGTAGGCTCGGCTTTCACCTTGACTCAAGTTTGGAGAACCCGCCGAATGGGAGAGCCAGTTATGAGACACATTTTCAAAAATAGACCCTGCTTGGTTTTTTATTATTCGGGCTCCTCCCACGCCGCGCGCCCACCTGATTTTCACCCGAGTTTTGCGCGCCTTCGTGCGCCATTATCCCCCCGGACGCCTATCGGACACCGGACGCGCATCTGTCAGATCGGACACGCTAGAACGAAAGGTGAGACTCAATCAAGGTTGTCTTTTTAACAGTTCCGTCAAAATACTTCCCTCCTCTTCTATGAATAACACAAGATTTTCTTACGGTCTAATTCGAATTTGCTATTCTCTCGCATGGTTTTTCTTTCGGAAAACGTGAACCCCCAAGTTAATTAATCTGCCTCCATTCTGAATTATTACCTGCGTGGGAGTAACTACCTACACGATCTTTTAGAAAAGTTTTATAAGAACTTATAAAAATATGTTCTAAATTCTCGGGCTGTCCTGCCTTCCAATTTACGAGCACTCAAGATTTTATGATATGCCCCTTATCTGTTCAGTCTTGGCAGCTGCGCAAAGCCCCAATATAACTATTTTCAGGTATTTTCTACATGAGGGCATGCCATTGTGAACCTACACTCTGATATTTTGATTTGTGGGTAGAAAACGTTTAGTATACCTAGTAGATTTGGTGAGGGCTTAAATGGACCCCATTTGCACCAACAACCTGACGTATTTATACGAATATAATGAATAATATAATGAATTATTCTCGAATTAGTTCATCGACGTAGACTAATTATAATTAGTCTACGTCGATGAACTAATTCGAGAATAATTCATTATTGAGGCGCTTTCGCGATGGTATTTGGCTACCTACCTATTATGGCATTTACTGGGAACGTTACCCTTTGACATGATCCTAGGTTCGGGTCTTAGCTTGCGAGAAGTTTGAATCGTGGGCTTTTCGGGGACCTTTAGTGAAAAGAAATTTGTAGGTATGTACCTGGGGAGCGGAAAAAACCCGTTTTCAATTGACAGAAACTTGTTTTAGGATGAAAAACCCGGGTTTCAATCATCACCAACTTAATACTAAGTTGTTGATTGAGACCTAATTATTATCGGGAGCAAGAACCAGGTCAGAATAAACAGAATCCGGGTTTCAATTGGCAGAAACATGTTTCTTGGGAGTAGAAACTGGTTTTTAATCTGCCGAAACTGGTTTTCAATCTGCAGAAGAATCCGGTTAACCCGATTTTGTTTTTGTTGTAAATGGTGCGCTTGAATCATATATACCTTCTTACAATCTCACTCCGAGAAGGTCAGAAGTCGATTCCGGTTTTGGTTTATCATCCTTGGAATAATCGGCCTCAAAATTTGACGTTAAACGTTTCAAGATTGTCTAGATTCCAAAAGCGAAATGTCCGTCCGCCGTCCGAGCCGGTTTGGGCTAGAGGATTTTCTTTTTAAATCTGAAATTTGGACAAACTACTCGATTTACCATTTATGCAGTTGTGCCCGCAAGGTTTTCAGCCCGATCGCCCAAACCCGTGGGGCGTTATGGGGCTAGTATATAATAGCTATGCCATATGGGGCTACGGGAGGGGTTTTCAAAGGGTTTCGGCTATGGGGTCGAGTTAGGTGTCGTTTTCCGAGTGATTTTGGACGCGAAACCCATTTTTGCGAGGTCCCACATCTGTCCAAACATTGTACAGAACAATCTTCTTCTTTTTTAAAATTTTTTCGAAAATATTTTCAGGCAATATATTTGCAAAACTATTCCAAGCATTTTGCTCATCAATTATTGCCACCTGTCCTGCTTTTGCCCATGATGACCACAAGTAGGAAAAAAATTTGCAGTAGACCTTCCTTGACAACTAGACGTTTTGATGCACATATTATGTGTCACGCATTTATTAATTATCTGTTTTGCCCTTAAAGTGGAAGAGCACCCTTATCAACCTGATTCACTTAAAGAATGTTTCGTTTCTAAATCAAGTGTCCTCCGTAGGAATTGTATTTCTGCGCTTCCGGAAGAGTTTGAAGGGAGTAAAATGGGAAAGTACCTCAGCTTACAGGGGAAACAGGAGGGAGGTTTTAATTCCTTTCGGCGCCTCGCAAAACAAGAGGCTCTTCGTCGCGGGTGATGCTGAGTGGAAAGTGGAAGTGTTGCCAGGTTTCTTTGCCTCCTATAAATAAACAAGCCGTTTACAGAGAGAGCTTCTCTTCTAGAATATTCGCGGGTGACTCAGGCTCGTTCGGGATCAAGAGGTGACGTCAAAAGAAGTCGGAAAAAAGGCCAGAGAGGAATGTGGGATTGATTTCAATTCGAATAATGAATCGACGAAACAAACTCAAATTTGATTAAAGCATAAAAAATTAGGTTGCGGGTTCTTGATTTGCAAATACGCCAATGATTAAGTTCAAAGTTTCTTGCTGAGAGAGAGAACCTCCTAGTGAGTCCAAAAGCGTTCAACGAGCAGATGCAGGCCTTTCACCTCTTCCAGCACTCACACAAAGGATTTTCACATAGGTAGTCACAAACTCATACTCATAGGTGCTCATACTCACACGCGCATTGCCTATTCAAATTGAAGCTTCGTCGGGGTAGCTCTGGAAGGGCGGAAGTCAATTCAATAAGCTCAACGAGATTGCATTCGCTTTACACGGTCGACGGAGATTCTCTTCTGTGGGAAGGGAAGTTGGTCCCCGCAGGAAAAAGGCATTAGCATAGTCCGACGGTATTCCGTTCAACATGAAATCACCGAATAAGTAGTTTGCATATCTGATGGAAAAGTCAAACAAAACCAAATAAATAAGGCGGAAAAGAAAACCTAGGAATCGTCAATCGTCTAGCTTCCAACAAGTGGTTTCATCGAGCCATAAAGGGTTATTATTGTCTTGTACAAAATGTGCGTAAATTTGATTGTATCATCAAGTAATAATGAACTATATTTAAAAAAATTATATATTAAAAATGAGTAGAATAATCCATAATTAGGTACTTTTAAAATGGCACCCGCTCGACCTCAAAAACCCCACGTGTTAGCCCTGCAGAGCCCCACGGGTTGTGCCAATCGGTCTGAAACCTTTGCCGACACAACTCAATGTCAAAATTAAACTTAATAAAATTGGAGAGGACCAAATTGACTTGGTTGCTGAGAAACTGCTGGGAACCAGTGAACTGATTGTTGATTCGTTCTGATTTTTTATTACTATGTTTTATTTAAAAACAGTATCGCGGTGAGGAGTGAACACGTAGTAGATATGTAACGTAAGGTGGATGCGGCGAAATAGTGGGAATCCATCCTATAAAAAGACGATTTCAGACGAAGTAGTCTACTTCCACGATAAATAAAATAACAACAGCGCGCGTGTACATATTGTACTGATGATGGTTTAGTAAACCGAAACGCGTCTACAAATTGTTATTTTATTTATCGTGGAAATAGACTACTTCGTCTGAAATCGTCTTTTTTTAGTAGATATGTCCCTTAATTGAACCTGTTGGGCATAGAACCCTGTTTCCGTTAGAGCACTTTGATACCTCCCAACACAGAACACTGTTCCAACAACGATAATAAATTGTTGATAATTTATCGAGCCACCTCGTCAGGTGCAGATTGCAGTCTGGGTTGGGCGTTTTATCCGCCGACTAACTGCTCGCGGTATTTTGCGGGTGAGTCAGAACCTGGCAGGGACTGAGAATTATTCGCAGCTTTGTATAATTGGAATAGCCTCATTTGAAATTCTAGAGCTTCTCCGTTGGAATCAAAATTTAATACTGGGACGAACAAGAGATAGAGGCAGACGGCTTCGACATTGTAACATCAACATTTTGAATCCTCCTCGGGGGCTTGTATTACGCATTTAGTAGCGTTGCTGCCATTATAATTCATTATTCCCACGGTTGACCAACCGCCTGTAGAAAGTGCTTCTAGAGACCATCGCTACGTAATGATCTTCATAACCAATTTCCTAGTTCCTGGAAAGCAGCCTACAATTATTTCCCTAATAAAACAATCATCAATTTCTCTCTGGGTATCTATTTGTGGTAAACTCTCTTAATCAGCGGGTAATATTTCAGAAACGTCCAAAACCTCCAATGCCCCCTATAATTTTTTTCCAGAAGTTCAAATGTTGCTTTGTTATTGCAGAAAGCGGTCCAGCGATGGCGTTCCGAACGGCTCAGCTCGTGAATAAACAATTCAACTCACCGATAAAGTTGTACTCGCCCTACGAGATTGCGGAGGCCATGGACAAACAGAAACAAATTTTGGGCAACGGCGCTGTGGGGTGAGTTTAAACTGGGGTTCAGCCCTTTTTTCTGAATTGTTCTCGTAAGAGCGTTAGGAAGGTCCTGTAAGTGGTGACGTAATTAATTTCAATAATTGAAATTAATTATACTAGACTTTTAGACTCGGTTCAGCCGTTTATCCACAATCGGGCGGCCAAAACGAAGACGACGTAACGACTCTAACGAGGACGACGTAACGACTCTAACGAAGACGACGTAATGACTCTAAGGAGGTTTTTCGACGCAGAATTCCATGCTATTCAACTGTGTACAAGTAGGTAGGTGCTTGTCTGCGATGCTTAGTTTTCGAGTTATAGGCAAAAAACGCTGCAAATATTACACTAGGGTTTATTATTCTTTGATATAGGTTACTTGTGCAGAAATTTAATTCTGTGTCAATGAAAAAAATAATTTTTTAGGATTTTGTTTTTCAAAACTTTTTTGTTTTTACTTGAAAAATATTTGACCTCCTGGGATCCTTCAAAAATCCCATATGTAGCCCCATGAAAGCTCTATAGATCAAAACAGTGAAAGCGGATCGTTCCGGGACCCCAAAATATGGATTCTACGTCCAAAAATACCTAACTTGGTCCCATTGCGAAAAGCCTTAAAAAAAAAACCGCTCGTAGCACCATTTTAGCCCCATAACGCCCCACGGGTTTGGACGATCGGGCTGAAAACCTTGCGGGCACAACTAGATGGTAAACCGAGTATTTTGTCAAAATTTCAGATTTTAGAAAGATTTTAGAAAGATTGACCTATTAAAAAAATTCCTACTGCCCAAAACGGCCCGGACGGCGGGCGGCCATTTCGGTTTTGGAATCTAAACCTCTTGATAAGTACGGATAATGTCAAATGTTGAGGCCAATCGGAGTCGACGACCTCCGTCGCGAAACATAGATGTATTATCCCAAGAATAATTAACCAAAATTAAGGGACTTAAAATAGAGCTACATTGCTGTTGGTTGACTGTGTAATACAGGATGAGAGCTGTAGACTGCTGTTTTGAGGAACCCGCCGGTTTGACTTTTTTTTTTCAAGAATCTTACCAATTGTCATCACTATGGCTCGCAATTTCTGGTTCTTTTCACGTCCACCGACTAAAATGGAGAAAATGAGAAAAAACCCGAAATCCCTCTCTTTCTTAAAGTCTTTGGAAATGATTATACTTTCAGATCGACCATCACGCCTCCCAGTATTGTTGCCAAAAGCTATTCTCTTCCTTTTATTCCTTTTACGGTGGAAAAATTTCACCTTTCGCCAGCTCAATATTGTTCTATCTAAAGCTACGACTTGAAAACTCTTTATTTAATAAAGAGGAGCTGTCCTAAGGGATGAAGGGACGTCGTGACGAGATTATATTATCGCGACAAGGGATTTTCTATTCTACACGGTTTAATAAATGTCTGCGCATTTCACTGTAACTGCTTAGTCGATATTATCTGAAGCGGTTCGTGAAAGTTTACGGAAGGTTTGTGAATTGGAAATTTTTGTAGTGCCATTGATCTTAGAAGCTCAATTCCTGCGCGCCTACTATTTTAGTAGCACATAAATATAAATATGTCCCCCGGTGAATGGACTTTATAAAAAGACGGTTGGGGTCGCGGAAGTTACTTGGAAACACCAGGTCATCCCGAAAGATGTCTCATCGTTAGGCATCAGAAGTGGGATGTTCCCGACCCCTAAACCAAAAATACTCCGCCAAAGGCTGGACCCAAGACGGACCCCACTTACGAACCCGCGTTCCATAAGTTCACACGCCCTCTGCCTACCTTCGCTGTAATTGGTTTTTTAAAACCTTCTCTGGTCATAACAATACAATCGGGATCTTCACACGGGTTCGAACTCCTTGGCGAGGGAGCTTTCATTTCACGTCCGGCTATCATGGAGCTTCAATCGAGGTAGGTCTCTTTAGATTTTTCTTCAGGGCGTTCTATGGAAGACAATTCACTTACTTGAAAAACACTGTGGTCGAGTTGACACCTTCTGAAAATTAAAACGTGGTTACAGTTGTGTCTATGATTGCGTTACATGACAATTTCTGGAAAACTCGGTTCCGTAAATCAATCGTACGAGTTATCGCGATAAGTAAAAAAGTTTCCATGGGCCCTCGTTAGCTTTGATTTCGTTCATCTCTTGCGAATCATATCAGCAGGCCGGAAGATGAAAAGACCGAAGTTGGACTGCTACGAGTAAAGTTGTGGATTATTCGGCAAAAAAAGTCACCGGGACGGGGACAGGCGGAGACAGAGGTCGCCTCAATGAAATTATTTCTTGTTCCCCAATAAAACTCCGAAGTGTCGACGCGAGCATCACAAACTTGTGTAACAAGAATCACCAGAGGCCTAGCGTTTCCTCGGGTCTTTTCACGGGGAAATATATTTAAAAGCAAAAAACCCAGATTCAGTCTTTAAATTAATTTCAACTTCTACCCTTCACGCTTTAACCTCTTCCGTTTCAGGCTGTTCACTTTTATTTTTCGCCTTTCTAGCGCAATTTTTTCCCTGCTCTCTGTTCTTTTAACCCTCTGCTCGTAAATTTCATTTCCGCAACGAATCGTTGTTTTGCTGTACAGAACGATTTAAGCATTCTTTTAAAGATAATTTCTATAAGATAAACGCCAGTAAAAAGGTTAACTGTTATACAAGGGGGGAAAAGGGCAAATAAAGACAGTGTTTTCATTTGCTGCTACTTTTTCTATTATGAAAATATATCGCTTCGCTCTGATTAAACTACATAACTTCTTATTTTTGGGCTCGGCGTGATAGAAATATTCTCGAGAGAAGAAAATTATCTCTTGAATTGGGTGCCCGGAATTTTTTAGAACGGAGTTCATCTGACATGGTGATAAATCTTGAGAGAATACTTCCGTTTGATGATATTAAAGTTTCATGGATTATGTTTCAGAGTTGACTTTCATCAGTTGGCGAAACCGGGCAATTTGGCTAATTCGGCGGTACTGAGGATGCTTGAAGAGGAAGAGAAAAACAACAGGCCAGGTGGGTAAAAAGCGTAAAAGCGTGGCTGCTCATCGAATTTCTCATACTCATTACAATTCGTATGCGTGATTGTGAGAACAATGTGGTTGGTTAAACATCGCGAAATACTCGACTGAAGAAAACAACTCTGATGAGTACTAAATTGGCCCTTGAGTAAGACCCCAAGTGTTGATGCAAAGTGGTCGCTTAGAACAAAAACTAAGCTGCCAAGTTAGATATTATTTCAGTTGCTGAGGTGAATCATTTGTGTACTTCTTGAACTCTTGGCAACTATTTTAGGCAACCTTCAAGTTTAGTTTTGGTGACGTTTCAAAAACACAATGTCATTTCATAATATCTATGCAATTATGTTTTTGAAAAGGGATGGAAACATTAACATTCTTAGACCGCGTTAACAAGACATTCGATTTTTATGTTACACCCGAATCTCAATGAAAACCCCCTTGGAATCGCTCAAAACGATCGATATTTTAATATTCACTACAAAGTGCCAAATGAATGTGGCTTTGTTTCCCCCAAAATTCAGTTGGTAAAACTAACCCCCTCCTAACCTAACCCTCTCCTTCTCGGAACTTACTATTCAGAGGCTCATCATCTGGTATCGTATCAGATACGAGCAGATTCTGCTGGTCTGTTCAACAGACTCTGTTGATTCAATTAAAATACGTAGAACTGTCTGATCAGAAAAAAAAAGTCTCCAGCAGTGAGGGAACTAAATAGGTGGAAGAACCGAGTAAAAAACGCAGAAAATTTTACACAAGGGTTTATTATTCTTTGATATAGGTTAATTGTGAAAAAAATTAATTCTGTCATTACGAAAATATTTTTGGAAAAAATAAGTTAAAAAAAACAACAAAAACACACATTATGTGGGATCTCGAAAATAACGGATTTTACGTCCCAAATTAGGAAAACGACACCTTGTTTGACATCCTGGGATCCTTCAAATATCCCATTTGTAGCTCCATGAAAGCCCCATAGATCCCCACGGTAAAATCGGATCGTTCTGAGAACCCCGGAAACGGATTTTACGTCCACAAATACTTCGAAAACGTCACCTAACCGACCCCATGGGCGAAACCCTTCAAAGACCTCTCCCTTAGCCCCCATAGTGCCCCACAGGTTAGGGCGATCGGACTGAAAACCTTGCCGGCACAACAGATGATAAACCGAGTATTTTGTCAAAATGTCAGATTTAAAAAAAAAAATCCTACTGCCCTAAACGGCTCGGATGGCGGACGGACATTTCTTTTTTGGAATCTAAACATATTGAAACGTATAATGTCAAATTTTGAGGCCGATCAGAAAATTTTCGACCTCCGTCGCGATTACATTGGTGTATTATTCCATAAATAATAAACCATAAGACTTAGGTATTCCATAAATAATAAACCATAAGACTATGGTTTATTATTTCGTTACTTAGTAACATTTTTTTTTTTTTTTAACATTTTTTAAACTCAAAAGTATCGATCCTTTTCGTGCTATCGTTCCCCTACTTTATGCTTGAAATCAATAATAATTATTAAATTAAAAAGAAGATTTAAAGAAATCTATACTTTCAAATAGTATACTATTATAATAAATAGAAAATTATAAATGTTATAATTTACAATTTAATTTATTATTGATTAGTATAATTAGATAAGCATCTACCTTCAGATTAGATCAGCTTCATACCTTCCGTATGACTGAAATTAATCTCTTCCTAAGCAGTAGTGTTCTTCAAGAAGTTATAGAAACGATGTTAGCTACATCTCTTCGTCATGGCTGAAATCAATGTCTTCTCCTTCACCATCATGATACTGTAATAACATTATCAGCTTCAAAAGTTAGTAGTTTTACTGGGTTTAAGGCCAAGTTTGGCCTTATTGAACTCAACCCAGTAAAAACTATTAACTTTTGAATAATGACGGAGGCCACCGAAAACCAACGTAATTATCAGCTTCATCTCTGTATGGTTGAAATTGATCTCTTTCTTGTGAAAGTTTGCACATTCATGAAGCTTTTACGTGTTGTTGGTATGACAAGTGGACTCTAGTGAGCAATAAGGAGAAGTGAAGATATCCGTTCACGTCTTGCAGGGCAAGGTCAGTTCTATTATTGGACGATGCGTCTTCGTTATCAATGCGGCCGTGATTCACTCGCTTTGTGAGGGTCAAAAGTTTATTAGCGCGTTCTAACGGGTTGGTGGCCAAACAGTAGCGGTGATTCACGTACTATTAGTGGTCTGCCAAAGGATTGTTTATTAGTCGGATCAAGAGCAGGGAGGGTAGGGATTTGGAACACTGACCTGATCTTAGAGTGTGATACACCTTCGCCCTAATGACCCCCATTTTGAAGTGGTCAAGTTACCTAGTTCTTTTATTTACTGGGTGAAGTAACAACACAACTGGCATTCCAACTTGACCAGTGAAGTCGCCTCAAACCTTGGATCAACCGAATAGAAATTGTTATTTAATTAAATAGAAATTATTATTGCGATTAAATTATTCCTACATTTTCACCAATAATTATAATAAGAAGAGTGGAAGGTGAAAGAGAGAATGTTACCTATTAAAAACTTATTCACACTCCAAAGAAATTCAAGATGCCTGGCTACAGATTAATAATTATGATTAATCTGTAGCCATTTACCAGGCATCTTGAATTTCTTTGGAGTTTGAATAAGTTTTTAATAACATTCTCTCTTTCACCTTCCACTCTTCTCCGTCTGCTAACATGGATTTGTTAAGAATAACAGTTTTGCTCAAGTTGGATAGCCCCTTGATGAAAGTTTCATTGGCGTTAGGAGGAAGAAATGCGTTTGACGGGGAGTTGGGCGGAGTAAGGGGCGAAAAAAGTTGTCTGCGTTTATTAATATTGTCTTTCAACTTGCTTTGTTCGTCGAGAAAGTTAAATGAGCCCCAGAGTTTCCAGCGGTTCCCGTTTTTCGTCTCATAATTTAACATCGGCTTGTGCTCCCCTGCCCTTGTTCCTCTGGGAAAACACGTGCCGGTGAAGTGCCGACTTGGAAGAACCAGTCGTGTGAAATTTCACGTGGTCTGTTGGAAGTGGGGAGCAAAGCTTCTCAGTAATTAAGTGGTTGATTGCCGACGGAGCAGAGGTCAATGAGGTGGTTAGGGAGAACAAGCGACTCCTCTGCTGATGTACTAAATTGTTTATTCGAATAAACAATTTAGTCGGTAGATACATCAGCAGATGAGTCGTTTCTCAGTAATTTTTGTTTTTTAAACATTTTATTGCTCCAAATATTAACATAGGTAGGTACTTATTAACAATATTTAAATTTAATTGATACATAATCAAAACTTGGATTCTTCACTTAGTTTTGATCGTTCTGGTCACACTAGTGTCCCCTACCTACACTGTTTCACAAGCAAATTGTAGTGATTCGAAACTGAACGCCTTAGTTTGTGTCGAGGAGCCGAACAGCATCCCCATTTACAGTACATAAGAGCCGATTATGGTGCAAGGCTTGCCGTTTGATAACCCCGCTCACAATCGAAGAGCAGGGGATAAGGGGATAACTCACATTTTTTCGAAATATAGGTAAAGACGATTTCTTATAGGGCTGGCCGACAAGATGGAAGCCTTAATCAGGGGAAAAAGGAGTCTTACCGGCCGAAAATCGCAGCTGAAAAAAGGCTTGCAGGGGGAAAAGGGGACTTCAGGAGCGCTGCAGAGGAAGAAAGAGATAACGTGAACTCCACGCGTCTCGGGTTCCCCTCCGGGTAGGCGTCTTCCGCCTTCTTTTGGGCTTGTTTTCCTGTGATCCACAAGGTGAATAATCCCCGTTGTTTTCCTGCTGCTATTGCGCTTGTAAGCACAAGTAAACACAAGTAAACTTGTGTCTTTGTGTTTTGCGATTGAAATATCGCATTAGCTATTTTATTGGCCGAAATGGAAGGTGATTCGTTCATCCCAGGTTCGGTCATCACTGTGACAGCTACAAAGTTGTTGATGCAGTTGTAGATGCAGTTCTGCATCTTCATCAGTTCGATCGTCATCCCCAACCCAGGAAAACTTCCATTCTTTACTGATGGGTTGGGAATGACGAATTGCTCAATCAAATTGGTTTAATCGAAAAAACCCGAAAGAGAAAATTCCGTCGGGAGCTCAGCAGCATCGGGAGAACGAATTCCTTTTTCCAAACAGGGCCTACAAGAAGGTCATTTAAAAAAAGACAAAGTCACGTTAGTAGGTAACTATGAATTATTTGAATTGCATCCTCCTATATGAGGCGTTTTTTGGAAATCTTCCAACGGAAAAATAAAGTGTTTTAGATAAGGTTGTACATAAAAATAACGAGTAGGTATTAAGAAAACTCTTTTTAATGTGAAACTTTTATTACATCGTCCCAAATTTGTTGGTCTGTGTGTCGTTTCTTGTCGCGTCACGCTACCGTTGATTTTCGCTTACAACCGATTCGTTGCTACGGAACTTCATCTTCGCCAGTTATAATCGTACAAAAATCGTTCACCATTCGTTGGAAAGCTCTCGATTTATCACACATTTCTTTCGTACTTGTTCTTTGTCATTATGTCCCCATTTTATATTTATTGATGTTATTAATGGATGCAGTAAACAATGCCGCTTGTTTTGTTGTTATCAGGTGCCACGTTAGAAATCAATTTGAGAAAACGCCAAAAAAATCGACATTGATTAAATTCATTTTGATTTGCCACTTTGTCGCCCATCGCTATATGCTGGAAATGATCGATGTAACTTGCCTGTGTACTCATTAGTTTTCGCTTATGGTCTAGACAGTCCCGCAATCAGCCTTTGTTCTTCAACAATGGTATCACTCATCTGTGTATCAGCTTTTCGAACAATTTGGATGATAAAAAAAGAATGAGTGAAATACGTTTTCCTCAGTAAAATGTTGTGTTATAAATAACGCTCACTTCAATCAATAAAAAACAATACATTATAAGAAAAAGTTTTCTTGGAACATTGAAATCGGGTTCGCCTCATCGCTGACGCAGAGATCGTAGGCTGTACGATTTACGATATATCCGGGAAACCGAACGTGAAAAATGGTGGGCCGTGATAGTATCGGCCTCGCAAACAGAAATAAATTCGGGTAGCGGTTAGGGTTGCTAAATGTGTGACCCGACCTTAACATCTCCCCCGCGGTCTAACCTCCTATGAAACAGGAGGTTTTATATTCAATAACGTCACGAGAATAGACATTTGGACAGATTTCAGGATTTGTTTAGCAGAAGGTCAAACGATTTAGGGAAAACGGCAAAAAGGCTTTGGAAAGTATAAAGTCGAAGGTAAAATTGAAATTGCAATTTATATTCCTTAGATGATTTTCGAGTTGTCTCTCTGTCTCTTTTGGCCTAAAATGAATTTTCGTTGTAACTAATTTGCTGGGACGTTATGAATGAATAATTACTGCAGTATGCAATTATTGCTTTTGTTTATAAACATATTGCATATTGATAAATCAGTATCTCTGATGAACCACGCGCTAAAAAGTTTCCTACCGATCTAAAATTGGATTAAAAAAATTTCTTGGAAAGTAAAAATTCATTAATTTTCCCTTTTCCGTTTTTCCCACGTCTATCGCAACTGCCATAATTGAATACGCAGCTTTTGAAGATTAATCTAATAAAAGGTTTGGACAGTTTCTTGATTTATCTCTCAGCCTACTTTTTGGGAGAGAACTCTACTCCTATTCTTCCCGCCCCTCTGGCGTCTGTACAATTATTCGCGACCTCCTGGCGTTAAAGGCGGTCGGGATGGGGGGTGGTTAGGTATAATTAATGGGGCGGTGCCAAGACGAGGGGGTCGGGAAAAGGAGTTTCCTTTCCAAGCGAACTGGATATAATAACCCACAGGGAGTTCCCGGATAAGATCTTTTAACTTCCAAATTAATTATTGTCTTCCTTTAAATTGAGTGCCGTATGCTGAATTGTTTGGTGCTGCTTGTTGACAACTTCACTAATGAAGTGGTTATTTATCGTTAACGTGGTTACCTCATTTGGTGTGATTTATTTCTGGATGTGGTTAAGTGAGACGGGAGCTGGAGATTGCGAAATTCTGTATTGCTTCTTTGGAATAATATTCCATAATATTATTATGGAATGGTTTTTCTCGTTTGACCCATTTAAAGAGATTATTATTTCAAACGTGCACCTAGCAATGCATGCTACAATGAAATTTGCTCCTTTTGGCAAATGTGCCATTCTCACAAAAACGTCGGATTTTAAGTTGATATTTCCAGATCCCAAAATGTTCACCGAGAAAAATTTACACACCTCCCTGATAGTATATACTGTGATGTGAGATTGACAGCCAAGCTTAAACTCACTTTATAATTATATAATAAATAAAAATATCTACCGCCAATGGCAGGGACTGACTTTATTGTACTCGGGGGCTAACGCTTTTCGAATATTAATGTTACATAGGTATTATTTCACAGACCCAATTAATATAACTGCCAATGTTATTAATTAACTATTAATTCATTATTGTCATAATATTATTACTGAATTTAATTATACATTGCTCATTTACATTAATTTTTTTCCCTTCTATGGTGATTCTGAGGAGAAAAATTAAAAATATTAGAATTGTGCTACATCAAACATTTTAATAATTCAACAGTCGCAGGGGAAACTCTTACAAAATTACTTCATTAAATCAGGAAAAATTATACAATTATACAAAAATTATAGCATCGAGTTCCTAGCCTCAGTCCTTCAGTCTCAGTTGAAACACTTAGAACCTAGCATTTCAATCCTTTTGGTTTATTATTCTTGGAATAATACACCAATGTAATCGCGACGGAGGTGGACGACTCGGATTAGCCTCAAAATTTGACATTATCCGTTTCAAGAGGTCTATAAAAATACTTGGTTTGCCATCTAGTTGTGCCCGCAAGGTTTCAGCCCGATCGCCCAAACACGTGGGGGGTTATGGGGCTAAAATGGGGCTATGGGAGGGTTTTTTTGAAGGCTTTTAGCTATGGTATCGAGTTAGGTGTCGTTTTCGAAGTCTTTTTGGTCGTATAATCCATTTTTGGGGGTCCCGGAACGATCCGATTTCACTGTGGGGCTTTCATGGGGTTAAAAATGGGATTTTTGAAGGATCCCAGGAGGTTAAATGTTTTCGAGTACAAAATAAAAAACAATTTTCAAAAAAAATCCATTGACACAGAATTAAATTTTTGCACAAGTAACCTAAATCAAATAACAATTAACCCTTGTGTAAAATTTGCAGCGTTTTTTGGTTTATTATTCTTGGAATAATCGTCTATGTTTTACCGTTGGAATTAAGCCTCCACAGTGGAAACATAATCCCGAGTGGACAGACAGGGACTCTGGTGGAAGAGGATTCGGGTTGCTAGTTTCAACTATTCTAAGGGAGTCTTGATAAAAGAAAGAAGAAAAAATTTATTCGCCGAAATTTATTAGGTACCCGAAGTCGGTTCTTTTATCGTGAGAATGGCCCAAATTCCTGAAAATGAATAAAATCGTGCGTCAAGTATCAACTGTTTTTGACGGACTCAACTTCCACATTCTTATATGACGCTTTCCATTACACATCACGTTTTGAGGGTTCGCTCGAGGGGATGAATTATTTAGGCACCCGTCACCCACCGCATGTACGCTTCAGCCCTCCCATTATGGAACCCATCCCTCCATTCATGAAGTTAATGGAATATTAAATTGTGGCCATCGCAGTTACCCCAGAGAGAGATTTCGTCGAGCTCTCTTCCTTCTATTGTTTTGAAATTTGCTGTAAATAAAGTTGGGATGGCTGAAGTTGATAGACCCGCCGTTGGGGGAATAAAAGCATCATTCGTGGGTTTATTATTGTTTTAGAGTAGAACGTTGCTGTAGGATGGTCGGAAAGGTCTGGAACTCCCATAAAGCGATTTACGTTCAAAAATACTTCGAAAATGTCACCTCACTTGGCTCCCTGGTCGAAAACCTCTCCTTCTTTTTAACTGTCTCGTCCTTTGGGTCGAGGCGGTAAGAAGCGACGCTTACCCCTGCAGCAGTAAGCAGAAAGCAAGCTTAATTGATTGCCTTTCTGTCTTTGCAGAAGCCAGCAGGAGGTATTTACCATGCTAGTGGAAGATAGGTACCATCCTTGCATAATAGCCGCAATCAATTGGACACACGCCCATCCCACCAGAGGTACTCCAGATTGGACAGTCGTCCTTTCCAGAGACGTGGGTGTCTGATTTGAATTGCGATCCGCTACAGATAGTAGAATGTGAGGACTGGCGTCTGACCATCATAGAGGCGTAGCAAGTAATTTGTCCTACATACTTTTGGTTCAATCAACCATCACTGGCTGTTCTGTTGCTGGTGGCAGGTGCTTTCAATGTGAAGATCAACCTACTTCTGAGAGAGAATTTCTTGAACCTACTTGAACCTACTTTCTTCAACCTACTTCTAAGATGTCTTCACATTGAAAGCGCGCGCCACCAGCACAAAAACAGCCTGTGATGCCGGACACACCCAACATATACAAAGTTACTGGCGGACAAACCCCTTTTATCTATTACCAAATATTATGTCACTTGAAAAAAATCCTACGGCCAAAAAATCTGCTCATTATGAAACAATCGGGGAAAGAGGGCCGCTATCAATGAAAGGCTACACCGGAACTCGAATTTCCGATTAATCAACCCATTGTTGCTTCGAAACTTGGATCATAGTCAAGGTGGATGCACCAAATATTCCGAACCTTTCAACACCAAGAATAAACCTGCCACCCACATAATGATTAATTATTCTTACCAAAATACGCCAGACAAAGACTCTATTCTCAGATGTTGGCCTATTTAGACTCGAACGGGGTCGCAAGAGAGTAATTTTAGTTCCCTTTCTCTTCACTGTTTCACCAGCCGACGAACGATTTTTTTTTTTTTTTTTTTTTTTTTTACTGAACAGTATGGTGTACAAATTTATCATTCATTCGACAAATGCGATGTGGTTGTTTGTTGTGAGTAGATGACCCCTACAAAGACTGGATCGAAAGGTTCTTGGATCACTCGCTTTTCCATCCGACGAAGGAGATAACCCGGGAAAAAGTGACCAAATGGTCAGTTCGGCCCCCAAAACGACTCCACTGGGAGCCGAGAGCGTCCCCCACGACTGTGCAAGTGGTTTTGAAAAAACCCGCAGGTACGAGCAATGTTCGTTTTCCCCGTCTGGAGAGCCCCTCCAAGTCTCGTCTGGTGATTGACGTCCGTTGAGTCTGAAATCCTCCCGTTGGAAGTCACCCAAGGAATGTGGAATGCATGTAGAATGTTTTGTGCAGACCGTGACGTAGATGGTTAGTCTATCTAGTCGTTCTGTCTACCGAAAATTGACCCCACTGATTACCACATCGTACGGCGCGAACCCCCCTCCACGAATCATGAGGCTTATTCGAGCTTGATAAATCTCATGCTTGCTGTTTTGAACGTGCGCTTGAGAACTGCAGAAAATAACATAAACACGAAAAATGAAGAATTATTCATAGCCTGAACTTGGCATATTCTCAAGTGGCAGTGAAACGGAATCAACACACAAAAAACGGCCAGAGAATTTGCATCTGGTGTGCCATATAACAAATTCGTTCCCTCTTTCGAAGAACCTTTGCGAATTACTGATGGTGATAGGGGGTAGTAAAACTGAACTTGCAGACTCCATAAATTTAGGTATTTCTGTGCATGAGGTGCCTGTAAGTAGGTGCTGTTGACGTCCTCGCCAAAGAAGTCTCAGCTTATTCCTAGTACCTAGGTCCTGAACCCAATTTGACGGGTGACGACTTCAAGCTAAATGAAAGTTTCTTCAATACCACACAACTAAACTGGATCCCATAGCCAAAAGCCTTCAAAAGACCCCTCCCCGCCACAGCGCCCCACGGGTTTGGGCGATCGGGCTGAAAACCTTGCGGGCACAATTAGATGGTAAACCAAGTATTTTGTCAAAATTTCAGATTTAAATTCCTACTGCCCAAAACGGCCCGGACGGCCGACGGACATTTCGGTTTTGGAATCTAGACCTGTTGAAACGGATAATGTCAAAATTTTGAGGCCGATCGGAGACGTCGACCTCCGTCGCGAAAACATAATATATTATACTATACTTATTAGGTGTATTATTCCAAGAATAATAAACCAAAACGAAACTAATGTGGGAGTGAATGTAAAAACAATTAATTAATGAATATGAACTAAATGGGTGAATAATGAATAAAAGAATAAATAGGAACAATTGATGACAATTTTGTTTGATTTAAAAACGTAAGTATGGTTAACAATAATAATTATTGTTAACCAATAATAATTATTATTATGGATGAATTACCATAAAAAAGACTAATAAATATTAATTAAAATTAAAGACTAATAATTATTAATCGCTTATTCTAGTGAAAGTGAAAACACTCAGAAACAAGCCATCAATTGAATTGAATAGATGAGCGCAACCTTTTCGTTATTACGATATATTTAATGAGCGAGAGAAACTAAGAAACAGTAGGTATCTAGCGACCAAACTATGCCACACAACACATCATCCACGTGATGCTCATTACGTAAACAACTGCACCCTAACGACCGATGCGTAATAAAACCTTATGCCGATCAGAGGTAACGAACGGCTCAGGCTGCAAAAATCGTTTTGGAGTCGTTGGAATCAGCCTGAAAAGCTCATTCCATAGACCCTTGTACCAACGAAATCGGACAAAAACTTCCGTCCCCCTTTTGAGGCCTCCTTAGTTACACATCCGAGATAAACAACTTTCGTCGTGAAGGACCTCCCGAAAACCGATGAAGGGGATGAGGGAGGGAAAATCAAGGTAGCCTATAACCACCCCCGGAACTCGCTGATGACAATGAGACCACCCTCATGAAAATCTGTTGAGCCGCTCGGGCGTGATGCTCTGTACACAAAAAAAAAAAAAAAAAAAAAAACATACATGTCGAAGAGGTGGGCGCACCTTTCCATTTTTTGGAAAAAGGTTGCGCTAAAAAGGTGGGTACTTTTTTCCTACGTTTAGAAGGAATTTAAAGTTGCGATCGATTGGTTGGTCAACCTTAGTGTGGGGGATTTGACACCTACGCCCCCACGGTATTTCCTTAAGACCGGCCGGCAACGCCGCCCACACTTCTCACTGGGCCCACGGGGGGGCAGCAGCTCCTGGACGACGCCGGGTCCACACACGTGGGGGGCCCGCGAGGTCAAGTTCCCGATACCGCGGGCCTCCCAGCATTAACCCGGGCGTCCAGTAAATTCACCTATTAATTATCCTTATTTGTGATCACCATTTTACATTTATAGTACTATGGAACGCCAACACACTTTTTTGAATGGGACCGCTAGCCTGGACTCTCCCGCCGACAGTAGTTATTCGGACGGATTGGCCGGCTCAGCGGACCCCACTATTATTTCGCGCAGGGAACTAGCCCAGGCGGATATTGACGACAATTCGTTCGTATCAGCCGGGAGTGGTTCCCTCCGTAAGGGCCTCGGGTCTGAATCTGATGTCATAGCTGCTGACAATTCAGTCGTTATAGCTCAGAATCCCCGAGTGTCAAGTGTGGATCTGGGACGCTCTTCTCTTGAAGTTGACCATTCAATGTCTTTGGAAGATGCGACCAGACTCCCTTCCGAAATCCTACGCATCCCTGCAGGCCCACACCATTGTGGTACTGTAGGGACAAGCGGGATTTCCAAACATGCTCCGACATTATTTACTGGGACAGCAGACCACAACAAATTGTGCAGTGCCCCAGCCAAATATGTTTGTGCACTCCCTTCATCTTCCTCCAAAACAAGCGGGAGCGAAATCCTGGTCACGCCCGAGGCTTTCTCCCAAACACACAAAACACTTGTTAAGGACAATTTAAATATTGTAGGAACACCAATCGAACATGTAGGTACACTAATTACATCCGATCAAGCGGTGTTCACTACAACTGGTGACCCCAACTTGGAGATGCAACCTTCATCTCCCTCGCGACAACAAGGTGGTGTAAGATTCAATTTGCCCACCGAAATTCAGACAAATTCGCAAGTTAATTTTCCGTCATTTGGAACTTCGGTTCCCACGGTTCTTAACACAACTACAAATTCTTTAAATCCTGGGATGTACCCCCAGGTAACCACAAGCCAGAACGGAGTTTCTGCACCTCGGCCACTGGGCTTTGGCAATCAATTTCAACAACGTCCAAACAACGCGTTTGCGACGTCAACTTTCGGGACTCAACCGAATTTCCCCATGCTGTTCAACAATAACTACATGGTGGAACAACCACGTGCACCCTTGATGTTTACATCATCTGATGGAAATCAGGGTCACACACCAACCTTAGGTCAGGCTTCTTCAAGCCAAACAGTTGTACCCAACACACAGTCGGTTTTCGAGCTCATTTTGTCGCAAGTCCCGAAAACTAACAAAACCCCCAGGAGAAGAACAGTTCTACCTGCATTTACGCCCGAAAATTTCGACGGGTGGTTTCTGCAAGTTCTGGCGGCATTTGACACCGAGAAGGTCACATACCAAAAATGGATGTTTCAGGACATTAAGTCCATTCTCCCTGCTGCTGCCCTGGATCTTGTAACCCACATAGATGCAGACGACCACAACCCACTGGAGCAATTATGCACTGTCATGTACCACGCCTATGGCCTAACCAGTGAGAAAATCAGGACCGAACTTATGCAAGGTTACCCATGCGACGCCACGACTTTACCATCCACTCTGTACCGGCGTCTGCAAATTCAAGCAGGTCCGTTCATCAGCCCAATCACGATAAAACACGCTTGGCTGTCACGCCTGCCAGAACATCTCAGAACAATTGCTAGCACAGCACCTGACTTTGAGTCAATGCTAACAATAGCTGATAGGGCATTCACTTCATTTTACCTCTCTCCCACATCTTCTCCTACCTCCAGCGGTTGCCCACAATATGTGTCAAACATCATGGGCACCCTGGATCAACCATCCTCCCTACGGGATGTGGAGTCTGCGCAGGGACTCACACACATCCCTAGGGATCAAACCCCCTCCTTGCGGGTCGCGGAGTCTGCGAAAAGACTCCCAAGCACCCCTACGGAGCAACTCTCCCCTTCACGGGTCGCGAAGACTACACACAGACTTCCAAGCACCCTCAGGGACCATCTTCTCCCCTCTACGGGCTCATCTCTCTCACAACCCATTTCTCTAGGGGATTCGGAATCTGCAACGGGACTCCCGAACACCCCTAAGATTCAACCATCCCCTTCTACTCTCCCTCAAACTTTTATTCCAGGGAATTCAGCGTCTGCAAAGGGACGCACGAACACCCTAACATTTCACCCTTCCTCTTCAGGCATGCAACCTACCGAAAAATACCCTGATGATGTGAAATACAGCACGGGTACTTCGAACACAGGTTCACTGCATACGCCTCACGTTCCTACGGAAATACTGCAAAGCGAAGACAGCTTCTCACTCACGGGAAAAATTCGCCGCAATTTCATGGAACTCACGGGAAACGCTCCCACCTCTTATCCTACTGAAACCGTAGGTTTCAAGGAAATCACGGGAAACGCTCCCAACACTCATCCTACTGAAACCATCGGTTTCAAGGATTTCGCGGAAAATATCAAACCCCCCTCTCTACACACGACAATCGTCGCCTCGGGAGAATTTGGGGAAAATATTATCCCACCAACTCACTTCACTCATCCCACTGGGGTAACGTTCCCCAGGGATTCCACGAGAAACATTACTTCCCCCACTCCACACATGGCACTCATCGCCTCCGGAGAACTAGGGGAAAATGTTATCTCCGCCACTCATCCCACTGAGGAACATATCCTCAGGGATTACATAGGAAATATTACTTCCCCCACTCTCCCTACAGGAATCGTTAATTCCAGGGAACGCGGGGAAAATATTACTCCCAACACCTATCCCACTGAGGTACCTACCCCCAGGGAACTCAAGGGAAATATTTCTACCCCCACTCTCCCTACGGGAATCACTAGATCCAGGGAACTCGGGGTAAATATTACTCCCTCCACTCACTTCACTAGGGTAACTCTCCCTAGGAGATCCACGGGGAACTTAAACCCCTCAACCTCATCCAAGTTCTCACCGCAAGGGTCTTCTAGTTTACATGCACAGAAACCCCCAACGGGAGACAACAACGTTATTGATGGAAATCATATCATACGATGGAAAAACACACAGAGGGACGCTTCTTTTTTTGTCAAGAAATCCTCCTGGTGGATTAACCTCGTTCAACATTTCTCACGTTTCCGTGCCCTCATGCAGAGCTCTTCGGAAAACCACACCCAAGCCCAACGCTATTGTGCCTACAAGGGCTCAGTCTCAACCAGAGACAAACGTACACGTCCCTGGAACAGCTACTCCTCATGGAGAAAATCCACTCCGGCGTTCTCGCCACCCCCACCAATTCCGCCACTTCCACCGCCTCCACCGCGTCCGCCGCCGCGCCCACACGGTCCCAGACGACCCCCTAACGTCCACAGGGGTCCTCGGAAGTCATACGGGTCCCGCCAGCGGCAAGCCCCCAAGCGGCAACGCAGGCAATAAATTTTACATTTCTTTTCGCTCGCCCCTAATCCACATGGGGCTGGCTTTCATGCCTTCAGCATGTTTATTTTTTTTATAATTCTCATAAGCGGAAGCAACGGCGTGAACGGTAAACATCTTTCGTTTCCTCTTTCCCTCGTATAATGCCAGCACCTAGTCCATACCGTGTTAATAACGGCCACTTTGCAGCATTATCACGATACTACATGGAATCCTTTTGGATTTTTTTTTTTTTTTTTATGCTCTTTTATCGGAATTTTTTTCTTCCAATTTTCTTCCCATTCCCTTCTCCGGGGAAAAATTAGTACCCGGGCTACGACTTTTTTATCTGGAACATGCACGTTCTCACGACGCATTCACCGCCAGCAGCACTTCACTTAATTTTTTTTTTCTCTCTACCGGGACTGCTGTCCGCCGCCCCCGGCCGGTCTTGGGGGGAGCCTTGTGGGGGATTTGACACCTACGCCCCCACGGTATTTCCTTAAGACCGGCCGGCAACGCCGCCCACACTTCTCACTGGGCCCACGGGGGGGCAGCAGCTCCTGGACGACGCCGGGTCCACACACGTGGGGGGCCCGCGAGGTCAAGTTCCCGATACCGCGGGCCTCCCAGCATTAACCCGGGCGTCCAGTAAATTCACCTATTAATTATCCTTATTTGTGATCACCATTTTACATTTATAGTACTATGGAACGCCAACACACTTTTTTGAATGGGACCGCTAGCCTGGACTCTCCCGCCGACAGTAGTTATTCGGACGGATTGGCCGGCTCAGCGGACCCCACTATTATTTCGCGCAGGGAACTAGCCCAGGCGGATATTGACGACAATTCGTTCGTATCAGCCGGGAGTGGTTCCCTCCGTAAGGGCCTCGGGTCTGAATCTGATGTCATAGCTGCTGACAATTCAGTCGTTATAGCTCAGAATCCCCGAGTGTCAAGTGTGGATCTGGGACGCTCTTCTCTTGAAGTTGACCATTCAATGTCTTTGGAAGATGCGACCAGACTCCCTTCCGAAATCCTACGCATCCCTGCAGGCCCACACCATTGTGGTACTGTAGGGACAAGCGGGATTTCCAAACATGCTCCGACATTATTTACTGGGACAGCAGACCACAACAAATTGTGCAGTGCCCCAGCCAAATATGTTTGTGCACTCCCTTCATCTTCCTCCAAAACAAGCGGGAGCGAAATCCTGGTCACGCCCGAGGCTTTCTCCCAAACACACAAAACACTTGTTAAGGACAATTTAAATATTGTAGGAACACCAATCGAACATGTAGGTACACTAATTACATCCGATCAAGCGGTGTTCACTACACTTAGTATCAAGGCTTTTGATGCTTGGCATATTTTTAACACCTCGTTTTGGGGGGTCTCATGTACGATCACGATGTACGATCATTCATGTAAGAACTAGTCCAGTTCTTGCCTGTCTGATTGCCAAGTTTACTCACTTCAGGTTGTCGCCGAAAAAAATTTTTCCCCCTCCCTTTTTACTTAGATCTTCTCCCTACTACATAAATTACGAAATCATGTTGACTCCCAGCCAAAGGTCCCCGGCTCCTCCGAAATCCCAATAAATTGCGGCCCCAACGACAGGCCCATCCCCCGGTCATTAGAGTCGGGATATATCGTACGTAATTTGTGAAACGTGCTTTTTTCGTCGTTCAGCCCTCTCGGGGGCTTTTCCATCCCTTGAACTCGTTACTTAGCAATGAATATTGTCCCAAATAAAAAGAGGCGTGAACCACCCCTTCCCCTTATTTTCGACACACTATAGTCGTGAAACATTGGGGAATAGTCGTAGTACGCAGATTTTATGGAGTTTATATTTAAATTAAAGGGGTTAAATGTCAGTTTGTCATAGAACTAACCACTACTGCCGGTGGAATTGTTTGGTATCAGCAATTTCCCCGTGTTGGGCAGGGCAGTTTATCAAGATCAGATTTCTTGTCGTATACACGGAATGTTGGCTCCTTTCCTTGGTTTTTCGGTTCCTTCTTTCAAATTTAGAACTCATCTTCTAGTCCGATCGGCAGAACCCGAGGTCGTCAGCATCTTCACCCTAAATCTCTCATCCGCTTTATTTTTGGTTGAGGTGACACACCTAATTCCACGGATGGTAATTTTCCACGCCCCCCCCCCCCCCCCCAAACCTCTAATGATGTACTGCAATGAGGCTCTGCAAAGCTGTTTTTTTTTCTTTCTGGCGATTTCTAAAAATTGCTCTTTATAAACCCCACCTCTTCTCCAAACGAAGGTGGTATCCCCTCCTCTTGTTTTCTGAGGTTTGACTTGGGGAAGTTGTACGGTACCCCCTTCCTGTGATCGGGCCAAAAGGAAATTGGCCGAGCTAGTGTCCACCTCCCCGCGAATTAGAATAGTTGTGTGCTTTCGTGCGACATCTTCCCCTCATTTTTTTTAGAAGACGAGGTAATAATCACCATCATTTTTTTTCTGAGATATTTAGTTCTACTACATTTCCAAACTATATGGGTCTCAATTTTGTTGAGCTCTCCGAATTCGCCTGAACCGTCAAAAGTTCCAAATGACCCTAAAATGTTGGTTGAAATTCGCGCCTTTTACTCGTTACCTTTTGGCTTTGGAAATTCATTATAAACCGCCGCAAAATACAGCACGACGGACACTAGGAACTTCAAGGACGGAGACCTAGGTCTGCCAGTAGGAATAGAATGCCTTGTACTGCCTCTACTTCGACTGCCAATGCGGAGAAAATGCCAACATTGACCGGGTCCATCCTTCTGAATCTGAATGGCAAGCAAGTCAGTGCGCTTTAAAACATAAAATTCGTTTTCTATCGACGAATTTTGCCTGGACAGGAAATTGTATACAATAATACCTAATAAATATTTATTTGCCATTCAACACTCACAATAACAGCAAGTACAGCAATTGTCAACAAAAATCAAACTATACAGAATAAAAAACTCTTAAGATAAGTACTAAGAACAATTTTAATTTCCTTCTGAATTCAACCAACGGGGCTTAGACGTCACATGTTACTAATAATTAGTAACAATTCAATTATTGAAGACGTGCCGCGAAAAAATTGAATAATTTTGTACTTGAGGCTTTCCCTGTAAAACTACAGACGGTGGACTGGAAACCGCACCAGAACCTGAGCTCCACGAGGATCACAGTCGCGGCTGAAGTGGTCTTCACGAATTACTTCAGGGTGGCGCCTGATGTTGAGCAACGCGTTCGGGATATAAATTGATGGCAGCGTCAAATTTCCTCGGCCTCGGCATGAGCCACTCCCAAATCAATCTCAACGCCCGTTTTTAAAAAACAAAGATCTTCTCCATGTTGGCTGGAGTATACCATGACAAAATGGAGTACGAAGCTGTGGAGAGAAACATCCATAATATGCAGAGCAGACAATCTTGGTCGATGCGAGCAGGGCTTTCTTAAGCAGAAAATTGCAGTGCTCAATCTGCTCGCGAGGTCTTCAACGTGCGGCTTGAAAGAGAGTTTTCCAAACTCACTAATGGAAAAAATTTTATTGATTGATAGTGCTCCCCCTGATAAGGATCACAAAAGAGTCTAGATGATTCATTTGTAGTACATGAGTAATTGTATTTCAGTCGCAATTACATGCCACAAGTCAATGTATATTATCTGATGTGATACAGAAATTACTGTAAATACAATCTCAGGGTGTCATATTTTAACAGAGTGATTTTATTCACGTGCATTCACAGTCTTCAATACTATCATCAGCCAGTAACCGTGCGAGTAGCGCCGACTTCGCTTCCAGAGCGCGCTCATTTCAGTCTCGTGGACGATCCCTGTAATATAGAGCCGTCTTGGTACCCACCATTAGAGAGTTCCTAAAGAAACATCCGAGATACGTCGACCGTTAATTTTTATCACCGTAAGGGATTTGTCTAGGGAGAATCAAAGAAAAGCTAACTTCACATAAGACCGTAACAGAGATACGGTCTTATCAAAAGTCACGCTAAATTTAAAGTGCCGCTATTTACGTTCTATTGCTCGAAATTAACGGCGGTATCCTTAAGACCGTAAGTTTATTGCCGTAACTTTACGGCAATAACGTTCGACGTTAGGCATAAGGACGTAAGTTATCACCGTTATTTCCGCGCATGCGCGAAATCTCGAGTTACGTCGACCGTAACTCATCACCGTTAGGCAAAAAGTGGCTTTAGGAACTCTCTAATATGATGAACTGTGCCCTAAAAAGGGGTCAAATGCGTTTCAGGAGAAGACAAATCCGTGCGACCCGGGTGGGTTAGATATGCCTGAAAAATGGCGCACTTCACTTGTCACACGGTGATGAACGGTTTCTGAGTAAATTATCCACTTTCTCGCCACCGTCAATCAACTTGACTCCGACGTCAGCTGGGGCCTTCTTTGGACGAGCCTTGTCGCCGGAATTCCCTTGGCAAATTCAGGGTGGGAGCTTAACTGTCTAAGCTGCGAGCAAAAATAACACAAAGACAATTTCAGTTTTTTCCGTTCAACTTTACTACCTTCTTGTGCTTTATTTGTGCCTTGTTACTTTTATTCGGTCAAAACATTCCGATGTTGGTATCCAACACGTGGTGTGATGCTCCACTTGGAGCATAAGACGCAAGAAAAATATTATACCTTCGATCAAACTGCCATAATTCATTAAGATGTCATTACTTGAATGGTAAAGGTGTTTTGAGCTACTCTTTGAAAAATAGGAGTTTTTCATTTGGTCGTCATGTCTCCCTGGATACATCCTCTGTCGCAAACGTTCGCTTTACGGTTGAAACTGCCTTGTTTGTAAACAACACCTTCTCCCATGTCCTCCGATACGTTCTAATTATGCAAATCGGTTCCTCCCCCGAAGAGGGTAGAGTTTCCCCGTGGAAATGACCATCGGCGCGGTTGTAGGACGCCAGCCAGGATTGTTGGATTTTCCTTGGCGATCTGCCCGGGTCCCCCCAAAGTGCGGATTCCACGCTCTAAATATAATGGATGCGTCCCAACAGAAACTCAGACGACATTTCCCCCTCCAGGATGTTCACGGGGAACCGGGATTGTTCAGTTCGAATTGTGCACCAATATGTGTAGTACACATTGTGTACGTAGGATTGATGAGACCTTGCGAAGCTGAACTGGATTGATGAGGTGACATTGATCCCAATGGACTAGAACCACAATCTAGTATTTACAAAAAACACACACACAAAAAAATAAAACGCTGCAAATTTTACACAAGGGTTTATTATTCTTTGATATACGTTACTTGTGCAGAAATTTAATTCTGTCAATGAAGAAATTTAAAAAAATTTTTTTTTTGGATTTTTATCTCAAAAAAAATTTTTTTTTTTGGATTTTTTTGTTCAAAAATGTGTTTTTTCAAAAATTCTGTATTTTTTACTCGATAAATATTTAACATCCTGGAATCCTTCAAAAATCCCGTTTTTAGCCCCACGAATGCCCTAAAGATCGCCCCAGTGAAATCGGATCGTTCCGGGACCCCAAAAAATGGATTCTACGTCCAAAAATACTTCGAAAACGACACCTAACTCGATTCCATAGCTAAAAGCCTTCAAAAAACCCCTCCCGTAGCCCCATTATAGCCCCATAGCGCCCCACGGGTTTGGGCGATCGGACTGAAAACCTTGCAGGCACAACTAGATGGTAAACCAAGTATTTTGCCGAAATTTCAGATTTTTAAAAAATTCCTACTGCCCAAAACGGCCTGGACGGCGTACGGCGTACGGCGGACGGCGGACGGACATTTCGGATTTAGAATGTAGACCTCTTGAAACGGATAATGTCAAATTTTGAGCCCGATCGGAGTCGTCGACCCCCGTCGCGAAAACATAGGTGTATTATTCCCAGAATAATAAACCAAAAAATAAAAAAAATAAATAAAATAAAATATAAAATAATTAAATAGTCACTGCTGGAAGTGAAGATTACCGTCATAATATCCCCATACTTAATGGGCCATCAATCGAAAAACAAAACGAAAGAGATTTATTTCCCTAGTTTGTCTAGAATCCCTGTGAATTTGAAGAGCTTTAATCTCTCTTGATCTACCGTATCTCAACTTGGCACTCTTTCCCTTACCCGTGAGACTCATTAATGGCCCGCATATTTCAACCCTAAATAAAGAATTTGGACCTTGTGTTTTTCTTTTTAGTTTTTCTGGATTATATTTCTCATGTCTATAAATTTATGCAAGTTGACTTTACCTATGAATTTTGAATGTTACAGGTTTGAAAAGAGTTGCTTGGCCTCCTCCACCCGAAGAGCCTTCAACTCCGCCAGAACTTGTCCAACAGCAGCCCGCACAGATTCAGGTATTCATAGGACTGAGAGCTTTTGAAGAGGTATCTCGTGACCCCCCATCAGACCCAAAAAGCTGCCGTTGCGCTCAAATTGTAGCAAATCTTGTCTACTTGAAAAATGTATACAGCGACGTTTTCGGCAGGACTCACATTTTTGGAGTTGTAGGCCAAAAACTGAAAAATCGTCCGAAAATTTCGCTGTTTTTCAACACCACGCATTAAGCACAAGTCTTTCGAAGCTTCAAACTTGGTCATACACTACTGGTACCGTCCCTAACAACATCCCAAAAAACGTCCCCCCCCCCCCCCCCCAAAAAAAAACAGAACGTGTCGATTTTTTCCGACCTACGATCTCTAATATGACTGGCCTATACATGGATTTTGAAGACTTCAGGGGTAAAATAATCGGATCATTGTGATCGTACTAACTGTCCGGTCTTCGAAGAAAACGCCGTACCAGGGTCGACCATCGAACAATGGACAGATTAGAAGACCGTACCAACTGTCCGGCGATCGAAATCTGTGAGGATGGTTGATGTTTTTACTGAACAAGAAAGTAATGACAGTAACAAGAACGTGTTTTCTGGGTTTCTGGGTTAGATTCTACCCCTGCCAACGTTGCGCACTCTCCTTGCCATTCAGTGCAGTCGAAGTGCATAATCGCTACTGGAAATTTGTAGAGACCAAATTTACAAGGAGAACCTCTGGCTGCTTACAACAACCCACCATGAGGAAGAAAATGGGAATTTTGTTTTTGGGGTTCTTTATGGAGGACGCCTCTCAGTCGAGTTCTAATACTACCTACATCACAGAATTGCACAAAGGCAGTGGATTAATTACTACCTTTACCAAAGGGCACGAAGTGGGTTGTACTGTTGTAAATCCGTCTTAATTTCACGCTGTTTAATATAAGCTTTTTTTGTGCTTATGAAAGACTAATTTTGACTCCCCTCGCAATTTTTTACGCGTTATTCCTGGCTGGGACTCTTCCCACAAAAAAAAAACCGCTAAAGGTAATTAGTGATAATGTCCTCAGTCTTGGGAAGAAGAGCACTAAGCACATTAGGAGGGGGCCGATCGAATGTAATTAAAACACATAATTAAGGTCTGAAGAAGTAATCCAACGACCACAGGACCCGTGGGCTTTTAAGGCTGGGGGACCTCTACGGCTTTCCCCTCGAATCGCCTTTTCCAACTGTTTCCGCGCTTTCACAGTTAATTGAAACCGCGTGACAATTGGCCTCGTGGGTTTAATCCTTTTCCACCTTCGCGAGAATAATTAACCACAGCTTTAAATCACCGGGCCTGTGTGTGTAGTACACACTGTGTACCCTCCCACCACCTGACGAATACTAGCCCACCTGTGAATGCGGAACAAGCTTTGACCGTTTGTATGATTATTCAACCAACTTGACCGCTACATGCTGCAGCCTGTTTTCATTGAATTTATCCTGCTTGTCAATAAAATCGTTTGTATTCGGTATGACCAATGGAGGCGGTCAACCCCATCTATCAGCAGTATTGGACGAGGCCCGCACACAGGTTGTGCCACACATCTGCCGTTTGTTCTAATGTATTGCTGGTTGCAGGGTCAGCAAGAATTTTCTCCAGTTCGACCAGGTCTACCTCAGAGCCCCCAGGCTGCCCGACGGTTTCAGCCAGTACAACCCCCATCGCCAGCACCCCGTCAGACTGAACCCGCTCATCCCACGTACGAACCCGCGCTTTCGCCGCCCCCAGTCTTTCAACCCGTCAGGTTCGAACCTCCGAAGACGGTAGTACAACTCCGACCTTCTCCTCCGATCCGACAGGTACAGTTGCAAATCTGATGCAAAACTGCGAACGACTTGGTTGAATCGAATTGTATTCAATTAAATGGGCTAGGGAACCGCATCTCGATTCTTTCTTTTTTCTGAAAGAACTTCATAATTTGTAGCAGGCATTTTTTTTTTTTTTTTTACACCTTGTATTTTTCGTGCGAGTGCACGTATTAGCTTTAAAGGGGAGCTGGCTGCCAAATTGGAGCAAAATGCCAAATTTTCTCCAGTCATTTTCTCTTTTTGGGTTTGTTATGTTGGTGGCCATGAATACAGCCTGTCCCTGCCGACGAACAACCAATGAGAGAGCCCGTCCTCCCCCCTCCGCCGAGATACCCATTCCCCACTCTAATTCAAAATTGAAAATTTCGAAAGTGACCTGTAAATTTGAATTAGATTGTAGTAGCCCAATACTCACCACTATTGCTACAAATTATGAAGTTGTTTCAGACAAAAAAATGTTAGTCGAGATGCATTCCCTAGCCCATTGTTTTGAAATGAATCATCTTGTATTCTCAACAGGAATGAACTTGGCAAGTTTACTTTCAGAAATAGCATTAATGGAATACGCGACCAGATAGTTCTCGTTTTTCGACGTGACCAAAACCCCCTAAAGAACGAGCTAGGTGATTAAAAACCGGTTCTGCTCTCTAGAAACAAGTATCTGCCGAGTGAGACCCCATTTTTGCTCGCGAAGCGCGCATGCTTTAAAGCCTCATGGCCCAAACATTAGCGGTATTTACATTCGACCTGAGGCCTCTTGTCTTGAGCAATCACAGTTACCTTCTCTGGGCCAACTTCTACTAATCATTCCCTTATTTTCAGGCCCCTTCCCCGGTCTACGCCTCTCAACCAGTGGCAGCCACAGTGAACGGCGGACAAAGAATGAGGGGAGACCAGAAGTGGCCGCCAGAGAGCGTCAAGCAGCAAACCGAAGCTGAAAATGAAGCGAGAGTAGCACTCGCCAAAGGTAATTGTCTTTCAACCTGACGACGACGTGGAGGATGGAAAGTCAATAAACTCTGATAAGATGAACAGCTCCAGTTTGGGGTATTTTATAATGAAAGCAAGCGCGTAAAAACGGCAGCGGAGGTGATTTATAATTTCGTCAAGCGAAAAATCGGTTGGTAATTTTTAATTTGGTATCCGTATTTTTTCCTCACTGATCACCCGATGTATTGTACTCCCGGGTGGCAGTGTCACGGCTAGCAAAGACAGTGAGGCGGCTGCAGAGCTACTGCAGCGTCACATCATATCTGGTAGAGAGGAGTGGAAGGACGGACCTCATGGAGTGCGGTCAGGGGACGTGGAATGGTACACAGACTGGTTCAGGGGGGATAAAAGAGACGCACGGTCCGTGGGAGAGCGCCGACCGTTGGGCAGGCAGAACACAGTACACAAAGCCACGCTTTATGCGATAAGAGTCCACGTCAACCGGCTGGCTCTCGCCGACGTGGTAACCATCACATGGGGGGTTTTGAATCAGTCAAAAATAGTTGTGGTAAATATTGTTCAAGAGTGTTTTGTTACAATATCTCGGTAACCTTCCAACACCGCCTAATTCCCCCTTTTACGGTGAGTTAGGCTGTGCTAGAATGTCACCGACGATATGATATTTACTGCTATTGCTTTGGCGCTACTTTGGGGCCACTTTGTCGTAACGTTTTCCGGCAATTAGGTTGAGGCTAAAATACGCTCCATGCCGTCATTTGTTGTAGCACTATTGACCATCTTCTGACATTTTACAGGTCCTGCATGCCGACCCAGGAAGGTAAAGAAGGACTACTCGTCTTTCTTCGCACAACACGCTCTCACCTCCACCTACCCCGGCTACAGAGCTCCTCCCGGCACTCAGCACTACGCGGGCGAAGGGACCTCCGACCTGTGATTCGAAAACGTCGACAACACCCGACGTCTACCCAGCACGGAGCAACTCCTTAATCAACGACATGGAAGATGTCGGACGATCTGTCTTCTCTAACCTGCACAAACTTCAAAGAATCAGGGTGTTGCTCCGTGACAGAGTAGACTTTTTTTCTGGATTTAATGATGCTTTATAGCTAGCCCCCAATTGGGCAAAATCTGCTTTGCGGATGATCCCAGATCAAGCTTCATTTGAATTATTTATTTTATATTTTTTATAAAATTTGGCTGTACGATTTTACAATGCCGAGACAAATTGATGCTACTGAGTTTGCTTCCGTTCAAATTTGTTCGAGTGTGATGGTTATTTTTTGAAAAGAAGCGTGTAAATATAGGTCTATTTATTTCAAATAATACTCTGTCACAAATAAACTAACTTGTAAAATCCTTTGTATTTCTATCCTTTACGATCGGTTTGGAATACCGAAAAGCACACCGAAAAGAGCAACGTTTCCTCTTCCGAACGTTCGGAACGCCGAAATTTGCTATTCTTTGACTCAGAAAGAACGTCTCTGCAAATTTTGCCATAATTAACCATAATACGCTCACAACGTATACCACAGGGGAGAGAGAAATAAATCTGTTGACATAACGTACGTTGATCTCGTTTATTTTCGCTCAACACACAACTGGACCTTCAAAAGGCCGTACAACAAATAACATCGGACTAACACAACACACATTTTCCCAGTTTCGTGTAACGGTTTCAATAACAAAACATGACAACGTACTTTATTTGTACAAGAGTTACCTAATGTAGGTAAACATTAAGGGGGAGAATCGCAAGTTACTTAGGTACTGAGTTAGAACCGGGTTAACGAGTCATGTTAAGGTAATACGTTCAGACGGCGTGACGCCAGGCAATGTTAATTTTAAAGAAATCAACAAAATCAAATAAAAAGAAGCAATATCGGCAGGGCCGTACTTCATCAGTAATAATTACTGAGATGTAGACGTGACAATTTATCAATTATTGATAAATTGTCACGTCTACATCAATGAATCTTTTGAAAACGTTCCCGTGTAAACTTACTCCCAATATACGGGTATTATGTAGAAGAATCTATCGGGAAGTAAACGAGAATGTTGTCGAGCGGGACTTCCCTTGTTTTGTACTACATCAAGAGTAGTTTATAGAGGAATTTTTCAAGCACAATGTAGGTATTTAACGAGAACCTTTAGATAAAGTGTGTTCTTCAATGCCCAATGGCGCACGCCCTCTTTGAACTCGGCTTTAGGTAAATTCGTCCTACAAGTCGGCTCCGCACTTCATAACAAATTTCATTCAGTGGAATATAATATTATTCCATTCTATTCTCGATTTATCGAAATCAGAATAGCACTTGGATAGGTTGAAATGTAATTCTAAAAAATTGACCTTGTGCTTTTCCCTCTAAAACATTGTATCGTACGGATATCCAAAAGGTACTAAAAAATATGATCACACTTGTAGAACACAGTTAATTGTTACAGAGAAGACCTGTTGTCTCGTTTGGCACTAATTTTCGTTTGGTGCTGGTTTACGCGTTCAGGTGTATGGTGTGAGGTGGGAGGTCTAAGGGAACTCCCAGGCTGGATCTCTGCAACAACGCAAATCCCAGCAATTCATCGTCACTGCTATGATCACGTGCAAATTCTGAGCGGATCAGCGGACTCGCCAAGTGGTAGAGGTTGCATACCTCCTTACCTGAGGTTGGTTGTACGGCGGGAGCTGCGGCGGCGCGGGAGCGGGCGGGACGGTAGGGACGTACGTCGGGCCGGTCGCACACTTGGAACATTGCCGCTTGAGAGCCGGCCGCTGTCTGGAGCCTCGACACCGCAGAGCGAAACACAATTCATCCGCCATTTCGGCGCAGAGCGACTGGGCGCCTCCTCTCTGTGAACAGAATATGAAAGTGAATCAAATAAAGGATGAAGAGAAAGGTAAGAGCTCGTAGTGCAATTCCTAAATATCAGAACTGATTCAGATAACAAATGAGGAACTTATAGCAGTAAGAAGAAAATTCGATCAATAACCACCAAAACGCCACCAACACAAATCAAATTCACAACAACAAAAGAATGAGTGTTGTTGTGAATTCACGAAATTAATTTTAGAGAACTCTCAACTTTTTTATTTTATTTTATTATGTATTACCATTTCACAATGTTTATTTATCCTCGTGCCACAGTACCTACTTGGTATAGTCATAGAATCCTAATCCAGGCCCGTGCCTCTCTTCTCTCTTACTCCTTCTTGTCATTCCATTGTGAGAGAGGGTTCAGATGAAGATATATTTTGTCATTGGATGTTAAAATTAAAGTAAAAATATCTTAAATAAAGTATAATGTACTTATAGTATATATCTATTAATTATATTATTATCATCTATCTATAAATTTATATAAATGTCTAAATCTATAAATTTCCTTTTTGTACAGTTTTGCATTAACTGAACGAAACAACTTTAAGCTTTTGCTTATAGAGGGGAGCTGCATTGAGCACTTTATTTGTTTGAATTGTATTTTGGTTTATTATTCTTGGAATAATACACCTATGTAATCGCGAAGGAGGTCTACGACTCGGATCGGCCTCAAAATTTGACATTATCCGTTTCAAGAGGTCTAGATTCCAAAACCGAAATGTCCATACGCCGTCCACCGGCGCGGTGTGGGGTGCTATGGGGCTAAAATGGGATTCCGGAAGGTTTTTTTTTTAAAGGCATTTGGCTATGGGATCGAGTTAGGTGTCGTTTTCGAAGTATTTTTGGACGTATAATCCATTTTTGGGGGTCCCGGAACGATCCGATTTCACTGTGGTGATCTATACGGGTTTCATGGGGCTACAAATAGGATTTTTGAAGGATCCCAGAAGGTCAACTATTTTTCGAGCAAAAAACAAAAAAATTGTAAAAAAAATTTACAAAACTTTTTTTTCTCGTTGACACAGAATTACATTTTTGCCCAAGTAAGTAGGTTACTTGGGCAAAAATGTAATAAATTATTTAATAATATAGTATATCAAACCACAATAAGCCCTTGGGTAAAATTTGCAGCGTTTTTTTCCCAAATAAATGCTTATTTAAAAAAAAAAACGTCGTGGATCCCGTTTGATGCATCACGCCTGCCTTCTCCTCTTAAAAATTCCCTTCCCGGAGATAATATTATGAACACCACATCCCCCCAGACTACTACTAACTATTCAGTCAAGCAGAATGAGTGACATGGGGGATGTTCGACCACAATGCGGCCGCCTTTGACTCCCCACGAGCTCGCCATCGGTCAGTGCCCCAACACAACGTATGGAAAATCCAGTGAATCTCGGGATTCAACCATCAACACGCAAAGAGGGACTTTCGGGAATTAACCGTGAAACACGGGAAAGTGGACTCGAATCGTTCGATAGGTACATATTTCGGCACGAATATTGGAAACGGAATGTTCCAGCGCATTCGCCGACATATTTCCCTGTAGAAATCCTGACTACGTCACACCGGACTTCAAGGAATGTCTCGTCAACATACCTCACGTTATGTAAGCTTTTAGGGCAAATATATCTAAAATGGTGTCGCGAATGCGATGTTTCTCATTCATACGAAGGATTTTAAATAGGTAGAGAATTTTCCATTTCAAATTGAGAAACATTGTGGGTTATATATGTAATTCCAGGGTGATTTTTAAAATGAGTAGAGTCGCAGGGGTAGCACGAAGAGTGGGCGGGAGTGAGTTTTCAGAGGGCGCGAGTGAGTTTACAGGGACAGTTCCTCTATTTACAGCGGATACTTATCAAACTAAAAATGAAAAATTCTCAAATAGAAATGGAAAATTCTCAAGTTAAAAATGATGACAGGTAGTCATTACATTTTTGGTATCCAAACGTCATAAGGATAATGAGATGGGATTTCGGCGATGCAAGAAGCCTACACATGCGCTGCGGGACGATGTCTGTTACCAACTGAATTCAGAACAACTCCGGCCAAGTTCAATTTTGCATAAATCAGAGAACATCAGAGTTCTGCCCTCTATAAATTAAGAAAGGGTAGTACCGTAACGGGACACCAACCCCAGTTGTTTTGATAATGGGGGGAGGGACCGACCGTCGAGGAAGGAAAGCCTGTCGGATTATGAGGATAGGCAAGCGTAATTAATCATAGAAGGGCCTTCGGAGTTCACATAATCAACTCGACCAAGTTCCCCGGAGGTGCTCAGACTGTGTCAAACAAGTTGGGGCCCCGCAAAGGTACTTCCAACCTCTCTCCACAATCGTTCTTCCCCTTCAGAGTTTGCCCCGTCACCTCGAGCAGAATAATAATTTGCGGCTCTGGGACGGTAACAGTCGGCAACGCTTTTATCCTCCGTTGGTATAATTGGAGTGTCTTGAAATAGGGAGTTGGACATGCTTTATAATTCATTCGTTCATAATTACAAGAGGCCCGTAAGGGTCATCGCGCTTCGATGACTTGGACAGTATCACTTCCATCAAGCACACAATTTTAAGCAACTTCGCTCGCCCTCTCCACCAAATTTTAATGGTCGTGATAAATTTGACCTTGATTATACCGCATTATGCGATCCGTCGCAAAAGCCCTTTGTCAAAAAAACTGGACGGGCGTTTTTTCCTCCTCCTCGTTGCTACTTAATTTATAGGTTCCTCTTGATTTATTCCTATCGGATGGGGCGGGTCTCGTTTCTCACTTTTCTTTTCAGCCTGGCTGACGTGGGAAAGCCCTCGTAAATGGCAATAAAGAGGGGTTTTCCCTCTAGTTTGGATCACTTCCCTTTGATATGTCTTTTGTTGAGAGGTCCTCTGTGATAACAGACGCACATTTGAATTCTGTTGACCAATACCTCAATGACTTTTTCAGTCCCAAGTTGATTACTATTGATACCTCTAGTTTTTTCGTGATGTCGCCCCAATCAAAATGATGTGTACCTAAATTCCTAAATCTGTCCTAAAGAATGAAAAGTTGAACTTGTAAAAAATATGTGTTTGAAAATCAACATTTTCGAAAAAAATTCTTATATTTTTATTACTTACTTCGTTATAGGTTAATAATTAACACTTATTGATTTAAAAAACTAAAAAATAGTTTTATTATTCTATGTTATAGGTTAATAATGAACACTTATTGATTAAAAATTAATTCTGGGTCATTAAGGAAATATTTTTGAAAAAATTAAGAAAAAAAAGTTCATACATTGTTTGGACTCAATCGGTCCAATCTGATGTGGGACCTCGAAAAATTGATTATGTGTCAAAAATTACTCGGAAAACGAAATCTTATTTGAGCTCTTGGGATCCTTCAAAAATCCCATTTGTAGCCCCAGGAAAGCCCTATACATCCCCTCAGTGAAGTCGGATCGTTCTCGGACCCACAAAAATGGATTCTACGGCCAAAAATACTTCGAAAATGACACCCCACTCGACCCCTTAGCCGAAACCCTAAAAAAAAAAAACCTCCCGTGACCCCTTTCGGTTTATTATTCTTGGAACAATACACTTATGTAATCGCGACGGGGATCGAAAATTCTGATCGGCCTCAAAATTTGTCATTATTCGTTTCAAGAGGTCTAGATTCCAAAAACAAAATGTCCGTCCGCCGTCCCGGCCGTTTTGGGCAGTAGGAATTTGTTTAAAATCTGAAATTTTGACAAAATACTTGATTTACCATCAAGTTGGGCCCGCAACGTTTTCAGCCCGATCGCCCAAACCCGTGGGGTGCTATGGGGCTAAAATCGGGCTACGGGAGGATTTCTTTTAAAGCCTTTTGACTATGGTATCGAGTTAGGTGTCGTTTTCGAAGTATTTTTGGACGTATAATCCATTTTTGGGGGTCCCGGAACAATTCGATTTCACTGAGGGGATCTATTATAGATCCCCTATAATCTATTATTATAGATCCCCTATAATAGGGCTTTCCTGGGCCTACAAATGGAATTTTTGAAGGATCCCAGGGGTTCAATTACTTTCCGAGTAAAAAATAAATAAAAAAATAAAAAAATAAAGAAATAAAAACTAAAAGAAATTTCAGAATTTTTTTTTCTTTTATTGAACAGATGGTAAACCGAGTATTTTGTCAAAATTTCAGCTTTAAAAAAAAGTTCCTACTGCACAAAACGGCTCGGACGGCGTACGGCCATTTCTTTTTTGGAATCTAAACCTCTTGAAACGGATAGGTGGTAATGCGTCATTACCTATCCAAGTCATTACTAATGACAACTTTTGAGGCCGATCAGAATTTTCTACCTCCGTCGCGATTACATAGGTGTATTATTCCAAGAATAATAAACCAACAGTTAGGTATATCATTACAGAAGACCAAGTATAACCTTCGGGCTGGATCCCGTTGGAGTTCACCAACGTGGAGAGTCCTCTGATGGAGGAAGGAGGTAAAGTCTAAAGTCTAAAGAGGAACATGAGATAACCCAAAGCTCAAAAATTGTTATTTTTGTAATCTTTCTTATGCAAAAGAATTCGCCACATTGACCAGCTGCTCAACTACCTATCCCCGAATTGATAAGCCCTTCAATACAGGATTTTGTTCATCATCGTAAAATGGACCAACAACGTATTCTGCTTTACGTATACTCACCCTTTCTAATTGAGAGTTGCGCTTAGAGTTGTAACAGAATTCAAAAATTGCAATAACGACAGCAATCGCAAGGCCGCAAAGAAGAACAACGAACACTCCACCTGAAACACAGAAATCAGACGATGCAAGTCAGAAACATTTAATATTACAAACGGAACCCTTGTTTCTGAAGTATCTAACGCAGAGTGATGGGTTATTGTGGGGCGACTGAGCAGTGAGATTTCGAGGGGGTTTTCCAATTCATCTTCACACCGACCCGAACCTGCCAACTCGATAAACCGGAGCCCGGAAGTAACGTTCCCGACAACCTTCCGATAGGCGAAGGTTTTCTTTTTTTTTCTTCACCAAAAGGAAAAACCGCTCGAGGCGGTTGCGGAGGCCTAAAACAAACAGGAATTTGTCTCGATTCTCCTCCCCACTCCATCCATTTTATGCCAGCCCTTCACCGCTTCGTTCAGGAGCAAAACAAGTTAACTCTTCGGGAGGAAAAGAAAAAGTTGGGCCCAAATAACATGTGACTCGAATTTCTCTCTTCCGGCGCTGTTGCGGGAGGACGATCTCGAAAAGTCTAAGCGCGTATTGGTAAATAAATTGCCGAGATTCTCTTCCTGACGTTTCGAGCTCGAAGTTCGGTTTATATCTTTAAGTCTAACACGAAAAAGTAGACACTGATGGGGCTAATTTTGGAACTAGGTAGTCTCCAATTGGTTCTTTAGCTGAGGCGTGATGGCGCCCCCTAACGGTTTCCGGCCATTTCAACAACGCTGGTTGAATCACGATTAATAAATGATGCATTCGATTATTGAAATCATTTGTCTTGCCCCACACTAAGCCCGCTAACCTCCACACTGCCAGCGCTAGAAACATTGGGCCGAATAGGGGCGAGCCTCATACCCATACAGCACCTAATTAAGGGCGCAAAGGAGCTCTAATGTTTGCCAACGGAAATGGGAATCACACCCTCAACCAAATATTGTCAAATTAACAGGGAAACACACAATCGCTGTCCACGTTATGTTATAATTAAAGGGACTTCCATACAACATGGACGCGGGTTAAACGCAAAGGCGGTCAGAGGGTAACGAGGTTTAGCCTGAAGTGAAGGTGCATACCGACGTCAATGGATGGGACACGACAGGCTCATTCCTGTTCAACCTCTCTGAATGCTCAGAATGCCATTCAAAATTCAACTGGGTGACTGAAATGTTGCTACGATATTGATTAGAAATAGGTTGGTTTAAATTGCGCTTTGATACAAAGATCCCGCAGAATGTCAGTTTGATTTAGCAGGTACCTACCTAAATGATTATGATGTTTGTTCAAACTTACCAATGTTATCAACTCCAAGAGCATTGGCTTTACTCTCTTTGCTCTTGTCCTTCCTGATGCAAGTGTCGCCCGGGTTCTTCCACCACTTATCATACAGCATCTGGATTTCGCCCTTCTCTTGGAGCTCCAGGATGGCCAAAGATATCCTATCCCTCCAAGGCGAACCTGCGTCACAAGAAAAGAAACGAAGCAGATTGTGTAATGAAGACACAATGGCTTCAAGTCGGGCTAGAGGAGGATTCTTATTAACATTTTGAATTATTTGAAATGCAAATATTGGGTGAAATAACGTGTCTGGGCTCTTCCCATTCGTTTTACTTTGGACCATTTTTTTCATTAATCCAAGAAAGTTCTAGAATTTGGAATGAATTAGATTTGCATAATAAATTAGAACAATTAAGTGAAACTCAGCTGTAACAGTCGAGCTGTGAGATAAATTATGGTGGGCGTTTTTTCTTTCTCTCTCACAGGCTATTATGTCCCAATTTTTTATTCAATCAGTTTTGATTTCAATGGATTGGATTTCATGGGAAATTCCAACAGCGATGGACCAGATGGACTATTATGTTTTGAGCTTCGAGTGGCATGGTCAATGGTCAATGATTTAGATTCAATTATTAAAACAAGTAGTTTCAGATAGAAATTAACTAGTATGCGGACAGTGTGGCATCGCTTCGCTCGACCATTATTTAGTGTGAGTAATTTTGTGAGTTTTGTGTTGTTTTTTTTTTGTGAATTTTTGTGAAATTTTGTGAATTTTAAGCTATCATTATGTATAATATACAGGGAGTGGATATTATCCAAAGAAAGTGAAAAACTAAATCAGCTCCCTAAGGCGGGCCCGTCTATTATCCCCTTCAACCGTCTTTTCACATTTGCTGTCCTGGTCGGTTTACCACCTAGTTGTGCCTGCAAGGTTTTCAGCCTGATAGCCCAAACCCGTAGGGCTTTTGAAGAATTTTCGGTAAGAAATGAAGTCGGCCTCAAAACTTGACATTACACGATTCAAGATGACGTTTCAAAAATGTGGCCCGTAATAAAAGTCACGGGTCGGCCACGAAAAGAAAATAGGTCTTCAGGGAAGAGAAAATCGCGAAGGAAAATACCTTTATTCAAACCGTACTGGGAACCTTTCCAGAAAGGCGAAAACTAATCCGCCAGAGCGCACTAGCACTGAAATGAAAAAGAGACTTGATTTCGTGGTTTGTTCTGTTGGTCAACTTGGTTTTCGACGACCTTGACACTTACACTTTAGAGGGATGCGTTTTCGATACTGAGCGCCAAAGAGACGCGAATCTGACGTTTGTTTTGGTTGTTGCCGGCGAATTCGGATCGCAAGAATTTTAATCGCTTTACATTTACCGAAAAATTGTGGCATAGGAAGGAATATTAAAAATAATCAATTTTATTCCGTGGCGAAAAATAAAGGATGAAATCACAACAAAATGGAATGGAGTTTCTCCGCCGATTGGTGGCTATCTACTTGATTAACCTAAATATAACCTGCACTTAGATAACCCGCTTGTGATCTTACAGCCTCCCGTTCGATTTTTCATTGGTCAGTGAGTGAGTGAGGTTCCTGTTCAAAACATTAATGTTTGGTGGCTCGCCAAAAATTCAAATTGCACTGGAAGGGCCCAAAACCCACTTTTCTCGAATCCTGACGTCAACAACTTTCTCGGAAAAATAAAGATCAAGACGCGGTTTCGGACCCCATTAATTTTTTCACTATTGACCTATATCATCAACGAATCATAAGTATACCCTTGTATAACATTTGCTGGTTTTTAAAATTATTTTGTTGTTGTTGTAGACGATTGTTATGATTGTAAATTCAGTCAAGAAAAGCACATGCCATTCTTTACATTTTGTAAGTTAGCAGCAACATCAATCGAATCTCTTGAGTCCACGAAGTGGCTTGTCCATTGAATGACTCCAGAAAAAGGAAAAGTAGGTACCTAAACGGTTGGAGGAAACGAATAAGACAATATGTTCCTCGCGTGTTCGGTGTGTGGTGGTGATAGATGGTGGTAGCGATGGGGAAGGGGGTGAATTAAGGATGTAGGGAAGGAGGGGTGTTGGGGGATCGATGTTGGCGATTTGTCCAGTCGGTTTGCGACAGTTTGTTCGCTTCGATTCATGTCATTACTCAAGTTCAGACTCGGGAAGGCGGAAAGGGCGGAAACCTCCCCTTACGGAACCGGTGGCGGTGGGGGTTGTTCCTATCACACCCCGTTAATAGAGGTTAGGGAGATAAATCTAGCTCAGAACGTTATATTTCACAAACATTCCTATATCTACCCCCCGCCACACACTTCCTCCTCGCCAACATCAGTAGTTCATAAACTCTTTCCTCTTCTCACCCCTGTTTAGTACCATTTTCCAGTGGATTATGGCTTTGTTTTTTCATCTTGACTCTTGAATGAATTAATCTGTTTATTAAAACAGAAAATTAATCAACAAGTTCTTGAAGTATGAAAACGCTGCAAATTTTACACAAGGGTTTATTATTCTTAGTTATAAATTGTTCAAAAATTAATTCTATATCAATAAACAGAATTTTAATTTGATTATTTAAAACAAAATTGTGGACGGATATGGGACCCCAAAACATAGGATTGTGCGTCCAAAATTAGCCGTAATACGACACCTAATTCAACTTCCTGGCATACTTTTTGAAAAAGCCCATTTGTAGCTCCATGAAGCCCCATAGATCCTTCCGGTGAAATCGGATGGTTCTGGGAACCCAAAAAAATGGATTCTACGTCCAAAATTACCACAAAAACGCCACCCTACTTGATGTCATACCCAAAATTCTTTAAAAGCCCCTCACCTAGCCCTACGTGATTGGGAATAGAGTCAGAATCAGAGTCTTCAGTTTCGTCGTCGAAATTACCCGAAGTTGAATTACCCAAAACTACGGTTTGACTTGACCATTCCCGATAATTTTCCCGGCTGCTTCACATGTGAGTTGATCAACTCCACTCTGCAGGCTAACAATCAAAATCTCACCCATCGGAGTAGCGATGCCATAACCCTTGGTGTCCAGCAGGCCGCCGATTTGGGTGAGGTTGCAGTCTCTTTGTACGATGTAGTCGAGCATTGTGGACTCCATCAAGAAGGCGTAGTTTCCTTCGAGGACCCGTTTGATGCCTTCTTCGTACGTAGAAACGAACACTTTCTTGTTCTCCATGAACCTCCACATTTTCTTGTAAGTTTCGATCATGGAATCCTACAACATTTCAAGTTCAACAATGAAAATGAGTTTTCAATGGTCGACTTGGTTGGCATCAAGTCTTCAGTCACACAATCGGCATGTCTGCTTACCCTGAAGAAAGTCATAGTGGAACCGCTGTCGAGGGTCCCGTACGCGATTTCGGTCTGCCCGGCCAAATCTTCGGCGTTTTCTATTGGCGTTATCATTCGCTCGACCGTCAAAAACGCGGCGAGGTTAGCAGTGTAGGAACTTATTATAATGAGCGTGAAAAACCACCATATCCCTCCAACTATGCGCGTGGAGGTTGCCTGTGAAGAGAAAGTAAGAGAAGAAGATATGACGTGAGAAAAAAAAAAATCATTTTAGACAAACAGGAGATACTGAATCAGAGCAGGATTTCGGTTTTCCATAAGTTACAGAAAGAGTGCGTGTCACTCCTACGTTCTGGTTCAAGTAGGCGTAAATATGTTTGAGGGGGAGCGAGAAAGGAATGTCGTATTCGACACCCGTTCTCCCCAATCTCACCTTTCAATTCCTTACCGAATCCCCCTCATCCATTCCTTCCAAAAACCGCAACTTCATATTTTTGCCAGCAAATTCGAACTGGGACCCATCCCCCCTCAGGATTTTCTTCGGGACGGGTGATTGGGGGATGTGCGAGGGTGAAAATATTGGCAGGACTTCTTGAGTATCCGCAGTTCGTGAGCCGGGAGCCGGATGGCCTGTCATGACTTGGATTCCTGCCAACCCGAATCGAAGACTTCGCTATCTTACGTGGGCGCGGGAAGAATATGTGATGACACAAAACCCCCACTGCCAAATTCCAAGTAATTAGACAAAACAGATTTAGAAGGAGACGATGCGCAATTTCCCCTCGGGTTGACGACTATTCGTATGTTCGTCGTTTACAGTTCAATCCAGGAATTTCCAAAGTGGTCAACATCCGTTTCCCAGGGGCCGACATTAAATCCAAAACTGATTATGGGGGTGGGCGAGGTCTAACAATCGACCTCTACAAATAACACGCTCTTTATTTTTACGTGGCGAAAGAATGTTTTGTTTTCAAAAAATAATTATCAGCTAATTATTTTTATAAAACTTGTATAAATAATTATTGATTACCTACCCGTGATATTTACTGAATATTGGAATGGTAAATATATTTTGCTTAAATATTGTTGAGAAAATGTCAAGTTTACCGGAAAATTTTTAAATCATTGTAGAAAAAAAGTAGACATGGATAGTAATTTGGCTACGGGAACGGGATAGAGAGTTCCATGAACCTCAGACTCGCGTAGGTAGCTGTCGGAGGTTCATTCTGGAAAAGGGGTCTCTTATACAAAATCGTTAGAGAATCCCTGGTCTTATCCATATCGCTCTTATTCATAATATGAATAAGACAGCATATTATGCTATCGAATCTAATTTTAAATAGTAAATTTTGGACGAACGAGTTCCAACAATTCCCCCAATGAGCGAGCCCCCCACTGACTGCATGCTAACATAGATTGAATAATAACTTATTGATCCATGACTCACCTTGGGGTTTAGATCGGACCCCTGTTGCATAAGGGTGCCGATTGTGAACCAAAAAGAGTTGGCCAGGGAAAACTGGTTTTCAACCAAGTCATTGTCAACGTCACAAGGGTGAGGGTTGTGCCATTCGTACGGTGAAAACCGCGCGACGATGAACATCGTGATCGAAACGAGTATGTAGGCGGCGAGGACGTACAACCATATTTCTATGGCTAGCGGGTTCATGAAAGAGAACAGCCGAGTTTCCTGAGTCGTCGGCACCTGCGGGAAGATATATTTAATAGGCGCTTGTCGAAGAACACACAGTTGGCGAGTCAATGATAAATTTAGCTCCTGTGCAATGTAAAATCCTCCTTGCAGAATCAATCATCCCAACAAACCAGATATTAAATAGAAGAAAGCAAATGTTTGATAAAAACATGTTGGATCTTGTGAGTCCAGTAAGTTTGGAAAGTTTTATATCAACCGGAAACCAAAGTCTGTAATGGCGCCTAAGAAAATACATCCACATCTGGTGTAATTTTAACGATCAATTTCACCTCAAAATAGCGTATTCGATCGCCCAACGATAAAATTGCCATAAAAATAACGGCGGGAGTCAAAAGTGGTTCTAACAAGATCCCAGTGAAGGATCAGAGTTGCGATGTTACTTTCTCAAGGGCGGGGAAAAAAAAAGAGTGTGGGAAAGGCATCAAAAACCCATCAACATCTGGGGGAGTTTAGGTTTCAGGGAGGTGAAGAATACGTTGAACGCGGAGAGGGGGATCATTGCATATCTGCATCGACGAAGGGGGAGTGTCTGGTGCTTATACCAATAAAAGTGAAGACAAAGTTGAGGAAGGTAGGAGGGCAAAGAAAAAACGATCGTGTTGGGTGTAGTTTAGCACAAGATCCTCCGAAGGCCTTGTGAGTGGGGTGATGTGTGTTAAGGGCGGCCTAATATCTTTATAAACATGGGCCCTTTATCTGTTGTCTCTTAACTCGTTATAATATTTATGTAACGACCACTTTCCCCCTATTTTTCCCCCTAAACCCTTCGTCGCACCCAGCTTTACACCCTTTACAAATGGTGAGTACCCGCTTCTTATTTTCCGACGACGTTTTTACGGTCTTATTCCTCAGACACTAACTGGTTGAAGAAATTTTAATGAAATTCATGAGTCAGACTTGGAAAAATGGCAGGAAAATTAGCTTTCCCTAACGGCCAAAAGTGTAACATGATCAAAAAAGCGGCTCTGGCGCTGGTGTACCCATTGACGCACCTGATCAATGAATCAATCCACTCTGGCCTCTTCCCAACAGCCCTAAAAATAGCAGAAGTTATTCCTTTGCATAAAAAGGGTGACCTCGACTCTATGGCACACTATAGGCCTATATCTAAATTGCCCATATGCTCGAAGATATTTGAAAAAGCTATAAATAAGCAAATCAAAGATCACTTTGAAGACCATAACCTTTTCTGCACTGAACAGTTCGGATTTCGTTCGGGAAAATCCACAAGCCAAGCAATTCTAAGTGCATCCAATTTTGTAAGCTCTGGCTTCGAAAATAGGAATTACGTCGCAGCCACCATGGTAGACGTATCAAAGTGCTTCGATTGCATACCACATGATATTCTGGTGGCAAAATTGCCCAAATACAACTTTTCGGGTAATGCAGTGAACTTGGTTAAATCATATCTGGAGGACAGGATGCAGTTGGTCCGAATGGGCGACCAGGTTTCCCAAATGGCGCACTTGGGAGGACTGTCGGTAGTTCAGGGCAGCGTGTTGGGGCCTACCCTGTTCCTGATCTTTTCCAATGATCTCCCCCAGCAAACTCAAGGTCACATGACTCTGTTCGCCGATGACTCGACACTGCTCACGGTGGATGCTGACCTGACATATCTGAAGCGAAAAACTGCTGACCTGGTTAGAGAGATTCAGGATTGGTTTCACAGCAACCGGTTGGCAGTAAATGACTCCAAAACAGAACAAATGTTTCTGGGACTCAGAGACCTCTCAGGTATCGAAAATAACCCAGATAAAGTAAGAACGTTGGGGGTCTTCCTTGACCCAAAACTAAATTGGAAAGCTCATTGCGAACAACTGGCTCGCTCTTTAAACAGTATCGCTTACCTTTTACGTCGACTAACTGACAAACTTTCAAAATCCGCGGTCTTGTCGGCATTTCACGCGGTTTTCCAAAGCAAGGCCACATACTGCATCCTCTGCTGGGGACACTCCCCGCATAGTGACATGATTTTCAGTAGTCAAAGGAGAGCAATAAGAGTTGTGGCAGGCTTAGCCTACCGGAGTGACTGTAGGGACGCGTTCGTCGAATTAGGAGCCTTGACTATACCGGCCGTATACATTTTTGAGTGCCTGATATATGTCCATACCAATATAACAGATTTCTGCCACCCATCTCATCCTTATGGCACAAAAAGTTCCAAGTCACTTGTCCCCCCGTTTACACGACTGACAGCCAGTCGGAACTCTACAAACTGGTGGGGAGTTAAATTCTACAACGCCTTGCCTTCTTACTTACGCCAACAAAACGACTCTATTTTTAAGAAAAATTGTAAAGAGCTGTTAATTCAGATTGCTCCCTATAATTTCGATGAATTCTTTGTTTTTGTCTCATCTTACCTCTAGGACCATAAGCTAAATTGACTTCGCAGAATTAGTCTTAGTGATAAATGAACTTTTTTGGACCCTCAAGCTAAATTGCTCACTGGACAAATTTTTGTGTACAAAATTTTTACATCTGACTAAATTGCAGCCTGTTCACCTTGTTGACCATTGTCATATACATTTATGTAATCGGCAAATAAAACCTCTTCTGATTCTGATTCTGTAAGTCGGAGTGTAAGCTATTATTCATTCAACATTTGTACTTGCCTTAAAAAGTATGCTGATTCCCAGGTTCATGAAAGGTTTGGTGAAATCTATCACACTCTCACGAGCATAATTGATTGTCATTGAGCCAACGGCAAGGTCCGCTTTCTGAAAGAAAATTAGCATCTCGTTTGAAGAAAATTAATTAATTTCAAATATAATCACAAAATCAACTTAATCACAAAATTGGCTCTTGAAAGAATTATGAAAGAAAAAAAAAAAAAAAAAAACTCAGGCAGGGACAACACTAAGAGACCCCTAGGGGGCTCTATAGGCAGAGAATGTGACACCGGCAGTGTCATTTCTACAGAATCTGAGTGAAATTTGCATTTTAAACAACTCTGAGCCATTTTCACGCTTAGCTGTATAAATTATTGGATGACTGTACAAGCTTTTATTTTCTGTCTGAAACCCCTAACCTCGCGCTTCGGCGTTCCTGAAATTCAATGCTCTGGTGTTTTTTTTTCACCGGATAGACTTACTTTCCAGCTACCTACATGATGAATACACAATCTCGAGGGAATTTCTTCCAAGAAAATCAGGACAACCTCGAACTAGATTTTCCCCGTTTGCCGCCTGACATTCCTTCCCTTCTGGGTCCCTTGCCCGAGATAGTGAAATACGCTGGCAAACTGATTCGATATCTTCAAGGCGCTTCACAACATCATCTTCCTCGACCTGCTCACAATAGTTCCAGCCTTTCTAACCCTGTGAAGGAGGGTTTCGCCCTCCTTCTTCCATTTCGTCGGGCTAAAAGCATAGTGCACATTTTCCCGTCAGACCGTTTTTCTCCTGCGGTTGCCAGGCAGATTGTTATCTTGTACGTAGCCTGTCACAACCATTCCTTCTTGGTTCTTCCATCGCCGAGTTGAAACCCGTGTTCATATGTCGTTTTGAAGTGAAGAAAAAGTGATATATTTTCATCAGGATCTTCTTTGATTTTCTGCATCCCTCATCCCTCAGACCTAATTGACGTACCCAGTAATGAGTTGTACTTTCTCCGCCATTTTCTTGGAAGCCCTTGAGTAAATTACATAACCACACCAAGATCCACCAGTTTAGGAGAACAATCTATATCCCATAGGAACGCCCTTGGAGAAAAGAGGATATTTCCGAAGAACAAAAGCCATTAATAAGCCTCTAAAAAGGCTGCGATGATATTAAAAATATCGGCTAGAAATTTCCCCTCGGTGGTAGTGATGCCTCAAGGCGTAAGGGCGTGGGGGGGGGGGGGGGGGGGGTTGATTTACTGGCACCAGCCTTTTGCCTAAGCTCACACTTTTGCTCGGTTTTCGATGCTATCGGCCATTCTTCTTTTCTCTTTTTTTTTGCACAATTCTTCCTTCACAATCTCCACTCTGCGACAAGCATCCTGTTTTATCTTCAGGATAAAAGAGTAAAAAAAAAAAAAAATCTTTCCCACAAGTAAGGTCTAGAGATGCCAGTTTCATACAGGAACAAGGCTATCCTGATCTCCAGTCCGCCCCGGGTTTCCTGCCAGCCTGTTTTCCCCCATAAATAAAACCCTGAAGGAATCCCGGTTTCCTCCGATGATAGCGCCGAGTTATTTGTCTGCGGAGTTTCCGACAAGAGAAATTTGGCGTGAAATAAATGCAGCGGGTTCACTTCGGTATGCTAGCTTGTAGGTTGACGATATAGCTACAGCCATGTCGTACAATATCAATATTCCCTTTATGAGAGATGTAGAGTTCCACGTAAGCCGGGGACAGCGTGAATTTTTTGTGAACGGGAGACTGGCGCCAGTTGAATGTTAGAGGGCCGGTTTTTTATTTTTCATTTTTTCAATCCGGTGGAGCAGGACAGTCATTGATGGAATTAACAGGTTTTTTCAACTTACTTCAGGAGAGGTGTATGATGGGAAGCGAGTCACGGAAAAGCCCTTAGAGACAAATGAATCTTCCCATTCAACTACATAACGGAAGCTAACCTCAAAGGGGCCATATAAAAGTGTTTCCGACGAGAATCTGTGGGCGGAGTGCGTTAGTCGGTGGCGCCGTAAATAATTCCGAGTTGGTCTCTTTAGAAAAGTTTTAATCTCTTAAGTCCTGCGAGGAGCCCCTGATGTGCGAGGCTCTCCCCTCAGTGACCTCATAAAACCTTTATCAATGCAGAGGCACAACCTCCTCTTCCTCGTCCATTTGAAATATGCAGTTCCATTAAACAATTTCCAAGATTTTTCCCTTCTCGCGAATCTGTCAAATCGTACGCACCGATAAACTAATAAGATCAAAGGGAATCCTACTGTTGCAGACCCTCTAAGCTAAAAACCGATATTGTTGTCATATCAGGGGAATAAATACAGAAGTTGTTCGGCCAAAGAGTCTACCAGAAAAAATTCCTCTGGAAAAAAACAAAAACACTCTCGAAGCAGAATTAAATTCCCTCAAATTTTGAGGGAAGTCAGGATCAGGAACCCGCTCATTAATTTTCGGGAAGAAGTTGGTACCAAGGATGTTTACAAACTGATGACGTAAGTCCGGGTCCCTGCTATAGAAGGCGACCTCAAACCTTGCCAACCACGAAAAAATAAAATTTATTTAGATTTAATCTGGGAGTGCTGCTGCTTAATGGTGCTACTCAAAGAATTCTGTGGCTTTCTATTTATTAGCTTTCATTTCATAGGTCTTAAAATTAAAAGCTGCATGAAAACCAAAACAGGACTAACTTGAATCCAAACAACGGGTGAAGCGTTCTCTCAAATTACGAGGATTGCAGACGATCAATCACTTGAATTGGCTGTAACCTCATCAAGAGACGTCGAGTGTTTGAAATCGTCATAATTCCGTTGATTGGCGAGGCAGTACGAGAGGCTTAAGTGGCGAACAAAAGGCCGAGGAGCATGATGAACGATGAGAGGCTGAAGCGGGAAATGCAAAGGAAAAGAGACGAGGCGCGGAGGTAATTGATGAAGGGAAAGCTCGTGTCCCTATTTGCGGGAAGGATTCTGTAGAGATGGACTGGGAGCGATGAGTGAATGAGTGTAGAAGAGCGTCCCCACTAACGCCAGGCGGCTCAATCCCGGTGGCACGTTGAATTCGGGAAACTAGGATCGGCATGACCTCGTTTTGTTGAGTGGACGAATGCACAATTTGGCTGGCCAACGGCCTTGCTGAACCAAATCGAAGCAAAGTTTCGGTTCCCACTTAACAAAATTCTCCTTCCCATTTACAGACCTTCGAGGAGTTGCCATCTTTTGGCGGTTTATAATGACATCCACCTATTGATGGCGCCTGTGAAGGAGGTTTGTGGTAGGCCACAATGCCTCTATGCCCTGGCACCCACTCTCAGCTAATGGCGCCAGTCAGCTGGACCGCCTACTGGCCTCGTGTAATCGCCTTTAACGACTGATCGCTCAACTCCTGACGTGAAACGTGAAAATATAGGCAAAGAGCACAATAATAGACACGGAACCGATACGGACGCGGTTCAGACAGCAAGGTTCATAAGTCAGGAACCTAAACTGACTCATTAACGCCTCACGGGAACCGATACGGTATCATCCATTGAACCAGCTCTGACGGTTTCAAATATGTTTCCAGTTCATCTCTAAATGGTTTAGTTTTTAGGATGGAGCTCCCTTCTTCTTGCCTTCCCCTCTGGTTTAGGGCGTTATGTCGTGGTTGGTTGGGTAACCCTTCACTGATGTTCCTACATCCCCCACCACCATTCTCGTACTAACGGCGGTGTGTCTCCTTTAGCGATCTTGTTGCCTTCGGGTACCGCATAAGATGCCGCCCCCGTCTCACCTGTCGTCGAAGGTCTATAAGCTAAATTGACTTCGTCTCTGTCGCCCTTTTCCCCCTCGACAAAGGCAGTTTCCTCTTGATCAGGCGAAGGAGCCTATCCCACCAGTCTCGGCATCCCCTTTAGTCGTCTCATTAGGGCAAACGCGTTCCTTCTTTCCTCCTGGGAATGAGAAGATACCCACTTCATCCCCGACGTGAATAAACGGGGTTCAGCTTTCACATGATTCACATGCCCGAGGGTTGCTATGCTTGAGATTTTCCATACCATCAGGTAACTCCCTGTGCCCCATGTGTTTATTCTTTCTGCTTGGTAGATTCTCAACTCAGCATACGCAAGATTAAACATCACGTTCACAGCCGAAAGTAAAATTACCCAACTAAGCAGAATTTTGAACATTGAAAAATAATTCATCCTTAGCTAGATAAAGTATCCGAGGAAGGATAAAGTGGGTTTAGGAAGGTCTTTCAAAGGGAACCTTTCTCCCTATTTTCGAAGCGGGAAATCTGCTCGGATACCGTGGTCTCAAGATGGGTGAATATTTTACGATAAACCAGATAATGACCCCTCATCGCGATTTGTAGACAGTATTCTCAGAACGGAATCTTTTCCGATTTACCACATCACATTAAATGTCCAGGAAATACATGAAAGCCACATTAACAATAAATTTTATTGTTAATGTGGCGTTCATGTATTTCCAGGACGGTAAGCTCCGGTCGACGGTCCCAGGAAGACAATAGGGCATTGTATCGATCAGGTAAGATGTATTTCCTTAATTTTTCTTCGCCGAGGGAAACTGGGACAACCACACATCACGCGATTGGTGTTTCCTGGTTCACTAGGCCAAGAAGCCTTCGGAGGAAGGAGTTTCCCCACTTTATTGTTTGTTGGCTTGCGTGCGGCGGGAACCTCTTCGGGATTAAAGACCCGGTGCGGATTAAGGATTAGTAAATGGATAGGCCTAAGAGGCCGGAAGGGAAGACGGTATGAAGGTGGTCCTGCCAAGAAGTTACATCGGGCCTAGTTTGGCAGAGTTCCTCGATCACTTGTCCACTCTTTGCTAACGGCTGCCTACCTCCCCTTCCCACTCGGCCTGACCGCACTTTCCTCGGGACCAGCACAAAAGTAATTAACTAGTTGGCCGCATCTTCAAATGACCCACCTATCTGGTTCCACAAGGTTCACCTACTCGCGGAGTAGACCCTCGACGACGATCCCCCAATTAGCAATCCCTCTGGGAATTGAAGGCTCAGGCGAGAGACTATTCAATTAATTAGGATGATCGACGCTCAACGTGCTCCAGCAAGGAACCTATTTAAACCGCTATAAAATAAACTGAATCATGGTACCTGTTCTTTAACAGGCCACTGACAATTTTCGTGCGAACCCTGCGTATATGTGACAGTAGAAGATGCAAACGTCATGCATAAAGCCTGGAGCGTTGCACATGCAGTATTGTCCCAACTAAAACGCATGCAAGATCATGGCATGCGCTAGAGTCAGAATCTACCTTATCCATAAGTTGCCTGACCATCCCGTTCCATTCGCCCGTGTCCGGATCGTACACGCCGTACTTTCCGTCAGGGACCAGTTCGATCGTGTACTGGAATCCGGCAATTTTCGACACCAGCCTCAACAAATCGATACAGAACCCCACGAATTTGCTCCCTGGAGGCGATGACCCGTTTTTCTCGTTCATCATCACGTAGGGCGTTTCCTGCGATGGACAAAAAATAACAAAATTTAACAATTTTCATTGAATAAAAACCACTCACATTCTTCATTAGGTGATCGACTATCCCGTTCCATTGCTTCGTCTGCGGATCCTGAGCTCCGTATTTCCGATCGGGCACCAACTCTATAATGTAGTCGAATCCAACTTCCTTCGATATCATTCTGAGAACGTCGACACAAAACCCGTAGAATCTGGCGTTTCCGGTGAAGTTGACGCCTTTGTGCATCATTACATAAGGCCATTCCTACCCTCAATCGTACATGAAACATCAAAAACCATAAACGTATTTGAAACTTGTTGGGTGTTGATTAGAAAGAAAAAAAAAGAAGAAGATTGCCGCCATGGGGTGTACTTCCGCGTGTGTTTGTTCTAGCATCGCCCATGTATCATTATATCCTATGACTTTGGGGATACCCCCAAACACCGGATGTATTCTAATAAAATGCCCAGGTACAAAGTTGTTAGGTGAGGGTTCAAATCACGCCTTCAACTGCTCATGGATTAGGTGAGCATGGAGGGAAATGCTTCACCCGCAGGTCGATAGGGCTAGGGTTGGTGTACGGATTGTAAGGGGCAAACAGCTTCCAGCTGCTCTTATGTCTATGGAGTGGCTCGTGTAACGACACGGCCAGGTAGCTCTTCAAACCAGACTACTCCTGGTAAAATGCATGCACTATAAGAAAAAAACGCTGCAAATTTTGCACTAGGGTTTATTCTGCCGTCCTAGGATAAAACACCCTTTCGACCATTTTGGTGTTTTTGGAGTTAGGTGCATGGTTGAGTAGATTTCGGCGTGGCGCGTCTTTTGCACCGAGTTAGAACTTCCTATCTCCATTTGAAAGGTTCGGTAAAAGACATTATCCTATCTCGAATAGTGTGGATGGCCTACAAAATCTCATTCTACAGGTTTTTTCTCGAAATAAAGAAAATGGAGATAGGGTGTTTTAACTAACGACGGCAGTATTATTCTTTGATATAGGTTACTTGTCCAGAAATGTAATTCTGTCAGTGGAAAAAAAAAAAAAAAATTCAAAAATTTTTTTCAAAAGATTTAAGTAGGTATTCTTCAAAAATGTTTTTTGTTTTTTTTTTCAATTTTTTTTTGTTTTTGTTTTTTACTTGAAAAATATTTGCCCTCCTGGGATCCATTAAAAATCTTATTTGTAGCCCCATGAGAGCCCTATAGATCGCCACAGTGAAATCGGATCGTTGCGGGGCCCCAAAAAATGGATTCTCCGTCCAAAAATACTTCGAAAACGACACCTGACTCGATCCGATAGCCAAAAGCCTTCAAAAAAACCCTCCCATAGCCCCATTTTAGCCCCAAAGCGCCCCACGGGTTTGGGCGATCGGGCTGAAAACCTTGCGGGCACAACTAGATGGTAAACCGAGTATTAAGTATTTATTTAAAAAAAAATTCCTACTGCCCGAAACGGCCCGGACGGCGGACGGACATTTCGGTTTTGGAATCTAGACCTCTTGAAACGGATAATATCAAATTTTGAGGCCGATCGGAGTCGTCGATCTCCGTCGCGAAAACAAAGCTGTATTATTCCAAGAATAATAAACCAAAAGAAGAGCAATTAAATTAATGATTTAAAATACCAACTTGTCATGAAGTACGTGGGTTCGTGTTAACATTGTCTCTGTGTGCTCTTTTCCCTACATCAAAATCAATTCAAATTTCAATCGGATTTTTCAATTTCAATCGAGCTTATTAAATTCCTGATGGGTTATGGCAGATCGCGATCACCTTTTTTTCCCCAGAGTAGTCTAGTAAATTGACTTTTATGAGACCCACTCAGGAAGGCGCTTTATAAACTTGTAACCACCCACCCTCTCCTTCGAGCTATACTTGGAGTGCCATCATTATCCCTCGAAATAGACTAGCATGAAAGAACACGATGCCAAGATCGAGTTGCTTTCTTCAATCTTAGTCTTCTAGACCCGCCGGGGTTGGAGGGGGCCAATCATGGGTTAGCGTCTCGTTTTTTACCCTCAGCTACCTTCTGCACTCGAAGTTAGTGCTGCAGCGTGGCTTTGTCAAGAGGAAACCCTTTTGTCAATAACCTTATTGGGAGGGGATTTTGCCTGCACCGATGAAAAAAGGAGAGGAAAAGAGAAAACGAGGGAATAAAGACTTTCCGGAGTTCACTACTTATGACGTGAACAAAATTCAGCCTCCTCCTGAAAGAAAAGCCAAATCTCTCCAAATATTTCTTGGCCTCGAATTTCTCATTTCAAAAGGTTTGATTTGGTTTGATACCCCCCATCAGGCACCAATTGCGGCGCCTGGTGCAAATGGGAGTAACGATTCAAATATTTGATGTTTACGGTTCAATCCAGAGTGTTATGGCTACATCGAAAGAAGGAGATTTTTGACTAAATCGGCCTAACATGACGGGGCCTCTAATTCGTTGATTAATCACTGGAACCCATAAGCTCATTTATTCCCAAAATTTCCATGGTCTTCAACGGGATTCAGAATGCAGCGCAAAGTAACTAACGCACAGAACCATTCGGTTAATCCGGCCGGTAACCTTAATTTAACCTTTAATGTACCTTTAAGTGACTGCTGCCACGAGGAAACAAACAAGAAACACGTGCTGATTCGAATTCGAGAAGTTACAAGATTATATTTCAGATTGATTGTTACTGGTGGCCACAGAATGAAAAATCTCTTATCCATTTCCCCATGCACGAACCGTATCGAATGGCGTGTCCGTGGAAATTGAACGGTGAGGGGGACCTCATTCAGGAAGCACAATGGAATACGATATTCGCAAGTTCTACCGCCCTCTTCACTTCCCACACCTGGGAAAGGATGGGGAGCCCATGGTATAACCACATATTTCTATTCGATGGAATCTGATGCAAGAGAAAATGAAAAAGATGGTAATCTTTACTTCGGCATCCACTTCGCGGAACACGAAAAGTATTGCATATCACCCTTTAAAAAAAGGGAGCCAACGAAGCCCATAAAATCTGAAAGTGAAGGAAAGACAGACTTGAACAAAATCCTTTCCTAATAGAAAATTCATATATAATATATACCTAATTCAAAAGTAGAAATGCGTAGAAGTAAGTCCGTCGGTGAGTCAATACCTACATATCTGGTGTTGGAGTCAAGTGACAACTGGTTGTTCTGATGCTGATGGCGAGCGCTTTCAATGTCAAGTCATCATCTTCACAGCGACGGCTACAGCGGTAGTGTTTGCTATGAAGTATGCCCGTTCCCGCTCCTATTAAGCGCCTTCACATCTAGAGCGGTCGCCACCAGCACCAAATGGGCCATTGAGGACTGACCTTACCGAATTTTTCCACGGTTACCATTAAACTTCTCTTTCCCTCGAAGATTACTGTGGGCTCATTTTGAACGTACCAGGATTGTGATAACGACGAGAGTGACGTTCATCGACGCCGAGTCAAAGAAAGCTGCCGTGTCGGATATGTTGAGGCCGGATCCTGGGCTCCACTCCCCCACTTTGACGACAGAGTGTTGTTTGAGTTTGACGACGTCCAGTTTGAACTGAATGCGTCGCCCCTCTTTGAACTCGATGGGCCCACTAAGCCCTTTGACTTCAACCTGTGGAGAAAAATCAACAGAATAGATCAGAAAATCCAATTCCCTTCTCGTTTTCTTCGATGAAGGGCAGGAATGGGGTGTTTTCAAATGTTGACTCCAGGACTGACCTGAGATCACATGTTTGACCTGATTGCATGGAAAACCTTTCACCTTAAAGAGAAATCAAGCTTAAGGGACTTAATTCGTTAACCAGTACTCCACCTCTAATTTTCTGGCAACCTACTCTATACCACGGATACATAGTGTCTACGCCAGTCCTAGTTCACCTATGCGCCACTCGGCGCCACGCCTCACCTCGACGGTTGGCAGCATGGGGTATGAGGGTGCCCTTCCCAGCGTCCTAAGAGCCAAATTATTCTTCACAGTTCAATTTTTTCAATATCAGATAACAAATCATTATCTCGGGGATCTGAGGAGCCCGAACAGCATTGTGATTCGGGGGATTCGTCCTGATCCAGGAATCTGGCAACCTTATCCAACCTTATCTTGACCTTTTCCGGCGACTGCTGACTTTTTTTCTGGCAAAACCATAGGACCATAGGACCGTAGCTTCACGTCTGAAGAATCGAGTGGGCTGAATGCTTCCAATGACACCACTCTCAAGGAGTCTTCTGTCCCCAACCCCACAGGGATTGTAGACCAAGGAAGTCACTCTGACATTTTGCGCAATAGGTCTTCATCCTTCAACACACAAGGCTACAAGAACTCGGACGCAGTGAACGCAACTTTCCGCCAAATCACAACCACAACCATAATTCTGAATTTGGGCACACAACCACATTGGCATTAGGCATACACCCAGGTAGGGCTAAAATCCCATAACCATAAACAACTGGGACTATCTCAGGATTTATACTTCCAAAGAAGTCTTACGTCCCACTACCAATGTAAAGTTACAGGGGAGGTTCAAATCATTTGAGGGAGAAATCAAGTGATGCGAGATGAAGGATAAGAAACTTGAAGATTCCAGATGAAAGAGGGTAAACGTCGTCTAATGGATTGAAGTGATGATGGTCTGAATTAGTAGAAATTTATCAGAGAAGTGAACGTCCATTTAGAACCGTTAAAACCTCCTTTGCCCTCTCGCCTCGTTTATAGGTTAATTAAACCCATTTATCAGTTGAGGGTGGGATGGGCGCAAATTTCGAGTTGTGTCTTAGGCTCGCTTAGTTTTCAATGCTCCCCCTCTCGCCGGAGGCTAATACGCTGTTACGGCTTAACCTTCCTACCCATTAAGCATTCGCCGGATCGCTCGACTTTTTTTTCCTTCCTCTTCCACCAACTAAACAATTAAACCGTTTCGAAACCATTCTTTTGATGAACGGAACGACCCTTTTCCGCCACTTAGTCAATTTTTCCGTCGGGCTGGAACTGGTGTATGGAAATTATTGAGCCAGAATTTCACGCTTCAAATCGATCATTGTACGGTTTCAATTGTGAGCTACACAGTGGTCGACAGCCTGTACGAGTTATTCCATATTTTCGGCACCACAAGGATGCAAGACTTGTATCCTTACTTAGTAAAGTTCATCGGCATAGTGTGGTAGACTGAAGAAAGTTAGGAGCTAACCTTCCTCTGAGTTCCACCACCCCGTCTTCTATTGGAACTTGCAATAGTTATTGTTATAATTATGATTACAATTATTGTAACAAATTATGTTTGTTAAAAATCATTATTAACATGCATAATTTCTAACTTTTCTTTCTTAATAACTAACCAATTTTCACCGTTTCCCGCACTTGTAATTTTTGCGCATAATAAAGCCTTTTCAAAGGTGAGGTCAAGGCCAGTTCAATTCACTATCAAACCCTAAGAACAATTGGCGGGTTTCCACCAAAACGAAATCGCAATTTGTAGTTCAACAGAAACACTTTCGCCCATAAAAATACACCGAATTAGACTCATAGTTCTCTACTATAGTTGGTAGACCCAAGGCTTCAAATAGCAGGTACTCGGATTTTCGTCATCAGATTTGGTATCTACTGCCTCAAAAAAAAAATAAATAAATTAAAAAATTAAAAAAATAAAAAAATAAAAAATAAAAAATAAAAAATAATAATAATATAATAATAAATAAACGAGCGGGTTCGGGAGCCAGACTTCCCTCATTTTGTATTCTATAATATAGAATATTATTAGGAGTAGTTTACAGAGAATTTTGTTCACGATTTTGTTCGTTGATTTAGCAAATCCATTAATATTATACTTCCTGAAACATTGTGGTTTAACGAAAAAAGCGAACATCGCACAATGATGGTTTAAAACCAATTTAAACTTGAGGGTAGCCCCTTCGCAAGAATTTATCATCTCGGTCTGATGTTTTACAACGGAACCCTCAGGAAAATAGCCGGTTTCTCAACGATGCCCCCTAATGAACACATTGCTTGAAAATTTCCTGAAACGTCCCAAGCAGCCTCATCAACTTTAATGAAGATCGGAGTGTAGGCCTAATTACTGCTAGATGGGAAGAGGGGAAAGTGGGTAATCCGATTAGTTGCTCATCTTCGTACAGTGAGGGCTGGATCAAGAGCTTCAGATTCCATGGCTCTAAAGCACGAAGAGGTTAAATCCTCTAAACCCTATCGACGCGACGATGTTTAGTTGATAACCATAAAATGCTATTAACAGCTAATTAAATGTCCGGACAGATAAATTATTATGATCGTTATTGAACTCAACATTTTTAGACACTTTTTGCCTCTTGTTTAAGCCAACTACGTATGACATACTACATTGTGTCATTGATGTAGTACTAGGAGTTATTATCATAGGAAACGTGCAAACTGAGAAATCAACCACACATTGGAGGCCTCGCAGTGATTCTCAGAGAACATCTAATCCCGATACGAATCAAGAAGGCAGACTATCTTACCGAGTTAATGTAGTTGATAAGGCTGAGCCCTCCGTCCCAGGGGGTCTCGAGGGCGCAGGAAACGTTGGCGAGGGACAAGGGGTGAGATTGTTCGAGTGTTTGAAGGCCTATAGCGAACACTATCACCGAATCGTACATCAGCGCCGGTTCAGACTGAAACAAAAGGCATAGAGCAAATCAGCGGAGCGCAATGTGTACAGAACACTACAAACGTACCTCCACGCCCCCGGAGGGGTGATAACATCACAACGATTCGAGGTTTGAAAGTACCAGCAATTACCGTAATTACGATCAACACATCAAATTCCTGATGCTCAAAGCCTTCTACATTTCCCAACATTGATTACCTATTATGATAGAAATTTATATCTTAACCGCGCCAACCTACACTTCTCTTGCTTACATATTTATGAAACCTCGTCGATATTCCTTTTGACGACAAACGCGCGAGAGGGACGCACGATATCGGTTCTTGAGTGAATTTTTTACCTCACGGAGAAAAAAGAAGAATACACAGGTGGCGAAAAAGGGGACTTGTAAATCCCTTTGGAGCCACAACACTTTTACTAGCTCTTGTCCTCTTATGTGGAGACACTTTTTTCCCTTGCGGGAAGAGGGGGAAAAAACTAAAGGATCGAGTTACTCCGCCTCTCACTTATCCAATCGCCGGAAGAGCAGGAGGGACTGAAGCCGAGAAAAATAGGGCCATCAAGTTTTCCACTCTATCAAACCTCTACCTGTTGCCTCTAGCCCGACAAGCTCGATTCACCTTTGTTCTGTCTTATTTAGCTGTCACTTCAATGTGTTTTTTTTTGTGTGGAAATATCCAGAAGAAGAACTCATAACAAAAGAGTAGAACAATTTATAAATTGTTCTACTATTTTGTTATGAGTTCTTCATTTTTGAAGAATCAATAGGGAATGGCAATAGGCAAGAATCCCTACAGGGAAAGGCAAAATAGGAGAACTTGGGAAAGCGAATCGGTGACAGGAAACTTACCTCAATGGTTTTGGAACGGTTGAAAATCGACGGCCCGTGTGGCTGAAACCGCTCCATGTCCTTCAAAATTTCTTTCACCCCGAGGTCTTCTATATCTACGATTCTGAAGGCAGTCATATTTACAAAATTATATTTAAACTCTTCGAGGTTATACGATTCCAAATCCTGCAACAAGACGATGAAGGGCACTTGATAGAATCAAAGACTGATTTCATACACAGTGCAAATTATGTTACTTACAAAAGTTGTGAAGAGGTAGTGGTATTTGTAGTCATTCATTTGGAGCTGGATCACCTAGAAAATTAAATTAATCAATTAACTCCTTGGTGAATAATAAGACTTAGTAGGCTAGTCACCAAATCTTCAAGAAAACTTGTCTCTGGGAACTACTCTCAATATAAAATAAGAGGGAAGTATGGCTTAGGATCCCGCTTGTTGGCCGGGGTCCCGCTTGTGGCTGTCTACTTTCGGTAAGATGTAGGTAGCAAGGATGTAAGCATAATATGCTTACATATTATGTCGAGTCCGAATCCCAGCTATTTGAAGCGACCTCACGCCTACCATGGCTTGCCATCAAAAAGAAACAAGAAACACTTCAACGACGAGACAATTTCAATTGGCAGGACTCCTCGGGGAGCGCTGCAACAAAGTACACAGTTGATTTCTGTATTTGGGTCGCTGCAAGGAATGGTAGGCGTGAGGTCGCCTCAAACTGAAGGAACTTGGACTTTCGTCATAAGTTTACATCCATGGTACCAGTTCTTCCCTCAGATTGTATTCTATATTAAGAGTAGTTTTCACAGATTTTTTTTTAAGAAAATTTATTGACTATCAAGAGTTTTATAAAAGGGGTTCACAAACTAAATGCAACTCACTCTTTTCAAAAACGTCCTTATGTTTTCGGGACGGGTGTCTACAAGAAGGTTGTGGATTTCTTTGCTTTTGATTTCTTTCAAAACAGCTTTGTAATTGCTAGGGTCAGCTTGCCTCAAGTGGACCTCGACATTCCTGTCTTCTGGAGACCGGACCAGTTCGCGGAGTTTCATAAGACCTGAGACATATCAAGAAATCGATACTATATTATGTGTTGGTATGTCGTAACACGTCGGATTAACTAATGGTAGCTCAATTTGGTCAATGGATGTTCTTATCGAAGGGTGAAGTGCTAGATATGACCGAGATATCCTTTGGCATTGCGAGACTTGGATGTCTATACAACGCTGAATGGACTGGCCAAACGCGGTGGGGTGGGAAAGGTGAGGGATGAATAGAAGGAGATGTCCGTTGATGAATGATGATGTACAGTTTGATATGGGATGGGAAATGTGGAGCTGTAGGGCATAGTACGGAGGGTTGGTGGGGCTATGTGATGGGCTATGGGGCTATATGAACTACCAACCCCTTCCCTCCTTCAAGTGGCGCACTTTACAAGAGTGACCCTATGAATACAGAGTAGCCCGCAGAGCCCCCTTTCCGCTTTGCGGGACACCGTCTCAGCTCAGCTTTTGTCGGTATCGAACACAGGTAGAGTTGCTTGCCAAACGGGAACGACGTTCTTTGTGGCCAGACTAGGGAAGAAAAGTTCAGACTTTTTTAAAACATCGATGTCCGAAAAACAACGCCTCAGAACCATCGATGTTTTTTTTTCCTTTGATGTGTCTCTCAAAAACATCGATCTATCGATGTTTTCATATTAGGTATGTAGTAAAATGTTTTTCCTTCGGGGTAGAAAAAAAGGGGCACATTGTCGTAATTTGTATACATAGGCACCACTATACAAGTGTAAAACGCTGCAAATTTTACACAAGGGTTTATTATTCTTTGATATAGGTTAGTTGCGCAAAAATTATTTCTGAGTCAAAAGAAAAAATGTTGGAAAAAATTTTTTGGATTTTTTTTTTTTTTTTCAAAAAAATTGTTTTTCCAAAAATTCTTTATTCTTTACTCGAAAAATATTTAACCTCCAGGGATCCTTCAAAAATCCCATATTTAGCCCCATGAAAGCCCTATAGATCGCCACAGTGAAATCGGATCGCTGCGGGACCCCAAAAAATGGATTCTACGTCCAATAATACTTCGAAAACGACACCTGACTCGATCCCATAGCCGAAAGCCTTCAAAAACCCCCTTCTGTAGCCCCATTTTAGCCCCATAGCGCCCCACGGGTTTGGGCGATCGGGCTGAAAACCTTGCGGGCACAACAGATGGTAAAGCGAGTATTTTGTCAAAACTTCAGATTTAAAAAAAATTCTACTGCCCAAAACGGCCCGGACGGCGGACGGACATTTCGGATTTAGAATGTAGACCTCTTGAAACGGATAATGTCAAATTTTGAGGCCGATCGGAGTCGTCCACCTCCGTCGCGAAAACATAGGTGTATTATTCCAAGAATAATAAACCAAAATATTCTATTCTATTCTATATTCTATTCCTAACCACCTCACGCCCCTCGTACTTCTCTTCCCCCACCTCTGGAACTTCCTACTGTTCTAGTTAGTCATGAGAGTTTGATCTCTTTCAGGTGAGGATAGAAGGACCCATTGAAGAATTGCCTTACGATAATTGGAAGGACCTGTACGACTCTGAGCCGCTTTTCTGCAAAATCCGAGCGGTCGTGTGCCACCAGGGGACTTCCATCGAGTGGGACGAGCTCAAGAAGCACCACGATCAGATCCTCAACGAATATAAGGAAGGAGCCAACGCCCTTGCCAAACCCGACCTAAGTGTTTTACTGATACTGTTTACACAAATTTGGTCATTTTGCGCTCACAATTTATACTTGGAATAATTTTTTCACCGAGCGCCGAAATCTGTTGACGGTTGCTGCCACCCTACGAGCAAAATTTCGTCTTCAGACGTGTTCCTCACTTTGACGAAAGCTTTCAATTGTTTCAGGGTCGCCTACAAGATCTTCCCGTCGATGATCGAGTTTTACGAGTCTCTTGGGCCCAGGATCGCAGACAGAGTCATGTACCTCAAAGAAAAGAACAGCTGGAAGAACGAGAGAATTGCCGCCTAAGTGAATGCCGAACATTTTGACATTCTCATCTGGGGCTCATTCTCACATATTTTTATTAATTTGTCACTTTTTAAATAATAAACGAAGCTTTTCGTAGTTTTGTGGTTTTGACTGGACTGTCTGAATATCTCACAGCTCAATGTTCGAAATGAAAGCCTGACCTAGTTGGTAAACATTATTACTGCCTGCATAATAGGGATCGTGACGGGACTGAAAAGAGAGCGTTCTGGTGGCGAAATTGATATCACTGACCGAGCTGATGAATAACAGGTTCGTTCCAGGTTTGACGGACTGTTAACAGAAATCGACGGAGACATGCGCAGTTGAGAAAACTGCTGTTCCAGGTCGCCGTCGCCGGCTGTTCCAGGTCGATTTGTAGGTTGACAGCAGTTCAACTGCAGTCGGACGGAAACCGACAGCTCGAATGAGTTCGGTTGGGAGCTGTCGACTTGGATAACCCAGTTGAAACCTCTCTCATAACCTCCTTTATTTTGGTGCTTGACGCATCAAGTTGTACTCGCGTCCTCCCAAAGTCCTCGTATATACCCTCAAACACTTTAAATGACTCATTCCCGCCCTTATGATACTCCTCTCTCGAAAAAGGTTGATTATTCTGAATACAATTATACAATTTTGTTGACAGTTCGCGTTCCAGGTTAGAAGGTGGGCTGTTCGACAGAACTCGACAGACGAAGGCATTGGGACTGCTGTCGACAGCTGTCTGTTTTGTCAACAGACGCCGTCAGACCTGGAACAAACCTTATTGTTTACGTTGAGCCTTGTATCGCATGTAGGAGAAGGGAGAAAAATAAAGGCGTAGAACAGAAGCTACTGACTTTTATTCCAAATCAAACTTTTTTTTGGACTTTTGTCCAGCTAGAGTGGCGAAAAAAAAAAACAGTGCGCCGCCGCCGACCGCAGACGCGTCAGGGAAATTCCAGGGAAGACAGGGTTTTTTGTTGGAGCTGAATGGAAAGATGACTGTCGGAGAGTGAAATGGCTCTCCGTTCGGGAGTCAATAATTATTATATTATGAAATGAGGGTTAATTGACTGATCTCTCTCCCAGGCAATCAGGAGGTATGGAAATTAGTTCCAAAGGGTTGTGACCCTAAGCGTATTTATTATACAGTGAAATAAATATATCGTTCGTGAACATCCTAACACCCGATACCGAACGCGAAATGTCTTCTCACGAGACGTGGGAGCTAGCCCAAGCTACTCATGAGGGTCGCTGCAGTGTAAATCGCCAGGGACTTCATCTTAACGACGTAGGGGTCCCGGGGGTCCTGTCCGGAGTTGCTTGGGCTGAGAAGAGAGTCCCGGAGGTCCAGGTGACGATCTGGAAGGTCCAGGAGATAGTCGACTCCCGGGCCTACGACGGGCAGACGGGCATACGCTCGCTCTGACTGTCTGGAATGCACTCACCCTGATGCAGCATCCCCTCAGTCCCTTTATCCGAATCCCTCGTTCACGTGAACGTGCCAAACCAGCCTTGATTCGCCCTCTACTTGGAGGCCGGTCAACACAACAGATTCTGCTGTGTCGAGACGTCACGTCCGCCGGTTTCGTTAACCGGACCGCTGTCCAGGATCGATCTCGACAATGGACAACTCTATCTTGTGGTAATTGAGGTCGATAATCGACTGTCTTGGGCCAGGCACACAGAGGTACTTTCATCTAAGCTTTCCTCCAGCATATTTATGCTGAGAAGATTGGTTGGCGCGGTTTCTCCTGAGGTTCTACGCACAGTTTACTGCGCTTGCTTCCATGGAAGCAGACTAGAGCAGCGTACAGGATCCCTCTATGGGGGAACTCATCTCATCTCTCGCCCAAAATATTCGTTCTCCAAAAAAGTGAAACAATGTAATTAATTTGTGGATGGACCTTAATACAGTAAACCCTCACTAACAGCGGTTTTTGCCTAAATGCCCTTAAACCTTGAAATCGATGGATGCTGCTCCTTTGACGTGGAAAACCCACAATATCGCACATTGCTTTTACAACGTCAAGGAATCCATCGATAAAATTATGGCCTGGAGTGGTCGGGGTGATGGATCCAGAAAAAAATTTGACTGGTTCGGAAACAGCAACGTTGGGTGAAATTTTAGAGATCGCTCATAAACTGGAGGGTGAGGGATTTTCTGAAATATGGTTCAGGTGGTTGAGTGGGACTCCCTTATGGAAAGCTTTCATGGATATCGCTCCTCCGGAGTAATAGTGGTATAAGTAAGTCTAAAAACAGCTGTTTTGAGTTATATATACCATTGGGTAGCTCGCGACGAGCTTAACATGGGGGTATTATTGGTTTAAGCATAGTTCAAAAATTACTCGGGAGAGAGCAGATGAACCGGTATGTTTTCCATGCAGATTACCGACATTTCGTTTGAAGAAGGTTGGTTCATCTCTAATGAGCCGCTATCCGTCAGAAAAATCAGGTATTAACCTTATTTTTTTCACTTCAGTACTGGTATATTTCAAGAAGTACCGCTGTTCAACCAAGAAAATATCCTTTTTTGTGTGCTTGCAGTGGCAAAACCGGATCATTTCAAAAATGTACCACTACTATTCCAATATTAACGTGTGTCATCCCGTGTGTTCATCAGTACAGTAGTGGATCATGTCAAGATGTACCATCCATTTGGGCCCAATTTCTTGGGATAAGAGTGGTACATAATTGAAATTTAATTGATTTTAATACATGCGCGTCGTGAATGAGAAGGGGGAGAAGAAGCTTTGGGAAAACCTGAAAGGTAGATAATAATATGAAAGCCTGAGAAGCATCGGATATCGGAAACAAAGCCCTCGTGTCTGCAACACGCTAACAAATATGTGAAAAATCTTAAATTGCGATTTCCCAAAAGTAAGGTTTTTGGACTTATACCACTATTCCTCCGGAGGAGCGATATATCCATGAAAGCCTATAAGCTATCCACAGTGAAATTGGATCGTTCCGGGACCCCAAAAAATGGATTCTACGCTCAAAAATACTTCGAAAACGCCACCAAACTCGACCCCATAGCCGAAAACCTACAAAAAAACCCTCCTGTAGCTCCAAATTAGCCCCATAGCGCCCCACGGGTTTGGGCGATCGGGCTGAAAACTTTGCGGGCACAACTAGATGGTTAACCAAGTATTTGGTGTAGGTGAACCTATACAAAATATATTTTGTCAAAATTTCAGATTTTAAAAAAATTCCTACTGTCCAAAACCGCCCGGACGGCGTACGGACATTTCGGTTTTGGAATCTGGACCTCTTGAAACGGATAATGTCAAATTTTGAGGCCGATCGGAGTCGTTGACCTCCGTCGCGATTACAAAGGTGTAGACCTACACCTGTGTATATACACATGTGTATTATTCCACGAATAGGTAATAAACCATAATCTGTACTTCGGAAGGACATAAAAAATAGATTTTGCGTCCAAAATTACTCGGAAAACTACACCTTATTTGAAACCTTCAAAAATCACTTTTGTAGCCTCCTGAAAGCCCAATAGATCCCCACAGTGAAATCGGATCGTTCCGTCACCCCAAAAAATGGATTCTACGTCCAGAAATACTTCGAAATCGACACCTAACTCGACCTCATAGCAGAAAACCTTCAAAAAACCCTTCCCGTAGCCTCATTTTAGCCCCATAGCGCCCCACGGGTTTGGGCGATCGGGCTGAAAACCTCGCAGGCACAACTAGATGGCAAACCGAGTCTTTTGTCAATATTTCAGATTTTTCAAAAACCTGTTTAATAGGTAGGTGTCGTATTCCGAGTAATTTTGGACGTTTTTTTTTTTTTTATGCCCCCACTTCTGTCCAACCTAATAAGTAAGTAGGTAACTATTTTTAATTTTTTCAAAAATATTTCCTTTGGTACAGAATTAATTTTTAATTTTTTCAAAAATGTTTCCTTTGGTACAGATTTAATTTTTCATAATTAACCTATAGGTACCTATCAAAGAATAGTAACACTTATTCACTTTATACATTTTATTCATGGAATTTTCGCATCATGAGATGTTTAAGGGCAATGTTGAGTCCCAGAGGGGTCAAACATTTAGTATAGGTACCTAACTAAGAATAATAATCATTGTTATTATTTTTATTCATTGTTACCTACTAAGTTGTAGCCCTCTCGCGGAACCACAGAATCTCTACAAGGCCTGTAAGGTCTGCGCGTTCGGTCCGCAGACCTAGCTGTGTAGACCTTACACGAACACCAGCGGAGTTCGTGCAACATGCCACATCGAACGACCGCGAAGGGTGTGGCCCCGTCCTCGTCATCACTCAGTCTTCTCCCAGCAGCTCTACGGGGAGGTCATGTTGGGGTATTTTTTAAATTTAAATGTAATTTCAGCCCAATTCATTTGAAATTATCTCCACTTATCGCACAATGTGATATTATCATCCGGGAGAGTAACGAATAGAAAGAAAGTTGTCGCGTTGCCGTGTTTTAGACGAAAACGTATTTGGTATGAACTGATTACAATAATAATTATTGTAAGATGAATTATTCATCTTTTACGAATAATTATTGTTTCTCACTCGCGGTATTTTCTATTCATGAAGCCCACAAACCCTCCTGATTGGTTTATTTAGTTCAGCATCAAGTTGATCTCATTGAGGGATTCTCTGTCTCTCTTGTTGAGCTTTTTTTCTACCGTTAATGAATGTTTTATTATTCTCGTGAGTTTTTTTGGAATCGGCCTCAAAATTTGTCATTTCACGTTTCAAGATGGGTACCTAAGTTCCAAAACTGTAATGTTCCCTCCGGTACCTAGGATTTCTTTTTTAGAGTCAACAAATCTGAAATTCTGACAAAATTTGTACACATTTAATGTTGTGCCTGCAAGGGACAGTCAGTTCGCGATGTGGCAAACTTGAAATTCGTATGTGGAGGTTAGGGAGAGAAATCGCCTGTTGTTGCAGTTTTAAAGGGGGGGGGGGGGGGGGGCTATGTCCGGGGAAGTAAACATTTTTAAAATCAGGGGACTGAAAATTACGCTTTAAAGTATTGCAGCACAAAAAATTAATAGAATATTGATTCATTTCATTTGGTCAAAGCATCTTAAATAAAAATCTAATTATTTATTGTGATCATTTCAGAGTAATAAAATATTTTCCTCGTTTCGTTCGGGGGGGGGGGGGGGGGGGGGGCTACAATTATAGGGTCATGATGGGTTTCGAGCAACTTAACTCAACTACAGCCCAGAGTAGGCCTACCTACCTAACTTGAAGTAGTTGAACCTATACCTACTCAGGTTTATACTTAAAAATAAAAAAATAAAATAATAATAAAAAACCTCAGTATAGGTTCAACTACTTCAAATTCCTCTGGGCTGTAGATGAGCTTAGTTGCTCGAAACTGGTTTCCACACTTCAATTTAGTACCCACAACAGCAGAGGAGTAATTTCCCTCCTTAACCTCCTCATTAGACCTCTTCGGTAAAAAACTTCACTCAAAATTCGTATCCACTTCATTCGTATTCAATACTCCTTAAAACAAAAGTAAAGAATCATTCAGTTCACAAAATCATTCACTAAATTCCATCGAGAAAATAATTAATTCACAATGTCCTGGCAAATTGAATAAAAAATAATAATGGTATTGAGTGTAAAGGGTTTTGGGGCCTGCCAGTGACTACATAACTCTGGTTGAGCCCGTCGCTGGCTGTTTTGGCGGTGGCGAGCGCTTTCGATGTGATAACGTCATCAATAGTCAGACGATGAGGTTTTCACATTGAAAGCGCTCACCACCACCAAAACAGTGGTGACAGAATCAATTACAGTTACTTAAAAAAAATCAAAATTTATTTCTAACATTCAGGTAAAGTGGAGTGTGAATCATGGATTGGGCTGAAATTAGTTGATCTTGGGAGCGTAAATAGGAGCAACCGCGTTGGGCCTCATCGGAGTGTTTAAGTGCAGTGTTGTGTAAAGTGTTTTAAGTGCGCGTAGGCTAGTTGGGTGGTGTCAACAGGATGTGTGAGGCGGTTTGTAGGTAAACGTGGTACGCAGCAAGGATAAGCCAGCTCGTAGGATCCAGCCTGCCATTCATTATTTGATAGCTTGCGAAGCTGTGCCTCCTTGCCTGCCTGCCGCGTGGATTATAGATTGTAAGTTAGTTATAGTCTTTCCCATTAGGTCTCGGGTAGGTAGGTAGTCTTAGGGTGGATGAAGTGGCGGAAGTGGTTAACAAGGCTGGAGATCGCTTCTGCCATGGTGATTCGCCGTGCATGTGAGTGGTGGTCACTGTGAGAGTAAGGTTGCAATGGTTGGTCAGCTCCAATTATCAACAGCTGGTAAACTTGGTAAACGGATCTGAACTTCCGATGCTAGTGGCAGGCGTGGTGGACTGGCACAGTGATGGAGTTTCAGTTTGGTTCGATCTGGATGGTGGGGCTGATTGTGTAGGTAGGCTCTGGTGGGAGGGGGGACTAGGTACGCCAACCAGTGAGAAACAAAACTCGAAACGTTTCTACTGTGTTAGTTACCAGTAGCATTGAACTCGACAGTCAGGCGTAAATATTATCATTGGCACGTAACGATTGAAGAGCGTCAATGCCAGTCTGTGTGCATGGGCTATCACAGTGACGGTAGTGTAAGAACACACTTCCTGTTTTGACACCACCGAGAAGAAAAGAAGACTTCTAGACTCAGTCAAGACCTCGAGACGTGCTCCTTGGCCATCACTGCGTTTGTCGACTTCACAACTTGCGTTGCCATCGCTGCTGCTGCTGCCACATCCATCCAACACGCGAGTGTCCGTTAATGCTCCCAAGTCTCGCGGCGTTTGGGTGGGGGGTGGGGTGTGGGGGTCTTCTCCGAGTTTCTCCTAAGTTCCTGAACGCTTCATGGACAAGGTTTGGGTGGTAAGTAAACTCTGCGTACATTTTGTTGAAACGTACTGTACAGTTTCACATCATTTTTTTTTTAAAACGATTTTTTTTTTTTTTTTTTTTCAGGCATGCTCATCAACATTTATTGAGCCAGGTACAATTCAAAAGCATGTCAAACCATTCAGGATGGCATTCAAGTTCCTTTTCAACATTCTTGTGACTTGATGGTCACTACTCACTTTATTTTCCACTCTTAGAAGTTTTCAAAAAACGCTAATGAAATTCGTCAAATGGTCAATCTGAACTTAAATCAATGCTTAAATACTACCCAACCTGAATGCCATTTTGTGGAGCCACTGTTGGAAATTAGTCTCTTTCCTCCCTTTGGCATGTTGAACTTCATGAACTTCAAGAACTTCAGCTGAAGGACGACGAGAGGAAGCTTCTTTTATCCACAGTCACATTTCACGTGGTATTTGTTCGTTTCAAGAATCAAGAACACGAAGAGTAGGTACATATTTAGGTGGCTAGGTTATATATACAACACACACACCCACCAGCGCACACACACACAAACTACTTAGTAGACAATTCCAATAATTGCATTCCACAAAACAATAAGTAACCCACGTAGGCATAAACGTTGTTCATTACAATTAGAATATTCTTCAGAACTCCCACAACTCCCTACTTCTTTTTGCATAAACCAGTAAAAAAACGCACATGTACTCAAAAAAGCTGGTAAAAAATTACAATAAGTTTACAATACATTAGTGTCCTCAGCTTACAAAGCATAAATTGACTCCTCCCCCCCCCCCCCCCCAAATTTACTCAACTGTATCCCCCCAAATTCCTCAAGAGAGAACAACTCAGCTCTAATGTTGTGTTTTGAAGTGGTAGGCTTCGAACATTCTCCTATCAATCTCTATTCTGTAGTAAATTGCATGCCAGTGGCTCCAAGGTTTTTTTTTTTTTTTTTTTTTTTTTTAAGCAATTAGGGTATTAGGTAGGCAACTGTTGTCTTTGTGAAACAAATTGCTGTAGATTGTCATGTTTCTCACGCTGAGTTCCGGAGCCATGTGTTGGCTTCTCCAATCGGCACAATATTTGATGTTGCGGGCATAATGTTGTTGTCTCTGACTTCTACATTGTGCAAACCAAATATCTCTTACTGTGTCGTCCATCCGTGAAGTTTGGTGGACCGGGCTCAGCTCGGGGAATATGATGACCAGGCCAGGTTGTTGTTTCCACTGTTTTTGCCATTTCTTCTTGTATTTGGTGAAACAAATTGCTATAGATTGTCATGTTTCTCACGCTGGGTTCCGGAGCCAGGTGTTGGCTTCTCCAACCGGCACAATATTTGATGTTGCGGGCATAATGTTGTTGTCTCTGACTTCTACATTGTGCAAACTGAATATCTCTTACTGTGTCGTCCATCCGTGAAGTTTGGTGGACCGTGCTCAGCTCGGGGATATGACGACCTGGCCTGGATGTTGTTTTCACGGTTTTTGCCTTTTCTTCTTGTATTTGGTGAGACAAATTGCTGTAGATTGTCATGTTTCTCACGCTGGGTTCCGGAGCCAGGTGTTGGCTTCTCCAACCGGCACAATATTTGATGTTGCGGGCATAATGTTGTTGTCTCTGACTTCTACATTGTGCAAACCGAATATCTCTTACTGTGTCGTCCATCCGTGAAGTTTGGTGGTCCGTGCTCAGCTCGGGGATATGACGACTAGGCCTGGTTGTTGTTTCCACTGTTTTTGTCTTTTCTTCTTGTATTTGGTAGTTGGTGAAACAAATTGCTGTAGATTGTCATGTTTCTCACGCTGGGTTCTGGAGCCAGGTGTTGGCTTCTCCAACCGGCACAATATTTGATGTTGTGGGCATAATGTTGTTGTCTCTGACTTCTACATTGTGCAAACTGAATATCTCTTACTGTGTCGTCCATCCGTGAAGTTTGGTGGACCGTGCTCAGCTCGGGGAATATGCCGACTAGGGATGGTGGTTGTTTCATCTTTAGGTACTTCTTCTTTATTTAGCGGAACAGTGATTTCGTAACCAGCCTCTGATGTCAGACCACGTGAGAGCATCAGCGTCATTTACTGAAGTAAGTAAGCAGGTACCTACTCCGAATGATGGGCAAGACTACCAACATAATAATATTATATAACATATTATGTTGGTATTATCTGCTCATCGTCTACGAATCAATCCAGTTTTTCTGCACTGAAGCAAAGTGATTCTGCAGACACCCCAGACAAGGTGATGCTGCAATGCGTTCAGCGTCATAGCTTTCTTCATGCTCCTTGGGTGGATATTGTTTGACTCCACAAACAGTACTCAACATCTGCAGCTGCCATCATTGACTGAATTTACAGAGAAGACATTGTTGGTGAGTTTGATTGACTAAAGTGAAATAGATATGGAGTGGATTTCCTTGCTAAACGGTCATTTTGTATTTCAGCCACGATGGCAGAATTCTTGGGAGCATCAGCGTCATTACTGAAGTACTCTGAATAGAAGACCACCAACATATCTTCTCATCATCTACGAGCCAATCCACTTTTTCTGCACCGAAGCGACACACCAGACAAGAGTTGCTGCAGCAATGGTGTCGCCAAATTCTGCATGAAATCACCAGGAAGGCAAATAATTTGGCAAATAGCTTTTAGTGAGTTTATTTATAGAACGCTTCTCAAGATCCCAAAGGGTCTTCAGTCTGACGCTACTGCCAATCTGCTCCTCAACATCTGCAGCTGCCATCATTGACTGAATTTACAGAGAAGACATTGTTGGTGAGTTTGATTGACTACAGTGAAATAAATATGAAGTGGATTTCCTTGCTAAACGTTCATTTTATATTTCAGCCTCGATGGCAGGCTTCTTGGGAGCATCAGCGTCATAACTGAAGTACTCTGAATGATAAGACCACCAACATATCTTCTCATCATCTATGAGCCAATCCACTTTTTCTGCTGCGAAGGGACACACTAGACAAGAGTTGCTGCTGCAATGATGTCGCCAAATTCTGCATGAAATCACCAGGAAGGCAAATAATTTGGCAAATAGCTTTTAGTGAGTTTATTTATAGAACGCTTCTCAAGATCCCAAAGGGTCTTCAGTCTGACGCTACTGCCAATCTGCTCCTCAACATCTGCAGCTGCCATCATTGACTGAATTTACAGAGAAGACATTGTTGGTGAGTTTGATTGACTACAGTGAAATAAATATGAAGTGGATTTCCTTGCTAAACGTTCATTTTATATTTCAGCCTCGATGGCAGGCTTCTTGGGAGCATCAGCGTCATAACTGAAGTACTCTGAATGATAAGACCACCAACATATCTTCTCATCATCTTCGAGCCAATCCACTTTTTCTGCTGCGAAGGGACACACTAGACAAGAGTTGCTGCTGCAATGATGTCGCCAAATTCTGCATGAAATCACCAGGAAGGCAAATAATTTGGCAAATAGGTTTTAGTGAGTTTATTTAAAGAACACTTCCCAAGATCCCAAAGGGTCTTCAGTCTGACGCTACTGCCAATGGTGGGGGAAGAATGGCGTGAAGAGGAGCAGCAAACTATGAAAGGTAAGAAGGAACGTTGAGGGAGAGTAGTTAAGTACTGTTTTGTCTTTATCGAAAAAAGTTGTGTTTGTGAGCCCTCTATTAAATAGAGGGCTCACAAACACAAAAAAGACTTCAAACTTTGAAGCCTTATCTTTAGATTTTTAGAGTCCTTTGACAAAATGAAGACATGCAAGTTCTGATTATCTACTCTTGGCTCTCGTTCTTTAAGGATTCCATAGGTCGCCCTAGAGGTTTTTGATGTTGGTAATGTCCATTCTCTCAAGTTTCTGGATTCCATCATTGACAAGTCAGGAGTGTGCAAATTGGATATTGAAACCCGGATTTCATTAGCCAAAGGAACAATTCAAGCTCTCAGCCCTCAACTGTCAGTGGTGGGGCAGAGAAATCCATTGCCGAACTAAACAGCTCATCCTCAGTGTTTTTGTTGAAAGTATACTGCCAATGGAGGGGGATGAATGGTGTGAAGAGGAGCGGCAAATTATGAAAAAGATAAGAAGATGTTGAGGGAGAGTAGTTTGTGTTTTGTCCCCAAGGAGAATCAGCTGTAGCTCGTTGGACAAGAGGACGCTCCAATGGTACAGGCATGTCTGTCATAGGTATGGCCGCAGAAAGGTTCTCCAGAAGGCGAACTGAAGAAGGGTGCCCACTCGATGCGTCGCCTCAACCTCACCAAGGATGATTGTCTGGACCAAAGGGTTTGGTGTCGGGCGATATTGAGCAGCCCCTGGTAAGAGGAGAAACCCCAAAAGTAAGTAGTTCCGTTGGCCATTGCCTGTTGCCTGTGTAAAGTTATCACCGCTAGTTTCCATAGTTGGCACGTCTTCCTTCCCTGTCACCGCTTGTTGCCATAGAATGTTTACGGACTGTTTGCTGCATGAAAGTTAATATTGCCTTTGTTCTTCATGGAGCGTGCCCGTTTCCTGCTTGGAGCATTTATACTACCTACCTGTTTGCTGCATTGAGTGTTTATACTGCCTGTTTCCTGTACAGAGCATTTATTCTGCCTGTTTGCTGAATTGTGTGTTTATGCTGCCTGTTTGCTGCACAGAGCATTTATACTGCCTGTTTCCTGCACAGAGCATTTATACTGCCTGTTTCCTGCACAGAGCATTTATTCTGCCTGTTTCCTGCACAGAGCATTTATTCTGCCTGTTTGCTGCATTGAGCATTTATAATGCCTGTTTGCTGCATTGAGCATTTATACTGCCTGTTTGCTGCATTGAGCGTTTATACTGCCTGTTTGCTGCCTGGAGCATTTATACTGCTTGTTTCCTGCCTGGAACGTTTACCGCCTATTCCACACGATTGATGCTTTGTTCCAGTAACCTAACCTAACCCAATTGGTGAGGAAGGTGTGACTATTTGGGGAAAGCCCCCCCCTTAGTTGGGGGGGTAGGAGGAGGTCACATGGGGGAAACCCCTTTTTACAACTAATTAATAATAATTAGTTGTAAAAAGGGGGTTCTCTTTATATATAAATGCCAGGGCCGAGAGTTCGATCCTTTTCTCATCATTTTCACATTTTACAGAAATTGGCATCAGCTCGGGTTCAATTCCCCTGTATTGCGTTGGAGTCACCAGTTCTCCAGTGATCGGAGGCTTAAACATGGCAGATCCAGAGGCTTCCCAGTCAACAGAAGAAAAAAAAAACGAGGAAAGGAGCTCGAGGAAGAAGCTGCACCAAAGGATAGAAGAGAAGGCTGGCAGAAGAAAGGAAGATGGTAGGTTGAAGGTAGGATGGCTCTCGTGAAGTGCCTACAGTGGGTATTTGGTTAATGTTTAGGAATAGTTTCCCATAGTTACCCATCCTAACGAAGGCTGAGGTCGAGTAATTTGTTACATTTTCTCCCTCACTGCATTATTACACATACCAAGAACGTCTTGACAAAATTTGAACACACATAAGAGGACACACACGAGTTTGAAGAGATCGAAGAACTGGACGAAGTTGTTCGTAGTCCATCCGTTGGGTTGGTCAAGTGTTCAACTGGTGGAGGCATAGGAGGCTCAATGAGTTTAAGGTCTCTCTTCTTTTGAGGTCGAGTGTTAGGCGCCTCCATGGAACTATTGGTTGGTATTTGTTGGGAATGAAACATATCAGCAGGTATATGTTTGGAAACAGTGGAACCATTTTCTTGTCACTCGCCTGTATTCAACTTTACGTTATTTCGGACTCATGAGTAAACCCCCCCCCCCCCCCCCCCCCCATTTTCTTTTTTTAAACGTTTGACGAGGTGGCTAATGCCACTGATATTGGGGGACAACGTGAGCAACCTCCTCGCGGTGTCCTCTGGGTAACGCTGATAGCTCACATTTGTGTACGACTTGTGGGGGGGGGGGGGGGGGGGGGCGTGCTGGCTAAAATCAGCCAACCCCCGGACTCTGGCCTCTGACCTCTTTTACTCGCTTTTCAATAATGATTGGTTTTTCTAAAAATAAAAAAATAGGGTTAGCAGGAAATTCAGTCGTTGGACGCCGAACAACTTGTCACTGTTGATAGTGATGAACAAAACGAATGATTTAGATAATCGAATGAGCATCACTCCAATACTGATGCTGCATCAGTATTGGAGATTGGACAAAACGAAACAATTTCTCTTACTTTTCGAACAGAACTACTCTTCTCCATTTGAACGTAGAACATCTACCTAATGAAATTATTGGCATCCGAACAGCTATGAAGTGAGATCTCGGATGCGAGAGCTTCACGAAGACACTGCCATGCTGAGCTTAATCTGCTACTCATGAGCTTTCCCAGTAGGTTCCAATATTACATTTTCGCGACAGAGGTCGACGACTCCGATCGGCCTCAAAATTTGACATTATCTGTTTCTCGAGGTCTTGATTCCAAAACCGAAATGTCCGTCCGCCGTCCGGGCCGTTGTGGGCAGTAGGAAGTTTTTTTAAATCTGAAAATTTGACAAAATACCTACTCGGTTTACCATCTAGTTGTGCCCGCAAGGTTTTCATCCCGATCGCCCAAATCACTGTGGGGCTACGGGAGGGGTTTTCGAAAGTGTTCAGCAATGGGGGTAGAGTTGGGTGTCATTTTCGAAGTATTTTTGGACGTAGAATCCGTTTTTGGGGGGTGCCGGAACGATCCGATTTCACTGTGGCGATCTATTGGGCTTCTTGGGGCTACAAATGGGATTTTTGACGGATCCCAGGTCAAATGTTTTTCGAGTAAAAAACAAAACGCTGCAAATTTTACACAAGGGTTTATTATTTTGTGATATAGGTTACTTGTACAGACATTTAATTCTGTCAATAAAAAAAAATTTAAAAAATTTTTTTTGGATTTTTATATTTCAAAAAAAATTTTTTGGGGGGATTTTTTTTTTCAAAAATGTGTTTTTTCAAAAATTCTTTAATTTTTACTCGAAAAATATTTAACTTCATGGGATCCTTCAAAAATCCCATTTTTACCCCCATGAGAGCCCTATAGAACGCCACAGTGAAATCGGATCGTTCCGGGACCCCCAAAAATGGATTCTACGTCCAAAAATACTTCGAAAACGACACCTAACTCGATCCCATAGCTAAAAGCCTTCAAAACACCCCTCCTGTAGCCCCATTTTAGCCCCATAGCGCCCCACGGGTTTGGGCGATCGGACTGAAAACCTTGCGGGCACAACTAGATGGTAAACCAAGTATTTTGCCAAAATTTCAGATTTTTAAAAAAATTCCTACTGCCCAAAACGGCCTGCACGGCGGACGGCGTACGGCGGACGGCGGACGGACATTTCGGATTTTGAATGTAGACCTCTTGAAACGGATAATGTCAAATTTTGAGGCCGATCGGAGTCGTCGACCCGCGTCGCGAAAACATAGGTGTATTATTCCAAGAATAATAAACCAAAATATACCTACTTATAAAAAACAGCCCCTATACAAAATTAGTAAATAAGTAATAAAAACGTTATTAAATAATTTTTTTATATTACTTATTAAGTAATTTTGATCATAAATTTTATGAAAAATAGTTAATACTATTAAGAATTACTTAGTAATTAAATAATTTATAATTACAACACAAATGGCCACCACCACAAAAGTAGTCATAATGTAAAATGGTCAGCCATCATAATGAAAAATAGTCACCAACACAAACCTCAAGCCCAGTACCTCTTGGTAACCTAGGTAGTAGGTACGGGTTAGCTTAGGTTAAGTTTATTTCCCCCGTGAGAGTTTACGGCAACTCGATACGATACATTGCGATTCGCAATTTGCGAAGACCCACGTCCCACCCACCAACGAATCCATCTTAATTTAATTTCAAAATTTTTGTGGATGGAAACATCGATAGCCAAACATCGATGGTCCACAGAACATCGGCACCCAACCATCGATGTCTTCCTCAAAAACATCAATGTTTTCAAACATCGATGTATCGTTGCCATCCCTAGGCCTGACAGGTGTCGTAAAGTACATAATGAAAAATAGCTTCATCAACAAAATAACAAATTCTGAACCTGAAAAAACCTCAAAACCACACGTCAGATAAATCCCCGATGAAACATCAACCCTTCCGATTCCAGAAGGCTGATTTGGAATGTTTGGTCTTTCTGCCACAAGAAACCGGAGGATCTGTTCAGTTGGCCCGCTAAACAGGAAAATTCCCTTGAACTCCTTCCGCTTGATAGGTCAGAAATTCGTGAACATCCGCATTTTTACATAGAATCAGTCAGTTCAAACGGCGTCGTTTCGCACGGATGAGCCAGCAGGGGACAAGAAAAACCTGGCAGAATCGCCATCGCCTCTCAGATGCCTGACTCATTAGCATTCTAAGTAATGCTTCCCTCTTCTGCCTAATTTTTTTTTCAACCCTTTTCACGGTTAGCCGCTTAGCATAAAAATCCCTACCATCAACTCTCCTTAGTGTGATTTCTCTAAATATGAATAATGAGTAACTCTACTGAAAAAAATTACACCCGCCGACGCTTTTTAAGGGCGAAATAAGTTGTGGTGCTCAGCTCACTCGTGTTATGGAACGAACTGTGCCATTTATTCAGAATTTCCTAATCTAGTGAATCTGAATCTGGAGTCTTACATTTTGTAGGTACCTCATTGAGTTTATGTTCTAAATTTACCTTTGAACATGCGCAACGGATATTTGAGATCAAAAGGGTTTGAAACTGACTGTGAAGGGAGTGAACATTGTCACGGTGTTTCCCGCAGGTAATGAGTTTCTAGCTTGGCCGAAAACCGACCGTAATACCCGGATGCGTCGAGCGCCCAACGGTAAACAGGCGTCGAAACTTCGAAATATCACTAGAGAGGGAGAGTGGAAACCGCACCTTCACGTTCTCTCCTGACTCTGTGCAAGAACTTTAATTTAGTGGGAAAACCGGGTCAATCGCCGAACTTCGTTAACTAGTTAACTTGAAGAGGAGGGAGCCTTATTGGCAAGTGTGATGATCTCACGTGAGGGGTCGTAGCTTAGTTGTGAGTGAGGAATGACATTTTCGGGTGTCTTAATCGAATTTTCATCAGAAGTTCACTGCCAAATTTAGCTGTAGGTGCAAAACCTATTATTGAACGGTGGACGTTACTGGGCACTTATCGCGTATGCAAAACCCTCAAGACCTTCTTGCGTGAAAGGTTGGTAGCGTAGACTCCAAAGAATACGCTGCCAGTACCAGCTGAGGCCCCTTTACTACATAACGAGCCTGTTTTTCTGCAAGTGTACTGCATTTTTGGGAACGAATATACCATATTACATTTCAATGCACAATAAAAATTATTGATATAGTTTCAATTCTCGAAGAGTTCTTCAATGATAATTATTGCATATCGCCTGATAGACAGTATCATGATCTAACAAGAGTTTTGGAAGTCTTGAGTTAGGCAAGTACATGACATGTACAATACATAATATATTATATTATAAATTTATTATAATTTAGTATATTTATAATATGTGACATGAATATATTTTTTGTGCCGAACAGGATTAGTACCTACTAATCATTGTCTTAATAGGTCGACATGAGCGCTAATATCGTTTTGCTATAACATAATAATATTATGTTATATTAAAATATCAAGCCATCCCACAGAAAAGAGCCAGTTTTGATTCGATATGCTGCAAAGTACAATAACATTTCGGTGACACACCTTCGGGTCTTTTAGTTTATTATGTAGGAATAATAGGTACACCTTGGTAATCGCGACGGAGGTCGAAAATTCTGATCGGCCTCAAAATGTGACATTATCCGTGTCGACACGTAGATTTCAAAAACGAAATGTCCGTACGCCATCAGAGACGTTTTGGGCAGTAGGAATGTCTTTAAAAATCTGACAATTTGACAAAACACTCGGTTTACCATCTAGATGTGCCCGCAAGGTTTTCAGCCCGATCGCCCGACCCCGTGGGGTGCTATGGGGCTACGGGGGGGAAGGTTTTCGGCTATGGGGTCAAGTTAGGCGTCGTTTCCAAGTATTTTTGGACGAAGAAACCATTTTTGGGGGTCGCAGAGCCATCCCATTTCGCCGCGGGCGCGGGCGTATGGGGCTTTCATAGGGCAAAAAATGAGATTTTGAAGGATCCCAGGAGGACAAATAAGAAGAAATTTTCCGAGCAATTTTGGACGCAAATTTCGTTTTTTTTTTCAAATGGGATATTATCTTTCCAAACGTTGTCCATTAAATTTTTCAAGAATATTTTCTTAATGACACAGAATTAATTTTTGCATAATTAACCTATATAATATATAGGTAGGTTAATTATACATAATTAATGACCTATATTATAGGTCAATTATGCATGACATATCAATGATATACCAAAGAATAATAAACCCTTGTGTGAAATTTGCAGCGATGCATTATGTATGCATTATGCGATGCATGATACATTAAGTAACGTAATATGAGTATTTCTGATTTTTAACAGAATAGGCGCAGTAAATTTTACACCGTATTTTTTATATTATTCTTTTTGCCTGAAAATAAGAGGAGAAATTCTCAATAAAAGTCATAATAATAAGGATAAGGACCCCCAACCAAAAAAAAAAAAAAAAAAAAAAAACACTACCTACATTGCGATAGGTCTGATAAGGAGCAACCTCACGGAATAGAATGGGATTCTATTCCGTGGAGCAACCTTTTAGGAGCATCCATTTAAGAAATGGATTTTACGCCCGATATTACTTTTAAAAACAACTCCTCACTCTTCAAACGGACAGGTATGGATTATGGGGTTCTCGTAAATGACGGGTCGTTTCTGTGTCCGCCAATATTTCGAAAACGACACTCTGAAAACCCTATGGACACAACTAAACCATGAATATTTTAGAATTAAAATAGTTGGATGGTCAGTTGTTGAGGTTTGGTCAAATACTTACCACCGACATTCATTCGAACGGTCAACATCATCACCAACATTTAAAATAAACCTCCTGCCATTGACGGATCCATCGCTTACCTACATGAAGTTTTTTGTCTTCTGAAAAGCCACCAAAAGTCTGAAACCGCGTAACCGTCAATATTCACCTTTTAGAAAAACGTAGCCTATTTTGAAATCTATTCAAAAAAGTGGTTGTGTTTTAAGAATCCGTCCCTTTCCATCGTCACCAAGGGTCTCGGGATTATTGATTGTGAAGTTGGAAGAGATTATGCTAGGACTGTAGAAAAGAAGCCTGGAAGGGGTAGACACTTGACCCGAGGGCAGAAGTGAGGCTTCTTCATTGAATACGAGGGGTCCTTTAAAAGGGTGAAACGGGAGAGCTCCACAGAAAAGTTATTTTGGTAGGCAAAGATGTTCTGCGTATACGGGGTGGAAGTGTCCCTCACTAGTCTGGTGGTGCCTAGTTTTTTTTTTTCTTCTTCAGGAAGGGATATGGGCCAAGGGACAATTCCCTCATCCCCGGTCCCTTTCGGAGGTTTCCTTCCTTGTGGTAATGTAAAATGGGGGTTAGGTTGCTAATGGAGTAGGCCAGGAGAGGGTCCTTAACGTGAAAGATTCGGTGAACTCGACGTTGAGAAGTTTTTTACTCCCAAGAAGGTTCTGCATTATGGCAAGGCCCAGTCATTCAAACGACACAATGTACCTATCGTTATTAATATTTATTTTATGTTGTGGCAATAATAGAAGATGCCATAAAAATCTAGCAAATAAGGATCAAAAGCAGGTACAGCGAAACTGAGCATTTACCCGTAAATTAAATGTACATATAAATACAGTCCCCAAAGCATTTTACCTAAGCATTAATTTCCAGCAACCCCACAGTACGGCGTGCGTAAACTTGGTTTAGGATTTTCTACGTCGACGACCGTTGCCATATTATGGCAATATTAGGCCAATATTATGCCCTGACGCAAAATACACACACATACCCACAGTATATAATACATACATATTATGTATACATGCATGGACGAAGAAATATGATTAAAACAATATTATATAATCACGCCTACCAGCTGCATTTGTTTACAAGAGGTAGAAGTCAATGAACTACGCTCTGTAGAGAACGGATGGGCAATGAAGGTGACCTTCATTGCCCATCCGTTCTCTTGGATCAGCAACTCTGCACCATCTGGCAGTTCCCAATCTCGTTGAGATAGTGACGTACGCTCTGTAGCTTCGTGAGATCTCGAAAGATAACACAAAGGAAGGATAGAAAGCACCGGGTCCTAGCTCATTCCACTGAGTGAAAAATAACACTCGCTGTGAAAATTCAAAACAAGTTGTCTTCATCTACATTATGTATATTACTAGTCTCTCTGGCTCGCTTCGCTCGCTCCCCTAGTGGGGTGCGTAGCATCGATGGACACGTTCAAAACCCTGCATCAAGGCTAACTGGTCCTTCAACATCAACCCCCCTGGCTGATGGACACGTTCATAACCCTGCATCAAGGTACACTCCCCCCCCCCCCCTGTCAAAGTGCTAGGGAAATCAAATTTGAAATAATATAACTACCTATGTGGGGGGCGAACAAAGCGAGCCCCTGACCGATAAAATGATTGGCTGAGCGAAGTAAGGCCCCCTTGAATTTGAAAAGGGTGCTGGAAGGGTGTAGGGGGGGGGGGGGGTAGAGTGTAGAGTGATCGTGGCGGGTGGGTGGGGAACTGCAGACGCGAATTAAAACGATCCAATTGTCTTCTCACCCGTCCTACACAGAAATCCGTTCAGCCGTTTAGGTGCCTATAAGACACGACAGACACAGAAACCTGTGCCTCAAATCACCCGCCTGCAGACCCCATGTGAATTAAAACGATCCAATTATTGTCTTCTCACCGTGAACTCGCCCCCTCCCCCTCGCTTCGCTCGCTCCCCTAGTGGGGTGCGGAGCATCGATGGACACGTTCATAACCCTGCATCAAGGTCAACTGCTCCTTCAACATCAACCCCCCTGGCTGATAAAATGATATTGGCTGAAATCCCCACTACTACCCTTCTTTAGGGAAGGAGAGGGGGTTGAAGGAGGAGAAAACGTAAAAAATCCTTGAGGGCGCTCAATCTATCTCAGAATGTAGATCATTTTTTAATTTCTCGAGATTTTCAAGAAACTATATAATATATTATATTCTACCTATGTGGGTGACCGAGCAAAGCGAGCCCCCCTCTGGCCGAGAAAATGAACAGCCAAGTGAAGCAACGCCCCCCCCCCCTCTCTGTCTAATCAAATTTGAAAAGTTTTCCCTCAATAATAATAGAACTACCTACCTACATAGATGGCCGAGCCAAGCGAGCCCCCTAGCCAATAAAATGATTAGCTGATTTGATCAAATTTGAAAAGTTCACCCTCAATAATAATAGAACTACCTATGTTGGTGGCCAAGCAAAGCGAGCCCCTGGCTGATATAGTGATCAGCCGGGAGAAGTAAGGCCCCCCCTGTCAAAGTGCTAGTGAAATCAAATTTGAAAAGTTTGAAAAAAGCCTCTCCTGGCCAGTAAAATGATCGGCCGAGCGAGAAAGCCCCCCCCCCCCCCCCCCTCCCTGTCAAAGTGCTAGTGAAATCAAATCCAATTTGAAAACTCACAGGAAAAAAGGATCATACTCGGCCTACTACTTGTATTATACTCGGCCGTATACTATAGTATAATACTCGGCCGACCAGTTTCCCCGGGTTGAAGGAGGAGAAAACGTAAAAAATCCTTGAGGGCGCTCAATCTATCTCAGAATGTAGATCATTTTTTAATTTCTCGAGATTTTCAAGAAACTATATAATATATTATATTCTACCTATGTGGGTGACCGAGCAAAGCGAGCCCCCCTCTGGCCGAGAAAATGAACAGCCAAGTGAAGCAACGCCCCCCCCCCCCCTCTCTGTCTAATCAAATTTGAAAAGTTTTCCCTCAATAATAATAGAACTACCTACCTACATAGATGGCCGAGCCAAGCGAGCCCCCTAGCCAATAAAATGATTAGCTGATTTGATCAAATTTGAAAAGTTCACCCTCAATAATAATAGAACTACCTATGTTGGTGGCCAAGCAAAGCGAGCCCCTGGCTGATATAGTGATCAGCCGGGAGAAGTAAGGCCCCCCCTGTCAAAGTGCTAGTGAAATCAAATTTGAAAAGTTTGAAAAAAGCCTCTCCTGGCCAGTAAAATGATCGGCCGAGCGAGAAAGCCCCCCCCCCCCCTCCCTGTCAAAGTGCTAGTGAAATCAAATCCAATTTGAAAACTCACAGGAAAAAAGGATCATACTCGGCCTACTACTTGTATTATACTCGGCCGTATACTATAGTATAATACTCGGCCGACCAGTTTCCCCGGGTTGAAGGAGGAGAAAACGTAAAAAATCCTTGAGGGCGCTCAATCTATCTCAGAATGTAGATCATTTTTTAATTTCTCGAGATTTTCAAGAAACTATATAATATATTATATTCTACCTATGTGGGTGACCGAGCAAAGCGAGCCCCCCTCTGGCCGAGAAAATGAACAGCCAAGTGAAGCAACGCCCCCCCCCCCCTCTCTGTCTAATCAAATTTGAAAAGTTTTCCCTCAATAATAATAGAACTACCTACCTACATAGATGGCCGAGCCAAGCGAGCCCCCTAGCCAATAAAATGATTAGCTGATTTGATCAAATTTGAAAAGTTCACCCTCAATAATAATAGAACTACCTATGTTGGTGGCCAAGCAAAGCGAGCCCCTGGCTGATATAGTGATCAGCCGGGAGAAGTAAGGCCCCCCCTGTCAAAGTGCTAGTGAAATCAAATTTGAAAAGTTTGAAAAAAGCCTCTCCTGGCCAGTAAAATGATCGGCCGAGCGAGAAAGCCCCCCCCCCCCCCCTCCCTGTCAAAGTGCTAGTGAAATCAAATCCAATTTGAAAACTCACAGGAAAAAAGGATCATACTCGGCCTACTACTTGTATTATACTCGGCCGTATACTATAGTATAATACTCGGCCGACCAGTTTCCCCGCCTCTCCACCTACCAAACGTCCCTGGACCCTCCGTTTTCTAAGATCCCTGGCCCCGCGCGAATTAAAACGATCCAATTGTCTTCTCACCGTGAAATCACCCCCTCCCCCTCGGTTTTTTTGAAATCCGACTTCGGAATCGGATTGGCCATATTTTGGCGCGCATTTGGCTCGCGGATACCATACCCAAAAAATGGCTCCTTACTGGGTATTTTTGAACCCGAAAAAACGTGGGACAAACGCGAGAAAGACGATTTTTCGACGAATTTCCGGCGAATTTCCCGGGCGAATTTCCAAATTACGATTTGACCGACGTCTTCCTCCAGGTCTGATCTATACGGCTGGTATTTTTTCGTAATTTTTTCGACCCCTTAAACGGCCTTTGGCGCGAGTTGAAAGTGGAAAACGTAGGACAAACGGGAGAAAGACGATTTTTCGACGAATTTCCCGGGCGAATTTCGGATTTACGATTTGACCGACGTCTTCCTCCAGGTCTGATCTATACGGCTCGTATTTTTTCGTAATTTTTTCGAAACGGCCAGCGAGCGGAAAGTGAAAAAACTCACTCGGGAACGCGTTACCACACGGCTACCACACGGCCGTCTACCACCTACCACGTACCGTCGACCAACACAATTTTATATTATTGTATGATGATACTGAGTGTATGTGTGTGTATTATGCGTCCAAAACTGCTCGGAAAACGAAGCCTCATCCGACGTCCTGGCATCCTTCGACCGCCCCAATTGTAGCCCCATAGATCCCCACAGTGAAATCAGATGGTTCTGAGATCCCCAAAAATGGATTCTACGTCTAAAAATACTTCGAAAACGACACCACACTCGACCCCATAGCAGAAAAAGAAAGAAAACATTGAAAATTAGATTATACTAGCAGGTCATTAAAATAAATAAAATATGTCATACGACTTTTAAATGATCAGCTAGGATTTCGCCATTTGTTTCCTCGTGTTTCTTATCTATTAAAAACACGTCAGGGCATATGGCAACCGTCGTCGACGTAGACAATTCTAAACCGAGTTTAAGCATTATTATTATGCATACATAATAATATTATATTACGCATACATGCATTCATGAGAACTCATAAAGGTACTAGCTGGTGCATAATATGCATGTCATAATAATATTATAAATCTTTTTATTTTTTAGGGGCGTAAGTTAAATGTAAATTAAATTTAATGTCACTTACGCCCTTTAAGAAAAACGATTCATATGTATACAGACTAATAATACAATGTTATGAAGGTACAAACTTGAAATGTTGAGATTGGGGTAATGAAGAAACCTCAAGTACACACAATCCCCAATGGGGCAATCATCCAGACGTAGCAGGTGGAGGAGGATGTACAGCTCGTTTAGTTGTTCAATAAGTCTCTAATGAAGGACAGAATGGAGGGTCCCTTCAGCCTCTATAAAGTTCAGATGCCAACAGTTGATTAGTATAGCTTGTCTGACGGGAGGCCTTCAGCGCGTAATCAGGTGTCAAAGTCCGTACAGTGTAGGGTTGCGTGCTTGACAAGGTGATTGCGGTAGACTTGAGCGGAAGGAAGGTGAGCTGCGGAAGGTTATCAGCTGAACAGGCCTTTTGACTGTGGTTCAATTTATTGAGATTGAGCACCTACCATTCCAACATAGGATTCACTTGATAGGATCCTTCTTGAATTCGTAATCCTGGAATACGCTTCAATCGGTAGCATTACAATTCTCTATACATAAAATTATTTCGGTTAGAACCCTATTTGTACTTAGTAGAACAGTGACAGTAGTATCGACCCGTGGATACCTTAAAATAAGGACGTTTCGGCACCGGAGAATAAGTTGAGGATAGTCCAACTGGGTACATGACGGCCTACACCCGTTCTCCAGCGCTGCAGCGGTAGCCCAAGTGGGTACACTCGAAGCGGTACAGCTGGGTACAAAATTCTTCCAAGCGATCACTTTTGGTTTATTATTCTTGGAATAATACACCTATGTTTTCGCGAAGGAGGTCGACGACTCCGATCGGCCTCAAAATTTGACATTACCTATCCGTTTCAAGAGGTCTACATTCTAAATCCGAAATGTCCGTACGCCGTCCGAGCCGTTTTGGGCAGTTGGAATTTTTTTTTTTAATCTGGAATTTTGACAAATACTTGGTTTACCATCTAGTTGTGCCCGCGAGGTTTTCAGTCCGATCGCCCAAACCCGTGGGGCGCTATGGGGCTACGGGAGGGTTTTTTGAAGGCTTTTAGCTATGGGATCGAGTTAGGGGTCGTTTTCGAAGTATGTTTGGACGTAGAATTCATTTTTGGGGGTCCCGGAACAATCCGATTTCACTGTGGCGATCTATAGGGCTTTCATGGGGCTAAAAATGTGATTTTTGAAGGATCCCAGGAGGTTGAATATTTTTCGAGTAAAAAATGAAGAATTTTTGAAAAAATGTTTTTTATTGACACAGAATTAAATTTCTGCACAGGTAAGTAACCTATATCAAAGAATAATAAACAATTGTGTAAAATTTGCAGCGTTTTTCATTATGATATTGTCCTGGCTATTGTCAGTTATTTGCAGAATGAGCGCTAAACAGCAAGACCCATTAGCAGGAGTGGCTTCCTCAAAGTCCTCATGGAGGCCTGGTGGGATTATAATAAGTCATATTATGACATATTATGTCATAATATGACATATTATGTTTTATCTATCTGGCAAGAGAGCGAGCGGTTCTTCTCCAGAGTGGTTCACATTTCTATGTACGCGTCCTTAGACTTTGTGTAGGACGTAATAATAAAAAATCGTTTCCATCCACCAGTGGCTTTCCTTAGGGTCAAGTCCGAGAATTTCGGAACACTCTGAGAGAGCTCTGCTTGTTCCCATTCGAAAAAGACATGAGCTTTAAGCCTTATATAAGTACAAACGACCTTCGACGTAGGTCCTACATGCAAGACCAATGGTCTTAGACCATGATAGGTACATACCCAGTTCTTTTCAAATGTGCCTAAAATTGGACCATTCGTTTTGTACCCAGTTGGACTTTGCAGGTCTACCCAGTCAGCCTATTTTTTTGTACCCAGTTGGACTGTGTTTTGCTTCTTATGTACCCAGTTGGATATCCCCCAATAGAGGTTCCACTGATATCCAAGTCTTATTAGGAGACTCACTCATTTGCCCCGAATTCTATTTCTAATGAGCTCACCCCATCCATCTAGGTACCTCTACCTGAGTACCACAAGTCAATTACGACAGAACGAAAAACCTACTTAGTTTTTGTAAAACGTTCGCTTCAGCGATAAGAACTTCTTATCGAGAGCCAGTAATGCCAGAGACTCTGGCCCAGAGACCTTTTTGAATAATTCCCACCCTCGCTTCGAAATATCCCTCTTTTTCCCACCCCTATCCCACCACCAAGGGGTTGGAAAATATCTACTGATATGATGAGAAGTCCAAGGACAGTGTTGCCAGATGCTGTGTTACATCGATATTTTTAACGATTTTTTTGTTCACGATATATCGATACCTAGATAATATCTAAGTGAATGTAATACTGTATTACATTATCGGTTCCGATTTAGTGAAAATAATAATATTATTATTTTCACTAAATCGGAACCGATATTCTATGATACTGAAAATTCGCATACCAACGTGCCAAACAAATTAGAATGAAGTTTGACAGGCATTTGACTAAAATTTAGTCATTTAATGGTCACACCCATGGAAGAAAATTTCTTCCATGGGTGTGGATTTCTATTTAATAGAAATCCTTATTCCATGGGTCACACCTCAAAGAAAACTAGGTAGGTACCAAGCAATCCGCAACACCCAAGAAAGCTGGCGTGGGGTGATTCGTAGTGACAAACCCCATTTTGCCAACAACCAACCCATTTTCACTAGGAAAATTTTCGGACCGATTCTGTTCTATTTCTGGAATGGATCGATCCTGCGGATACAAGTGGAGCCCAAATGGAGCAGACCAAAAGATAAATGCCAAACTTATTCGAAACTATTCCGTTAACTTTTAACCATTCATAACTAAGAATGTAGGTAGCTACCACTACCACACAGCAACTTGCTGAATGGAGTTCGTCACGAGTTTTGAAAGGCAGTCCCCACAGGCGAGGTAGGCGGTATCTTTTAGGGGGTTGATAATTGTTGTCTTTTCTGTTTAGATATGCAAAACAGTTGGGAAGAAAGTTCTCTCAAGTGGCATCCAATCAGACGTCTTTTATCTCCGAACTCCCCCGCCAGAGGGCGCGCAAGAAAAGCTGACTAGCGGCTTGGCTCCCTTCGCCCCTTTACGCTTTGAAAAGTGAATCCTTTAGATCTAAATTGTGTTTGTTGATTAAATATTGGAAACCCATTCGTCCAGTATCGCTTTTGAAGGAGCAGCGGGATGAAATGGAGTTGAGCGAAGAAAAGTATGAGTTTTTGAAAAGGAAAAAATACATGTAAGACTGCTGATATCCATTAACTCACAATTAGATTGAATAACCCTTCACACTCACTAAAAAGAGGAGTTTGTTCCTAAGTGAAAGAGAGGGAATGGAGGGTCTGGAGCCTACTATTCGCCGATTATCTGATGGTAGGTATATGTATAACGCCGCCTTTTTGTGAAATCAGCCATTTTGTAAAAAAGCCTATATTATAGCTTATTAAGCTAGTAAAAGCCTATAGGCTAGTAATAATTATATAATATATAATTGTAATTATATTGTAATTATAATTACAAAACGCCTGAATACAAGTAGGAGGCCTGGTATAGATACCGTTTAGTTAAGGATAACCGCGTACTTATAAGGATTAGTGGAAATTAGAGAAAAATAATATTATCAATTTCTTCAGTAATCTTTACACACTGTTTTCCTTTGGACGGATAGATGATGAACGACTCCTACCGTCATCGGATCTTCCCTCTCACCCCCTCTTCATACCAACGCTCTGCTTTCGTCGTCTTCCTTGACGACACAGAACACTAGGTAGGTACCCTTTTTGTTCACGTGACATCTACACAGCCCAAGGAGGTGAACTACCAAGTACTCCAGCTTTAATTCTTAACAAATAATTTGTATTCAACACTTGACTTTGCTTAGTGAGTTCACACGATAGTTAACTATTAATAATAACCATAATTATTAGGTTTGTTCCTGGTCTGACTGCGTCTGCCGACAAAAGTTGGACAGCTGTCGACAGAACCCGATCGCACATACTCGAGCTGTCGGTTTCCGTCCAACTGCTGATCGACCTGGAACAGCAGTTTCTAAACTGCGCATGTCTCCGGCGATTTCTGTTAACATTCCGTCAAACCTGGAACAAACCTATAATTTCGCGAAATAGTACGTTGCTAGAGGGAAACTATCGTTACCGAGACTCATGCAATAGGTAACAAAGCAACGGTTGGTTTTGTTGTAATTTTTCGTGAGGTTGCAGTAGGTTACACCCCTCACGTAAAAATGCAACAAATACGGGGGTAAGGGATTGGGCCTGGGCACGTGTAGGCCTCACAAAAGGCAGGGGGTTGGGCTCATGAACAGCATGGCGACGCGAGGGCTTTGGGCCCACGGCAAAGGGAAACAAACCTATTAATTGCTTACCATAATCCTCTTCGTACAAAATGGCAAGCCTGGTCCAATTGAGGTATCCCATGACATCTTGATAAGCCGCGTTGAGAAGGGATTGTGCCGGGTGGAGATTGATGGACAGTTCTCGGGTCGTTGGCTCCAAATCCACACGAGCCTCAATATGAGGAAGGTCCAGGGCGTCGCAGATGCTGTGAACGTGAGCACCCAATACGGGGTGCGATGGCCCAAACACCGCTTGGACTCCCTCGCCTACTTGTTGACAAGCTGAAACATGCGATTGAAAGTAGATTTAAGTTCTTAATAACTTCTTATATCTGATATAAGAGTAAGAGTACCTATCCTATAGTATCATGCGAGGAATAGGTACCCATGCCCCATACCCGCAGATGTTTTCTACACTTTGTGTCTACACATTGTCAATGTGTCAAAAACAGGATACCGGGCGATGAATAACGCACTCGAAACACCACACTTCGGTCTAAAAGCTCAATTTTATTTAAAAACGAAATGAATTTAAAGCGAGAGCTCGACATGTACAAAAGACGAAAAGCATTATGGCGGATAGCGCCGATTTCAACTGTTGTTGTTTGAAACATTTTAAATTTAAAATTGCCTTCATCGCGGACACAATGTGTAGAAAGTGTACATGACATGTACACTTGACATTGTCACTTTTAGCCAATGCCTTCACTGAAAAAAAAAAAAAAAAAAAAAAAAAAAAAAAAATTTTACATTAGGGTTTAAAAAACCCTTGGGGTTTATTATTCTTTGACATAGCTAACTTGCGTAGAAATTTAATTCTGCGTTGGATTTTTATATTTCAAAAAAAAAACTTTTTTGGATTTTTTTTCACATTTTTTTTACTAGAAAAATATTCGACCTCCTGGGATCCATCAAAAATCTCATTTCTAGTCCCATGAAAGCCCAATAAATCGCAACATTGAAATCGGATCGTTGCGGGACCCCAAAAAATCGATTCTACGTCCAAAAATACTTCGAAAATGACATCTTACTAGATCCCATAGCCAAATGCCTTCAAAAAACTCCTCCCGTAGCCCCATTTTAGCCCCCTAGCGCCCTCGGGTTTGGGCGATCGGGCTGAAAACCTTGCGGGCACAACTGGATGGTAAACCGAGTACCTATTCTGTCAAAATTTCGGGTAGGTAAAAAAAAAAAATCCTTCTGCCCAAAACGGCCCGGACGGCTTACGGACATTTCGGTTTTGGAATCTAGACCTCTTGAAACAGATAATGTCAAATTTTGACGCCGATCGGAGTCGTCGTCGACCTCCGTCGCGAAAACATAGGTGTATAATTATGGTGGCCAGATGTACTGCTTTAAGGTAGGTATGTGATACTGCTGTACACAGAGACCCTTGTGTACACCTGAAATGTAATGCTTTTTGAAACTAGTAGAGCTTTTGGGCAGCTACTTCCTGCCTACTTACTTACGCACTTGACAATATCTTACAAAGAACTTAAATTAGACGGGACACCAAAACCTCATCAATAATTGATCAATTATTAGAGGAAGAAGAAGTTGGTCTTGGAGGCTCAAAGTCTGAGTTACGGTTTGTGTTGTTTTCAAATGGGTTCACTAGTTGTTAAATGAAAACGAATAGTATTGAGCTTTGTGTATTGATCTCCTTCATGAGATATTGTCTGCATCGTATAGGTAGTCATAATATTTTTGTCACAAAAACTTTTTGGTGGTTTCAGATTTTTCTCGTCTAATAACTAAATTTTTGGTATTTTTGGTCAATATTTACTCGCCAAAACTAATTTTTCGTATTTTTTCAATTTTTTAAGAAAAGTTAGAAATTCTCCACTTTTGGAGCTTACGAGATCCGCCTCATGGAGCAACTTTTTGGTGGTTTCAGACTTTTCTCATTAGGTAGTTAACTAATCGCCGAGCTGAATTTTTTAAGACTAATTTCAGATTTTTCCGACCGCACAAGTGTTTATGTGAACTTACGAAGAAGGTTTTTTTTAGTTGTGGAAATGCGAACTGTTAATGAGTCGTTTGGCACGTGCTGAATTACTACGCCTTAGCCTGTTTACCTCACTTTTCTCTCTGTATTCCACTGTCTTTCCAGCTGTCGCCTCAGCCCCCCCCTTCCCCATCACAGCGTCCCTCAATCCGAGGGTGAGTCTTCAAACCCTTTTTTCATCCGTGTTACCTCTGATCCTCCAGCCTTCCTTTTCACTCCCACACTCTCTTCCCAAGTATATCACTCTCCCTTTTACCCGTCAACCTTCTGCCATCCTTCCTCCTCACATCCCACAATGGGTTCACGCCTTTTCCGACCTACTCTCTCGTAAATGGCCCCTGGTCAACTCCGGTGTCACCGATTGATTCACCTCCTCAGCTAATGCGTTGGTATTGATTTTTCCACCATTAGGAGCCTGGTGGTTTGTTTTTGTGTGAGAAAACCATGTAAGGTGATCCAACATGATGTACGGTCGGGTACTACCTATTGTCCATCTCAACCAAATTACTGGAGAATGCCTCATAGGCATCATTATTGTCTAGTGCAGGGGTTCCCAAAAGGTGGTCCGCGGACCCCCAGGGCAAACGTTGGTGTGGGGGTCCGCGAGCTGCATCCAAAAATTAATATTTTAAGCTATTCTACCAGGAACTCAAATAATAAAAATGACTGTTTGCAGCCGGAGTGTCCTGTAAAGCGTGAGAGGCCGTACTTGCGACGCGACGCTAGTGACACCAAGGCTGGCTGTGGTGGCTAGTGGCCTAATTATTAGTGACTAGTTCGCCCAGTTTCTACCAGAATGTAGGGATGTCCGATTCTCAAAAATAATCGCGATTATTTTTTCAAAAAGAATCGATACATCTGAGGATCGATTCTTTTCCCAAATTATTTATTAAATTTCAAATTTATCGGAAGAAGAAGAAGCATTACCTACCTATTACGTTACGAAACCTGAATTCCAATTACTAATAAATCCAACTGCAAACCAGCACTATTACGTAGGAAAAGGTAGATAAGAAAGCTTCAGCTGTGTCAGTGGTTGTTTGTTTCCAAATGTAAAATAAATGCAAAAATAAATAATTATTTGCAACAATCATTTGATTTTTCCCTTGTGAATATATTATATACTTACACCTAGGTATAAGCAAACGGGGAAAAACCTTTTTTACAACAAAATTATATATATATAATTTACATATATAGGGGGTCCTCAATACATTTGTGGTTTGTTAAGGGGTCCGTGACAAAATTTTATTGGGAACCCCTGGTCTAGTGACTCCAATGATGGAGACGGTACAGTGTAATAATTACACTGTACCATCTCCAGCTTGACTTGCAATTATTGCAGGTCAAGCTGTGTATTCACCATCAAGTCGGAATGTCCAGGGTTATGACCGGTGTAGCAATGTGTGATAGAGAGTCCTCTTTGGAGAGGAATAATCTCTGGTGTACTTTTGGAAAGTAACTACAGCTAGAAAATCTTCTACACGAAACGCAAGCAGCGTGTACTTACTCTTGCTTGACTATTCTTCTGCTGAATTGTTTAGCTTTGTTTCTTATCTCTGAATAGAACTAGTTACTGTTGTCTTGAGTTCTCACATGGCCTTTAAATTTGGTGTAGTGAGTAGCGTCTCTCCTTCTCTGTTATCTGTCACGTCTTGGGGTACCGCAGTATTGTTCGTTCACTTCTGCGACTTAGGACTCGGTGCGTATGAAAGTTGTCTCACGGGGAGGGTTGTCTCCGGGGTTCCCGCTAATTTGATGAGTTGTGATAGGCTGAACAATCCCACATCCCCTCCCATCTCCGCTTCACTCCTAAACTTCACGTAATTCCCACATACAGAACACTGAATTTCTGCTTCTGTCTCGGTAACTACCGAAATGACACGCATGCACTTGACATTTCACTGACAACTGCAGCTGTGTGTGAAAGGGATTTACGTAGAGTTGGGCACAGTGGAACATTGAGGGTATGAATGGTCAGCTGCGTTACCCCGTAACCCTTGTGGGGCCCGGCGAGAATTAATCCATGTAAATAAGGTCGATTCAGCTTGTCAAAGGAACAGCCATCACCTGTGAGTACAAAATTTGTATTTAATACCGGTTATGTATACTGTATACAGTATACACAATACACAATATATATACCTACACAGTATAAAGTAAACACAAAGGCCTTCAGCGATGGTTTTGGCCGCTCTGAGATCACAGCGACCTTTTCAAAGAGTGGAAACTGGTGGAGCGCGTGAGCATTGGATTTCGTTGAAACTTTCGACTACCTATTCGATCTATCGAACCATGATAACTCCTATTATTTTGGTTAGGTATCTGCTATAAATAAAACCAAATCTGGAGGAACAAAACCAGATGACATCACTCGAATAGCAGACGAAGAACAAATTCCTCGGACATAAAAACTTGGCTAATGTTTTGTCTATTAAATAGAATAGACAATACAAATTTTTATTAAACCAACTTTTTTGCTCTATCAACCCTCTATAATTAACACCCAATCATTACTATGTGCTCTTCAAACAAGATGATGTAGCAACTCTATTAGAAACTACCAAACAGTAAAAATCATTAAATAAATTTTTACTAATCCACTTATAGTTAGCTTGCAAAACCAAACACTCATCATGGACACGCTGCCTTTTGCCGACAGTATCATGCACAATATGGCCCTAGCAAAGACCCTGGCCGCCAGTTTACCCTCAACAGCAGACAAGCAAAGAGTGCTCCTCTGGTTGAACAAATTTTCTAAGCCTCCCACCGATAGGAAAGAACAGTTGCGAAAGAACGAATTCATGAGGCGTTTGATTGTAGATCTCCAGCTGGGAGAGCTGATGCAACCTTTCACGAATCCACCGCCGCCAGGACCACTTCCGGAGTTACACCAAGCGATGACGGGTTTAGCTTCTCCACCCAACGCTTCGCTCGGTTTTCAAGGTAGGCAGAAGCAGCTGCTCATCCAGAGACGCCCACAATGTCGTCACATGTCTACTTGCTCTTCCAGGTCAAATCGACACAACTGCTGGACACTGGCAGGCAAGTGAACACAACCGACCTTTGCTGTACAAGAACTCACCGGATGGCGGAGCTTTTTTGGCAACTCAGCCGATTCCGGTCCGCGGCGCCTTTTGCTACATTGCTGTTCTCACCAAGAAATGAAACCTGTCAAAGTCGAATGAACTGTTCAAGTCTGCTAGGTGAAAATACTCCTATAAACAATCCTTGCGGATCTTCAGAATAAGGTTACGCAATAAGCTCCCAGTAAGGAAAGGAAACAGTGAACGTTGTTAAAGATTAAATCTTTTGCCAACTGCCAACTCGAAAGAAAGAATCTCAAAGGTGAAATAAGCTGTGGGAATAAACAAAGCCGGTTCCTCCTCAGGCAGGTATACTGTGATAAATTGGCGTGCCTGGGGGAGCTCTGTGCGAAGTTTCCGCTTTACTGGGCCAGAATGAACTTCAATCGCCTTCGAATAAATACTAGCTTTGCAGAGAGTTCTCCAGCGGCTAAAAAAGAAACAGCTCTGAACATCTGCAGACAAACTACTAGATTAATTCTCAGATAAATGCAGAGAGGCTTAGCAAATAGGCTTGGACAGGGCTAGTTAGCTATCGCGCGAAAAAAGGCACTCGTGGTTTTGGAACGTCGCTTGAAAATTTGCTCACGTGTGCTTCCTCGGCTTGACTGCACAAACATAAATTTGTCTCTTCCCTTTGGTAACTACACCCAACTCCCCTAATTCCCGCGGTTTCGCTTCATTTCCACAGCCTCCTACCCCATCGAGGGAAGACGGGACGCACTGCGGGACAAAGTGGGTTAGCAGAACGCCACAATAGATTTAGGGCGAAGTACTGCGAGAGAACTGAGTCTGTGTCTGCTGCCCTTTTCTCTTCTAGTCGGGAAAGTAAAACGAACCAGCGTGTAAACACGGAACGCAGTCGACGCAAACACAGCCGCCTGCCAACTAACCCTTCCACTATATCATAAACCGCTAGCCGAGGTTTTCTCTCGTTTTTTGGCAGAGCTCTCAAAATAACTCTTAACGATTACCACGATGCCTTTTAGCGTCAAATTGTCAACGAAAAAATTGCCTGCTACTTAGATTCCCCTGATGCTTGACCACTTTTTTCTGGGACAGCAAGTTTTGATCTATGAAATGAAAGTATGTATTGGTACAACTGCATAATGCAATAATTGATTAGTATTTTATAACTAGATATCATCTGGCTTTGGTTTATTTTTCTTGTAATAATACATCTATGTAATTCCGGTAGAAAATATTGATCGGCCTCAAAATTTGACATTATAGGTAGGTACGTTGCAAGATGTCTAGATTCCAAAAAGTAGGATTTTTTTTTTAAATCTCAAATTTTGATAAAATACTCGGTTTGCCATCTAGTTGTGCCCGCAAGGTTTTCATCCCGATCGCCTCAACCCGTGGGGCTCTGTGGGACTAAAAAGGGGTTCTTGAAGGGTTTTGGCTATTTTGGACGTAGAGTCCATGTTGTGGGGGTCCCAGAATGGTCCAATTTCACCGTGGGGATCTACGGGGTTTTCCTGGGGCTACAAACGGGATATTTGAAGGATCCCTGGAAGGCAAATAATTTCCGAGTAATTTTGGACGCATAATCCATATTTTGAAGTCCCATATCTGTCCGTACTTAGTACAGAATGTTTTTAATTTTTTTTTTCCAAAAATATTTTCTTATTGACAGAATTAATTTTGGCAAAATTAACCTACCTATATAATAAAACCTTGAGTAAAATTAGCTTCTTTTTTTCAACTTTCTCTGTTCGTGTTTCATAAATAAAAGTAGGTAATTTCGGGCGTACAAACGATTTATGTGGGACCCTGGACCTATTTGACCAGCCTAAAACTATTCTCAGCTCTAAAAAAAAAAAAAAAAAAAAAAAAAATCTTATAATGAACCCAGTTTTTGATTCCATATTTTCTTCCGACTCGGTCAGGGGAGTATCGGAAGGTTTTATTTGGCCCGATCTGAAACTGGTTTGCTGAGTTTGTGGGAACATTGCTGAGTTTCCCCCATTTCCCAGAACGCTCTTGAAACCACTTGGTGATTCGAGCGTCCGTTGTGCGGAGTCTTTCAATCCCTCTGGTTTATTTGCTTGAAACAGCCGAGAGAGGAAGTGAAAAATTCCGCTAATCCGAATTCAAATAAAACTTGGGGTGAACTCCAGTTGGAAAACCGAGCTTGATACTGGAACTCGTCGAATGGGGGTTGTGAAGCGAGGCACACACTACGAATCCTCTGAAATTCAACTTTGGTGAGAAGTTGGTGGTATTCATGGCGTCGATATGACCTAAAAAAATGTTGAGTGATAAACTCCCTTGAAGATCAAAATGTAAACAACTGCTTGTGTGGACCCAACAAATGATTGGAAAAAACTAGGTAATAAAATTTCGTCCCTCGAATTATTCAATCAACAGTGAATGGATCCACCCAAGCTTGAAGAAGCGAAGAATGTTGATGTGTTGTGTACATAGCCGATGAAATTGTCGCAAGAAGATACCTTACCAGTGACGAAATGCGGCTTATAAGGCGTATTTTTCTTATAAATAAGAAAAATACGTTAAACCAACTGTTGGTTCACGTTAACGGTCGTCTCCCACTTGACGGATCTTCCAAGAGCCCAACAATAATTTTCAGGGAGGTTTGTATAAGGAATAACAAATATTTACGTTGTATCTGTTATGTCCGTTGATGGGCCTTCACCGTCATTCCGTCTGGCTCACCTTCACACCGAACATTTCTCTCTCATTGAGACGAGTTGTGGTTTATAATTGATTGCTATCTGCTCATAGACCCAAAGTGTTTACCCTCCATGCAAATAAGGTTTGCCGATGAATATGGATCAAGCTCTTCCCTTCTTACGTTGTAACTTCCTGCTTCTCGTGATTGATCGCTTCAAAACACCCTTAACTAACTCAAAACTTGAAGCGGAGAAGCCCGTGTGGTATTAATTTTGGTTTTCATTACGACCTATCTCGCCTTCCTCATCGGGCTTTAAGAGGCTCCTTTGAAAGGAAGTTGACGAAGCGTTACTCCCTCGTTTTCATCTTTTTGCCAACTTGAAAAGGACTGTTTCAACTGAAGTGAGTTAAGGATCTTTCCGTGGAACTAACTAGTTTGAACTTCAATACACGACAAGGAACATCTTTTAAGTGAAGCAATACGTTTTGCGACTGTTGTAAACGAATGTGTTTCACTTTGCCTTTTAACTAAAATAAAATGGTTAGCTCTGTCAAAATATAATCTAATATTAACATAAAATATAACATTATTTAAGCTCTATTGATTCTGTGTCCTATAATAGGAGGCGCCCTATGACTAAGGTAGGTGGGGGTTATAGGTAACCTTCTTGCACGTACGGACTCAGGAATATAGTCAATAATTGACTATAGGGGAAGACCTCCTCCCTCGGCCAGGCCCAACCTTAGTCAATTGATAGTTTGGGTGGTGAACACGGGAGAAATATTTTGTCCTAAATTTTTAATGTTTTTACATTACACATTATCATTATACAGGGATCCCTATTCGGCCGTTGGAGAAAGTCAAAGTTCTCATCGAAAGGAGCGTGAAATGCCGATCCGATAACCCTCTCATCCCTCCAGCAGTTTCATCTCCGCAGGAACTTCGCCTTCACACGAAGGATGTTTTTCTCAACACATAAAACAGTGTAAACAAGAGGAAAAGCTCGCCATCCCCTCCACTAGTTCCAACACACGGCCTCCACTTCAAGTCCTGCCGTTTTCAGTAATCTGCTTGAGGAAGACTTATCTCGACGCCTAAACCCTTCGCGAGCTTCCCACCCTCGACGCTTTGCCTCAGTTTTTCACGGGTCTTATCGCCTGCGCGGTGTATGCGTTAAAGGCTACACATATGGGGGAGGATTTGACGATGCTATATCTTATAAGGTTACTTTAACATGGTATGGAAGGTAATCCTTATCCTCCTCAATTCCACATCAAACATAATCTGAGGCGGAAATTAAATCTTACATCCATATCGCTTTGATTAAATGTGAAGTACTGACACTTCAGCATTGACCAGAGATGTTTCTTCACGACTTCCCAATCCATGTTGAGCGCCTTTATGTTTCGTTCGGACAAATTGAGTGGAACCTCTCTTTGATTCAATCTTCGCGTGTTGCGAGAACCTGCCTGCTTTTGTGAGAAGATTGAAAAGGCTTCATTTTGAAAAACGTTGTTCTTCAACCCTCACCGAGTATCTTTAGTTGGTTGCCAAAATGCGAAAATCTGAATTGTTGAATGTATGAAAATCGACCAAGTTTATTATGTTGTGTTTGTGCTTGAAGCGGAAGGGGTTCAAAAAGGATCTCTCAGAGGAGTTTCAATTAGAAAACTGTTCCTTGACGAATGACGTTTAATCAAGAAAGGGCGACTTGGAAGGAAAGGATTCTTAACGCTTAACGGCCTCAGGGGCGTAGCCCTTTTAACCTCCGTCTTAACCCCCCTCCCCAATTCTTCACCGCAGTTCCACAATATCACGTTTTGTCACGAATTTGTCTACCCTCCTCAACGGCTGCGTCTAAGTGACGGGTCATCAAGTCCGGCAGTTACGTTGTCATTGTTGTTGTTGTTGAACGCTGTTTCTCGTTCTCGCTTGACAATCTCGGCACCGTTGGATGACGTCCCCTTTCGAGTTTCATTTCGGGCGGAAATTGCATTCCGTCCATCTGCCACGTCTCACGAAGTGCCCGACACGTTCTCGTGAACGAGGTTCAAGGAAGTGTACGGACTTCGAAACATTTTAGTGGTGCGAAATGAACTGCCGAAAATAGGAAAAAATGTTTACACCCGTTGGACCGAGAGCCAAAAGACCTCCACGGCTCCTTCACCAGCTGAGCAAAAGGGAAAATGAGAATATATTTAGGGCTGCTTAGGAGGAACGGTCGATCCTTTCACCCTCACAAATCCGGTCACAGCGAAGTAAACTGAGGTGCGACACAATTAGGCCGCGGGCCAAAACAGTTTGTAAATCTACTCGGCAAGATAAAAGCTAACTTTCGCATTATCACGCAGCCGAAATGCCTCCGCCGGCATGTCAGAAAAACATACCTCTAGAGTAAATTAGCGTTCAACATTTACACCGTAACAGTTCTACGAGACCGGATGCCAACAAAAACCTAAATCGTTACTGTTACAACCTTGAAGGTATTCGAACCCAACGGGTTAAATCTACATGTCATCCACGACATCATTAAAATTGCATGCAGGAAATGTCTGACTTTTTCGAATGTGGAAAACCTCCAATTAAGACCATTGATCGCAACAAAGGCAGTGGGCGTCCATAAGCACCGGGTCAAGAGAGGAATGGCTCTGAGGAACTCCGTGTTTTATTCAGAGGGTCGCATCCAATACAAAGACACTGTCGCAGCCCGGTCCTGCCAAAATAGGCCTTTGTTAGAGGATTGCGGGAAGGAGGCGACGTAAATAAGTAGACACGAGGCGAAAAAAAAGAGGATTGAGGGGAAGAAACGGAGAGAAAATGGGGATAAAAAAATGGTAAAAGGGGAAGAGGAACATATTTTTGACTCGGGTTGCAGGTTGTGGGGGAATGGGGGATCACAAATCACGCGAAAGTGACGTGGGAGTAGCGTGACCGGTTAACTAACTTGGGATTATAAGCTCCCCATTCTCGGTTGCTGGGTTTCTGGTACATCTTCCCCAACCCAATATTTTCTCTTCCTCGCAAACAGCGGATGAGTAAAACCCCACAAATCACCAGGCTGGAATTTTTGCCTTTTTTTTACCGCTAGACGTTAGATCGCAAGTCGTCTCAAAAATATTCCTCTGTACACCTGAAGCGGAAATTGAAAGGAGTTTCTGACGATTTGGCTTGAGACCCATCACAATCCCTCTCAACGTGAGTTGATGATGGATTCCGATGCCATACATCATATCATTACGGAGACCCAACCCGTCATCGTACATCACGTAAAGCAGGAGTGCTGAAGGTTTCATTTCCGATCTCCATTCACCGCGCTGTCAGAGAGCTTTTTGTGAGCTTTCTGACAATCAATGAAAACTGCTTTCCAAAAAGCTCACTCGCGATTTTTTCCCATCATCATAAAAGGGTCTCCTCACTATAGGAAACTGGGCAAAACAGAACTTCCACCTGGCGAGATTATGTAGCTTTTCAACACTGCATCTGTTCCGTATCAAAATGTGTTGCAGTCGTTATCTCTCACCCTGACGTGTGGAATGTTTGAGGATCTGCCCCAGTTCTAATGACCCACAAACGCAGTGGTTTCAACCTCTCTCGACAGATCTGTACCACATGCATCCCCACCAGAGTTGGGATTATTCGAATAAAAATTTAGTTGAACTAAAGTTGAAACTAAAAACTAATTTAGTGTTTAGTTTGTCTTTCGAAACTAATTTTGGAACTAAATTAGTTTTAGTTTCAACCGTTGAAACTAAAACTAATTTAGTTCCACAAGTTAGTTTCGAAGTTGCGAATAAAAACTAAAGTAGTTTCATCTTTTATTCGTAGTTTCGGAACTAAAAATGAAACTAAATTTTTTTTCTTGCGTTTTTTACTAATTTGAAGGGGATGTGTTTGGAAGTGAAATTAATAATCTCATGACATGACATGACATGACATGAGTATTACATTTTCCGAACAGTTTTGTCAAGCCAATAAAATATAAAAGTGGTGGGGAGGGGAGCAAACTTTAATCTATTCTTCTACGACCCTGAAAAAAGGAACTTGTTCGCACCCAGCACCCACATTTCGTTGAAACACACACAACACACACATCCCCTTCAAATCAGTAAAAAACGCGAGGAAAAAAAAATTAGTTTCATTTTTAGTTCCGAAACTACGAATAAAAGATGAAACTACTTTAGTCTTTATTCGCAACTTCGAAACTAACTTTTGCAACTAAATTAGTTTCAATTTCAACAGTTGAAAATGAAACTAAAGTAGTTCCAAAAGTTAGTTTCAAAAGTCGAACTGAAACTAATAGTTTTAGTTTTTAGTTCCACTTCGGAACTAATTTAGTTTTAGTTTCAGAACTACTTTTTGCCCAACTCTGATCCCCACACATGATAGGGCGCTGAAATGGTTCACAGACGCATCAGTCATGGAGGGCAGGAATAATAATACTCAAGATCTGTACATTCAAACAGTGAGTCAAGCCAGGTGATAATTATTAAGCGGCGCTTAAAACTAAAGGCCATTTGTTCAAGTTCTGGCAGGTCTGGGAATGTCTTCAGGCCCTTGTAGGTGCGGTGGTGCACAAAAGGCTCAGTGGATACTATCTATCTGGTGAGGATCCTGGAGCACAGAGGTTCTGAAGGTTGTGGCGGACAGCCTTCCGAAGAAGGAAGCTGAATTCCTACCCATTAAACCAGAGCCCATCACTAGGACTTTCAAAGAGTCACTTGGTCCAACAGGTGATCCGATGGGGAAAAAAAAAAAAAACAAGTAGCTGCCCACTGAAACAACATTAGAGAGCTAAGGCAAGCCAAAAGGTAAAGGGCCTAAGGGGCTTTAGCCACGATAAGATTCCCGCACTTCCACCAGCGGTTCCTTTAGCCCTGCAACATTGGGGACGCACCGACTGAGGACATACTAGCGCCCCATTTGGGTTAGTCCACCATGTAGACATCCTCTATTTGTCCCAACAAAAATAAATAATATTTATTTATAAAATAAATTAATAAATCAAGTACCTATGATAATAACGGAGTTCACACGAAAAATTGGTTGCCGCCTGTGAGTTAATTGCTCATTGTGATTGTTTTAGAATGGTTCATATATTATTATAATAATATTATAGATATTCTATATTATAGAATAGGTAGTATCCTAGGGTTCGTGGACATCACCAAACCCCTACGTTAGCCCTCACTTAGGAATCAGGGCTAAATTTCCTACCAATGGAGTAAAATTGGTAGAATCGGGGTTATTTGGCGTGGAAATCGTGCGTGGTAATCGTGCCTCGTGGAAAGCCGCTCGTGTCTCCTTCTGCAGAGCATGCAGAGGAATCCCGCTCCGGACCTCCAGGATCTGCCCAGAAGGTCCTTGCAGGCGTGTGGATGGGATGAGGGATACAACTGCTCTAAGAAGAATCTTCTATGACTATGATTTCATTTTCATTTGGGGTTTTTCATAACACGGCAGGCGTCCAAGCCAGCTTTTCCTCAGCAAAAAGCATAGACCATGCTAAAAAATGATAATAAAATAAAATAAAACCCCAAACCTCTGCGTTTTTATCCTATTCGCTGATTCATGATTTTCGTATGGTTTATATGCATAGTATATTTTGGTTTATTATTCTTGGAATAATACACCTATGTTTTCGCGACGGGGGTCGACGACTCCGTTCGGGCTCAAAATTTGACATTATCCGTTTCAAGAGGTCTACATTCTAAATCCGAAATGTCCGTCCGCCGTACGCCGTCCAGGCCGTTTTGGGCAGTAGGAATTTTTTTAAAAATCTGAAATTTCGACAAAATACTTGGTTTACCATCTAGTTGTGCCCGCAAGGTTTTCAGTCCGATCGCCCAAACCCGTGGGGCGCTATGGGGCTATAATGGGGCTACGGGAGGGGTTTTTTTGAAGGCTTTTAGCTATGGGATCGAGTTAGGTGTCGTTTTCGAAGTATTTTTGGACGTAGAATCCATTTTTTGGGGTCCCGGAACGATCCGATTTCACTGGGGCGATGTTTAGGGCATTCGTGGGGCTAAAATGGGATTTTTGAAGGATACCAGGATGTTAAATATTTTTCGAATAAAAAATACAGAATTTTTGAAAAAACACATTTTTGAACAAAAAAAATCAACAACAAAAATTTTTTTGAGATAAAAATAAATAAAAAAATTTTTTTTTTAAAATTTTTTCATTGACAGAATTAAATTTCTGCACAAGTAACGTATATCAAAGAATAATAAACCCTTGTGTAAAATTTGCAGCGTTTTTACTTTCCCGCCGACGGGAAAACTAATTTTGCCTGTGTAGGTAGCTACCGACCAAGTCTATTTGCATAATATTGACTGCATTCCACACCTGCACATATGAAAACCCATCAACGGTATACCTACTGCGAATACCAATAAAGTGGAGCCCTAATTCAAGAGAGGAGGGTCGTTTCCCAATGAATATTTTGGAAACTCCTGCCAACCTCTTCTGTCGTCAATGGGGTGCGTAATTGAAACTCTCCCCTTACTACCTCCCTGCAATAATAACGCTACCCCACAAAACAGAATTATTACCCCTCTGGCTTCCTACAAATTGACCGCGAAATTTGTTGGTGGTGAAATTCTGTTCCAACAGTGTCATTTAAACAATGACTGAAACACGGTAAATGCATTGAAAGAAATGTTGAGAGTATTGTTGAGTTGTATTGCGATGGCGTCATATCGTCAGTTAAGCGGCAACATGCAATAACTCAATTTTTGGCCAAAATGAGTTTATCACCAATCTGTATAGAAAATTTCCCGCCAGAAAAATTGAGGTGTTACATGTTGCCCGCCGGAAAATCATATGATATCCTCGTACCTCAATTTTTTTTAAAATTCAATTTTCTGAATGAAATCCTCGTATCTCATTCGGCCACTATTCGAATTTTGGCGGAAATGCATTTTTCCGCCCTCCAGCGCCAATTTTCCATAGTTACGAGGTTATCATTTTTAGAACAACCAGATATACGTGGTTATCATAATATGATAACCGTATAATAATAAAATATTATTTTGGAGTCAGCCAAGTCTGATCCACCGTGAGAACGCCACCACTCCCCCCGCACGGTCCTCCCTACCCAAACCGTTCCAACTCCAGTTGATTATACCGAATCAGCTGTGCGCAGCGTTGGTGTTCACTTGAGCGTCTCATAATAATATTATGATAACCGTATATCATATTATGATAAGCGTATAATATACGCTTATCATAATATTATCTGGTTGTTCTAAAAGGATAACCTCGTAACTACGAAATAAAATTCTAGTTTCTATGGCGATATTTATTCTAGGTTCTATGGGTACAGGGAGCTTGAACTACTTGAGTGGACGGCTGATGCAATAAAAATCAACATTTCTGACGTCATGAACTGATTATAATCAGTTTTTTGTCTCTCCTGAAAAGTTTGGTTTTTCTGAGATACGAGGTTATCATATGACGCCATATGACAGTCAAGTTGGCTGCAGTAGGTAACCAAAAAGAACTGTAAAACCTTGCCCGTTATTATCTACTGGGTTCGTTTCATTGAGTTACAAATGAGTTTTCCTCACTAAAGTCATGAACAAGTTTCCCCTCAATTCTCATTTCCATCGAATTCCGAACCAGGGCCGTGTAGTACTAAATTGTTTTCCGTCGATAGCCTGGGTTTAGTGTTAACTCCGAAGGAGATCGGGCTTTGGGTTTTGGATATTAACCCAAAGGTTAGGAGGCTCGGGGGATTGTTAAAATGCTCGCGGGTAGGGAACATTAGAAGTTTCCCCGGGTCCTTCGGAAACCTCGTAACACGGTCTGCGAAGCACACGGGGTCATAACTGCCCACCAATAGGGAGTTGTGACGGTTGGTAGAACTTTGGCCGATTTAGTTACCAGAGGTCGTCGGTGGGGGCACCGTTGTTCTGAGGTTCGGGTCGACCTTTATCGGAATCTGTTTGACACTTGCTCAAGAATGTTTAATATAGAGGACCTTAAGGGTGGGAAAATTGTTTAAAACAATGTACGATGATGATTGATGGAGAAGTATTGTACAATTCAATCTTTTAATGCTAGGCTGATTGTATCATGCATGAAATTTTCTTACTCAGGCATCATCTACCACACTACCAATGTTATTGAAATCAAAAGTAATGTTGAAGAATACATAAAAAAGTCGTAGGCACTACCCCAAAGTTGTTAAAAAAGGAATTGTTACAATTCCTACGACTTTTTTTAAATGTATATTTCAACATTACTTTTGATGTCAAAATCATTGGTAGTGTGGTAGATGATGCCTGAGTAACAAATGCCTGGTAGATGATGCCTGAGTAAGAAATGTTCTGAAACACTGTGCGCCGATTTAGCGCGACAAAAATGGCGGTTTTGGCGATACTGGGAAATTTGAAAAAAAAAAAAAAAAAAAAAAAAACTAGTGTAGGTACTCGATTCTTGAATACATATTAAACACGCAACAAAGGTTGAAATCTTTTGATTCACTCATTGAGAGGACTGGCACAATCAATTCTATGATAGGTTTGAAATACCCCTATTTTTCGGCTAATTAAGACTATAACTTTTCCCCCACAAATTTCCATAGCGCGTTCGCGGTCAGAATTTATTCTGGGACCTCCCTGAACACCGTGGTAAACTTAGATTCTTCTCAATTTTTCCCCCGATTTTTTTTTTTTTTTTTTTTTTTCGCGCTAAATTGGAGTTCTGAAACACTGAAAATTCTGATCGGCCTCGAAATTTGACATTAATCGTTTCAAGAGGTCTAGATTCCAAAAACGAAATGTCCGTTCGCCGTCCAAGCTAGGGTCGAGTTTTTTGAAAATGATATTTGCCGCCAAAAGCAATAGGGACGAGAAACCACGATGGAAGAGGGGGAAACTCCAGCACCCTCTACAGCCACATCAGATGTAGATTCTACCGCTTGTTGTACGTAAGTGAGGACCCAAGGGTCCTAAAGTTGAAGAGCAGTGACCATTGTTTCACCACAACAATTAATTCAAAACAAACAAAAATGAAAAATAAAAAATTATATAAATTTAACAGTAACTGTTAAATTTCTACACTTATTGAACTGTTCAACAATTTTGAAATTTAATAGCTGTTGTATAAATAGTTTGTGCGAAGTTGTATAAGATAGTATCTGCTGTACATTATAGAAAACGCAATGACATTGATAAGAAGCAATGAAAATTGATTTTATGGTACTAAATAAAATTAAAACAAAAATGATTCATTTGAAACGGGGAAAAATTTCAAATTTAAACAAAAATGAATTCATTTGAAACTGGGGGAAAATTTCATAGAGCTAATAATTATTCTTTGAAACAAGACAGTAAGTTAGCAATAATGATTATTAGCATGACTTTACTTGTGTAGTCGTTTACCTTTTTTTGATGCGTGAAAGCTGTCGTCCTTGCTGACGTACTGAATATCGTACACTAATGTTGACTTGGGCAGTAAGTTTTTATCTTTGTTGATCCTGTACACGGCGTATTTGAAAGCCAGCTCCGTCGCACTTTCTTTTTGGTCCTGAGTGAAGATAGCACCTGAAAAAGATACATTTTCATGTAAGTTCGATGAACTTGGATCTTTTTAATCTTATGTGGGGCTGTTGCTACATTTTCCAACTACTCTTAAGAAAGACTCGACGAAATATTACCGCCTACTTCACCTTAATTATCCCACTAAGTTGTTTAGAGCACTCGGTGAGTAATTAGGAATTTCGCCGAGCCCCGGAGTTCATTTACGTGTTACTGCCCTCTTATGAATTACCTCTGCACACTATTTTGTTTAAATTGGTCTGTACGGAGAGGTAACTGAAGAGGGAAGGGGAGTTTACGGCTCGTTGACTCTAATTTTGCTCGTGGGAACTAAAGCTTGCGCGTCGGCGTTTAAAAGGGTTTTAACTGCTCTGGTGGTCTGAGGGTAAAGTCATCAGCGATATTAAAATCGGATCAAACGAATAATAACTCGAGCCTCCACAGTCCACATGAGGTTTACAGCAGAAGACCTAATTCCCCCTGAAGAGATTCACCTGTGAAAACGGTGTTCATACGGCCTCAGTACTTAGTTGATATTTAAGAGTTTTATGGTTAAAGCTGGCAACTTGGAAAAGGGGGAAAAAGAGCTTTTTCCTTCGGTAAAAACTCGGGGTCGTGGGGTTCTTCCCACTGGAATTTTAGGGAACTGCCTAAATTAAATAAGCGGCCCAGAAGGCATTAGGACCTAATGCAGGGTTATTTTTGTGTATAATTTGATGATTTAGTAAAAGTACGCAACTTCTTCGGCGAGGGAACCGTTCGAAGACTTTCCACACCATTCAAACGGACTGTAGCCGAGACCCCCTCCCATTTTACGTCAGTGAATGCATTACAGCATTACTAACATGGTGTATGGTTAACACATGAACACCGAGAGGTTTATAAGTATTTTTCACTGTAAATACTTATCCTCTCTTAAAAACAAAGCCTGTCAAATGGAACGTCTATTGTTTCCATTTCCCCTCAGTCTCAACAATACAAATCTTGGGAATCTATTGTTAGGATCCCTCCAAGCATGAACAGGTTCTTAAGACAGACTTTAGATGAGTGCAGTGAGCTCCCGATGGATTATTCCAATTTTTCTCTCGTTTCCGAACAATTAGTCCGGAAAGATTGAAAATCCTGAAGGAGAAGGGAAAGAGTGGAGAGTTGTATGCAAATGCCATTACTAAATGAAAACACTACTGAACAAGTATTCCTATTGATTGTATAAAGGGGTGCGTGATTCATAAATTAAAATCCATTGTAACGTATTACGTTATGTACACGTATGTATACGTGAATTTTCCTATGGGATTGTTTCACATTTTGTTATTTTTCAGGGCAGCATTCCATTCTAGGGTGATATACCGAGTTCAAAACATTCCTCCCATGGCGACTGTTGAATCACAATGGACGTGTTGGGGCCCCAAGCTTTTCTCCTCAAAAGTTGATCTCACACACTGACACGTATTAGCATACAGATGGAATCCCAATGTTATCTGTGTAGTATGCCTGTTTTGAGCGTCGAAAACCTGATTGTTCTCTACCCTCCCGAACACAATGCTCTGGGTCTCTGCTTACATGCCCTACCTCACCAAACAATTCTTTATTTTGAAAACCTGACTACACAAATACCCACATTCGTTCAAAACGAAAATAATTCGTGAGAGAGAAAGAACTCTTTGAAGTGAAAAACGACATAGCCTAAATGGCATCGTGATAAGCCCGAGCACACTCACAGTGGTGGATCATAACCATTTGGAAGGTAGTTGTCATGTCAAGCACCCTATCTCGCGCTGTTATGGAAGATTCCTCGAGATGCCTTGGGGCCTAGTAACGCGAGGGACGCCATCAAAGTTGACAGTATCATGAAGCGGAACTCCCTAACTTGATTTCATCACTAGACGGGCCTGATTTTAGCAGATTAAAACAAGAGCGGAAATTGCAGGTTGTCAGAGACAGTTTTAGGGTGCACATAAGCAGAGATTAGATTAATTAAGTGGTTTAATAAGTTGATACCAAGGGAAGAAACTTTTCGGCCTCTGCTGCGAAGACATGTTGATTATCTATAGATGATCTATATAATCTCTATAGAGAATAATGAACACGGTTCGCGGAAGCAGCAAAAATTTGAGGGTAAATATGAATGGGGGCGACTGATAATGAAATCGCCCTCACAATGAACCTGGTGGACGTGGACAGTAAAGCCATTACGTCAATACGGATTCGCGGTTTTAAAACTTAATTCACTTTGGTCACACGTGGGGTTTCCCAACGGTACTCCCGTAATGAATGGAGGAAACCCCTGGAACATTTCATATGCAACGCCCGTCCCTGGGCACCATTTACAAACGGCAGTTCGCCCCTCAATAGATTAGTGCTAAGATTAGTCAATGGGGACGTGACTGGAGAGGCAAACCCCACAAACGAGGTACCTATTTCATAGGCCCTTAGAAGCGGGTTTGATATTCCTTTTCGATGAACGCTCAGAGAAGGAAAAGTGGGACAAATGAAGTTCCGGCCAATCATATAAGCAAAAGCCTTGTAGAGACCAGGGTTTAAACAAGGTAAGATCAAACAATACCCAACCCTTTTCAGCGTATAATATCGAACCCTTCATTATGCATTCAAATAGGATATCAAAAGGATCAAGAACAAAGTCAAACGACCAGAGAAAATATCCTTAAGTGAAGCAACCCATTTCTCCATTGACGCACTCCTTCTATTCAATTATAAGGGTAGGTATTTTATTGTACCTTCAGATGAATTTATTTTATCAACAGTCGTGACTCTGCTTCGACTAGCTTCTGTTAATGGACTTCGTGTAGATCAGGATGAGACCATATTTATCGACTATATTCAAAAGTTGGATGCAGATGGAACTGGTGAGTTAGCCAAATTGCCTTTCCAACTCTAAAATAAATTGGCGACAGAAAGCTATGAATGTTCACAACGTTTTAATCTGAACAGAGGAGGGACTTGAAACTTTCAATTGCCCACCGCGCCGGGGGAATTTCAACTTTCCAAATCGGCTAAATCAGGAAGCCGGAAAAGTCAATTTTCCGGCCAATCATCCTAATAGACCGGCACGGAGGGCAGTTTCCCCGAAGGTTTAACTGATATAAATTGATGTGCTTAGAGTTTGTAATAGGTGTGTGAGGGAAGGTGGAAGGCGATGGAGCGAATCGTGTTTCACTGGTTAGAGTTCGAGGGGTTTGGAGTTCCTGGTGGAGTGAGATAGAGCCCAGAGACGTGTGGAAGAGATCAAGGCGTGACAGACTATTCAAAGATGAACTGGAAGTCTCAACACCACGACTTTTTTTTTTTTAAAGGAGGAGACACGATAGATCAATACAATTTATTGATCTATCGTGTCTCCCATGTCATGGTGTACGAACCTCAACTAAGTTATGGTGGGCAAAACGGCTGTAAGAAATTCTTGCAAGCGGCAGGTTTTATGTTCATTGCATACTACCTCGTCAATACAACTTACTGTTAACCCAAAAATCATATCATGGTAAATAATTCAGCTTCTTCACGTAAATACGATAATATTACGATAATATTATCGTCAACATTCAGGTTTCGAGGAATTGAAAATCCCTGGCCGAAAGAGAATAAAAAAAATATACTTCAATAAGAAAGAAGTTGGGAAGGCAAGTAAATGCTATTTTAGGCAAGAAGGCAAGAAAGTGCTATTTTAGTATTATGCTATTGTCTCATCGTAAAAAGGACGGGAAGGGCGAGGGTTATAGTTTCTGAATCGGTCAGTTCAAATAGAATACAGAATAAGTTAGAATGAAATGGAACTCACTTGGAACTACCTGCGGGAACTTACCTCTCTCTATCTCTCTCTCTTCGGGGATCAACAATAATTGTGTCAACGGGGGATCAACAACAAATTATTTGTGTGTGCCGGGCAAAGTATTAGACCTTTGTGTGTATGACGGGCCCTTAAGGAGTTTGTGGGCGGGTCTGATGTCACGGACATAATATGTATATTATACCAGGCTGGTTTCCGAGCTGGAAACAGCACTGAGAATGCGTTGGTGCGAGTGCTGGATGATGTCAGATATGGTGTGGATTCCAGAGAAGTAACGATACCTACTCTGTTTAGTAGATATCGGTCGTGCATTTGACTCTCTGTATCATCGACTGATTCTAACCATCATGCGTGCAGTAAATATGTCTGAGAATTTAGTTCAACGGTTTTCATCATTGCTGACCTGTAGATCACAAAAAATTGAAACGCATGATGGCCTGGAGTCGGATTGGTGTTCTAATAGCGTTGGAATTCCGCAAGGGTCTGTTATCTCTGCTTTAACTTTTGTGTTGTATATATCTAAAATATCGGTGAATTTCTTAAAATGTAAGTATCAGATTCATGCTGATGACCTTCAGCTATATACACATGTTAAGATTGAAAATATCGAGAATGGAATCGCAGATATGAATGATGATCTAAATAGGCCGGTGCTTTGGTGTCGCGATCATGGGCTGCAGATAAACCCGACAAAGTGTAAGGTGATTTTGCTCGGTAACAGGATATTGTTGGGTAAAATTGACATGATCTCCGTTTCTCCAGTTGTTATAGACACAGCGGCATTATCTTACGAGACAACAGTTAAGAATCTAGGAACTATGATTGATAATGGTTCAAAATGGAGAAATCAAGTAGATAGTGTATGTAACAAAATTTTTAGAGGCCTGAATCAGTTCCGAAGGTTGGCATTTCACCTGCCGCAAGAGGTAAGAGTGAAATTGGTTCAGACAATGTTATTCCCAATTATTGATTATGGTGCGTTGGCCTATTGTGATTTATCTGAGGAAATGTTTGCTAAATTGCAAAGGGCGCAAAACGCCTGTATGAGGTTTATTTTCCGCTTCCCCATTTATGAACATGCAACTCCGTACTACAAAAAAGCTAAATGGTTGACAATAAAAGAATGGAGAATGTATAGAGTGGGATTAAGATTCTTAAATTTGAAAGACTATCCTACCTGGTGGATAAATTTGAATATCTGTCGAACATTCATTCTTTTCTTACTAGAAATGCTTCTAAGCTATTACAAATGCCTATCCATAGAACCGAAACGATTAGTAAATCTTTTCAAGTGCAAGCTATTCGTATATTTAATGAAAATACTGATTTGTTTGATTCGAAGAAATCCGTAGCTTTGTTCAAGAAAGGATATCAATTAAAGCTGTTGAGTAGGTACTGAAAAAAAAAAAAAAAAAAAAAAAACATTCCATTGTATTGGTAACTACAAATCATAAGTCTTATGATTTGTAGTTACCTACCTATATAATGGAATGTTTTTTGTTTTTTTTCAATTTTTCTTTGCTGTCCGTGGTGTCGCAAGACGTTCTTAAATTCCTTAAATTTAGTTCAGCGTTTGTTTACACTCATGAAGAAACTGTTATGTTTGTTATGTAACCGCCATTTTCTACTGCACTCTATATTTGATAATCTGTATTATTAAGTTTAAGTCCAAAGTCTGACATTTTTTTTGAAGAAAGCAAGAAGATGTTTTCTGATATAATGTAAGAGAGGACCGTATGGTCCTAATTGTATCAGATTAATAAATAAAACAGTCAAACAGTCTCCCCCCCCCCCCCCCCCCCCCAATAATTTGAATCTCCAGTAACTTACCCCACCTACCATGCTAAAATTCGTAATGTACCTACACGTCAATCATTGCTATGACCAAGGCAACGCGCTAATAACGTGCCTCGTGCTAGTTGGGAAGCGCTTGTCCAGATCTTAACGATTTCTATAGTGGTTCCATTCCATCTCTTGAAGGTACTGGGGTGTGAGGTCTTGCGAAGTAAGATCGAGGGCAGAGTGGCAGAAAGGCCGTTTGTCTGGTAGAATAAATAACTACAACCTTCCTCCTACAACCTTTACAATCTCTTTTCCTGGGGTCTCCTCCTCTCTTCGCCATCGCTGCCATCACCGCTGATTTTACTCCGTTTCGTTGCAAGGCAAGAGCCCTTAAGAAGTCACTGTAATCCACGATTCTGTTAAAAATGAAATGATTTTCACAAAATGTCATCGGTATGGTTTTCCTCACTCAGGATATGCCCTTCAAAATCCTGAGATGTAGAGTTTCCTCCAGGACAGCGAGAGACATTCCAATCAATAGCGTTCATAGAGTTTCATTTGTCATCACAATACCTCCCGATAAGCTCCCAAGGTCTCTCTTCTCCATTCTCGGAATAAAACTAAGAGACGAGGCTTTCAGAAAGGTTAAAAAAACCGCACTAATTGGGGTTTGAAGTAAAGACTAAAGGAAATCTTACGAACAAATTATTATTATTATTAAACCGTGGAATTTCCCCGCTCCTCTTTTTATCCGCCCTCTTTCCCTCTCGCCCGCTTGCTAATCTCACCTGATTGTTCCACGATGGTTCCTCTTGCGAAGACATTTTCTTGTAATTAGAGTCCAAAAACCCTTTGGAAGGGAAGGGAGACGCACACCGACACTTAAGTGGAATTGTTTCATTTTTCTTCTTCCCTCATTCCTCTCGTCTTTTCAACGGGACTTTCTTGCATTTTCCTTTCAAAGGGCTCTTAACTGTCTTGGCACTCACCTGCTGCACCCCCATTCCACCCTGTGTAATTATAACAAATTTACTAATTGACGGATAAATGAAACGTTTCCTGCTATTATCGCTTTCTTTTGAATGAAAAACGTTCGTATACTTCTTTTTCCCGGTGCATGAAAAATTAAGAAACCCCAATGATCTTGTAAAGGCTAATTATTGAACTGAAAAAATATGTACCTAGGTGATTAATATAGATAATAACTTATAGGTAGGTAAGCCCGATGCAGTCAATATCGTCAGTGAATACAGAAGTAATTATCTACAGAATAATGTCTTATTTGTTGAAGTGTCAATTCCTCTAGTAAATGGAATTTTGAAACCTGTTGTTGGATTGTGAGTAGAAGCGCCTGAAGGGGTGCTCAACGGATACGCACAGGGAAGGTGGGAATGTGTTTCCTGGTTAATAATTTAAACAGTTGTCTTCAACATAGCTGTTGCTTAATTCATCGTCTGCTGCTCCTCACAACATCTCATTTTCTACAAGACGTCCCTGAGAGAATTCATGTTCATTATTCATCGGTGCTTGATCCCGTGCTTGGCGCGCACCGGTGCACAGGTGAAGTTTAAGAATTCCATTACACACCACAAGCTGACAGATGACAATCAGTTCTACGTTAAACCAAATTATGGAATGGATTAACCCATACTCGGGTGGATTTTGTGCACCTAGATTACTTAAATGTACAATTTTGATTTTAAATTTGTGGTCGTGGTTTGGCGGGAGAGAGCAAGGCTTCCGATTTCATGCCGCCGTGTGCGTTGGAGAGGGTAAAGACATGGAGTCCCGGGAAAAGATTGGTTCCTGTGGTTTTACCCTTATAGACGAGAGCGGCCACAGGTTCTAAAGGGTTGGCGTTTGGAGAGGAATCAGATTCTCTATACAAGTACTGGTATGGGCTCCTCAGATTCGTGAACAAACTTCGTTGAGATTCGCAAAATGCAGAAAACTATGAATAATCAATCGTTTTCAGCATTTTGCGGGTAAACTATAAAGATTATGGATGAGGCACCTGGGGGGGGGTCCTCTTTAAGACCTGCCGTACAGAGTAGGGGCGAGGCCCCAGGCCCCCACGGTGTTAACCGAAAAAATGAAGCCAGTTTATTAACCTCGTCGTCCGCCGAGGGCGCAAACAGTCGGCAAGTTGTGTTGATAATATGACTAAGGCGCTTTAACACGACACAAATCATCTTTCCTTCTTTTGCAGCGATTTGTTAGCCGCCCCGGGTGCTTCAACACGCAGATGTATTACGTATTTCCTACATATTCAGCCTTTTTACCTTTCAAGAATATGGATAGCTTCTCACCGGTTGGAGGATTGAACTTCTTGATCTCAGTGCAAACTTTGGAAGGGCTCCGAGAGCTACAACTTCGAGTGTAACGGATGTGCAAAGAAACGGAAGTTGAATGGATACGATTTTTTTCCACCGTTGTTCCTTCCCCCAGAGACGGTAAATTGGAAAAAGTTTCGATTACGCAAACTTTTCCTGGATAATAACATTAGGAATGGCTAGATGGATGGTTTAAATACGATGAGTAGCTCAGCCCTCGCAATCTTCACCCTATCGCGTTACTAGATTAAAAACGAGGATGCCAGGATATGACGAGGTGGGGAAGGGAGAGTACTTTCGTAATTAAATCATGCAAATTATGAGCGGAAAAAAATGTTCAGTCTGAAAGGGGTTTCGAAAATACCGAAAAGAAAATTTAAGAGTTCGGAGAGAAAAAGCTTGTTTTTTCACGATGGCAATAAGTATGTAAATGAAGTTCGAGAAGCAGCTGCGATGTCCGATAAACGTCAGTTTTAAACCCGTTAGTAATGACCATTAAAAGCGGCTTAAGTCAAGGCTACGATTTATTATTTATTTCTAAGGCTGCTTTGTTTACAAGGTAGAAAATGGATTGGATGACTTCACGTCAAGTTCGCCACATCAAAATGGATTTTCTTGGGATTCGGAGCTGAGCGGACCCTCTACCAAGCGCTGGCAATCAAAATAATGATGAGTGGGAGGAACCGCTGAAGCCGAAGTGTCCCAAATAACATTGATAGCTCTGGACAGAAACGGAAACGTTCAGAACAAATGAAAACATGATTTGACAGGGATAACGCGAGCAATTCTCATTTGGGGAGCCCCTCCGAAAGGATTCCGACGTATTTCCTCTCCCCACACAAAAATGCCGCCGACAACAATAGCCTGTCGGAGGGCGGATCAACTGGACTGATGGCGCAGCACATCACTTGTCTTTGAAAACACCATAGCCCCCCCCCCCCCCCCCCCCCCTCGAATCACTTGATGGACTCAAATGGGAGAAGAGGGCCTATATCCCTTCTGCGTGTCTGGCAGAGGAATACTGGCCGTTTTGTGCGTCTTCTCCCACTCGGAAGTAATTAGATCCATGATAGATGCCCTCGAAGTTAAAAAAAGGGGAAAACCCGAGTTGGGTCACCAAGGATAAATCGTCGGGTTTGTCCTTTTGTGAGGACAGGGCAATTAAAGTTGGATCTATTCGCCACGTCCTCCAGTGACCCTTCACTCTGGAGCTCCCATCAGAGAGCGGGAAACTCCCGGTTTTCAGGCGATTTATGGGAGAGCTATATCGTTTTTATTAGCGTATATCCTTTGATCTCATGAAATCTTGAAATGCCCTTTCTCATTAGAGGTCTAAAGTTCTTCATTCGACTTTGCTTCACCCCAACAACGAGGAACTCCAGAATAATTTTCCATTCAAACTCTACTAACAACTCTTTCACCGTTGGAGGCCATGAGATTTACGATGAAATACATGACATGTGATGTATCATTAAATTAGGGCTTTTCTGGGGAAAGCATTCACATGAATGGATCCTCAGCTGACCAACGTCGTCAGTAGAGCTCTGGCCACAGATTAAACTACTGGCCAACTTGTGGGAGAGATGGTAGGCAGCGACAGCACTCCCATGTTCCCTGATACCATTCCCAGTGTTGATAGAGGTTGAATTACAAGGTAACGAACGTTTTATTTCTTTGCGGTTTATTATTCTCAGAATAATCGACCAATGTGTTCGCGACAGATGTTAAAAAATTTGAACGGCAATAAAATTTGCTTCTATAATATAGAATGGAATGGAATGGAATCTATACTTAATGAAATATTATTTCATTAAGCGTAGATTCCATAAAATAATTGGTAGAATCTGCGAAAACAAACTATGATAATGTTATTGACTGTCTAGCTACCTTGGCTTCAGCAGCCCTTGAAAAACAGTTGAATTATCTTGTCAGCTGGCTCAAAGGAAAAGAGAGGAAACAGTGGAATTCCCAGATGACGGAAAATATGACATAATATTATGGAGAGAGCAAAATACATAGGACGGATAAATTCTTGATGATCTATGCCAGGGGTTCCCAATAAAAGTTTGTCACGGACCCCTTAACAAACCACAAATGTATTGAGGACCCCCTATATATGTACATTATATATATATAATTTTGTTGTAAAAATGTTTTTCCCCGTTTGCTTATATCTAGGTGTAAGTACGAGTATATATCACAAGGAAAAAATCAATTGATTGTTGCAAATAATTATTTATTTTTACATTTATTTTACATTTGGAAACAGTTGCACAACAACCACTGACACAGCTGAAGCTTCAGCTCAAAAAAATTAAGCAGTTGGATTTATTAGGTAGTAATTGGAATTCAGGTTTCGTAACGAAATAGGTAGGTAATGCTTCTTCTTCTTCTTCTTCTTCTGATAAATTTGAAATTTAATAAATAATTTGGAAAAAGAATCGATCCTCAGATGTATCGATTCTTTTTGAAAAAATAATCGCGATTATTTTTGAGAATCGGACATCCCTACATTCTGGTAGAAACTGGGCGAACTAGTCGCTAATAATTAGGCTAGGTGCCCCTAGCGTCGCGTCGCAAGTACGGCCTCTCACGCTTTACAGGACACTCCGGCTACAAACAGTCATTTTTATTATTTGAGTTCCTGGTAGAATAGCTTAAAATATTAATTTTTGGATGCAGCTCGCGGACCCCCACACAAACGTTTGCGGACCCCTGGGGGTCCGCGGACCACCTTTTGGGGACCCCTGATCTATGCATTGAAAGAGATTATTCCGTTGGAAGAAAATAGAAATTTTACAGATTGCCTAGGCAAACTCTCAAATTTTAGTTTCCGTTGGAAGAAAATAGACATTTCACAAATTGCCTAGGCAAACTGTCAAATTTTAGTTTCCGTTGGAAGAAAATAGAAATTTCACAGATTTTGGCATTTAGTTAAACGACTAGGCAATTGACTAAAATCCGTGGATGACAACACTGCTATAGATGCTTGATAATGTTAGTTCGCTTAAACGCCGCGGGTCGAGTGAGCGCTCTCGTTAGCCCTCACTATTCCTCTCCCCAGACCACAGATTAAAAGACTGACTCCAGACGATTGTGTTTCTTGAGGAGAAACGGCATGAAATCCAAAAATGATTCGGCAGATATTCTTGTTTTTCAACTCCCAGGTCAAAACTTTCACAAAGTTCCACACCAACAATCACTCAGCAGGTTTATGTTAACTAAAAACGGCGGATTGAAAGGTTTCTAAATAAGTTTTTATTCTTTCTGCTCACATGATCCTAACGTCTCCTTTGCGGTAGGTATTTACCTTCGACCTGAACCCCTCTGATCTGGAGTTCACGAGTCAACTGGGTTATGTTCACGATATTTGCTATTGCCACCATCAACACGATAGTAACCACTCCCTGAAAAATTAGCAGGCAGATTCAACCTTTCCTTATTGGTGTCAACTCCGAAGAATGTGAAATTCAGGATCTGATTGTGAACAAAGCAATAGAAAAGGGGGGTTTTGATGGGTTGGAGTGGTGGAAAGGCGGGGCGGAAGATAGGAATTTCTTTTTAGGCGAAGTAGGTCGATAGGGTGGCGCCTCGACTCCTACGACCCCCAAACCCTCACGAATCTCACCCCTTCATCGTCAACCCTCTGAAAACCGGCCCACTGAAGATACCACGTCGGTGGAGAGTTGCGGCAAAAACTCCCAACTTTTTTTCCTTTGCTCTCTCTTCGCGTATTCTTTTGCCGTGAAAGAAAACGAATCCGTAGTAGTTATGTCACATCCAACCGTTCCCTCTCTACACACTGACATCCGGGGCCCTCCACCTCCACCAATGAAGTCGTTCATCCCTTCTTTCGTTCACAAAAGGAGCTATTTCTAGCTCGACCGGCGACCTTCGTGTACACCACGGCAAATAACTAGAATCACAAAACTGAACGACCTCACTGCCTCCTCGGAATATCAGCCTCACCATATTCCCACGTGACCAGTTTCTGTTGTTTCAAGACATGCTCCCCTTTTGACATGCCACGATGAATATAACAGGGAGAAATTATCGGCCCCCTGGATCGGTATTAATCTACTGTGCGAACAGTGATACTCGGACGGGAATATTCATCCAAAATTCTAATTTCCGTAGGAATACGGGACGTTCAGAGACGGTATTCATGTGTCACAAACGCGAATAAAAACAAACAAGGGTTTGTTCCGTTCCGCCTGTGATACGGAAGGGAAAAGCTACATGAAGGTTGAATATGAAAAGAATCTTAAATTGCACATGCATGAAGGTCAACATACTGGGAAACAGTTCATGTGAAAATTTCAATGGCTCTGGACCAACCCCTGGGAGCTAAAATAATGGCATTGGGCTAACTGGAAGCACTCAAAAGTAATGACTTTAATGGGTTTGCCCAAAAAAATTGAAGAATGGGAGTAGCATTTAACCACAACTATAACTTCGACCACGAGGCCCACGGACCACGGGGGTGCTAAAGGTATCTTGCTCTGGGATCAGTGGACTTGCGAGAGATACTGACCCAACAGGGTCTGGTAGGAGGGCTATTGAAGCTCTTAAAGGGCACAGACCTCCTACTGTAGTAAACTCCGAGAGGTAGGCACAACGGGTTTACAGGCCTAGGTGTGGGAAGTGGGGGCCTTTCAGGAAAATTTTCTTCTCAGTGGAGACATCCATAATCGAACGCCCAACTCTCCCAATATCATTACCAACCGCGCTCAACGTCGGAGACTCGATATTGCGCGCTGGCCCAAAATCGTTGGGCCGCGTGCTGAACCGGTCATCGGGCCTCCGACGGCCTTTCACTTTCATTTGGCCCGAAGTCGTAACGCCCGTGTACTTAATTCGTTTGACCTGTTGTTGAACTACCTATATTTTTAAAGAAATGATTAGTAGTCAAATTTTATTTATTATCAATACCTAATCGAATCAACAAATTAACTAGTTAATTCCCCTTTGTTAATTTTTACCAAAATTTGGTAAATTATTTAATAATGAATCATCAAAGTAGTAGCTCCTTTACTCATTTAGCTAATTTATTTTATGTAAATTACATTAATTTTTTTGAATTGTCACTAATTCTATTAATTTCGGAATTTTATGTAAGTTCAAAACATTATAAAACCGTGGGAAAATATAGGAAGACTCGGAATCACCTTCTACACCAGAATCTGGTGTATCATCTGATGATATTTATTTTAACAGTAGGTATATACACAATTTACACAATTTCACATTAACATCTACAGAAAATTTACATAATCTTTAAAAAAATAAAATATTCACATAATCCATAAATGGTTGTAAATCATTGAAATATAAAACTATAGGGGTTTCATTGGGCATGTCATTCTGCAGCGTCCATCCTTCGGGCAATGCTCCCTCTTCTTCTCTGTCAGCCTCGCTGCAATCGCACGGATGTCCTCCCACACAGGGTTACGCTCAAGTGCAGCTTCCAGCTTGGTATGTGACTTCTTCCCCGCCTGTGGATAGGCGGGGAAGAGGTTCCGGCCGGTGGAGTCCACTCCACACTTTCTTGCAGAAAAGGTCTGTGATTTCCACTGCGTCGACGAGAAGCATGTCCTGCTGGTGGAATGCATCCGAGTCCGGTGACTTCCTAATCTAACACTCTGGACCTGTCTTTAATGGGGTGAGGCCAAAGTTACATAAGATATTATCTTATTTATGTCATTTTGGTTATTATGTCGTTTTAGCAAGAAAGAGACGATTATTCACTAGGTCGTTTGTGGTTTCTGGTGATGAGCCTACCTGTGAGGCTGGAGGGACTGGGTCTTCTGAACCCAATGAAAGCAGTGGGGAACGAAGGAAGATCACTCTCATGCCCACACCTTAACGATGAGCATAATCACAATCATAATATGACTGTAAGATTATTCTCACTGTTATTAGGTACATATTATGTAAGTTTACATTGATCTTAAAAGATGAATTGGAGCTTTCCAAGGTAGTGCTGCGAGTTCATACAAAATGTATGAGATTCACCCCAAGTTCAGAAGAGTTTGTTTTCCCACAGATGATGTTCTAAATCAAGGAACGATATTCCCAAAGTACTCCGAAACCGGGAAGCCGGGTATCAAGTTACCAAAGTAAATATCGTACGAGGGAAAGAGGTTTTTCCGAAAGAGTGTCGCCTCCTCGAAGTTGGGGGAAATTCAAATACGGGAGAGTAACGCGCGTTCAAGGGTCACTCCACAACAATAACTTTCTCCTCCCCCATTTCCACACAATAATTCCACGCACGTACTTCTGAACAGACATCTAAATCCTTTTCAGGGGAATCGGCGGGGCGCGGGGAAAAAAAGAACAAAGTTATGAATATCGTATTTTGCCTTCTCTTACTCACTTTTTCACCTCATCCTCTCTCGACGGTATCCACGTGGTATTTCGGAGCGAGTTGTGAAAATCCCGTGAATGTGGGGTTTGGCGGAGGTGGCACTAACAGAACGTACAAGCTTTTCCATCCTCTCGGCAACTTAGCGAGAAGTGATAAGTGGTTTCTAAACCCCCTTTAACAAAACCTTCGCCCCTCATCACCTAAAGCAACTCTTTTCCAACACGTTCGCCCCCGCCGCAAAATAAATTTACCGTAGAGTTTAAGCCTTGGCGTTGGACGGTTTATGACCCGGTGTTTCCACGAAAAGGTTGATACTCTAAGCTGGCTTTTATGAAATGGATGAGATGCAATATCAGTCTGCTGGAGTCCCTCCATCATCACTTTGGGACTTGTATCGTTTGACAATGAGTTGATAACAAGTTCGCTTATTTAATTAGTTCAGTTCATGGAACAAGCAAGGGTTAATTTACTGTTTCAAGACGAAGATACACTTCCGTGTATCCCGCTTCCTCGACTGCCTTCTTATTGAACCTAATTTGAATTCCCAATGATTTCTCTCCCAGAGCCATTTCGTTTACCTCGGCTTGTTTTTTTTTATACCTTCGTTTCATTTCTTTTGCTCACGTAATGTATTACAGTATTGCGAAGGGCTGGTGTCTATAGAAGATGCAAGGAAGGAAAGGGTTTGAGTTGTGTTCCTCAAAGAGATTGCCTCTGGCTCAGCCCCAACATTTTCCTTTACCCACTTCAGGTCTGGCTGATTTTTTCCTTTTTTTTACTATTCCAATACTGTTCGCCTTCCTTTCCCTCCTTCCTCAAGAGACACGAACTTGTTTCTACTTAGGAAATCCGCTCATCCAGAGTTGTTCTTGCTAACTCAAAGGCAGAATACATCAGAGCATTCTCGACTATTTGTATTCATCACGGAAGGGTTTCTGGATGGGCCATATTCGCTCAGGGCAATGTCTTCCGCGTGAAACATTCTTGCTTTCTACGACTAGACCAGAATTCATGAATAACCATCCTCAAGTCAAGAAAAAGTGTCCATCAACTTCTTACCGACAAATATGGGAAAAGCCTTTACAAAATGGGAAACTACCCAGGAAAAGGAAAAACGGACCCGAGATTACAGTCCCTCCAAGAGCTGAAACAGTTGCTAAAGAGCCCTTTAATCAACCCGACCTCTTTTAGGGAGTTCCAATCTTCTTTTTAAATCTACGGCTATTTTGACGTTACAGGCTTCTAATTAATGGAACTTTCCGGACGCAAGCGTAAGGCCACCCAAAATTTGTTTATACAAGAAAGTGCGATTTCAATCGGGGACGAGGAGAGAAAATTAATCCAAGTGTACTTCTAAAGCTGGCACTTTTCCGAGGTCTGCATCCGCAACCACCTGATTAATGAAGATGTATTCAAAAAGGTACTTGAATACAAGTAAGGGTGCTTATTCAGAAGAGATTGCCACCAAAAGATAGCGCGACCCAGCTAAATACTCCTTTGATCAGAATACCTCTTGAAGGACTCCTTTGATTTTTATCACCCACCCATGTTGGTGTTTTTCGGCAGCCTTGGGTAGGCAACTTGAGGTAGGGGAGACCGTCGCAAGATGAAGCAATGGCCATTTCGTATTTTGAGAAAGACGAAAATTCGTTTTTCCCTTCATAGTGTTATTAGGAAGAATAGAGCTGATGTTAATAATTTGCCACCATCAGTACAATGGACGCCATGTGTACGTTACGTTATCCCATTTGACCAACCGAGGCAATGACTTCAATATAGTAGGTATAGAAATTTGATTTTTAGATAAAAATGCTCATCCTGGGTCCCAGCCCACACGATTTAATGGAGCTATGGTAAAGGGGGGGGGGGGGGGGGTGTCGCCTGCGGACGCCTATGGCTATGGTTTAAATTGAGAAGACTCACGTAAACAAATTACTTCGATGGCGCCCTCCCTATAATCTCGGAAGCCACCATCAACGCAAAGAGAAAACGGTCGATGATTAAAAAAAAGATCCATTCGAAACGCAGAGGCAAAGAAAACAGAACAGTTTCATCGAGGCCTTCTTCTACCAACGGAAAAACCTTCCAACGCGCCCCCCAATAAAACCAAATGTTTCCGAAGGGGGAAAATCCCTTTTGACGAAACTGTTCGATGTTGGATCTCTTACAACGGTAGCGAAAGTGGTTTTACAGACGCCAGAGGGCGTTCTCCCGTCACAAACTGCAACTTAAACAGATCCTAAAAAGGATGATTCTATTTGAGAAGAGAGAGGAAAAGCAAAGCAACCACTCAGCCCTAACAACCCTTATAAACACCCCTAATGGGCTCCAGCTTGATAAGGCTATGCTAAAACGACCCCTTTAGGGAAGAACCTGAAAAAAGTTGTTCAGCTCTTGATTCATCGTGGCTCTTGATTGCTGAAACTCCCTCGCACTCTCCTCTTTCTTGACCTCTTTGCCAAAGTGAGTCGACGAAAAATCAATAAAAAGAGGTTACAACGTGTCAAAAAACCACGACTGGCGAGTCATATAATAGCGGAATACTTGTGATTTATTTATCTCGTATACCGAAAATTAAGGGTCAATGTAATTTTATTCAAATATAAGGATTTAGAGCGAGGTCGTTTTGACTCACAAGAAGTGAAAGTCGTTCAGGCGTGAACATGTTTTGGTCGTATACGACGATATATTTATTCACGCTCGGTGAAGAGAAGGACGTGGACAGTGTTCGTTTATACTCCCGGACGCGAGAGATTACCTATGACTCAGATAAGCGTAAAAACTTAGAATTCTAGCTCTAGCCGCTGATTTTGCTAAGTAACCATGTATTGAGGCGCAATTGTAGGACCAATCAACTGTCAATTTGGACGCCTGGAAGCCATCTAACTAGCTCATCTTTTGTTAAAAAATTATGTTTAAAAAAGAGCCCTATATACTTGCAGTAAGGTCAAGGCTAAGGCATGCATTATGGTTAAAACAAAACGTGACAAACTTCAACAACCACATTAAGCCTGCAAATTAGTTGTAGGTAGGTACCTCCCGAAAAAACCCCCAGGCAGAAATAAAGGCTTTTATAGTCAATGAACGCAAAGATCCAGTACACAGTAAACTAATTTTTGCATTTATGGTGGTATAGATTATATATATAAAATAAACGCGGAGGAAAGAAGAAACACTGCGTTTAGCTTGATAGTTCCTGTACTGTTGTCCACACTCTGTTATTCATCACCTCGATCGGTTTAATTTTGAACAGTATTTTGCATTGGCCGAATCAAAGCGGGTTTCTTCCTTCATTAAAACCATATTTTATCTATTTAAAAATAGATGGATCGCGATAATGAGAAATCCCACAACAATGACAATGCTGCTGGGATACGATAACCGAAATCACGTATGGCAGGGAATTACAGGTTTCTCTTTCATTTTTTATAGGATTGTTTGGGCTTGTTTTACACGGCGACCTTTAGCGGGAAATAATGAAGGCATATACATTCCCTTTGGCGGGGGGCGACCACCTGTTGATAACCTCACTCAACACTTACACTATAAAATATCTCGTGAAACCCAACCAAAGCATGCAAAGCATTTACCACCCTATATCTGTTGAAGTGATTGTTTGAGATACCTACTGGCCCTTCTAGATGGTGGGTGGTTCGGACCCTTTCAAAAGTTATCACTCAATGAGCTCCTTTAATGATTTTTGAAAATGTTTTTCCTGCAAAGGTCGTCCTCCAAAAGTTACGAAAACGGGTCCATATTGCAGAAAACCCGTTTCAATTATTTATAGGGCCTTAGGAAAAATATGATATTTGAATTCTGAGGTCTGGAGAGGGTACATGACGTGGGCTGCTTCGTCGTCTTTTGATTGGCCGGGAGATCCCTCTCTCTCTCATCTACGCAAGTCAGCCAACTTTGCTACGTGAAAAGTCGACCCCAAAAATCGAAAATCGGGTTAATCATTATAGAAGGTCATTCGAAAATTGAGCATCGAGGTTATTATCAAAGAAGGTTATTCAAAAATCGACCTGGGACGAGTGTTTTTATTCCGATTCTGTTCAGATTTGTTATTTAGCGCTCTGGCGGCTCAGTGTCCAACTACTCGACGCCCAGCCTGGCGAGGTGTGACGTCAAATTTGCCAGGCGCTCATTTCAAAATCTCTAACATTTCGAAAACAGCTCAGCACGTGCCTATACGGATTTTCGAACTAAAAATTGGGGTTTATGGGTTTTAAAGGGTGCTGAATCCGAATATGTTGTCAGAAATGCTGAATTCAGACCTTTTCAAGAAGCTCATTATATAATATCATTATGATATTAATAACAAATTATTTCAAATGGATGTATGGTCTGTCGAAACTTGTTTCTGGGGAGAAGGACCCGTTTTTATTTAACGCTGCCATATCAGCAGCGTACAGAATATCCCACACCCCCCGCCACCCCTCTCGAACGTATAAAGTGGAGTCTATACGTGTGTTGGCGCAGGACAAACGGTTTTGCGGGTGGTCACGATAGCGAGGGAAAAGGAAAAATTATTTAGAAAACGCGAGAGAGGGAGAAAATGCGAAAGTAAAAGTCAACCCCCAACCGAGAAGAACATTATGGAAGACCATTCGATTCCTCCCTGTATGGTTTTATTATGCTAACACCTTCCACTTGAAGGGGAAAACTTGCCTGGCAGTCAAAATGCTGGCTACTTGAGGCCGAGTCATTGTGGACAGTGCCGTTGGTCTCTTCAATATTGCATACATTGCCAGAGAAAAGCCTTGCCTGGGATTTTTTGTAAAGGTTTCAGGAAAGGGACAAAACGGAATGGAATAGGAAAATCTTGTAAAGGTACAAGAGGACCGGACTAGTAAATTTTAGTTCACATGGTATTGTTTTTGAAGGACCGAAAAATATGAGGGCATGGAGGAGCAAAAAATTAAAATGTATCCAGATCAACTAAATTGATAAGTCAACTATTAATACTACTTCATCATGTAGGAGGGGGTTACTTAGGGGGAACTTAGGGGATGTCTCAGAGGGGAGGACAAACCTCAAGATGTAGCTGGCAATACCGACCACAAAGATTGGCCAACTGGGATCGGAGCCGGCTAATTTAACTTGGTCTCAACACCCCCTCCCTAGCTAAAATGTTCTGGCTTTTAACCCTCTCCCTCCTGTATTTGGTCGCACAATTCTCTTTCCCAACCGAAGTGCGGTGAGAGGGGGGCCTTTTAACCTTCCCGCGATCAACTTTCGGGGACCGGAACACTGGGGACAATTTAAGTGTTAGCGGCCGAGCTCCAGTCAATTAGCGTTCGAATGGACTCCCCTTCCTCACCCGATCCAACCACCAAATTCTCCCTTCCTTAATCCTTAAAGTACAATTGCCAGCGCTCCGGACCTATTCTTCCACTTGAGGGCCTTTTCAATCGTTTCTTGTTCTACTACCCCCACTCACCACCGCCTCCTGACTACACCTCAACTGCCGCCCCCAATCACCCTTTTCTCGCCTATTTATTATCTCCGTTTTCAACTCCCCCTACTACCTATTCGCCCAACAATGAATGTACAGGTTGTTGCCTCGTAAACTTCGGCTTTCAGCACCAAGAACAAGAAGCACAACTTGTGGGGGGTATAAAGTCCCTAATGAATTCTAAAAAATTTGTTCAACTTACTAAATCAATTTAAGGCTCAGTCCTCTGCCCAATTTTGATTCTTATTTTTATTAATGATCTCTCTTCGAAATTCTTCTGCAGTTCCCATTCTTTTGCTGATGACACATCTGTTTCCACTCTTGATGCTTCTCTCAAGGCTATTGTGTCACAATAAACAAATTCTCAGGTAATTGTGACAATACCAGCATTATGAGGTAGGTATGGGTTGAGAGATTTTTCGGGTCTCGACAACAACCTGGCTGAGGTCAAATTTCTTGGTGTCTCAAGGCTTGATTGACGGAATTTCCATTGTACTCGCCTCATTTCAAAATTTAAAATGAGAATTAATCTCAATCGCTACCTACGTCTTTTTACTGAGGCGTCTTTCTCGAATTCTCGAGAAGACGGACATGGGCTGCTGTCCTTACTGCGTATTATGCTTCTTTTCAGAGCAGAGCTAACTACGCAATTAACTGTTAGGGACTCCCTGCTGCGTGCAATACCTTCGCATCCCAGAGAAAGGCTGTACGGGCTCTGGCTGGTACTCGGTACCGTGAGGAATGTAGACCAGCTTTCGTTGGGCATGGAATCCTTCTGTTCACATCCTTGACTATTTAATTTATGAAAGGAAAAATATGTTCAAATTCCATTGGCCCAATCAAGGGTACATATTCTAACCGAAGCAAAAATAACCGCATACTCCCTTTTCACCGCCTCAGAATCACACGTAATAGCACCACCTGGTGGGGCTATTCATGCCTCCAAAATCTCATCAAAATTTTCATCGCTCTTCCTGTTGATATTCATGTAGCTCCAGCTGGTCCATTCCAGGGCTCGGATCAAGGGATACTTCACCAAATTGACTCCGTACAATTTTGATGAGTTCTTAGAGGATGTAGTAAATTGGTCTATACAGTGTGGCCAGTAAATTCGGATGTTAATCACTGTTGTATAATGTGCCTTATACCTAGGTTCAGTTCATTACTTTCATTCTTTTTCGCTTCCAAGTCTACCAATAGCGGATGTATTGTTTTTAATTTTGTTTCCAAAATTACAATTTCCATTTGCATTTTGCGTTTCAGGGCCTGCTGAGCAAACGTAGAAGATCTGCAGATGAAAACCCATGAGATAATTAGGAAGGCTAGCTAGATTCGTGCCACTTGAGTAAAGCGCTTTTTTTCTTCTAAGCTTCACCACGTAACATTTGTACCTACCATCCCACCAGATACAAAATTCAAGAAACGTAAGGCTTTTAGTAGGTTGTTTCAAGATCCCAGGAAATATTTTCCTAGCATTTTTTCGCCCTGCCACCCCTAAAGAGGCGATTCCGCTTCTTTTCGTGGGAAGTGCAAATTACTTCGTCTCACGTACTGGCTGTTACCGACTTTTACGGCAGGCAAAAGCCGTCCTTGAAACCCTCACGTAGCAGCCGAAGCTGATTATAAATCTTTCCATGGTCTTTACGACTGCAAAGGAAGTGGAAGTATATAATCACTCGATTCAGAGTCAGGAAAAAAAACGTGTTTTAATCTGCTATTTTAATATTGTGTTATAGGTTCTAAAGATTGCATTTTTACTATGACGCGGCTCATGTTGTTGTGTTGTGTTGATATTATACCAAGTTATCAACAAGTTATACTTATGTTATTGAAGTAGTAGGGAACGAGAAGTGGGGCTGTACTCGCGCTCTCAATGGACAGAGGTCGAGTCTTTAATCCCTTTCCAGAGTTATTTCGCTCGAGTTTTTCCATTTCACGTTATAAAAATGACTATCTTCACGTACTAGGGACACCCCCAACCACCCTGACTTCCATTCTTTATATCGTCACCGTTTTCCCATCCTTCAAACCCACGTCCCGTCACTTTCCCTCCGTCTCCGTCCCGCCGTAGGCAGATATTAATTCTGGTCGTGGGATCTTCGCAAGCATCCAGCCAATGCCGCTATCTCGCCGCATTCCAATTTCTTTATTGCGTCCCCCTTCTTCAACGTTCACTTACCACTACTTACCTACCGTGTGACCCTTCTATTTTACCTCATTTGAAATTGAAATAGGAAATTCCGAACATTTCTACAATATATTTCTTCTCTCAAAACTATTTCTTTGATAGGTATATCTGAGGAAAATGTATGTTTGGTGGGCTGACAATGATGATCACTATAATATAGTGTATCGTGAAATTCGGCTGTCCTGACAAAGCGGAGAAAGTGCGCGACTTTGGCAGGGTCGTTCCTAGACAAACGCAGGGAAGTAATTTTGGCTCATGTAGACTTGAAAGGCGATAGTTTACGAAATGTTTTGCCAAAATAGAACCCTTAATTGGTGTAGATTGACGGGTCTGAGACATCCATAAATGGATTCTGCATCCAAGTTATGTTAAAAACAAGCCATCAATTGAATAGAATAGAATTGAATAGAAGAGCGCAACCTTTCTGTTACTACAAAACCAAAACCGTAACTAAGAATTCGTAACTTGACACACTAGTATCTAACGACCAAACTATGTCGTCGGGATCGGACGAATCGTCGACGACGGAGGTGACTTTGATAGCCTATAACCACCCCCAGAACTTGCTGATCACAATGAGACCACCCTCATGAAAATCTGTTCAGCCGTTCGGGCGTGATGCTGTGATACACAAACACAGACACACACCCTCTCCCTCCCACACACACACACACACACACACACACACACACACACACACACACACACACACACACCCTCACACACACACACACCCTCACACACAAAACATGTCGCGATGAGCGCACCTTTCCATTTTTTGAGGGAAAGGTTGCGCTAAAAATAGGAAAACATTCATTACCTGAAATCTGTTTTTTCTGTAACTATTCTTTTATTCAGTAAAAAATAAACCATTCTTAATAAAGTGATTTAATACACGATCTAGATTAATATAACATCGAGCATCATTCATTAGTCCGTGACCCTACCAATAAAGATCAATCCACCTCGAGACCGCTCATTTCAATCCCTGCACGCTCGCTATCAGGCGCGACTCGTGAGGGAGGCAGCGTCGCAACTGCACCCCCTCGATGCAGAAGGGCGAGAGGGGGGGCTACGTATCACCTACCTAATTAGTTACCTAGCTAAAAATGAATCAAAACTCGGCTCGAAAATCTACGTAAGTTCTTGTAGACCTTACATAGTTCGCGGAACGTCTGAAAAGCCTGTGTTGATAGTGCAATGATAACGGGAGCACTGCCCTTCTTGAGACGATTTTTTTGCATGGACCTTATGGAACAACGAACTAAGTGTGAAGCCAGAAATGTCGAAATGTGGGGCAGTTCTGGGAACTGCGCACACCCTTCCTTCTCACCGTTCACCAGATGTTAAATCACCTCCACAATCAGTGTTGGCAGTCTTCGTTCATGGGCAGGGAATTTTCGTTTGTAATGAGGGACTTTTTCAGGATCTAATCTGTCTCAAATCATGGAAAAAATAGGGGCTTACTTTAGAAATATTTTGAAAACTTTTTGGTGTTGCTATATTACTTTGTACGGTATGAAATCATAAAATTTCGATCGACCAAGGTTTCTGATTTTTTCAGTTTTCCCACAAAGGTTTTTTTACCAGAAGCAGCTTCTGAGGGGATGGCATTAGGGGTTTAGTGTGCTTCCATGTTTTCTGGGAAGTGTTTTCTGAACTCGGTGATCTGCGTTTGTCTCATTTATAAGTTTTTTATTCGTTCGCTTCATTCGATCGTTTCATTGTTCATTTCATAAAGCGTTTGTTGGATAACTCTATTGATTTCATCTTGAGGGAGTTTTCCCGTTTAGGCGTGAGTGATAAGTGTGACATTCGCGACATGGGACGGCCAACCTCACCTTTACCAGGTTTGCAGCGTGTACCCAGGAAATGAAAGGAAACTGGTAATAGTTAATTGGAATTTTTAAACAAATAAATAAATAATGAACTATAGCAAATCTTGATAGTAGGTACTTTTTATCTGTGTTGGGCGCAATAAAATTTTTCATAAAATATTATCACGAATCCGTGACTGCACCACCTTGTTCTGCCATCACCAGTCGCGCCTGCTCGCTCTATATAGGTATTCCACCATGGCGTATACAAGGATAAAAGGCTCCTTATTAAATAAAAAGTTAATACATGAACTGATACTTAAAAATATAGACTCTGCTAGATTCTCCAAGTCTTTTTAACATGGTAGTTTCTACTCCGAATCCCTTTTTCGTATAGAAGAAGACGAGGTCCAGAGGAGATTAACGAACTGATGGCTCCCAAGGATTGTGAGGGCTGATGGGCGGCTGAAGGGTGACGAAGGGCTGAAGGGTTAGTTTCCCCGAGCCCCCTGGAGGGCATCCCAGCCTCTTCCGTCACGTCCGCTAACCTAATGAGCCGATTAGCCCCCTTCCCGGCTATCCCGACCTGCCCCACCGACCAGAAATTGAATATTTGAATAGCAATGGCTTAACCCTCGCTCATCTCGTCCATCCCATTACCCCGAGTTAGGATACGCCCCCACCCGCCCAGGTTTCCTTCCCCGGCTCCACCTAATCTCCAGATAATCTCTGGCCGTGTCTCCTTCTCATAGCAGGGGGTGTCTTTTTCCCCATTGGTGCCTTCCAAATGATTTCCTGATGATCGAATTCCCAATCACTGAAAATGAACTCTCGATTAACACTGATTCTCTCTTCATCCAAAAAGAGGCAGGACAGAAAATGGGAACGGAGAATTGGTTTTAAAATTTAATACTCTTAAAACTGTATGGCAGGTTGTTGATGACAATGGGTTGAGGCCCTCGCCCCCGAGAGTATGGAGGAGCAGACCAAATGAGGTACCACATGGGTGGAATGTGGTCTTTCACAGGAAGCATGTGGAAACCCCATGTTGGCCTGAAGGGTTGTTCATTGGTGAAGACCGACAGAACCAATTAAGGTTCTCTACAGCACTGGATCTGTTTGTCCTAGATGGAGTCAACAGATTGAACTTCTATAACAAGAGCAAAGACTCGTAATTGGTCCTCGCACGGTTTGTTTCTTTATCAAAATGGGGATCGGTGTGCCACAACCCGCTAGGTGGGGTGTTCAAAATGCATTTGGAGACAATTTGTTGCAGGCTCAGTGACTTAAAAAACATTACTGCACCCTTGTTAATTAGAAGAAGGCTATTACGTTGTGATATTGTTGTGTTATAGTCTACTGAATGGTCGTCGTATGAAACGAGCATACGTGGGGTATTTTGAAGGGATCGTCTGGCTTGGAGCTCCACCAGAGAAGGACTTCCGCTCCTTAATGGCTCGACCTGCCCTACATCACTGGGACCGGGTTATCTGAACAGGATTAACAACATACATTACCTCCCAAATGCCCTCACCCTCGCCCTTGACGTCCAGCCCCCCCCCCCCCCCCCATCCTTATCGGGAGGTCCTGCTCCGCCAACAATCTCCCCCCCCCCCCCCTCCGCGACCACTTCCGACTTCCTCGTCTTTTCCGGAGCGTAGCGCTCTCGGTATAATGTTAACTTCATCAGCCTTCCTCTCGCACCACATTACACCTGTAATCAGCCGGCATTACGGTTTTATGGGCCTTCCACGCTAACCAGGCAAAAATCCTTCTACCGTATCTCAAGTAGAGGCGATTCTACGAGAGAAATGAAACTACCTAAGGCCTCGGCAAGTCGTATCAAAAAGAGAAGTTTCACCAAAACAAGAGACAACAACAAGAGTTTAAATTAAACTCTATAGCTACTTTCGGCCAAGGCTAAGCAGAGTTGAATAGACTTCCAACAACAAACGGGCAAGAGTCCAGGAATGAATTGACAACAGGAAAACTCACTGATTGTCGAAATACTGGTTGTTTTCCCGAGTTCCATTTTCAATGGTCCTGTTCGCTCCAATTCCGTCTCTCAAGGAAAATCGCGTCGGCGATATTTTATCCCGTCATTCCTATTCCTTTACAAAGGTATCGATAGTTGGGAATCGATTTTTCTGGGAGGTCAAGTCCTAATTTTTTTCTCAAGAGCCACCACGACTTTCTTTGGACGGTTGCCAGACGGTAACGCTCAGGGACGTCCCAGGAAGACGGATTGCAGGGGATACTGTGACCCACTAGTAGGGCTCCCCGATGATTCAGAACTTTCCCTGCATATTAGCATTTCTCCAGTAGCCTAATCAAATTAGACAAAAAACCGCTGTTCAGCGGAACAAATTTCCGGTGAAGGTTTTATTGGTTTAACCGCTTCCTTTCCACTTCAGGATGATGGGAAAACAAAGTCCTGGTGGGTGGGGGGGAGGCTCGAGGGAGGGGGAAGCTCTAAATGTCACTTTTTTCAGTTTTTCGGGTATATCTCGGGAACCGTAATTCAAAATGAAAAATTGTATGCATGAAATTTGTTGCTGACTAAATTGCCTACAAAATTGGTCCTGTGTGTTTTTTCTGTAGGACTAACCGTTGACGAGCTATGAGTGTTTTAAGTTCCAACATTTTTATAATTTGCCTGAAGTGGTGTTCTTCACGCTCATAAATGCAAAAATACCTGTTTTTGAGACGATTTGATGAAGGCAAAAAGGAAATGGAAAGGTTTGGAATGATGTGATGGTGATGGAGCGGCATTCGACGGGAGAAACAAAGAGGAAGGAGCTTGATGAGGTAATAAGCTGAACTTCACTACTAGGGGGCCCATTTCCACCCTCGTGCGGCCAAGGGGCGAGATAGGTACGTACTACCAGTGGTGCCAAGTAAGGGGGTTGGGAAACCCACTACCACCAACAGATTGGGGTTGGGTGCGGAAATCGGATGGGTATTTGCAGCCCCCCCTTTTTTTTATAACAGCAATAGACGCCACTGCAGTCCCTGATGGGTCTGATTGTGGCTGCAGGCAGCGACACACGCCCCTGCCTGCTAGGCTGCCTCCCTGCTTACGCAGGCACCAGCACCTGCTGGTTGACCAAAAGTGGATTTAACATCCAGCAAGTTGGGCTCCCGAAGGAACCCTTGAATGGGACAAGAGCCCCTCTATCTGGTCCTGTTAGTGTTTAGGGTTTGGACACTTCGCCCGTCCCATCAGGCTCTCCAAGTAGGACACACGCCCTACCCAGAGATCCGTGACTCGGTGTGGATTTCCATCCGCACCATTAGCTATTTATGAGGATCGGACTCCAGCCCTTTCCATTACCTACCTAAAACTTAGCTTTTATTTCTAGGTCGGCCCATCCACCAGCCTCCACCAGGACTTTATGAAACCTAGGAGATCTACCTACCTTGTTTTAACTATGTCCCCAGGATAACAAGTAACGCACCTCAGGGACAGGAAACGAGCCGTGCAAGCGCTCTGCATGTGCACAGCACATGCTCCGCAGACTCTGGCGAACCACTCTGCCGAAGCATTACAGAACCGACATACCTCAGTGTCAGATAATCCTAACTTATGGAGATGGTACGGGAGCCTGCAGTGGCCTGTAAATAGGCCCACAAGTATCCGCATATCACCTCTCTCCAGATGAAGCATCTCCCTTGCTCTTGACCTGGAGAATCCAATGAACAACCTCGCTTGTTTCTGACCAGGGAGTCTTTGCCAGTGCAGCGCTCTTTCCTTTGTCTCCCACTTAGAGTTTTCATTCAACAGAAAACTCTTTGTTGTCCCGAGAAATGCCTCGGGACCTATTGGGAGACATGCTGAGCACTCCTTTGCAAGGATGTCAGCAGCCTCGTTACCCTCAATGCCCTGGGGGCTAGGACACCATGCGAGGGTCACTCTATTGCCCCTTGCGAGGAGCTTGAGTTTGTTCAGACAGTCCCAGAGCAGCCTCGATGTAATAGAAAACGAGGGCAAGGCCTTCAGTGCAGCCTGACTGTCTGACAGTATATAGACTCGGCCGACATCGCAGCCGGTGCACACAAGTGCCAATGGCGTTGACTTCCGACTGAAAGATGCATCCATGGTAGCCATTGCCCCAAGGGGCTCCGATACCCGGTCCTTGGTCCGAAGACACCTGAGTCGGCTCTACCATCCATGACAGATCCATCGGTGTAGAGGACCATAGCCCCATGTTCGAACTGGGGTCTCCCCTCCCTCCACTTCAACCTCTCATGGATGAGGACCCTGAAGGGAAGGTCGAAGTTCAACTTCTCTGTCATGGCACCAGCTGACGCTGCCTCATTCACTGGTATTCTATCCAGAATGCCGTGAAGTGCTCGTCTTTGACCTTTAAGCAAATGGTCCATGCTCCTCATCCTCATTGCCTGCAGGTATGAGAGCCTCTGCACATGGATGTGGATGGGTGATAGGTGATGGATGGGTCCAGTAGGACCTCCAGCGCAGCAGTAGGGCAATTCCGGATGCACCCAGTAATACCAACACATGCCAGTCTTTGCACTTTGCAAAGCAGTTTCTGCGCTGTGGACTGGTTTTGTTCCACCAGATGAAAGCACCAAACGTGAGGATAGGACGCACAATGGCATTTGCACCCCTTAAAGACCCTGGACTCTCCTGCTCCTCCTGAAATCCTCTCATCAATATTCTGTTCCTGCAAGACCAGCTGTGGAACACAGTGAGGCTGTCGGAAGGCAGGGATCTTCTGCTCAATAGTGTGTGGGGATTGCAATGGTTCCTGCACAAATAGCCCTCCTGCTGACGAAGACTTGATGGATGGCGACAATGAAGAGCTTCTGGACCCCTTTGACGAACTTGTGTGAGGTTAAGTTTACAATTCATGAAAATAAACAAGTTCCATTTACTCAACAAAAAGAAAATTCACTTCTATTAATCGATTTGGCGAATAAAGCTCAATTTTCGGCAATTGGTTACTTTCATTGCTCTGTACCTCAGTAACGGTTAGTCCTATAGAAAAAACACACAGGACCAATTTTGTAGACAATTTAGTCAGCTACAAATTTTATGCAAACAATTTTTCAATTTGAATTACGGTTCCCGAGATATAGACGAAAAACTGAAAAAAGTGACCTTTAGAGCTTCCCCCTCCCCCGAGCCTCCCCCCCACACACCAGGACTTTGTTTTCCCATCATCCTGAAGTGGAAAGGAAGCGATTAAACCTATAAAACCTTCACCGGAAATTAGTTCACCCGATTTGTCTAATTTGACTTTTCAAGTGCATGTTGGTGATTGCGACCTATCTTTTTCACTTCGAGTAGCACACGAAAACCCCGATATTGATACTTTAAGAATTCATAAAGCCGTGGCAGACTTTGCGTTGAAAAAAAGTCCCCGCGTGCATTATTGAGTCCGTTGAGATGAACGCCGTTTTATTGCCGCCCCATGAAACAGACTTCATCAATAGTCCACTGTCCGTTTTTCACGCTTCATCCACATCAAAGAACCTGTTTGAAGCCGTCCTCTCTTCTTTAAATGAAATACTCAGGCAACTAGTCCTGTGTGAATTGCGAACATAGTCTTCAAATAGTGACAATATTAATAATAAAGTAATACAAAACAACAGAAAATGGAAACTATGAAAGACCATAATTAGTAGAGACCAGAAAAATCATTAGACAACTAGGGGAAATTTTGGTGTATATTTACTCGCGCCATATTCTAACGATGAGCAATATGTAAATTTTACACAGGACAATTCTGCGGGCTTGAAAAGGTTAGACATCAGCCAGACATCATAATTGAATTCAGCATCCTTCAAAAACCTCTCATATCAAATTTTGAGTAAAAAATCCATACAGATAGACGAAGAACTAATAGGGGTATTCATGGCCCGCTCAATTCGTACAATCGTCGAAAATCTATGAGAGTTCCAAAGAGGCTCCTCCGCCGGCCGATTAGAAGGTAGGGCAAAAGGGCATCTTCTTCTGGTTCGGAAAGATTTTAGCCCGTAAAAAATGGTGGCAGATTTTGATTAGGGCATCCACCTGCTTTACGGCGACTTCGATTGACTTTTGGCCAGTCCTTTTGGGATCCGTGTAAACTTGGCGATGCATTTGTTGAAGACCTCATGCCGACCGAGTACGCCAAGATCAGGACTGTTTGGTAGACGACGTAGTAGAGAGACGACGTAATAGAGAGCAGGCAAGGTTTCCGCTGGATTTGAAGATTTAAAAATCACATAGAACTAATCGGCAAGCTTTTGTTGACTGTACGCTTGTAGATTACTTTTTTTGAGTAGTTGAAGCGCCTCCGCTCCGTTTCGTTCTTCCTACATTCTATAAAATTTGTATTCTATTCTATAAATTATTGTAGTCTATTCTATAAAATATTGTATTCTAGTGGAGACGCTTTTTCTGATTGGTGAATTCGTGTAGATAACTTTTGAATGTTGTATTTTCCGAAAAATAAACACTGCAAATTTTACACAAGGGTTTATTATTCATTGATATACGTTACTTGTGCAAAAAATTAATTCTGTGTCAATAAGAAAAATTTTGGGCATTTTTTTTTTTTCAAAAAACTTCTTTTTTACTCGGAAAATATTTGACCTCCTGGGATCCTTTAAAATCCCATTTGTAGCCTCATGAAAGCCCTATAGATCGCAACAGTGAAATCGGATCGTTCCGGGACCCCCAAAAATGGATTCTACGTCCAAAAATACCTCAAAAACGACATCTAACTCGATCCCATAGCCAAAAGCCTTCAAAAACCCCTCCCGTAGCCCAATTTTAGCCCCATAGCGCCCAACGGGTTTGAGCGATCGGACTGAAAACCTTGCAGGCACAACTAGATGGTAAATTAAGTATTTTGTCAAAATTTGAGATTTAAAAAAAAAATCCTCTGCCCAAAACGGCCCGGACGGCGGACGGACATTTCGGTTTTTAAATCTAGACCTCTTGAAACTAATAATTTCAACCTACCGTTTTGAGGATTCTCGGGGATTTTTAATTAGGCCGCTTTCTTCATTACCACTTTTACTTCATTTCCCGACGTTTCGGACACGTATAAGCCTCCATCATCAACAACAACATACAATAGGAAATTAGGCTTATCCCTATTCAGACAAAAAACCTCCTATTTTACGTCCACAGGACTTACTTAGTCAAGGAACTCAATGCTATCACATCGTCGTCAGTAACGAACCTCTTCTTTACGTCACATTTCAGCAAGGTGTTGCACATCATACCTAACATGTGCAACACAAATTTTAATTTTAGTATATCAATTACACCTCGTGGACGTAAAATAGGAGGTTTTGTGTCTGAATAGGGATAAGCCTAATTGCCTATTGTATGTTGTTGCTTAGACCTCTGATGATGGAGGCTTATACGTGTCCGAAACGTCGGGAAATTAAGTAAAAGTGGTAATGAAGAAGGCGGCCTAATTAAAAATCCCCGAGAATCCTCAAAACGGTAGTATGTGAACATGATGGCCAACACGAACCAGCATAATAATTTCAAATTTTGGGGCGATCGGAGTCGTCGACCTCCGTCGTGATTACAAAGGTGTATTATTCCAAGAATAATAAACCAAAAATAAAGAAGGAAGGAAAGTTATTCATGAGCTTATTGTCCACTTTCGTTCTCATAGGTACTTTTCACTGAAACAAAGAAATAGGATAATTTGCAGACAAAAGAAGATACAATTTTCGGCCGTCTTCAACGTTTACTTTCTTTCCCTCCAAGTTCTGCTGAACCATACGTGGTGGGTACAACATAATACAGTAACTGTCAACTGTTGACGTTGATCCTTAAGCTCCTTGTTTGAGTTTGTCTATTATGAAACGTCCTTTTTATCGAGAGGGTATATTGCTTCTCGATCAGAGGGAAGGATTTCCCGAAGATGGCAGAAGTTAATTACTCCGTCGTGGAAGGGAGCACAATAGCCTCAGAGGGAGCTTAGCGGTCGGTGAAGGAGGAGACGCCGAAGACTTCCTCCCTCCTTCCCAGGAAGGTACGTAAGGACTTCGTTTAGAAACTAAGGTGTTAATTACTGGAGGAAATTAACTGACTTGGTTGCATGGCGGATACCTGACGATGGCCAACCGACGCCAATTACTGCGGTATGCAAATCTCAAGGGGCGAAAACGGCCCTCGCCCGCCATAGTTTGTGCCTACCTGGGCAAGAAACTAGAACTTTGGAGGCCTCCAGCCGCGTTTTCAGCCATTAAGTTGATAACCAACCGGTAACGATCTTATCGCAGTTCGGAGGATGCTCCGACTTCTTGCAGAATAATTGAGCTTTAACACTTTGAAGTGTAGGTATTCAAGATTCTCGAAATTCGTGGAAACTGTTATCGTTTCAGGAAGAGAATGTGAATAGCACGATTCCCCGTAAGCATCTTATCTCCTGGTTTTCTCGCAAAATAGGTTCAATCATCCCACAATTTCTGTGAATATTGAAGAAGTTGATTCGAACCAAGAAACCCCACTATGAAGTATTTGCGTATTTGCTCACGATATTGCAGAAACACGTAAGAACAGAAAAATTTGCAGAAACACAAAAAAAATTCAGAAACGCTTACAGGTCTATTAACTTTGGAAATTGGTAGTCCTCATTAAATATAGATTGCTCATGTAACGAATTAAAACCCCTCCTTTTGGGGCACTCGTCGAACTTTTCCATCTGAAAACCAATAAAGGAAAGAAGTGCCTCCAACTCTATCAGGCTTTCAAGTGGCCGACAGTCTCTTCCTCCCGCTGTTGTAGTGGTTGTTCCTACAAAGTGAAGCGAATAAAAGGGGGGGGGGGGGGTTTCCCGTCGATTTCTGTATACATTCAGGGTCGTCGAGTGAAAAAGAAAAATCGCTGAGTTTTCGTTTTGACTTTGTCAGCGAATTCAGACCAGAAGAGTTCGGCTTTGGGAAGTAGGAGGAATCCTACAAAAAAAAGTCTGCCGCATTGATTTTGAATTCATGTAAATATGAAGGAAATTTCTTTCAGCCGTTAACTTTGAGTTGTTCAAGTGCTCTTTAACGATGAGGTTGAGCAAGTTGGTTAAAAAAACGCTGCAAATCTACACAAGGGTTCATCATTCTTTGATATACAGTAATTGCGCAAAAATTAAATCTGTTTCATTGAGAACATATTTTTGAAAAATAAAAAAAGCCTCAAAAATCCCTCTCGTAGCCCCATATTGCGCCACGGGTTGGGGCGATCGGGCAGAAAACTCTGCGGGCACAACTAACCGGCACCTTGGTAAACCGAGTGGTTATACTTACTCAAATTTCCAGATTTTAAAAAATTCCTACTGCCTAAAACGGCTCGACGGAAATTTCGTTTTTGGAATCTAAACATCTTGAAACGAATAATGTCAAAATTTGAGGCCGATCTGAATTTTCGACCTTCGTCGCGATTAAATACATGTAATACATCTTATAGATGTATTATTCCAAGAATAATAAACCAAAAATCGAGGTACCTGACCCATATTTTACGTCGAAAAATCTTGATGTAGAGCTCATCACGACTTAAAAGTCCTCTGGAAGGAAATTTCTCAAACTTTTTGCTAGGAAAGGATGTTTTGTTGTGAGACGAAACCAGGTGAGGGAGCCCAAACTGGTTTTTGGGGAGCAGAACTTGGTTTTGAAGGAGGCACATTCCAATTTTTACTGAGCTAGAAACTGACTTTTACATTCCAACCTTTTCACCCAAAACCTGTCGAACCTTTATCGGGTTAAGGGCACTTGGTACCCCCTTAAAACAGCGAAATTCGTGCCCCAAAATCTCGGCACTCCCTGGTCCGATTTTGTTGATTTTATTTTTATTTTTATGAAAGGCCTTGCAAAGATCTAAAATCGTGCTGAAACAGATTTTGAAAATATTTATCTGGAGATTTACAACAGAGGAGCAAACTTGACAATTTTCAACGGCGTTCTGGAGCCCCTTGCTTGACCTGTACACGAAAAATACTGCACGATTTCAAAAATGTGTTTCAGCACGTTTTTAATCTTTACATGGCCTTTTAAACAAAAAAAAAAAAAAAAAAACAAAAAAATGTAAATCGGTTGAGTGGTTCCCGAGAAAATGGGTCATAATACGGATATTATCCGTAAAAAAATGCAACTTTTCAGGAGAGCCAAAAAACTGAACTGGGGGCAGGAGACAGTTGAACCTTTAATCTCCAATGCTCTATCATGACTACTGGTCTTCAGTGGCTCAATGGTACAGCGTTGCACATGTAATGCAGAGGTTGTGGGTTCGAGTCCCACCTGAGGCCCAATAAATTTTTCGGCCTTCCCCTTCTAATTTCTTGAAATAAATTCATAATTAGAATTTAATTTCAGTATGAATTTAGTTTAATAACTCCTCCCTTCCCCCAAATAAAACACTGTACGAGGGAAGCAGTTCAAAATTCCCTCAAGTCATTCCAGTAATTAAAAAAAAACTGAAAGGTGACTGTCTGAGCGTGTTTGGTTTTTCCATTGATTAGACGGAGAAAGAAGGAGTGCCAGAGTTGATGCAGGCACCTTCCGAGCTATTTTTTAATAATTTTAATTGAAGTTCAAGCATTTTGCAATATACCATTTTTTTCAGTATTTAATGTAGTTTTTTTTTAAGAAGAAAAAACAAAAAAGTCGGGGAAAAATTTTTTGGGGGTACTTACCAAGTGCCTTACCAAGTGCTTAAACTATTTATGGAACCACTAAAACTCGCAATTTTGATAGAAATTCTCAATTATTGTGGAAAAGGTCTTTCGAGTTTTTAAGGGAGGATGGTGAAAGTACAGAACATCAATTATTGATGTTAATGAGTAAGAAATTGTCTTCAATCGTGTCTCGGCGACACGATATTTCTGTGAGGCAACTGGCATTAATTTTGAAGGGTTTTAGACTCCAGCGGGCTTGGTCGACCGCTCTTCAGCCGAATCCAGTGAAGCGTTTCGCACGTGCAATCAACCCGGTGCTCCACGTGATAAACAAACCGTGAAGCCCACCTGCTTATTGGATTTGGCCTCTCAATAGCCTCCCAACTCTCGTAAATATCTGTATGAAAATGGGATTTGAGAGGGGTAGGTATCCGAAGGATAAGAGATGTTATGGTTTCATTCAGCAGAGTGCTCGTGGCGTCCGACTTTCCCTATTTTTACTTCCAACCTCCATTTGCAAGCTCCGCATGACCCCCTTCTCCCTGTCGTTTCTACCTTTTGTCAGGAAGAAGTGTTCCTTTATTCCCGTAATGGTCTAGAGAATAAGGTTTATTATGGGGAAAGAATCGAGCTCCGACGGTTTCCACTTTCAACCGTTCTGGATGTTTTTTAACGTAGAAAATGCTTGAAATCTACCATCTTAGTCATTAAAAATTCACGTGAGGTTCATAATATGAACCTGACATATTATCAAAACTCGGCGGATTCGAATGCGAGGCCTCTGCTCATCAGACTTTTCAGCCTCAAGTTAACCTTCCCATCAGTCAGTACGCCCTCTGATGATGAATTCGTAGGAAGCCCCAAATGATGAATCCGGGTCTCAGGAGGATTTACTCAGATCAACTGAGTTTAAAGTGGAGGCAAGGTTATGAATAACGATCAAATGGCGAAATAACGGGCTTACCTCTACAACGGCTTTTGGATGAAAAAGGCTCAAAGGACTGAGCGGATCGGGTCATGAAAAGGAACATTCAATGAGATGAAGGGAGAGAAAAAAAAAAAAAAAATGAAGCAAAAAATAATCACGTTATTACCGGTTTGAAGAGGAGGGAAGTTTTTCCAATCTTTCTGCCAAACGCCGCTTTTCCCGGTTTCCCCTGAGTTGATTTGTGTTTGTTTTTGGATGATTAGCGCCCGGGTTTTCAGTTTCAAAACAGAAAAAAAAAACGACAAGTGGATAGCGTTTGATTTTGGCGAATAAAATCCCAAGCGGAAGGCGCTCTCTGCGGGAGCTTTTTGTCCGCCCCCGCCCGAAATAATGCTCTTATACCTGCTCGACCGAACCATCGTGTGGGGAGTGAGTTCAAAGGCGGTCGCGAATATTTTATAAGGAAGGTGAAGGGAGAGATTTTCCTGTGAGGGAACCGCTGGAGCGCTGAAGTGGTAGAGGACGAAATTCATAACTCATACGTGAATTCATAATGGGGCGTTTCAGTTATAACTCAAGTGGGCAACGCGAACCGGGGGGTGAAGAGGTTTTAGGAGCTCCGGACGACAAAAGAAGCTGCATTATATTTTCAATTGAGCGAATAAATTTACTCGCTTCCCCGTTTGAAAAAAAAAAAAAAAAAAAACGGGAAGAAAAATAGCAAAGGGGTATATTTTAGAGAGGAATATACGTTGAATAAAGATTGAGTGCTGTGCAGTCAACGTGGAACTTGAGCTCATAAAAAGTGATTAAATACGCGCGTAAAAGTCCAGTAGACTTATTTAAATGATTTTCAAGTGCCCTCGTAACGTTTTCCTCGGGAGCCCTCAAGACCTGGCGGTGGCTCAGAAAAATAGCGCCGCTCTTCACCGTGATATCTAGACCATTTTTAATCGCATGAAGTGGCGCTAGTGTCCTTATAATTACTTACCGATTTTTATGACAGGTGGAAGAGCATGAGCGAGCGACAGACATAGGAAGACTGAAGCAGTGGCAACGGCTGTACTTCTCATAGTGCGACCATCATCACCCTCCCTACCGCATCTGTGGGCACGTAAAAGATATTTAAAAAAGTGTCAAGCTTTCATAATATAAATCAATCGATAATGTCCGGATAATCACGGATAATGTCCGTGCAATTTTTATTTATAGTCTTTATTGTAAGGTCTCCATAAAATTATGCTTCATTTTAATATCCGTACTTCACTAGGAGAACCATGACACAGTAATGTTCAGTGATTAACAGCAAGTTCTCCTCCAGTCATCGAATCTCACTTCTGTTGTCCTGGACTGGACTGGGGGGCTTCTACATACTAAGGGGGATTTACTATGTCCTCCTCGTTGGAGCTTGTTTTGTAGATCTACTTTTTGAATAATTTCAAAGTAGCTCGATTGGGTCCAGCCCCGTAAGAGGCAGCCTTATGCCCCGAATCTTCTGACAACAGCAATGATGGGCAGCACCGAGTGAAGGTTTTAAAAAAAATAAGTTGTTACCCACAAACAAATTTGTTATACACGTGCAACTCAGTCGGGGCGCTGGTCAGCCTGGTTCGAATGCGCGGACGAACACCAATGTTTGACCAAAAGTCAATCACGTGTTGTAATACCTGCCTTGTCGGCAGACAATTCACCTCTGAACGCAAGTTTATAAATGTGAATCCTATCCATGGAGCAAGAATGTCTAAAGCTTTTTCAAGTACAGTGCGGGGTCGGCTCGTACCCCAATAACTGTGAAAACCAGTTGGTTAACACAAAAAACCCACATTACTTACTTATACACGTGCAACTGAGAGAGCTCCTTCTCAGACATTTATTTGAGTTTTCTGTTGATTATTAATAATTATTAGGTAGAGATAATAATCTTATGCTCTTCCCACTTGAGCTGCAGAACATGTAATTGAGTATGGTATCTGAGGGTTTAGTTCGATTAGGATAGGATCCTTTCGCTGGTAGGTAAATTTAAAATGTGTAGACTTGGTTTCATTTAGATTCATTCTTTTCTGATGCCAGTAAGGCAGTGTCATCTGCCAAGGTTGCTGTCACTTGTACCAGACATTTTCAAAACGAAAGACGAGGAAAACAACTGAGCACATATTCTTTTCTTCTCAGCATATCTCTCGTTAGTTATTAATTAATGGTTCAATCTCGGCGATTTAATGGTTGTTCTCTGACCGTTGGTGGTCAGGAATTACATTTCTCCGCTCGATGATGGCCTTCAAGAAGAGCTTATCAAAGAGCTTGGAGATAATTGGTGATAGAGAGACGGGTCTGTAAGATGTCTTGTCATCATTCGGTTTTCCTGATTAGGCTATCATTATGACTTCAGCTACTTTCCTCTGCCGAGGGACGCACATCGGCCCAAAAGCGCATGCGCATTTAATAAATGCATTTATTAATTCCAGCTGTTTCTTCAATCCTTTCTCCGAGGGCTTTGTCAAGATTTTTCTTGTTATAAGATCGTAGCCAGGTCCTTTCTTAGCACCAATATTAGTAATTACTTCTTTCTTTATTTTCATAACCGTCACAAAGATAGGGATGGCGCATGGAAAATGAAACTGCTGCAGTAAAGTCTCACCATCTCGGTGGCCCCGACCACAACGGAATTCCAAGGTCCCAATTTCCAACCTCATCAGGGGTTTTCCGGAAACGGATGAAAAATGTCCACTTGAAGGTCAAACATTTTTATTGTTATTTTTTCCCAGCCAACAAAGTAAGCAGTAAAACCCCCCTTCGAAGTTCGTCGAAAAAAAAAAAAAAAAAAAAAACTCGGTCACAAAAAGAAAACTGAAAACTCTTGCCACATTCAGTGTCCGGCCAGAGCAACCAGCTGAATTAAGCAGGCCAAGAAGGAAACGCCACCATTCTTTTATTTTGACCTTTTCTCGCCCCCTCCCCGTTTCCTTCTTTCTTCGTTCTTCGAAACCAAGTAGTTGTTTTATAGGAGGTCGGGCGATTGTATTTCTTTGTTGTTTTCACCATTCTGGGATAAAGACTTTGAAGACTGGGTTTCCTCTTTCTTACCCCCGAGTCTCCTTTTCCTAACAACGTTCCTTCACTTTGGTTAGACGTTCATTCCTTTTCATTGCTGGTCCGTTCAATGGGTGATAAACCTTATTATTCTCCTTTGCAAAGACCGAATAGGGACAGTCTAGAAACGTGATTTATGGGATAAATTTGAGGCAATGGCTGTATAAAGCAGTTTGTAGTCTCTTCTTTAACTCTGCCTATTGCGTTCCTCCGAAATTTCCCAAACCTCCTGCGAAAGAAATTTCTTCACCGTAGGGGCTACAGTTGTTCTTGATCTCTATCGACTGGTTGGATTTGCTGTGAGAAAACTCCTCGTGCTAATCTGATGTTCCAATCCCCTCTCTATTATGAACCCAGTATCGACGGAACGGCCCGGCTCAATCTGAACTCATTCTCTCCGGTTCAACTGCGTTGGAAGCGACAGCCAAATATTAAGAGCTCTTCCTCCGAGGCCGAAAAAGAATATTATTTAATAACGCTTTTCGAGAGGGGGACGGGAGGGTGAGAGATTCCGAGAAAATCTAATTTTCTATTTATTTCTAAGGAAGAGTTTAGCGCTGGAGGAGGAGGTCGTACTTCCACAGTTGTCTTTTTTCGCTGAATTCACTGCGTTTACCCTCATCTGAAGTACCTAATTCATCTTGAATCCCTTTTCTTAGGTATCGAAACGTCAATGTTCACTATAAAGTAAAATTACGATACATTGGAAATTTGTAGTTTTATGTGCATGTTAAACATGGTCGTACCGTTGTCGAGCAATACCGTAGTCGCTAGGTGTTCGTTTGCGTTGGATGAAGGAAAAGGAGTTTCTAGGATAATCCTTCCGGGATGCATGTTTAAAGCGTCAAAGTTGCATTAAATGCAACTTTTGCTTCTCCAGAGGCGGTTGATGAGGAGAGTGCTCAGTTGGACCATCGGATGCATCTGGATAAGGTACCTACCTACACTTCTGGATGGCGATAAATCCATGTTTTTCTATCGATGGATGGTGCCGAAGTTTTGTGGACCTTCGATGTTTGTCTACCGATGTATCGATACATCGAAGTTTCCATTTGTTCCCAGAGACTTTAATTTCCTCCAAACGTTAGGTTGTCGATGTTTCAAAACATCGATGCATCGATAACTTTTTCCTGCCTTCCCTACGTGGGCCTCTCGGACATCGCCGAAGTAAAGTAAAGTAAAGGAGCCGGATTCCCCAAGCCAAAGCATCCTGCAGGCGGAAAACAGAGGTTTCCCTCCGAGTTGGACCCATCATAATTCGGAGGCCAACAACAAGCGCGTTCTCACAGCGTTCCCTCGCAAAGACTGGAATCCGGTACTGTACATTACCATTCTGTACTTAACTGTAACTTTGGCGGGAATCGCTCCTGTTTACATTCTTGGTGCCCTCCTCTTCTCGTTAATAAACGAGCGGACGTCCCAGCCAGACTTCCCTCGTTTTGTATTCAATAGTGAGTGTACCTACCTAGTTTACACAGGAATTTCTTCAAGATTCGTTGACAAAACAACTGCCCCAATCTTTCTCATATTTCCTTTCCAATATTTTCTCATTCTCGAGATCTGGGAGCTTAGGCAGGCTCCAGGTTTAGAACAATGTAATGAATTAACCCACAACAATAATTATTCGAAACATTCGGCAGATTTGCTCCCTCGAGGGGGCCAAGTAAACAGAGCATTCGATTGGAAACTTCGCCAGAACGAGAAACTTCCGCCTTCTAATTAGTAAACTCCCGTTTTGGTTTCCGGTGGCGGTCATAAGTTATTAATTATTCATTTCACCCCGAGGACCCAGGATGTTCGTTTCATCCGCTCCGTTGAACAATTTTCTTATTCGAAAAAGGGATTGTTCAATCAAAATTTGATTGAAGTATATTTAATATACACGCCAATATAATTATTACCTACATTATGGTGATGGAAGTGGTAACTATTGTTCGCCGATCAATATATTGATATACTTGCCCCTTCTATTACCATTATATATAATTCTATTATAATTGGTGTGTTATGGAATGCTATTCCACATTTGCATCCCATTTCCCATGAAATGGAAAATGGGATGCAGATGAGATAAGATATTATCTTGTCCCACCTATAATTTCACGCTCGCTCAAACAATCCTATTCAATGGCTGCCCACCGAATACGGACATTCAGAGAGCAATAACAAAATGCGGCGTTTATTAGATTTGTGCGAGGCCCTCTGGGACCGAAGCACCTAACAAGAACGGCTCAGGTCTACGAGTTAGTTGATTGCTCCAACTTGAGGGGTGTGTGTTAAAAGCTCCGAGAGAAAATGTGAGGCTATCAATTCGGTTTTTCACGGAGGGTTTTCTGTTCTGAGGCTGTAATCCCGTCTATCCTTTTCCTCCAGTGAACCGCCCCATCCTGCCTGAACTATGGTATATAACATCTCCATGAAGAATCGATTGGGGTCAAAAACTTCGTACCACAAATATTTCATGGATTCAAGAAAATATATTGCTAGGGATGTCGACTTCAGTAACTCAACAGTCGAGTTGAACAAGAGTTACTGTTTCATTGTTTGTTATGTCTATTCATTATTAGTTCATTGTTTGTTATGTCTTGGCTTATATATACCAATATAATCATTTAAAAAGTTCAATCCTGTTATGGATTTGTTTTGTTTACATTTGAAACTTATCTATCGCTGCTCCTGGAATGGAGTATCGCAATCGGAACAATACAAATTTAAAAAAAAACGGCAATGAAGTTCTATCATTTGGGTCAAAAATTTCCTGCTCCTCCACGAAAATAATAGAAACATTGCATAAATTTATTGAGAATTGAACGGCCAAAATAAGCGTTCGTTTAAGCCACTTATCTACCGGTCATTTTATAAGAGACTGCTCAGGACTTGTTAATAAAGTAAATCGTCCCGTTGAAATGAGAAAATAAAAAGCTCCAAGTTATCTCTTTACTCCAGTTTAATCTCGTCACTGACTCGAGAATTTTTTTCTACAGCTCATTTCCCGGAGATAGGGCCACGCGAATTTTAACGACGGTGGATTAAGTGGCTTAGGTCCCGGACTAAGTTTCCTGTTCGGCTGACAGTGACTTTTCTTCAGAGCTATCATGGTACGGCGTGGAGGGGTTTTGAAACAAAACCTTCCGCGGGAAGTTGGCGAATGGGGAGGTTTTCCCGTTTTAAAATGGTGGAACACTTTTCACCATTTTCATGGGAATATCGGCTCCTTTTGAACTGGAATTATTCTAGATATTCTATTATAGACAAAGGGTATCTTCAAGGATAATAACTTTTTATGATGAAGTTGTAAGTCGGACAAATCTGGGGCCAAAATTACTTAAAAAATGACATGGGGCGACCCTGGAGGAAAATACACTGCCAAGGCAATGGCACATGAGCTTCCTCGTGCCAGGTTCAAAATGAACGTACCTAGTTGTCACTGTAACAAGAAAATTACGTTCGCGCATGCGCAGGGAGTACCACTGATGCAATCGTGGTGAAACTGATAGAGGACCATCTAGAGCTATACCCACACAATTCCTGAAAATTTGATTGAAATCCGATCAAAATTGTGAAAGTTATGGATGTGGCAAGGAAATGCGGACCGACAGACACGGAACCAAATTTGCTCAGGAGGCTCTGAAACGCAAAACGTGAGTGGAAATTTTGATTTTGGAGAACAACATTTTTTTTTTTCATTTCAAAAGTGAAAACAAAGCTTCCTCTGCCTTGCAGACTCGGAAGCAAAACAGCACGTATATTCGGTCAAACATTCATATTTTGTAGCAGGTTCTAAAAAAAATAGTCTTCTCCAAGCGAAACGCTGTCAACAAGGACAGATTTGACACTACTGCAGCTGATAATTTCCAGAAAACCTGGAAACGTAGTACCTGTGATGGACCCAGGCGTTCTTCCCAGGAAGAATGGAGGACTCAGCTGTAAATAGAAACTCACGCTCCTCCTATTACCATCATTATTCCACGATTTTGGAAATGTGTGCTTATGATCTTCACCCTCTTTTGAACCCAAGTCCTTTCCAACTCCATGAATAATAAACTATTATTGTTCAAAGAATCACAGCACCGTTCATCGTTCGAGCGAACTGGCATTAGGCACAAACTAACCGTTTGTATGAGTCCGTGCGTAGCTCAATCTTACATTGCGTTTGTCATCGAGTCAACTAAGCGCCCCTTCCTTATCATAATAAGTCACCAGGGTTCAGGCATTCTCGCCATCCCTTGAATAATTTGTGACTTTCCACCCAGTGACTCAGTTAATTCAATTATTCATAACGAAAATTTAAATGGGTTGCCGACCCAGATGTGAAAGATATATCCGGAAGTTTAGGCGGTCGCTGTACGTCGCCAAACCTTCCCATGATTCATTCATTATACGGTTCCGAATTAACATCGAATGTGAGCAGTAGGATTACCATGAAATAGCATCTTTCACGTAAATTCGCTCTTGATGTATGCAATGGATCTTCATTTGGCAAACTTAGGTTCATTTAACAAAAAGGGAAATTTTTGCTATGGTAGGATTTTAAGTTCGAGAGCATGATTGCAATGGCAAATTGGTACGTAATCTAAAAGAGTCCAAGTTCCAGGTCCAAGCTCAACTCAAAATACAGGAGAGAGGAACCCTGGAATCAAGTACAGACGGGAACCAGAAGAAGCCAGAACGAACCCAGAACCAGAGGCGCCTAGTAGCCATCAACCTTGGGAGCCAGATAAAGCCGGGAACCAGTATCTCCCAAGAGCCAAAAACATTCTGAACTCCAAACACAAGTGAAAGGAACCAGAACCCCCTCTTACGTTCTTACAGTTGGAACCGTAAGCAGCCGGTAACCTTGGGAACCAGTCACTCAAGAACCAGAATCCTTATTGATAAGGATTGCAACTGATTACTGTTTCTTATTGTAATAAGACTTTTTGAGTTTTAGAATATTTCTTGTTCCGTACCTGTGATTTATCACGGCGAATCCACGAATATTGAAACTCATAAACTCATATTATGAAAGATAGGTTTGGGGTTGAGGAGAACAGTTCCTCGAAGTTTCATCAAAAGACAAGTGAAGTTGACAATGCTACTACAGAACCCCCCTCCACTCCTATTTTGGGATAATTCAAGTGTCAATGTGCCGCAATTATATATAAATGTCAATATTATGCCGCATTCTTAAGCACCACTGTGCTATAAGCTGACTGTGCAGCGTAGAATATGGATGAGTGAAACGTGCCTCTCGCCAGCTTGAAAACAAGTCCAGTAATTTTGCCGCTCTCGCGCTCATTAAGGTGACCAGCACTCATCTGCCTCCACGTGTTTAATCACTAGCTTATTAATCATTTCCTCCGGGCGTGCTTTTGGGGGACGAACGCAGAGCTTTCAAACGGTCGACAAACGCGATTACCTTCGCAAATTATATTACAGCGAACGTTCGACGAAGCACCTCTGGGTACTAATGACCTCCCCGTTCAAAATATTGAAGGAAAGGATTGGAACACCATTACTTCTCATTTAATTAGCTATTCAGCCTACGACAGGAGCATTATTTGACGTTATCTCCCACTCAATCCTCTACTTTTCCCTTTTGGTCACAGTCTATTTTGGACAGATTCATCAAATCTTTTCTGGACTACCTAACGTTCTATGCGCAGCCCCAACGGTCACTGGTCGTTGTGTGGTGAAACTGTCGAGCGTCACTGGTTTTTATTTGGGCTCGGAGCGAGTGAAAGACCTTGAAAGGGCAACTGGTTTGCCGCGGGGAGAAAGGAAGGTGAAGGAATGAAGTTGTCGTGTTCTTGTTTAGATAAGGGGAATCCTAGGATCTTGCGATATGATTAACTCAGCCATTTATTTACCTATGAGGGAAAAAGAATGCTCATCACATTGCAAACTGTACGGTTCATGAAAGGCGACCAACTTCTGAAAATAAAAAAACCAGGACGCCCAATATATATAGGTTATGTATTTAGTTACTTTATTATATTAATATATTATTGCGCGTAATACCTATTTTATATAAATAAACTATATTTTTAACCACTTGGTAGCAGCTGCATGTCCTAGGACATAACGCTTGGCAGGACGGAGGTATAAAAACAGAACAATTCTGCCGAAAACAGGACAGTTGGTCGCATTAATCTGGAGCAAGCTTTGTAGCTTTGTATCGTCGCATCAAACAGGACATGGCATTAGGACAAGGCTCATGGAAGAAAGACTTGGACAAGGCTATACAAAAAGAAGGAGTCTGTTGTGGGTCAATGGCTTCCATTCTATATGGATTCCGTTCTATGGAAAGATAAGAGAAATACTAGAACATTTGGAGCAGCTGCTATTTGAATACAATTGAAATAGCTAGCTATTTGAATACAAACTTATTATGTTGAAGACCAAGACTTCATAGCTTATCTCACAAGAGCAACAGATAAGAAGAAGAAGAAGAAGAAGAAGAAAAATGATGCATGTTGTTGATTTATCTGACAAATTTTTAAACTAACTAGGTACGTTAACGAATTACCATGATTATCTTTGTACTCAGGAGTTCTGTTGTTTTTCGAGCGGGCCCAAAACCGGTGCAGAATATTAGGCCTCTAGTGTGCCTCTGCCACGTTGACAGCTTCCAAAACCGTGTTTACCGACAGCAATTACGCGTACTAATTCTCCAACAATCACCTATCTAACTGAGCCGATACATCACGTCCTGTGTTGAAAACGTTGGATCAAATTGTATTATGGAAGTGTGTACACTCCTGCTTAGCCGAGTAGTAATTAATCACGTTGCTTTATGGTGGTGTTTCACCTCCCACGGGTTTCACAATCATTCATTATCGTTAGGATAAACAGCTTGTGAGCATAAAAGTCCCCCCACGAATAATGTTTTTAGGGTTATTAAATGAAGATGAATTTTTTCAACATTTTACTTGATATCCTTCTTTTTTCCGGAGACATAATCAGCCAGATTATGAATTAGGTCCTCCTCTCCTTCTGAACGTGCTTGTCATTGATTTAGAGTGACATGTTGACTGAGATAACAACTGTGGCATTATTGGCTGCAAAGATGGACAGTGGTGATTGATTTCCAACAATAAATCATACTTTTCTTCTAGACGCTGCGACAAGATCGGATAGATAATTTAAAAAAAGTAATATAAAGGCCGTCGTGGATGCTGCGAGGGACGAAGAAAGAAGGTTCAACACCTTGAACCTCCCTGAGAACAAGTCATCAATTTAGGTTAAATTTCCTCATAGTCTACTACAAAATAGTAGGCAATAAATAGTACCTAGTGGGTAGTAAATTTTTAGCGCAACCTTTTCCCAAAAAAGGAAAGGTGCGCTCACCTCTTCGACATGTTTTTTTTTTTATCCTGCCATATTGCCATTTCCTACCACCCAATCCAGTCCACTGGTCGTCGATGAGGGTGAGAGGTGTCATTCATCAGTTGATCGGAAAGGGGTCAAAATAAGGTGAGAAAGGGAGCTAGCAAAAAGTAACAGGGAACGCTAAGATTTAGTGTTCTTTAATAATTAAAGATAATTATTATCTGTACCCTAATTCCGACGGTCTCTGTATGTATGTGTGTCACACGCTTACACCCATTAAACGGTAAGAGATAAAATAGGTAACAGTTGTTCCCCTACTATACCGACTCTCATTTCTTGCCACCGTCTACTGGGTGGGGTGAGATCAGGCGCAACTTCCTCAATGAGTATTAATACAACCTCTAAGTATTAATACTTTTGGTGAATGTGCCAAATTTTATGTCCAAGATGCCCATCAGGATCCTGATATAAAATTGATATAAAATGGAAAAAACGATGAAATAGTGATTCTGCGTAGTTGGATCGGCTTCCATATTGTTACATCATGGCATCATCGAGGCATTGTAAAACATCTAATAAATGCCATAAAATGAACAACCAACGGCTTACTCCCTCACCAGTACCATGATGAAATAGTGTATCTATCTTTGTTCTTTCCAAACAGTGTATCTTTTTGTTTCCTGGCTGTTTGGAATGGCGCTTAGTGCCTCCCTCGGGATCGAATTACCTACTAATCTATTACGGTATATAATATATAATATTATATATTATATTACTAATATTACTAATATTACTCAAATATTATTTGAGTAATAACTAAATAAATGTCTAAATAATTTAGACATTTATTTATTCATTAATTATTAATGAATAAGGAATGGACGTGCACCCAAGTGTGCACCTTTGCTGAGGCTCCTTCAGTTTTTGATTTTTTTTATGGTGGCCTACTTGGCAACATGGCGAAATCGTCGACCAATGGGAGCTGATCACTGGTTTCCGCCAAAAACTCAAATTGCTATATTCCCATCATAAATTATATAAATTCGTACGAACTTGCAATTTGTGTTTTGATCCCATTTTCGGTGTTATTTGGAGGCCTTCTATCACATTAAAAAAAAAAAAAAAAAAAAAATCCAGAAACACCCCATTCGTCATTCTGACACTAGTGTGGTTTAATCAAGACCTCAAAATTTTAAAACAAGTAGACACGACCTGCCAGCAAGGTCCTGAGAGAAGGAGTTCATCCCCCTCTGACCACTTGCCCCTCATACTGGAAAGGGAGAGAGACGCCGTGCAGACCCCACGACCTCAACTTCTAACAGTAATTACTGGTCGAGGGGAGGAAGAGACACGCCAGACTCAGGTAAGAACTGATTAACTTCTGTCATTTCAAATACACTACCCTTTTTTACTCACTTCCTCACCCAATAGACGAGCAAAGGGAGACCCCCTGTTCGGATCCCAGGCGTTCTTTATGAGGCGGGCCTAGGACAGGAGGGGTCGGATTGGGCACAAGACACAGCAGTTGATTTCCAAGTAACATTTGGCGCTGGGTCATTTTGAGTTCTAATATATTATTTTTGACTTTCGAAAAGAGTATTTTTAGACGGTTGAAGGTAACGAACGCATTTACTGTCCTGTTTTACCCCAGACTTTTCAACTCAAACCAGTAAGTACCTACCGTACTGGCTAGCCAGGTGTGGTGCTAATTGGTTGTTTTCAACTGTTAATCTGAGTTCAAATGGCGTAAAATCTGATTAGCGATCTGATTGGCTCTTCAGATCTAATCGCCCAACCCTACCCCGCCACCAGGCCAATCAGATAGCCAAAATTTATTTCAAAGGGAAAGTCACGGAAGCGGTAACGCTAAAATATTAGTTGAAGCGATCAGCTGACATCCAAAACAGCACACAACTTCACCAACGCTCAGTTCAATCTGTTAATTTTCAACAGTTTACGTTAACAGTTAATTCCCGTCAAAGAATGTTGATCAACAGTTTATGAAAATTAGCAGAGACGTCCACCTCTAGTGCTGGCCAAACCAGGACAGGCAACCCATACACGTCTTTCCAGCAACCCATACTCTAATAACAGTTACTGTTGTAGGGTTTGTTCTGGTTCCACTGGGTCACGACTGAAGACGATGAGGAGGCGGTGGGAGGGGGTCGAAGGAGGTTACAACCTTCTTGCTGTTATCTCATGTGATACCAGGCCAACGATTGGAAGCAATCAACTTACTGAAGACGTGAAATTTATGGTAAAACGTAGACAATGTTTGAGTGCGATAAAAATAATGCTATAGACTAAACATTTGTACATAAAAATATGGCGTCTGCAGGTGTTGGACATACTCAAATAGATAGGTACTAGGTACTCAAATAGATAGGAACATCAAACGATCTCAAAAAGTGTCATGCCAAAAAGTTGAACAGTTGTGACATACTCTCAAAACAGAACTACAAACGAATCCCTGTCATCATGGTGATGACTCGTCATATTATTATTTCCCATCGTAAACTTTATATGGTTTTGAATATAAAATGAGAAGTACCCTGCTGATTGTTTATATTTTTAAATAAAATTGAGTTGTTGATATTTGAAGAATGTTGTTGAAATTTGAGGCTGGCGTGGGTCCAAACATGAGCTAAATAAGGTCCTTATTATTTTTTTTTAACAACCAACGTCTAAAATAAATTAACTTCACATTTTTTGAAACATTTCCCGATATGAGAAAAAAAATCTGATTAAAAAATATTGGATGGTGAGGAACACGCTTACCGGGTGGTAGGGTTTAGAAGACGCCAAGAGAGCAGAAAGCGTTTGGTGTACAGCCTGTTTCCCGGAGGCTGTCGAACAGCTGACTGGTCGGGGGTGGGTAGTTGGGGCCACCCCCCGCTATGGTGCGCCACGGTAGGGCCGGACATTTCGCGGAATATATCCCACTCGAAGGACTTTTACTATTTCCCACGAATGATGAACGGGGTTGACCGGGAAAGACTATATATTTGTCCTAATGTTTGGCACAATTTTTGCACTTCCCCCCTCGACTCACTTCCTTCTGATTGGGATTTCCCTCTCTCGACGCCAAATTCTCTATCAGCGTGATTGTCTCGGGGTAAGTAGTTTCCGCCGATCTGATACCCGCCGACCCCTCCGCCGAAACCCTCTTCAGATGTATAACGGCATTTCTTGGAGGAAATTGAGATTCGAGACAGAATTGGCATTGCCTTGAAATTACCCTTTTTCCAGTTCTAAATGTTTTCATTGCAATGCGAACTGATAAAATGGCAACTTTTAATTTTTTTTAATTTTTAAATGAAAGTCCATTCTGTTTTACATGGATGTACCTTTCATATAGGTAAGGGGTGCAATTTAACCTCTTACAGCCTCCTTAAAGTGGTTACGAATGACTTAGTCACTGTAATAATTACAATAAATTTATAGCAATAATTATGATTACTGTGGGTGGAAAGTTGTTGAGGGTCGGTCAAATAAGACGAGAATGTGCCGACATTTCAAGAGATATACCTAATAATACTATATTTACATTCTCGGTGAATTATTCTCCTATCATCAGGGTCTAATGCAATGAACAAAATGACAGCAATCAGAAAAATAATTTTGGAGAACATTGGAACTGAGTTTAAAATGGATGTTGAAACATAATATGTTTCAATATTATTGAAGATATTAGGGTATCTAGATACTTATGATATTTAAACAATTGAAGATTCTGCGTGGTGTAGTCGATTTCCATATTGCTTCCGAGTCTGCGAAGCAGCGTTCACAGCAGTGTTCACTTTCGGGAGCCAAAAAATTTTTGTTGCCCGAATTCAAAATTTCCACTCGCATTTTGCGTTTCATAGCCTACTGAACAAATTTGGTTCCGTGTCTGTCGGTCTGTGGGTCTGTCCGCATTTCCTTGTTACAGCCATAATTTCCACAATTTTGAATGAATTTAGCTCAGATTTTGAGGGATTATGCGGATAAGGCTCCTTGAGGTCCCATACGAATTTCATCACAATAGAATCAGCGATACGCTCTGCGCTTGCGCTAACGTGAAATTCTTGTAACAGGCATAACTTTCACAATTTTGATCGGATTTCAATCAAATTTTCAGGAATTGTGTGGGTATAGCTCTAGATGGTCCCCTATCAGTTTCATTAAGATTGAATCAGCGGTACGCTCAGCGCATGCGCGAACGTAATTTTCTTGTTACAGTGACAACTACGTTCATTTTGAACTTGGCACGAGGAAGCTCATGCGCCATTGCCTTGGCAGTGTATTTTTTTTTTTTAAATTTATGTTGGGTTTTAGTTTACACATTGGTTAAACATGATTCCCGGAAATACCCCTTAAAGCCCCTAAATAGGAACCCACCGAACACGGCATCCCAAATGCAAATAAAAAAAAACAAGGTGACCACCCTGCAGACCAAATCCCATCCTTGGGAGGCGCTCTGAAGGGAGGCCAACACACCTAATGATTTACCTAATGGTTACTGTCATAATCCTGATGAGCCCTGAACCTAACAAGGTAGGGGCGAAAGGCGCCTTGAGACGTTTAGTTGCATATGTACTTCATTAGCCAGATCCTCCTGTTTCAGGGGTTTCTTCTTCACTGCTGGTCCTGAAGCATCTGACTCACTGGTGGCCGAATTCCCAACGTCAGTGTCCATTCCAACTTCTTCAGATTCGCTGTTGTCACTGGGGTCTAGATGTTTTTGCCGTTTCCTGCTCCCTGCTCTCATCTCTTTGGAAGGGGGCCACATGTCCAGCTTCTCAACCTCTTCTTTCAGCTTGTTCTGCAGCATCGTACGCTTCTTTTCTTGCGTGAGCAGGGCATCGCACAGCTCTACCATTGCCCTTAATCCAGTTTTAACCACTTGGCTAATATTCGGCTGCTTCTTGGTGGCTGCGAGCATTTCAGCTAGGGTATCCTTCATTTGTTTTATGTTCCTGCAATTCGGCCCATCGCTGTTTCTCCTCCTTCATTGAGCTTATGCTCGCCTCTGCTAGTTGGTTTGTTAGTGATTTCTCCATTTTTTGGGTTTATCCCTGCCTGCTGGGGCTCGGTCATCCGAGCATGCCCGCACCCAACACTGGCTGGCGAGACCATTTAATGATACAAAATAAGTTACAATATGGGCATACTTATATAATATACATATTATGAACGGAAGGAACTGACAACAGTCAATGGTTGTGGGGGGGGGGCTTTGAGACCGTGGCAAAGACTTCAAAGGAAGCCGATTTTGAGGATTTTACGAACGGTTTGGGGATCGTTTAACGAGAAATTCAGGTAATAAATGGTTATGTCAGGCCTCCCTTTATGGATTACGTCAGAGTGACATTTCTAAGGTTTTGGAATTCTGTCCTGAAATTGACAGTTTGATCATTGTTACTTTCAATATTAATCATCTCTAACACCTTCCTTTTGACACCTTCATACGGTATAATATACTATACTGTATATATTATGTCGCAGCCTTTTTTAAAAAGGCTTTTTATGAAATCAGCCTTTTTTACAATACGCCGCCTATTCGTATTCAGGTTATTTCTGAAGAAGGCTATAGAAGAAGCCTGAAGATAGCCTTGATAGGGCCGGTTTCACCACCTCGAGTTAGGCTAACCCACGAGTTAGCGAAAAAATTCACGTTTCACCAGCTGTTGTCTCTTAGTTACCAGGATGGTTAACTTCCACTTTTTTAACTTGCGGATTTTCGGAAGTTATCTCGTTAACTTGAAGTTATGTTGTTGTGTGCTAAAACTGATTTTATGTCAATCTCTAACCTCAAAATAGCTAACTTGAACTTTAACATGAGGCTGGCGAAACCGGCCCATAGAAAATAATAGGGCTCGGTTTTTATAAAATGGCTGATTTCTTAAAAAGGGTTTATACTTTTTACAATGGTTGAAGACTTAACCATTACATAGTTAAATATCTCAAGTTTCTAGAATCATAGATATCTGATAGAATCTAGGATATCTGATATCCTAATATTTTCAATATGTTCAATATCCATTTTAAACTCTATTAAATAGAGTTTAAAATGGATATTGAACATATTTTGTCCTCCGAAATTATTTTTATGATTGTTGTCATTTCGTTCATTACAAAAGGTCCTGATAATAGGAGAATATCACCGGCCCGCAAAAAAGTGACACAACTCGAAACAACTAAATTTTACAGGAGAGTTAAAAAAACCTTTTCAGCTTCCTGTAATATTAAATAATATTTAATATTATTTAATATTATTTAATAATATTAAATAATGAAATTTTCATTTTGATCCAAATACGATTCCAAATAAACGAACGTCTGCATTATAGCACTGCCTATAATGAGCGACCCAAGAACCAAACTGAGCATAGGTACAAGCATTTAAGTGGCAGGCATTTCACAGAGGCTTAAGCTCTGAATGAAATCTACTAATGGTATAACAAATTTGCTGGTTACCTGGTGGTGGGTACATCGTCAAAGGTCCGGTTCAAAGGAGCTTATTTCGTCAGAGTGAATAATTATCGTGTTCACTTCAGATCGAACTATTCGATATTCCTGGACCAGTTGTCTACTCCCAATTTATAACACACTTCCGGAGGCAGGATTAACAAATTAGTAGGTAATCGAAAATAATTACAAATTTAAGGAGCAGTCCGAGCAGGGAACTTGTGTACGGCCTACTGTTGGTAACACGTAATCGTCTTCCACAAGCTGAGGAGAGGAGCTGCGAGGAAGGGGCAAGTAGACACTTCTTGCTCATCCGTAGGGGCCCCTTTGGCGGTAAACGCCGATAAGAACGACAGGGAGGAAGCATAGCGGACTGACCGACCCCCAGTAAACAACAAATATTGATGCTCGACTTAAAATCGCGTATCATTGTGTCACTTTTCTTGCGGCCCGGCATGTATAATATACAATATACGTTTCAAGAGATATAATAATATTATATCATCGTCGGCACATTCTCGTCCTTTTTGACCGATCCTCAGCAACTTTCCACCCAGTCTCTGAATCGGTAAAAATCATATCACTCATTATTATTACTGTCTATTTATTGATGTTTATATTGTAAAACAACGAGATGGTTATGAATGTATGTGTGTAATTTGTTGGATGCCAGGCCTCGCGACGGGAACTTGTGGCCACATCATGACATGATCACATTGTGATGTCCTTTTCTGCAAAGGAGGGGATAGTGCGGCACTATCCCCTCCTTATTCAACTAAAACTAATGAATCCGGTTTCTTCATTACAGCTAATGATGGGGTGTTCGTGTTTGTTTATTTGGAGCAAATGTATTTAATTCATCTTGAACCCCACCATCGGAGTTGGGAAACCTTGGAAGAGGAAACCTTCAGGAGAGGAAACCATTCAACAACAACGATCCAATAATTTTACTTACTTACAACGTTCTGATAATTCCTTTCAGTAGTATTTTCCAAATTAGAGGAATAGAAAGCTTGAAAGTAATCCGTTGAAGGCTTACAGAATGGGATTGGGCCTCGGAAAGGCTTCAGCCGAAACATACGGGCTTCTCAACCGTTCCTTTTTCACTCAATTCGGAAGCCACGAGTCTCAGTAACAAAAATGCTCATATCGGTCTATTTATTGATGTTTTTGTATTACGACAATGTTTCGGTATTTTTGTAAGGCATAATTTTAGAAAAAAGTATCTCCATCACGTTATACACACCAGCATGGAAATCAAATTTAAATTGAAAAGAAGGAAGAGAAGATTCAAAACAATACTTAGCACAAAACTGGAAGTGTGCTGTTTACTGGAATCTCCATTTCTTTCCCTTCAATTGAAATTTAAATTACCCTCTGATGTGTATAGCCTGTTGGGAATGTTCTTTTCTAAGCTGATGATGGCTTTCAAATAGAACGAAACGTTGGCCTAGAAAATAGATGTGATTTTTTTTTTCAATTGAACCTCGCGATTTTAATTATTAATAGGAGCAGTCGGTACACATTGGAATTTGGAATTCACAAATCGACAGTGAATTCGTAAAACCACGTAAGTAGTCTTTTTCCGGAGCCTTTTCCGATCTCTTGATCCACCAAACTTCTGGAAAAGATCTATCAAACTTCCGGAAAATATTAATCAAATTTCCGGAAAATAACTTAGGTAGGTACTAGGTTATTCACTGTCGAAATATTCATCACTTGCCGGTTCAGTTTAATGATCGAAATCTGAAATGCTTCACCCTTGGGTTGATTAGACGCGTGAAGGGTGGTTGAATAAACACAATGTATTTATTCAAGCACCCTTCACATGTCATGTAATTTATTTAAAAGATCGCTCATTTGAAATTCCTTATCAGTTTTCTTCAAACCGCTTAATTTTTTTTTTTACTTATAGCAAATCTTTCTTCTATAAGAGCTGCAAACATAATAAATTGCTCCACCACACATCATGAAAGCTCTCCGTACTCCAAGATAAATAATTTTTGGAGGGATTCAGGGCTGCCGCTCTGGGTCTGGCCGTAAATAAACTAGATAAATGCTTTTCTTATTGCTTTCTAGGAAGAAGATGTGATGTCAGAGATAACTGGGTGGCCGGCATTAAAGGATACATCCAAGCCAGATAATGCTGGCCCAGCTGGTATCGGTTCCACCCGTTATTTATGACTCTGCGAATCAAAGAATCGTTAAAGGGAAGTAGTTTTGGGGTCATCGTTTATTGATCTTAAGGCGACGTTTATTGTACGGGTGCAGAACGCAGAATCCGCAGGGCGTAATGATGAAATTGAAAGCAGCAAACTGCAATGTATTCTGTGCCAAATTTGATGTGGAAGAGAGAGTATTTAACTTTATTTCAGCATGGTAAATGCTTTAAACTAGTTTTGAGATTGGGATATCTGGCGTGTAATTTGAAGACCCCACTTCATAGACATAGAAGGATCTTCTAGGAAGAGCAGCTACTACAAACTTATAGGTCCATCCCGGCAGGGACTTTTAGGGCAGAGCCTGGAGGTGGTGCACCACCTCTCATGAGAGGAAGGCATCTACTAAAATTAAGGAGATGCCTTCGAAGGCATCACGGCCTATCACGTTCGTTGCGTGTTCTCTGTTTGGTTTTGGTCAGGCACAAAAGGAAATCTTTTTTTTAGACAATAATATTGTCTAAAATGATTTTAGATATTATCTAAAATGATATATCATTTTAGATATAATATATCATTTTAGATATTATCTAAAAAAAAAGGATTTCCTATATAGGTATATATATATAATATCATTATACCGAATTTTGAGTGGAGCAAAGACTATGCCAAATGTATAAATCAATGGTTCCGATCCGGTTTGACTGTAGGAGTGAGGACAAAGAACCGGGAAGGAACGGATTCAGAAAGAAAATATTCGTAAAATGAAAACTAGGAAAGGAAAGACTAGATACAAATCCAGGAGGGTCAAGGAGAAACAGGATGGGATGGCTTGAAAAGGAAGATTGGTTTGATGATGAGGTGAAAAGACTGAAGAGGAAAAACAGTTCCAGGATTGGTTTTGAAAAAAAAAAACGATTAAAATTGCTGGGATAGTGATAATTTGAAGGAATCTGGGCTGGGTGAACTAGTCAACAGAAACAATCCTTCTTCGAGCTTCACTCCAAGCTCGAAATGCTCTAAACTCCTTGACTTCCAGTGATCCCGCAATCACTTTGTTCTCTGTTACTCTGTGCCCACAATGCACTGCTGGTTTTTCTGTCACCCACCGCCCGTCAGGCACGCCAGCCTCTGGGTTGAAGCCCTGATTTGCACACCTCACCAAGCAACTTGTACCCCCAGGCATTAAATTTTTTATCAGGGTGAAAAGGATTGAATGATTGATGCGTGGGTGTTAACGAAAAGGCCGCTACGAATTTGGCAACAAAGTGGTAAATTTGAAATACCTTGTAGGTTCGTCGACGAACCAAACCGGCCGGTGGTGAAGTCTGCGGTAGGTATCCTGAAGGCCGATGTATGCACTCGCGAGAAGATAGGTGTTGTGAGTACGTGAGTGTAGGTGATTGATCGACACTTCGTTTAGTTCAGTTAATTAGGGACAATAGGTAAGTAGTTATAAATCGTTTGGTATGTGCATTGTGCATAATGCACAATATTATTGTGCATTCGTTGGCGGTGTCTCCCGGGTTCCGATCAGCTTCGTTATCGCGGAAAACCAGTGTTGCCAATACCAACTTTGTTTGATGTAGCGATCTTTTTACAGTTACATCTATTACTATTGTATAAAATTCTCTTTCTGTATGTATGTATGTATGTGCCCAGTAAACTTCCGAACGGCTGAACCAATTTCGTCGCGGGTGGGCGCGAATTGACCCGCGAGTTCCGACTTAGATAATAGGCTATATTAGATTTCGCGAACTCTATTCCTTCATCGCGAACGGAGCTTTCCTTCGCGACGAAAGCCGGGTCAAGTAGCGTCGTTACTAGGGATTGCTAGGAAAATTTTCAAAACGCCGAAACCCGGTACAACTTTTGGCGTCGGGTTTGAACGAAACTACGTCGGTTATAACGAGCTTTTCACGCTGATTTCAACGACTGCAAAACGATTTCTGTGCGATAACCCGTTCGCAAGTTATTCGAAGATCGTCGGTTGGTGGGTACGAGTATTTTTTGCGAGCCTTCGATTAGTTTGATAAGTACTAGGTAATTTCATTTTGAGTTGATGGGTTGCTATGGGCTGCATATAATTGGTGATAGACAGGAATTTGATACTTCGCAACGAGAAACGGGCCAACAAGAGTTGTTAGGTAGGTACCTACTAAGGAAAATTACGAGTCGAAAATTACGGGTAGCTACTGGTGTTTGCACGGGAGATGGATATTTCGTGCGAAGCACGGGTGTCCCAGCCTACCTATTGTGACACGTCAACAAGCGTTGTTGGTACTTGGAAAAATCACGAGTTGATGGGTTGCTAAGGGTGTTCTAAGTGATGCATCATTGATAGGGGGTTTTGCGGAATAACGAATTTCTCTCCTGCTCATCCCAGAGCGCTAAAATTTGGTACGGGTACAGCTATTTGAGGATCAATCAAAGTGAACCTACATGGACAGGTAATTTAACCCTCTCCTATTATACGGGCCTTCGATTCGAAATAGTTCGATACTTCACAACCAGAAACGGGTCAACAAGGTTGGACGGGTTGGACGTGCTTGCTTTCCGAGTGAAGGATGGACGTATTATTGAAGGGAATTTGAAATTTGAGGGACGTATTAGGGAATTTGAAATTTGATATTTCGTGCGAAGCACGGGTGTCCCAGCTAGTTACCTAGTTAAAATTGAAACTATCTTGCCTATTCCCGAGGCAACAGGCATGTAGGTTATAATTATAGAGGTACAAATTATTGTAGGAACGAGAAGCAATAACAATGGAAAAAGGTAACTACTACTCTGTTAGTGGCACTATTGTGCATTGGAGGGAAATATGATTCATATTACATGTTTTTCATATTATATGAAAAACAAACACTTCTCCAATCCTAAACACAGGATAGGTAGGACCTATACAATTTTTATTTAAAAAAAATAGCCCTGATTCGAAAGTTAGGTCTCAAGTTGAGAAAAGCATGTACCTACCATGTTCTTTTCTCTCTGCTAATCAGTGTAGTCTGGGGGTGTCCCTCAGTCATCTACACCTACCACTTATGAAATGAAATTAGTTTATTCGTTCGTCACCTTATGGTATTACATGTCAAATAATTGGCACAGAGCTATGAGAAAAACAAACAAAGCAATAACAAGAGGAACAGAAAGACAATGATAATAAAAGACCAAAGATAAAATTATAGGTAACTAATTTTAGTTGGAATAACAGAAAACTGGAAAAATTCATCCAAGCACAATCCGTAGATTGGATTTTTAATAAACATTTCTTTCCAGTGGGCTCTCAGTTTTTTATTGGCTGGGTCCGGATAGCAATAGGAAGGGCACTATACACTAAGTGTAAAGTTTTCGATGAGGACAAATGTCAACATTTGACAGTTAATTACGCTTTTAAGACGCCGTTAGTCGAAGTTTCTCACTCCTCAGATCCTCCGGGTGTCTTGTGTTGGCCTTAGAAACTCCTCAATCCGTTCTTTGACGTAGGACAGGATCTCGACTAGATAAATTCCGGGTACTGTGAGGACACCCCACTTTTTGAATAGCGGTCGGGACGATGAAGAGACATCATACACCACAAATCATTCGGAGGACCAATTCAGCGAACTGCCGTATCTAATTCGCGACTCGATGTTAGCATTATTCACCATGTTCGCGGTGTAGGTACTCACCGACATTAGAACTAGCTGGGACTGGCAGCTGGATAATCTTCGGAGCATGTAGTTACCAATAGCCAATTTGAAGCACAAGTCCTCCTCATGACGATCCTAGTTTAGATTGGGGGCAATTGGAAATCCTAATAGCGTCGCCACATAGACTCACGAATCCTGGCGGGTGCCCTCAAACCTAACCAAATGGAATATAATAAATAATAGATAGGAACATTGACTGGGCTAAAACTATCAACAGCAGCTACAGACTCACAAGACGCAACGTAACTTTTGTTGTTCGCCAAAAGTATCCGTCAGACTAAATACGTTGGAAAAAAATTGGACATGCACGCTCGACCGCGGGGAGCAGGTACCTACATACAAAGAGAGACGAAGTCCGATAGCGGCAAATTGGCTGAACGGAAAGTTGGCAGAAACTTGCCACCAGAGCGTCATCGCCCCTTTCGTCAACCCAAATACCATCCAACTTCGATTTGATTGATCCAACTTTCGCGTCCAAAACCATCCCTCTCGACTTTCATTCTCCCCTCACCGCCACATCTTTTTACAACCCGAGAGTAATTGGTTTTCACCCCATTCCGTATACTCAGCGAGGTTTTTTTCGGAGAAACTAATTTCCCAGATTGGGCGAGCTTGCGATATTATTTGCGACGGTGCACAAATTGGCTAAAAAACATGACAAGAACAGGACTACCGCAATGGACTATTATTGTCTGATAAACTCAAAACCAACCTTCCATCAAACAACTTTAGTTTTTTTAGAAATATAATGGTATGCTGCCCATTTCCATTATATTTTTATATAATGGACGTGTACATTGTACGTGTATTGGTATTTTCAAACAAAGGAAATCCTTTGTATCATGCTACAAAAGATATTATTTACCTAATGTTTGACTCATCCTTATTATCATATTTGATTTTCTCTTCTTTGTCCTCTTTTTCTCTCTAGAACGAATTTCATTTTTGCCAAAACGCCCGGAAATAATCGCGATATTGACCATTCCCGTTGGCAAACAGCTATTTACATGTAAGGCCTCCGGAAAGGAAAACGAGGGGAAGGATAAAAAAGGAGTTGGGATGGGTAGAATGCTTGAAAAAACTGGTTGAATGAGACGGAAAATACAGGCAAACTCGAGGTTGGATTGGGGACATTTGAGCGCTCTGAACAGGAATGTTTGGATCTCGAACCACAAGCCTCTATGGCATTCATCCTGAGTTTCAGGTTATTAGTAACTATTTATTGTTATCAACGCTCTGTTGTAATACACCAGTGTAACCGGTGCATCGGTTAGGACAGCAAAATTTGAATTTAATGTGAAAGTTAGAATGGAGGGTGTTAGGCAGGGGTGCCCGAACATTTCGTTAGGTAGGGGAGGTGGGGGCAAAAGTTTCCAGTTTTGACATTCGGAGCTCTCCCCGCCTTCCATGATGTCATATCTATTTGAAAATGGGCTTATATTGTAGTTTAACTTCTTCCCTACATCCAGTAAAAAAATGGTTCATGTACCAAAACAAGTTTCCACGCGTGGAAAGTTTTGCCCCACTCATCAGTTTAGAGGAGGTTGTCCTGGCCAAATCAAAACTGTAATTTTTCTAAAAAAAGGTTCATTTTTTCAAATTGCTGAAAACAAAAAATAACATCAGTTTTTGACCCTACCTGGTACTTCATTTTTACCAAGGTTACGACCTTTTTGTAACGGTTGGGTTGGCACTATAGCTAGGTGGGTTTCTAATCTCGAAGCCCACATCATCATATTTCACAAATAGAAGTTAAGTAGTAATAGAAATAAAGTTTACATACATTTTGAGTTGGGGGCAAAAGTTTCCACTTTCTCCAAGGGAGGGAAGTGGAAACTTTTGCCCCCCGGCGTCTGGAAACTTTTACCCCATTTTGGCACATTCTGCTTCAAGTGTGATTGTGACAATTGTAGGCGGGTTAGGGAGATGGGAGTTGAAGCATTTTGCAGCTGATTTAATGCACAACAAAGGGAAAATATGCCAAAAAATCTAACTTATTCTCTCTTAGGTTTTAATGTGCGCTGAATAGTTCCAAAAAATAACATCACACATGCCAAAAACACACTTTCCTCATTTACTCCTGAGACGGTGCACTGATCCTCTCGAAACTACATAGGTCAACGAATAAGAACTAGAGGAGTGCACTACCTACTTGATTTCCATCGAAACTGTTCCCAGTTTTTTTTTAAACGTGCCTGGAAATTTTGCCCCACGGAAACTTTAGCCCCCACCTCCCCTAACTATGTAGTAGGTGCTTGTGCCTCAGCATGATGAACCTCTCGTCATCACCACCCATAACCCATTTTTAGGTAGATACAGAGTAGGTTATCGAAAAAAGGTAAAACAAAATATGGATGTATCACCTACAACCGATTTCTTGTATTGATGAGCTTCATGTTCGAAAATGCTCACAAAGGTAGTGTTTAACATAATATGCAGTCCGAACTTGGAGACGTACCTAACAGAGAGCAAGAACTTTAACCTTAAATCACAATGTTTAATCTACGATTGAGTTCTCCCTTTAATCTACGAGTGGTCGTTCCACACTCTGGTTCGGTTTTGGGTTCACAGGCATGCAGGGTGGCCGCCAAGCTGGGAAAAATTAATTCCCTGACTTTTCCCTGACTTTTCCCTGCAAAAATACCTCATTTCCAGACCCGAAATTATTCAAAATCTGAGATTTTAATAATTTAATTATTAATAATAATAATTTAATCTGACATTTTATTAATTCTGATAATTTTAATCGCTTGATTTTTTTTTTTTTTTTATATTGAAAGTTGATTAGAAAATACATGAATTTTTACACCAAACAATTAAAACCCAGGGAAAGTAGATAAGTAAACTGCGTTTTAAAAACTATTTATTTGACAAAAATAGTAACACTTGAAAAATAAAAAACAATAGAATAATTTATACCTTAATTGGAACTTGGTCGTATCCATATGACATGGAATTACTAGGATGGTTAATTTAGGTTAATTATAGGATAATTTCTCCCGACATTTTTTCTAGCTAAAAATAATTTTCGAGAGGCCAGATTCTGCGAATAAAAGCAGGGTTCGGGTAGGTACGTACCCGAACAGAAAAAAATCTTTTTAATTAACTAGTAATGATTACAAGGACAGAGGTCTCGAACCAAAATACCAAGTGAAAGATTGATAGGTTACTTCGTGGGTGAAGTGGAACATTCCATTATGAAGAGAGGGATATTGGTGCATGAAGTGGGACTTTTCATCGTGTGAATGGGGATATTATATCTGTAACGGGAATTCCGCCAACTCATTGAACTTGTGCGGGCAACATGGATGAAGAGTGAGGTGAAAACAAACCCGGCAAAGTCGCTCCCACCAAAATTCAAAAATTATCATCATTTTCGGGACGGAAGAGAGGGACAAACTTGTCACCAAACAAAATTCGTATTTTAATACAATTTTTTATTTATTTATTTTTTTAATCAAAATTTTTTCCCTGATTTGTGACCGATTTCCCTGACTTTTCCCTGACTTTTCCTGAAAATTTTCATTCCCTGACTTTTCCAGGTTTTCCCTGACTTTTCCAGATGGCGGCCACCCTGGCATGGTTTTCCGTAGGCAATTGAACAATCAGTGTCCAGAAAAATCCCAAATTATTAATATTAGCTAATCCTCTCTTGGCACTTTTCCCCAGCAGGTAGACATTGAGTTCGTACAGATGATAAAAATCCTTTTCGAAGCCACGTGCCACAGCGGCAGCCTCCATGTACAACGAGTTGGCTACACTGTAGATATGCTAGGAACAAAGGTTCCCAAACGTTTTAGCTGGCGGATCACTTTTTCAGGGGAAAATCCTCGGCGTACCCGTCAACCAAGCGCTTGGTAACTGTTGAAACTCAGTTCCCATGGCCCGTGGGTATTGATTATTGTTTTATCAAGTATAAGATTTTCCTGCCAGTCCCCGTAGTTTTCAAAATATTTATTTATTGAGTACATAGGCCTTTTAAAGCTCACCTGGTTTACCAAATAAAATTTTAGAAATTAAGAATTATCAACAGAAAGAAAAACAACAAAACGTACGGAATTAAGATGATCTAGGTTAGGTATTCAGGATCTACAAATCGTTCAAGAAGAAACTGAAAAAATTTGCATTCATTTATGAATGATGCTGGAAGAACATGAGGTAGCAAGAAAATGACAGTTTAACCAATCCTGAGGGGCACATGCAGTCTCCTGCCATGAAGCTGCCGAAAACCACTATAAAGTGAGTACCTGGGTGTATTAAGATTCCGCCAGCCGATGTCATTAATGCCAAGGGCTAAGTACCCCGACTCAACACAGCACATTAGGTGATCTCAAGATTCCGCCACGTCCACAGAGTAACAGAGAGCAACGTGGCCACGTCTACCTCGAACCAGTTGAAGCAAATGTAAACATTCCGCCAATCGTTTCATCTCAAATAATATTTGAGAATGTTTATATTATAAACATTGCGCCAATCATCTGTATACAGATGATATATCAAGCCTGGTGGAGGGCGATTCAAAATTGTGGGCTGAGTAGGTACTGATTATCGAGACCGAACAGCGCTTGGTGTTTGATTGAAACAATTTTATGGTCTCATATTTTTGCCACCCCCAAGTTTCAAAAGAATTCGAAAACTTGAAAAGTGTAAAACCAAAAGCGTCCGCAGGAGGTACCAAGTTCCAAGGTATCAACCACTAATTGCTGTGAATCCTTCCTCCGCCACTTGGGTGACTCTTTTTCCAAGTCCCACCCGGACATTTACACTTTTACCGACACCTTGCTAAAGTTTGTGAACCACATTTACATCAAAATTAATAGTAGACATTCACCCCATAGAATAAAAGGTAACCGCGCTACCGCCAGAAAAGAAGCACTCCAAAATCAAATAACTGCCTACCAAAACAAGGAAATTACTACATCGGAACTTGTCAGTAATGTGTCTTCATAATATTATTATCTGAGACTGTGGGCAACTACATGCACGTACATTTTGAATACATCATCATGCAGAAAATGTGTCATTTTTTACCAAGGATGTTTGGGCTGAATCTTGAGTGAATCTGGGTCAATCTGCTAATTCATCTGCTACTTCATATCCATAACAGCGAGTTACCTTTGCCGCACATATTGGGGAAAAGGTTCTTAGCGACACCTCTTGGGATAATTGAAAATTTCATGCCTATGCCTCCAAGTAAAATTTACTATCATTTATTGATCAATTTTTTTAAGAGAAGTCGTGGAGATTCTTCCGTAGAACAACACCGTGTCGGTTTTGGAGTAATTGGATCTTCAGAGCGCATGAAAATCTCTGCAAATTTTACACAAGGGTTTATTATTCTTTGATATAGGTTTCTTGTGTGAAAATTAATAATTAATCTTTCAAAAATATTTTTGAAAGAAAAACAAAAAACAAACAATTCTGTAGGTTTATTGTTCGAACAGAAGAGGAACCTGGGAAAATTGAATCTGCTTCCAAAATCACACGAAAAATATTTGACCTCTGGATCCTTCAAAAATCCCATTTGTAGCCCTATGAGAGCCCCATAGATCCTCACAGCGAAATCAGATCGTTCTGGGACCCCAGAAAATGGATTCTACGTCCAAAAATAATTCGAAAACAACACCTAACTCAACCCCATAGCCGAAACCCTTCAAAAACACCCACCCGTAGCCCCTTTTTAGCTCCACAGAGCCCCATGCGTTTCGGTGATCGGGCTGAAAACCTTGCGGGCACAACTAGATGGTAAACCGAGTATTTTGTCGAATTTTCAGACGAAAAAAAAAAAAAAAAAAAAAAATCCCCCGGCCCAAAACCGCCCGGACGGCGTACGGCGGACGAGCATTTCGTTTTTGGAATCTAGAAATCTTGAAAGTATGTAAAATTTTGAGGCCGATCTAAAATTAGGCAGACTTATGGAAACATCCATAATTCCACATTAACTATCATGTATACAAGTTTCATCTATCCTAAAATGAGTAAATTTTTCGCATTTTCTGAAAATTTTACCTGGCCGCCATTTTTGCTAACCCCGGCTTTGAAATGGCAGACTAACAGTAACTGTTAATTTTTCTCTCTCAGAATCGACTAGATTTTTAATATTTATGGTCAAACCTTCTCCTAAAATGAAATGCGATTATCGGGCTCGGCTCCAGGACTATTGGCAAACAAGGTTCTGGATCAAGCTCGAGCGTTTTGTATTGGAGGTCTCTGAGTTCCTCCCAAATGTGAGCCTTCTGTTTAATGTCTTTGAACCCAAGAAACAACAACAGCATAACTAGCTCGGAAGGGGGCCGACCAACGAAAAAGTCGGTAAACGGCGTAGAGGAGAGGGAATAATAATCAACAAAGGGGTCGAGGAAACGGGGAGAGGACGCAATTTTAACCTCGCCGTTTTTCCCTTGGTAAAACGAACCAGAGAGCCTCTCAGGGGTCAAGAGGCTATTCACCACCGAGTTACAAAAGGCCGAATGCGGCGAAAAGACTCGGTCTTTTGATGGGAAGGCCCCGAGAATGTTATTCATTCTTTGTCCACAATGAGCCCTTGACAAAGAGAATTATTTGAAAGCTACTAATGTTTACATACTTCTCTCACATGGGTATGGAGTCATAGCCACGAGAAAATTGAATACGACGGGAAACAATGAAGCATCGTCAGACACAATGTTTCCCAACACCCTCAACCGTTAATCAAACACCTTCAACCAAAATAATTTTGGTTTGAATTATATTATTAATTTAAAACCTTCCACGAAAATAAAAACGTGGATAGCTCGATAGGTACTTGTGATTGCCTAGTTCATTTTGAAGGCGTAATAAGTAAATCTACACAGCCGATTCCAGTAGAGTACCTATCAGAAGGATTCAGCGTTGTACAATCCGCGATTGTATTGAGATCCAACCGTGACAGGTCCTTCAAAGTTTGGATACCTAATGAACCTGAAATAGGAACATTAACGTCACGAGCAGCCCAAGTTGGTAAGGGTCTGTGGAATCCCTGTCTCCATCTGTTAAACTACATCGGCTCGTCCCAACTTGAAGAGGACCTTGTTGACGGAGGTAACTCGAGGGCCGGAATCACCCATCCGAATTCCCACTGTCTCGCGTCATTATTCATGCAGTTGATGTTGATGTTATCTTAACCATTACTCTGTAACTACATGAGCTCCCTCGGTATGACAGTAAAAAAATTTCAATTTTTCACAGTTCGCTTAAGAACACTAGACGTTTTGTAGACGTCTCTCTCCAACTAGGTACACCTGTTATGACATGAATATGAACGGCTCGGGGCTCTTTAAACTGTCGTAGAGTAACGCTTTTGTCTTTCCGCTTCCCATTTTATTTATGACTATATCTATCATATACGATGCTCGTATATTATCAGTATCTGAACGAGAACATGCTTCACATCCACGCTGAAAAGGCGGATATTATGTTTATAAATGGGAGCCGTCCGGTGTGGCGTTGAGTAAACTACCGTTCATTTCCATGGAGGAATAGAGTTCTATTCCTCCATGGTTCATTTCATTAGGTATCGTGCACGGAACTGAAATGAGGGCTCTCGGGCGGCAAATACCAGCATGGTCACTAGCTGATAAATAACTCTGTAATATGTGTGTGATTAAGGTAGGTATTCGTTTTTCGCCATTGACTGTCTTGGCAAAGTTCACCTAAAAACATCAAAGTTGAAGTCTGAAAGCACGAAAATTTCTTGCCTGCCATTAATATTCTTTAGGACTAATCTGGACAATGTAGCAAACTTTTTCCGCCTTTGGCGTGGTAGTCGAAGTGCAAGATCTGCATACTAAAGGTTCTCTTCTTCTCTGGTGATTCATTTTGCAATTGAACGGAACATTCATCAACAGGGTGTTTGACAATCAGCTCTTTATACAATCGGGTTCAATTCTCGTCTTCCAATATTGAATGTCAATACGGCCGTTTCTATCCGAGTGGGTCACAGCTTGAAATCCTGCTCGGAAATGTTATTCAATCACCTGTACAGTAGGATTATTTACCAGCAACTCAAAATCCGTAACTAGGTGGGTATTTTTTTGGAGTGTTGACCAGACTAGTAGGGAAGCCTGAGGAAGTTTACCGCGGAACAACCCGAAACCCCGGCTGAAAAGAAGAGACTAAAGAAGTTAGTAGTTGAGTCATGTCCAGGTGAAGAGGATGCCGAAGTTGGTAGCAAACTTGGCGGGCCAAACCTTCGTAGAAAGCCCTTCGCCAGAGGCTCCAACCTAATTCCATTTATATAAATAAACGATGGTCGGGTTTTAGCGGGGAGGGGAGGAGGCTTTTCGCTCCGTGTTTGGAATAAACCTCGACCATTTGTCACATCCCGGTTAGTTCAAGGAGCCAAAACGGGGGCTGCACATTGTGGAAGGGTCCCCGACCCCCTCAGTTTCCTTCTAACGCTCAACCTGCTAAAGGATTTTCGTGGGTTCCTCGTTCCTGAGTAATTTAGCACTCTCGACCTTATTCATTCAAGCATAGTTCGAGGCCAAGGTCTGATCGATAACGTCCCAACAGATTCTGTTAGGGGAATCGAAAACGAACCCTCTTCGGTCTAACAAAGACGAACTTCACACAATCCCAGAGCCTGATGGTCGGTTTCATTCCTTGTCAAGATCCAGTAACCGCCAAGTAAAAAATTGAGTAATAATTAAAATGCGCCACTGTTATTTCCCAAACCCTGCTATCGATGTAATGATCGTGAATGCGGTTTTTTCTGCCATGAAGAAGGACCATGAAAGATACGAATGTAGAATAACGGAACTGAAATAGAAGCCGGCTAACTTTCATTATATTGTTTTGATGGGGCGGAGGAGAGGAATGAAGGGGTAGGAAATCACAAAGCCGAAAGGGTCCAGGATGTCACTCGGGTTGGAAGAGAGCTTTGGAGCTTGTCCAGGGGGGAAGAGCTGGAGCTCGTGACGTGGCAACAGAGAAAGGAGACGTCCCTGGCTAAAGCTGGTAAACAATGTAGGAGCTTCCACCGAACGTTTCTCGTGACACGAGTGTGAAACAACCTTTTTTTTTTCAACAACACGGTCTGATGTTTTCCCTCGGAGTCTTTTCAGGTCTGCCGTCCTTGCAGTGCGAATCAGTCCAAAGTCCTCCCACCAGCTCAAAAAAAAAAAGAAGGAAATATAACAATCGTTGTTTCAACTTACAGATTGAATTGATTTTTACTACTAATGCAGATGTTGACGAGCGGGAGCTCCAGCACACAAACTTACTGTTATCAAATCTGACGGCTGACAGTTATTCCCGGATGAATACTCACTCTTTTATCGCCAAGAAAAATGCATTTCCCAACGAATGAAATACGTTCGCGAAAAATAAAAAGACGGTCGTGACCTACTCCCTGCTACACTCCGCTACTTCACTCGGATCAGCCAGTCAACAACTAGCCTGATGCGGGGGAAAAAAAAAAAAAAAAATTATTCCAACTATTCCTAGAAGGTCACAACAAGAAATGAATTATACGGCGAACGCTGGGATTTTGACGTTTCGCCCTTTTCCCCAAGCAATGAGACGGAAGTAGAATCGTGAATAAAGTAATCACAAAGGGGAAATCTCGAATAAAGAAGGCTGCGGGGGACGTAATCCCCAAAGAGGAGGCCCACGATTATTCGCCTTATTCTATTTCGTTTAAGCCTTTTAAAAATAGGAGTAATATTTCCTTTTTTGAGGTCATATCTTAAGCGCGTCAGAAAGGGACAAATGTCCCGGACTTCCCCCAACACGCTACATACACTTCCCAACTTCTTATCAGGGTAGGACCCGTCCTCGCAGGAAAATTCCCCCTTTTTTCTGCTCGGCTTTTTTTTCGCAATTTATATATGACCCACATAGCTTCTTCCCGTATAATATAATGCTTTCTCAAAAGGAATCAAGACTTACCGTCTCCACCCTCGAAATAACAAAACGCCCGCTTTTCCCCACTTGAGCCATAGGAGTCAGCCCTATTTCAGGAGTTCTTTTTTCCTTCGTGCTTCTCTTTTTTCTGGGGCCGCCGGGAAGAAGCTTATTTCAACCGGAAATGAGCAATGGAATACTCATAAGACGACAAACGCCACTTTGTTGTAGGCGGGACGACCCCTCAGTTCTGTTTGCCATCGTTCTGTTGTTTACGTATTTTCCACTCACACTTGGGACATTCTCGGACCTTGAAAAAAAAGTAAAGAAAGAAGAAAAATCTCCGTTGAATGCTGCAATAGAAGCTGGGGACGATGTGGCTCCGCAGCGCTCTTCAGGGGCAGAAATGAAAAATATCCTGGATATTCAGCCTGATTTTTCAACGGAGAGTATTCGGAACATGCTTTTACCGGGACCCATATCTACCAAAAAATGATCCCCAAATATGACACAAAAGTAGCGGAAAATCGGTAGACGGCCAACTGTCATCGTAATGTTTTAACCCTTAAACACTAACGTCTCTAACAAGGGAAGTGATGCTTGGCGTTTGGTTCTGATTTAGTTACTCATCAAAAACAAATGAAGCGTGTTCCACGTCCCTCCAATGTTTAGCCGTTAAGTCCAAGGTGTCAGTATCCGCGTCTCCCAGCAGTCACAATACCATGATGAACACACTTCACAAGCGGCAATACACCCACTCCACAGACAGCGACATTTTTTTTTTGTTCGAAAAACTTTTATTCTTCATTTTTACGTAATTGACTTACTACATTCATTTTCAATTCCTCATCCAGCTTCTACTTGTTCCTCTTGTCAGAAACATTAACAAACTTCCTTCTTCTGCTTTCAAGGAGCTCCTTCGCGAAAACCATCAAGGACATGAAAATTCCCGCAAAATACAGCAAGAATGACCCTTCCAGATCGCTGACTGTTAGTACCTTCGGGGGATATGTGACTTTCTTCGTAGAAGCAAATAGCTTTTGCTGTTTCCTGAGAAAAAATAAATAACAAACCAGCAGGCAAGACGGTGATACAAACCGGCATACTGAATTATTTGGCTTTGGCAAATAAAAAAATTCTTGATTCTTGATTCTTGAAAGTGCCCTTAGAGCAATCGGCTTTGTCCAATCTTGGGGTCACTTTTCAATTCGAGTAAAACTCACGAGTAATCCAATAAATTCGCTGCGCTGTCCTCTTCCCATTTGATGTAAAGTCCAGCGTTCATCATTCTCCCAATTATTTGATTTATTCGCTTAGTGTAAGGAGAACCTGGAAAGTAAGTTAATGTTTTAGAGGTATAATAAAGACAAATTCTGGACTGCCACAACAATTATTGGTTTCTAGTTGTCATTCACAAACGAGGCCGAATCCCGAATGATTTCGAACGTGCGGAATCAAATTTCTACCAAGTCCCAGTAGCTTATGACTGCGAATGTTTTTTTTTTTTTTTTTTTAATATAAAAATATATCAGATTGGTATAAGTTCATAGGGAAATGGCGTGTTAATACCGAAGGCATTAATAAATAACACAAATGGATCACACCTTTCCTCATAAAGGCGAAGATCGTCGACCACACGTAGCTCTCTTTCATGGTTATTGACAAATCGATGAGTTTCTCAGTGATAACAGGAGTTTCTACGAAATGACCTGGAATGATAAAACAATTTTTTTTAATAATCTGATATTAGCTTATAAGCTAGATTTATTATGGCATTAGGACACGTCTGAAAAGACTTTTGTGCTCTGCTACTTTTACTTCACTTGCCTCCTTCCAACCTTTCCGTAACAACGCCATATCCGCCTCCTTCTGCAATCCTGATTATTTCTTCATTCGGATAGACCTATAACCCAATAATTTCAGAAAAAAAAACTAGCTTTGTTTGTAACCAGTTTGAGTTGGTAGGTAATCTTGGTCATGATGGTTGAAACGCTCTTATGCACTTATTTACAAGACGGCATCCAAATCCAAACTTAGTATGGTTGTGACGAAGGTGTGACAAGATTATGCCTCCTAGTAATCCGGCGCCAGCAGCCTGGTAACCACATGTCATCGTAGTAAGAACCATTGTTCATCAGCTTTTGGGTAAAATTTTTCATTGACTTGAATTTTCATCTCGCTATTTCTCACCTGATTCCCAGCCATGAAACATATTCATGTTAAACACTTTTAGCATGGAACATGCTTTAGCCTTTGACTAACTTGGCAAAAAGTGTCACATTTTCGGGTGAAGAAACCGAGGAACGGCGATGGGTGACGAAATTTTCAAATGATTTCCGCTTACAACGAAGCCGTTGCTGGGGGAATGAAACTTCTTTAGTTTTCATCGGCCAGAAATCGTTCACCACTCGTTGGAAAGCTCTGAATTTATTAGACAAGGTACATTTCTCCAATTTGAGTGTAGCTGTTCGGAAAGCTGAGTTATGCTCATGACATCAAATCATTTTTGTTTACTAACATGTCCACAAGAAAACGTACCTTAGCTTCCGGATTGCTTGTCAAAATAATTTTGCCAATTGTCGATTTCTTTCTGCTTGGCAACGTTACTAGGCAAAGCATGTTCCATGTTTCTTGAATTTTAGCCAAAGGCTCTAAGCAGTACCCTGAGGGTTTTTTGTTTTGAAATAGATATGTCTTTTGGCTGGGGGTCTTGGAAAAATTTGCGTGACGAAATTTTCACCCGCGACGAAATATTCACCCCAGTATCTAGGTTAAACAAAATCATTGCTGCAGGGTGTTTAGAAAGAAAACGCCGGGCAGCAGCACTAAACACCTTGCAGACATGCAAGCCGGTTACCCAGAAATAATAAAAAAATCGATGCTAGTGTACACAATCATAATTGCTGTGATGTACAATACGTTTTCCTACGAAAAGAAGCCACTAAAAACATATCCATGATCTGATGTTTTTCTTTGTTTTTGTTTTTTCACCAATAAGGTGGACTAAGGAATAAATTAGAATTATTAGGATTTAAAACTTACCCTGAAATTGTTGACAACTTTGAGAAGATATGGATCGTCTGTGTGACGTATCATATACGTGTAGGCCATGTCAGATCCCATCCATATCGTGTTGGATTCGGCCATGTCTCGTGTATTTTCTATCGGCTTATTAGTCCTTTAATAATAAAATCACCCACTGAGCGCAAAGCAACCGTCCATTAAATAGTATTAAATAATACGCAAAGCCAAAATTTTTACGACAATGGTCGTTGGGGTACTACAGGCGGGTTTGGGTAATTTCCCAAAAAGGGCAAATCTGAACGAGGGAATTATGGAATTTGAAAGTGTCGGAATCGACGTCCCAAACTAATTTACGGATTTTTTTTCACATACCACTGATTCAATTCCAATAGAAAATCATCAAGAGGTTCGTTAATTAAATATTAATTTTAAAAAAGTTGCCGCTTGTGAATATATGTGCCGCATGTGACTATGTTGGTATGGTTAACTATAGTTTTACTTTAGTACCTACTGGGGGACACCCTCAGATTGTTATACATAGTTATGATCGAGGATCAAACCAATGACACCGAATGAGTTTGTCGGTAATTCCGGGAACTTTAGGGTTTACTCCGGTGGCGGATTCGGTGGTTAGCGTAATATATCCATATAATACATATATTTAAAACACATATTATGTGGTTGTAGACGAGGAGGGGGGGGGGGGGGGATAGGGGTTTCGGTGGGCGGCCGGTTGGTATTCCTGTTAACCTCCGTAAAAACACATTCTGTGTTAAAAAGAAAGACATTGGCGAGGGAATGAGACTATGATTGTCACTTTTCCCATTATTTGGATTATAGCACTCTTAAAAACGTCATTCGACGGTTGATCATGGCAAAAATTCAAAAAGTATAGGTCTATCCTACCTACTTAACTGATTGGATTGTAGAGAGCGTGAAGTTAGGAAAGTCAAGTGAGGGCATGGCGGGAGAATGACATTCCGGATGTTTAAATTGAAATTTAACCACGAAAAGTACAATTTAACCAAGTAAAAATCTCTGTGGTCGAGACAGCAGGTACAGACCCATAATTCGAGTTTTTTCAGATCCATCCAACTGGTGAGAAGGCTTCAGAATACCCGCGGCGTTTGGCCCTTTCTGGGAAAATGACCCTTTTGCTCCCAGGTGTGAACATTTCAGTAGGTTATATAAACATTTACCTGGGTATAGTGAGATAGTCGTATAATTCGGCGGCGTAACCAGTCGACACTACCAAATAGACGATTTCCATGGCGGTGAAAAGGTACCTTGCGGGAGAACCGGGCACAAGGAGTTGCGGTTGCTGAAGGACTAACATTCCAACCGATCTGAAATATGGGTTAGCCGTCAATAAACCGCTCAAAGGGCCACACTGAGAGCCAGGACTTTTTTTTTAGGAGCATGAAGAGAGGCGCACCTCAAAAATGCATCTGTCGATGTTAAGAATTTGTTGTTAGCTTCCAGCAGCTTCCTGAACCCTGCAACATACAGAAATTATGTAAATGTCTAAATTAACAAAAACGTCCTGATAATATGTTATATTCTAGCTCACTCACGTGGGGCGTAGTTCCAAGTACCAATCGTTATGATGTACAACCCAAAAGTTGAAATGGCAACGCACCCGATTATAGCGAGCCAAAGAGACAGCGGAAACGGCAAGAATGGTGTAGTCCACCCGGCAAGCAGGGTTGGTTTGGGAACGATGATTGTCAGTTCTAGAAGGAAGAACGAGTTTTAACATTGTACAAAATATCACGTTTTTGTGCGGTGACTGGATTTTTGGAGCCTGAGCATCCAGTAGATCTCACCATTTCGGCCCCTGCCCATACACCACCTCATCATGCCAGTTCTCTTGAGTAGTATTTTTTTAATTTATTATTATCTAGCAAAATGCCAAATTCAATTCACACTTTTACACACACACGTTAAGTTTTAACTGTAAAACCAGTTTTAGAGGTCGTAAATTATGAATTTCATAGTAAAATTTTCATTTTAAAACTGTTTCAGAACTTTGCATGAGAGATGAAGAGAGGTTGAATGTGTAATTAGCACTTCTCATCTAGATTCTACCTATATTAGATAGGGATTGCTCAGGAAGATGGTTCAAGATGCCTCCAGCATGGAAGCCTGGTGGCTTATTGTGCCTGAGCGCTCTAGTTCTAGTCTTCAGGTTCTTGCCTAGTTGCCCAAATGGGGTTACGTTCCTCACGGAGGACACATAAACCTAGCAACTAGTAGGTATGTCTTTTTAAAGCTTTCAAACTATATATTAATTGGGAAAATACACGCGTGTATTATTATACTGTGTATTATTATACACGCGTGTATATTATACTGTAATGAAACAAGTCATCGCCAACCTCCTTGCGAATAGCCCAAAGAAAAGTCCAGGTAAGGCCAGTAAACGATCCAAGCATAATTAGCGCCTATGCAAAACTCTGCTTCTCCAATGTACACCAGACCCGCACATCCTGCAGAGCGAAATACGAGCAAAGGCCATTAATCATCATGGTTCGAATATTAAGTAGGTAAACCAATATCACCGTAACGGCTTTTCCAGAGCAGCAAAATTACCAAATCCAGTTTTGTTCTCGTGGTCAATTGATCCCCATTCCCTCTGATCGCTCACGTTGACGAATGTACACGCGGAATATTCGCAGAAGGACTGGAGAAGCCTGACCTCAGCGCCGTCCAAAGGATCGTTGGATGTATACGGCGCATAGTCTATCACAAATACCTTCACTTCTGAAAATTGTATAAAAGGAATGAAAATACAACAAGTCATGTATGTTTTGCTGAAATTTTGCAGAAATTCCAGATATGAGATACCTACCTTTCCCTTCCATGTTGAGGGTTTTCATTGGAAAGAGATCGACAGTATTTTCAAACCCCTGCCCAGGTTTCCATTTGTTCAATAAAATTCTACCATCATCACTTCGGTTGTAGGGATGTTGGGCGAAGTTGTTCGTGTATAAATTTACGTACCAATCTGCGGTACAGCGGTTATATTAAACTCTTGTTAGCTCAAAATTGTTTTGATGTTTATACTAACCTGAGTCGTTTGACTGAATGTACTCGGCCGCCAGGATATCCGTCGACAAGTCAGCTTCTTTCAGACCGTAAAGCTCTTCTGTGTACCCCATCGTGTACGGCAGAACGGGGAGCATCAGTATTCGTGGGTGGTGCTTCAGCTCTGGGTACTTATAATTGGCCTCGTCCCAGATCATCAGAAAGCAATGGGGTTGTGATATTTGAACAATATAACTGCTCGAAAGAACATGACATGATTCCACAATCAGCTTCATTATGGATGGAAGGGGAAAGAACCAAACGGGGAAATCAGCGTCAAACCCAATTTGGAGTAGTCTTACGGTAAAGCATTGATTTTCAAAATACCAGTAAGGTAGGTGGGCCAAATAAAGCCATAGTCCCCAATAAGGCCACCCCCTTGTATTTCAAAAACATTCGGTGAAATCCAACAGATGGCAGCTCTATTATTGTCACTCAGTGTTGCCAATATGGGAAAAACATGAGGAGGCACCATCTCAACACTGGTTATTATTCCAGAGCAGAAAGTGTGAGGTCCAGTTTCTGCTTTACAGTTCTGAGGTGTGTCATCCCTAAGGTGTTACGGTGATATTGCTTCGTAATGGTGGATTTCACTGGTACCTACGTTTTATGAAGTATTTATACTGTAGATTTCGTTTTGGGGATGGGCTTGGAAGTAAAACCATTGAAACTGGCTGAAATATGTTTGGGAGGGGGAGAAAGTTGTGGGTACCCCAATGAGGCCAAGATGGCGCTAATTAGGGACACGGTGGCATACAGTTGCCTGCATTGTGACATTTAATTGAATTTTACTTATTCAACCTAAGTAGCTACTTGCTTACGTAATAATATACGTGGTGTTGGTTACGAAAATAAACTTTAAAAAATTGGCGATGATTTATTATGAATTTACTTGATTGTCTGGTCCCTTTTTAGGGGGGGGGGGGGGGATATTAGCCAGGATCATCATGTGGCCTTATTGGGGTTCATGAGTAGAAGGCGTGTGGCCTTACTAACTTTTCGAAATTTTAGTATAAAATCAATCAAAATATTTCGAAAAATCAGAAAACGGTTTTTTTCGTGCGGTTCAATATGATGCCCAACTGTAAGACTTGTAATGTTTCAAGTTGATAGGTCCAGTAGTTCGGGTTGTGTAGGGCCCTCAAACCTTACAGAGGCCTTATTTGGTGCACCTACCTTAGTGAAATATTTTGGGAAAGAGTAAAAATGCGTCCAAAATTACTCGGAAATTATTTCATCCCCTGGGATCCTTCAAAAATCCCATTTGTAGCTCCATAGATCCCCACAGTGAAGTAGGATGGTTCTGGATTTTACGTCAAAAAATACTTCAAAAACAATACCTAACTTGACCCCATAGCCGAAACCCTTCAAAAACCCATTCTGTAGCCTTACAGAGCCCCACGGGTTAGGGCGATCGGGCTGGAAACCATGCGGGCCCAACTAGATACTAGATACAGTAATCCCTCATTATCCGCGGTTTCGGCATCCGCGGGTTTCGATTATCCGCGGTTTTTGCCCAGTGCCCTTGAACCTTTTGTTTGTAATCACATGTTTAACTTTTGAACGTTGTTGCCATCATCTAGTCATGAGTTATCGTCGTGTCAGTCAGTTTTGTCTAAACGATTATGTCTAAAATCGAGAAAAGAAAACGTGTTGTGCTCACTTTAGTTGAGAAACTGAAAACAGGGTGGCCGCCAAGCTGGGAAAAATTAATTCCCTGACTTTTCCCTGACTTTTCCCTGCAAAATACCTAATTTCCAGACCCGAAATTATTCAAAATCTGAGATTTTAATAATTTAATTATTAATAATAATGTTGTTGGAAACTTGTTGAGGGTCAGTCAAATAAGTTTTTTTTTTTTTTTTTGTACAAAGATTGAAGAGTTTTAGAAAATTGCGTTTAGGGATACGGGTATATCGTTTAATTTTAGACCAATTATCTACAATTAGCTGAGTAATAATTTCTATGGGAACATTAGTAAAGAGACTGGCGACATCCAACGATATCAGCCTATATCCATCAGGTACCCTTACTTGGTCTATTTTACTTTTAAACTCAAAGGAGTCTTTGAGAGTGTACCTGGATCTTGGAAAGCTGTCGTTAAGAATATCGCTGAGAAATTTTGAAATTTTATAATGTGGGGAGTTTACATATGAGCAAATTGGGCGGGCTGGATTCCCAGCTTTGTGATTTTTAATTAATCCATAAAGGCGCGGACTGTGACACGAATAATTGAGCAAAGATTTTTTAATTTTATATGGAATGTACTTTTTCTTATGCAGTTCCGAGATTTCGCGATTTACTTGATTTTGATACCGTTCAGTTGGGTCATGATCTAACAAGGTGTATGTTAGCGTATCTGAAACTAAATCTTGTATTTTGCTAATATAGTCGGATTTATCAAGAATAATGGTCTGGTTTGTTTTATCAGTCCTTCGTCACTATGGTCTGTTGTGAATTTCTTGGCTTTGTTAAATCTTTTATTAATTTCTAATTTTGAATGGCAGTTTTTGAGTCTATTGGCCTCGTTTGTAATTACGTTAACAAATTGACCTCTGATGAAGTTCTGATTTGTTTGAGGAACACTGGTTGAAATGAAATATTCGATGTCACAGATTAATTTATCAATTGGCAGTTCCTTTACATTCGAAATATCTAGACAAAACTTAGGACCTAGTGACAAAAGGCTGGAAACCTCATAGGGAACAGGAAGACTGGAGATGTTAATAAACAAATCGGGGTTGCCAACTATATCAAAAACTTGCTCATGATACTGATGACGACTGAATGTCGAAAATTTTATCGTGAGTTGACCAAAGTTTTTTAATGTAATTTCCTATCCATTTGATACAAATTTTAAAAACTTGCTCATCATAGATTTTATTGAATTTATTAATTTGAACGTCTCTCATGGTGTGATGAGAATTGTTGTAATTGGTCTGAAAATGGGTTTCAATTGAGTTAAAAAGTGGGGCAGGGAGACATTGTGAAGCTTGAGTTTTGCAGTTATTAATTTGGGTGGTTAATTGTGATATTTTAATAGCAGCTGATTTTATCTCTAAGTTAAGAACAGTTAATTTGAACCGGCGTATTGCTCGATCTACCTCTAACTTAAGGTGGGAGGATTCAAAATTGAATTTACAATTGTTATCTATGAAGGAGGGGAAAACATTATTACTACGGCATCTAAGTAAAAATATTCTACGATTTTCTTGTGAGGCAAGTTTTTGAAGTTGAGATTTCCAGTCATTGAGGGTGTCGACCGCTTGTGGTCCATAGAGTTCGAGGATGTAGTGAAAGAAGCCTGGGATGTGAACGGAAGGGGATGTTACCTCAGCCATGATTAATAGTTGATGGTGATGTTGACCGTTTCAATTAATGTTGTTGGAAACTTGTTGAGGGTCAGTCAAATAAGACTTATTTGACAGACCCTCAACAAGTTTCCAAAAAAATTAATTGAAACGGTAAACATCAACAAAACCATCAATGAAACTCACCATCAACTATTAATAATAATAATTTAATCTGAAATTTTATTAATTCTGATAATTTTAATCGCTTGAATTTTTTTTTGTTAGGTATTGAAAGTTGATTAGAAATTACATAAATTTTTACACCAAACAATTAAAACCCAGGGAAAGTAGATAAGTTAACTGCGTTTTAAAAACTATTTATTTGACAAAAATAGTAACACTTGAAAAATAAAAATAATAGAATAATTTATACCTTAATTGGAACTTGGATTTCCCCATCATATGCTCAAAATTTTCCCTACTTCCCCATCAGTTTTAACGGATTTCCCGATAATTTCTCCCTACATTTTTTCTAGCAAAAAATAATTTTCGAGAAGCCAGATTCTGCGAATAAAAGCAGGGTTCGGGTAAGTACCCGAACAGAAAAAAATCTTTTCAATTAACTAGTAATGATTAAAAGGACAGAGATCTCGAACCAAAATACCAAGTGAAAGTAACCGTCTTCGTGGGTGAAGTGGAACATTCCATTATGAAGAGAGGGATATTGGTGCATGAAGTGGGACTTTTCATCGTGTGAATGGGGATATTATATCTGTAACGGGAATTCCGCCAACTCATTGAACTTGTACGAGCAACATGGATGAAGAGTGAGGGGAAAACAAATCCGGCAAAGTCGCTCCCACTAAAATTCAAAAATTATCATCATTTTCGGGACGGAAGAGAGGGACAAACTTGTCACCAAACAAAATTCGTATTTTAATACAATTTTTGATTTTTTTTAATCAAAAATTTTTCCCTGACTTGTGACCGATTTCCCTGACTTTTCCCTGACTTTTCCTGAAATTTTTCATTCCCTGACTTTTCCAGGTTTTCCCTGACTTTTCCAGATGGCGGCCACCCTGTGAAAATTTTAAATGTGAAAACATTCACATCCAGCACCATTCGCGGCGAGTAAGGGATGGTTTGAAAGGTTTAAGGCTCGATTCTGCCTTCATAATCCTCAAATCGAACATCCTAACGTACAGGTCATGTTTCTGCCCGCCAACACCACATCAATCCTACAGCCATTAGACCAAGGGGTAATTGCTGCTTTCAAGGATCCTCTGCAAAGCAACTCAGCTGGCGGATCAGGTGGTTGAGTCGGATCCCCTTATGGAAAGTGCCCTTCGCTTCAGAAGAGGTCTCCAGGAGCTGATGATGCCATACGAAGAAGTCCAGAAGGAACTGGCTAAATATTGGCTATATACATTATTTCTTGTTGTTCCTCTATGTACCTACGTGCATTCACAATACCAAATTCTCTCTAAAGAACCAAACCCCCCGTTTCCCATTCAAGTAAGGTCCCGTTATCCGCGGTTTCATTATCCGCGGTAACTCTCTGGAACCTAACCCCCGCGGATAATGAGGGATTACTGTACATACTAGACGGCGGACGGACATTTTGTTTTTGGAATCTAGACTTCTTGAAACGTGTCAAAGTTTGAGGCCGATCAGAATATTCGATCTCCTTCGCGATTACACAGGTGTATTATTACACGAATAAAAATGTCCATGCGAGTGGAGTAGGATAGGTATCGACCAGAAAAAAATTTCGGGGCCTAAAAAATGTCATTTTATTATGCCTACTAAAATTCATAGAGGGCTGAGTTGGGAAGCACTGCCCAAAAAGGCAGCTATCGACGCAATATGGTCTGTTGATGCAATCAAACGATCTCATGAGAGCATCGAAAATGTGTACCTACTTGAAACAATATTCCTTGAACGAAATGAACAGTTTGCTGACGAGCTCAGGGTCACACTCGCCATTTTCCGGAGGGCTGTACGATATTTCTATTACCGGCGATGACCCTTCACCCCCAACTGATGCAAGTAAATTTGTTTCAGTGATCACATTAACACAAGCCCCTTCCTTCATAAAATTACGCATCACCTACAATAATAAAACGTAAAATTTAAATTAGGTGTTAAATTAAAGTGTTGAAGTAGAATTAAAATTATAATTTAAGTGTATTTAATACACTTATCAATTACATTTAAAATGATAAAAATTTAAATACAACTCACATCGACTGCAAGGTTTGATAATTCAGTATTGACTGTTTCGTAAGGATAGAAAGTACCACTTGGTTCCAGAAGAGTACTCGCAGACATTGACAACATGTTGAACATGTAAATCAACACGAGCATGTCTGCTGACTGACAAGAACCAGTACCGATTCTCCTCCGCCCACCTCGCATGGAATTTCACGATGTGTACAAAAGTGACTTCAAAGCTCATCGTAATGGGGTGATGATTGAGGACGATTGCCGCTATCGCGATTTTCTTTCAACTCTTTGTTATCTTTCGTTTTGGTAACCCCAACAAATTGATTCCAACCGTCCTTTTTCACCGTGCCGATTCAATTGTCTCACGTCTTTTGAAGTCCCAGTGCGAATAACAACATCATTATTTCAACAATCGGTATTAAAATTTAGGGTTATTTGAGAATTCGCGCTAAAACGCGACTTTTGCTCATGAACGAGAAATTGAACGACAACGTACATAGTAGTTGGAAAACATACACACCATATGACCCATTTCACCATTTCAAAGTTTTTCGTATAGGTACCAACCCCCATCCATCCCATCCGTCCTCTCCATTGCATTGTGGAGATAACTCGGAATTCCTCAGAGAATTCTACTTGCACTCGGGCATGGCATAAAACCAGAAATTGAATCGTTATGGGATGGTTGAACAGCTTCATTAAAAATAATTTTATTCCGTAAACACCGAGAATGAATCTAATTTTACATGTTACGTTCATAATTAACTAGTTAACGAACACTTGTTTAGTAGGTAAACTAAGTGCTCCTGAATGAATCATAGGAAAACAATTATTGTAAGTCTTCCTGGGATACGAAAACGCCTGAACCCATTTCATCTCCTGATTTCTGCATTCTGTCGACAACAAACCAATCCGGTATCGGGTTAAAAAGTAAATTTTGTCTTGATATTAACTCAACTAAGAAAAGAATTACTGATATGAACGCGCCCAGAGCAAACAACAGGAAGGCACCAACTAGATCCTCCAACGCTAAAACTTTCGGCGGATATTTCACAGGTTTTGTCGACCAAATCAGATCCATTTGTTTTCTGAAAGGAGAGATTCATCATTGTCTTAAGATGTTGTTTTATTTGAGACAAAAGTACGGCTCTTTCACACTTATTTTCATAAGTTTCATTCGCATCAGATTTGGACCATTCGCGAAATTTGGACCAAAAAATTTCAGATTCTGAAATTTGTTGGTCCAAATTTTGTTAAAATCAAAGATTCAAGTCATCTCACTTGTAGTTGAGGTACTTTCTGACGGAGTCGGTCTCCCATGCGTAGAGTAATCCACCGTTCAGTACTCTACCGATAAATTGATTAAGGCGGTTAGCATAAGGTGAACCTGTAATAAGTTATAAACATTTCATTAAATAATCACATCAAAGAACTACAGATTAATGGCGTAAGTATGAATCAGGGGGATGTGTACGAGTCAATCCTCCCCCCCCCCCCCCCGCGGTCAAGAAAGTTATAAAACATGTATAACCACGCATTACAGTGGCGGCTCTGCTAAAATCAAGAGGGGGTTCAACAGCAGAATTTAATACGTAGGTAGTGCCGTATTAAATTTTAATTAAATATTACCTAGTTAATACACACCCGAATAATATATATGTATGGATGACATGGTCAGGGAACTGAACCTGGGATATGCTGTCAACTTCACTCACTCCTCCTCATTCCACCGGGCGACATTTCTTGAGGTGGATGTTACCCTGACAAACGGCCGCTTCACTACAAATGTGCATGTGAAACCAACCAATGCGCAAATGTATTTGCACTATACAAGCTGCCACCCCCCTCATACTAAGAACGCCATTCTCTATACGGGGACATAGAATATGCAGCGAACGGGAGGATTTGAACAGATACATCCACGACCTGAGGGACCGTTTGAGGGAGAGAGAGTACCCCCAGCCACTCTTGCGCCGCAGAATCATCCCCCACTTCGCTACTTATGAACCACCCGACAACCGGGTAGAACGTACCGGTCCTTTCCTCATCACCACATACTTTCCAGGGATTGAGAAACTATGTTCAATAGAACATTGAACATAGTTCATAAGAAGAATACTTCGGGAGTTGCACAACGTCCTTCAAACGGGCCCGGAAACGGCTGATATCTTCCCGGCTCCATTTACAGTTGCCTACAGACGGCCGAACTTCGGCCGCCGAAGAACTTGGGCAATCTCCTCTCCAACCGACGAAACGCCCAACCTCAACCTCAGGGCCCATCAGGACTGCATCCCTGCCGTCGTCCAAGATGTAAAATGGAGAACTTCACATCGCCCAACACACCGTTCAACTATCCGGTTCGTGGCAGTGCTGAATGCCCTACCCCGAAAGTAATAATATTACTTTCGGGAATAGAACGCCGGGCAGTGCTGGGCATTCTATGTGGGGAAGTCGTGGACGCCCCTGAATCTACGGGTTAACAACCACCGCTCTTGCGTTACGAGGAACCGGGGCCTATCGGTTGATGAGCACGCTGCATCGCATGGACATCAATTTAACCAATGCTTCACCATTGGTATCCTTCGCCAGATGAGACCCAACACAACCATGCTGGACTTGAGACTCTGCGAGCAAGCCCATATTTGGCTACTGGGCGCGAATAGACCACCAGGGCTCAATGCCTACCGATAGGCCCCCGCCAAAATTAAAAAAATTTTTACTTTTATTTTAATTTATTTATTTGAAAATTTGCAATCCTCCTAATTTTTTTAGTTCAAAACGATTTATATTTAAATTTTTATTTTTATTTCGTTTCAATTAAGTTTTTCTGTTGGTTCATATTTTGCCATTTGCCTTTAACCCGTTTATTTATTTATTTATTTCTTGCTTTTTCTGTAAATTTCCCATACCCACTGACCCTACACCTAACAAACCCGGGAGTGCTCTGTGTCCGTCATGGACTCAAACAACGGAAGACAACGGACACAAGCGACGGCAGCGCTCCCGGAGGAAAATGGCTCAGTACTGATGACGGTTGAGACCGAAAATTTTACTCGTGAGCAAAGTTTTAAATTTTTAAATTTCACTGTGTTCTTCCTCTAACTTTTTAAAAATTTGTATATATATATATAGTCGTAGTAGGTCTGCTGACCGGGAACCATTAGCAAGAAGTCTTCTTTCAGAAGAAAAATAACACGTCAACGGACATGATCTCTGACTCACTTACCACGCCCCAATATACCTTCGGCCCAATCGTTTCGTTTTCAATTTGTCTTCCAAAGGTAGGATGCCGAAGGCATGTTCATGAGACGGGTAACAGTATTCATCTCTCGAAAATCAAGCACATGAACAAAAATTCAACGCCTAGAAAATTATTACGACTCCATCAAAACCACACTTTTCGAGGGAAAGGAGGGACGAGAACAGGTTGGCCCACATGCTTGTAAGGAGAGGACTTGTTGTTGCCAGTAAAAATTCCCTCGCAGACAATTTCCTTTTATTTTTTTCTCTGTTATTTCCAGCATAGTGTTTAAAAAAAACCCTACGATTATAAAGAGCAATAATAATTATTGCTCTATTTCTAATTATTGCAATTAGCAATTATTGCTCTATCTCTAATTGTTTTGATTTATTCAGAAGGATTTGACAATTACAATCCGAATTCACTGGGAATAATATCTCTTTTCCCCTACTACAAAAGTCCCCTTCCCTTAAAAATGTGTTTTGGCAACAATGCTGTGAAACGGTTCCTACTATTGTTCGTACCCATTCCTAACCTTCGTACTTGTGTAAAAACAGCTTGAGCTGCAATGGGGACCAGCTCATGCAGCCGTTATAATTTTGGTAAGTCACGTTACCTTCCTCCACCACGAAAAAGCCAAATTCAGTATCCAAGTCTGTGAGTGAAAATTCCGCTAAACCCTACAGTTAAATTTGGCTATCCAATGTAAACACTGTGAAAGACCCCATATTTCGCACAAACTCATAAATGGATTGTACTAGGTTCAGTAAGTCTTACTGAAAACTGGGTTAGGTGGATTAAAAATCGATTTCTGCTCCCAAGAAACTCGTCTTTGTAAAACCCGGGTTTTATGACTGAGAAATGAGTTTCAACTTATTGATGAACCTCATTTTCTACTAAGTAGGTACATAACTGAAAACTGGTTTCAGTATACTTAAGGACCCTGAAGAGCTCCAAGGTCCAAACTTCTTGCTAACAGTATTAAATACGTAAAGTTAAAATTATGTAAATTTCATTCTCGGCCCGAGGCCCTCTAACGTAGGATCCGCGGGCCAAGCGAATTGAGCGCCGAGTACGCCTTTCATATTATACAAATGCGCATGATATCATACTCGCCACTTACCCTTCTGGACGAACGTTACTAGGGGCGAAGTGTAGAAATTGTACTTCATCACTCGGGATTTCTGAATGAACTTGTCCGTTATATAAGGGGACTCAGTGTAGTGACCTGAAAAAGGTTACATAAATTGTTAGTGATGAAAAAACGCTGCAAATTTTACACTAGGGTTTATTATTCTTTGATAGGTAAGTAGAGGTTAATTGTGCGAAAATTAACTCTGTGCCAATACGGAAATATTTTGAAAAAAAAAAAAAAAATTTAATTGTACTATGTTCGGAAAGAAGTGGGACTTCAAAAATTGGATTATTTACATATAATTATTCACCTTTCGGGATCCTTCAAAAATCCCATTTGCAGCCCCAGGAAAGTCCCATAGATCCCCACGGTGAAATCGGATCGTTCTGGGACCCAAAAAATGGATTCTACGTCTAAAAATACTTGGAAAACGACACCTAACTCGACCCCATAGTCAAAACCTTCAAAAAGTGAAGGACACTTACCACCTGCCAGCCGTTCAATACCCAAGCCGTAACGACCGTTTTCAGATAGTTTTATCAGCTCCTCCACAGGGTAAGCCTGTAAACTCAATTCGATACATGATTAATCTTTTACTGTGAAGCTCAATATGCCCAGAATATGCACTGCGCACGCTGGAAGAACCATCATATTCAAAACAACTCACGCGGAAATTTTCAGCAATTTTTCTATTGCGGGCATCAATGGAATGAGTGAGCCCGTAGATCCATACTTCGTGATCAGCCATCCATATAAGATTACTTTCGGCCAAGTCTTCCACCGTGTCAATTGGTTTAGTTGATCTTGAAAAAATACGTCACAACACCATGAAAGCGTCATTGCCTAAAATGGTTAGGTTAATGGAGAACACCCACCTTGGGATGGTGAGGTAGTCGTAGAGTTCGGCTGCGTACGCAGAAGTAACGACCAAATATATCAATTCGAACGCTGTGAAAATATGTCGGACGGGCGAACCTGTCACAAGTGTGCTCGGTTGTTGGAGGACAAGCATCCCGACTGAACGCAGGAAGGAATCCGTGTACGTGATGAATTTAGGGTTTTCGTGGATGTCGTCTCTCAAACCTGAAATAATGGATTAATATAGACGTTCGGGAGGTGTGCACCACGACAGGAATGACAAACGATGTTAGAGCAGCGAAATGTTCAAGAAAATCATGACACATTGAAATCCGTAGAAATAGATACAAGGTTGACCAGAGAGTTAGGGACACCATTACTCACTGGTAATTCACATCCAAGTTTTGTAAGGCCACTTGGAATATGAAACTGGTGTAACTCACGAGGTATCAACTTAAATGAAGCTCTAGTGAAGACGTGGAGGCTGACTGACGACACGGCCACAGTGAGGAAAACCACAAGCCACAAAGACAGCGGGAACGGCAGAAAAGGGGTAAGTAGACCTCCAAGCGGCTCAGGTTTGGGTGTCATTACAGTAAGCGCTGTAGCAGAAGATGAGAATCAATCTATTTTGTTTCCAACGGGCGAGGCTTTTTACTATTCTCTAAAACATGAAAACTGTACCTACCACCATACATGTAACAATTGGAATACTCGATGTGAGCCCAAAACTCAACCCAGGCATAGTTAGCTGCCATGGCGAAGTCAGCGTTTTCAGAATACACAGCCCCAGCTATACCTGAATTATATTGTAACATTCCAGTAAGTAATAATTTCATCCAAGTTCTTCAATTCATTAGACCCCATAACTTCATCCACCATAAACTGTCTGCTCGAGAGCAGCACTTAGTGCGGTATTTTAGCCTTCTTGGATGTTTCGAATAATTCGAAATTATTGCTATAGCATATCGAAATGTTCGAGAGCTATATTATAGTTGAACTGGTTGACTTTTACGATAATGTTAAACTAATAGTTTTCTAGTAAAGCTCCATCATTCGGGAAAAGTTATTCAGAATCCAGAAGTCAAGTTTTCAAATATCGTCATTCTACTGGAAGACCCAGAATAACGAGTATTATCGGAATCATACAAACGGAAAGATGATTTAATCCTGTCGCGACAATAAATGACTTTTTATGAAATCTAAAAGTACTGCATACGAATAAGTATCAACTGTACGATAGTAAGTAAGTGCTTTAAGGATCTGGTATTGAACGTGGTCCCAGATTTCAGTCTGAAAACGAGGAACGCTCATCAATTTACGTCCTAGTTACCATTTCCCGTTCCGTTATTAGGAAACAACTGTCCCCACAAATGCCCATCGTAGGTGGAAACGATGGAACAGTTGTAGGAGGCGCAGAATTCCCGAATCATACGGACTTCTGATCCATCCAGAGGCTCCAAACTACTATAAGGAGGGTAGTCAAACGTTGCTAATCGGACGACTAGAATACAATCAAAACGATAGTTTAGATGTGGTGATATTTTAGATAATATCTGAATATTAGTAAGTACCCTTACCTTTCCCTCGGAGGTCTTTAACCTTGTCAGGGAACAAATTCTCGTCATGTTTGAAACCCAAGTCCCAGCTCCACTCGTCAATGTAATTCATAGCAGTTCTTCCAGGCTCCCCAACATGTTGCCAAAAATTGTTGGTAAACAAAGTGACAGGCCATTCCGCTACTTCTGTTTCATCGTCCAACAAGAATGTTGAATTCCTCGGTAGACTACGGGGTAATCTGGATATGGAACCTACTCGTTCACTTTTGGGAAGCAATGGGTCCCAAGGTTGTAAACTGATAAATTACCTTGGTGAGAGTGACGAATTGCTACTTGAGGCGACAGTACCATACCTAGTGAAGACCCTGAATACAGAAATCAGCTATACGTACACGATATTATCCGCCCACAATACCAACGATTTTGTCCATATTGATTCAGTGGCTCGTCATAGTCGTCCGTTAACTTTGGTGATTCTCTCACGTGTTACTAACTGCAGGACGGGCGATCGGTCGAAGCGAGAAAAAATTGTATCCTACCTAAAATATGTACCTATTCGAGACCGAAAAGGAGAACTCAGACTCAAAAGAAGACGACCTGGTTGGCTTTGTTCCTCATAGGGTGGATGGCAAGTGCTTTAAATTCGTTATTCGTGCTACAAGGCTTTAAAAACCTCGTGGCCTCATATTATGCAAGTCTTTTTTTTTTTTTTTTAATATATTTACGTACAAATTTTAGGTAATGCTTACTACGACCCAAGTCTCAAAACAAGGCTGAGTGACAACAATCTGAAGGATCTCAAGTTGATGGTTTGCAAGCGGGAGCGTCTAGCCGGAGCACTGAGCCGAGTGCTTCGGTTGTTTCCAGCCCTCCTCGTCATTGGTTCGGTCGCTTCTCCCTCATCAGCGAGCGTTTTGTGTGTGAGCGTTATGTGATTAAATATTCTTGGAATAATACACTTAGGGATTCGCAACGGGAGTCAAAAATTTTGAAAGTCCTCAAAATTTGTCATCTCGTGTCTACGACGTAGATATATTCCGAAACAGAAATGTCCGACCGCCGTACACGCTGTTTTGGGCAGTAGGAATTCCCTGGGAAGGCATTAGGAGCCGTGGGGCTCTGTGGTACTAAAAAGGAGCTACTGGAGGGGTTTTTGAAGGGTTTAATCTATTGGATCGAGTTAGGTGTCGTTTTCGAAGTATCTATGGACGTAGAATCCATTTTTAGGGATCCCAAAAGCATGCGATTTCACCGAGGGGATCCATGGGGCTTTTGAAGGATGTCAGGAAGTTGATTTTCCGAGTAATCTTGATAATTCATTTTTTGGGGTCTTAACATGAAAATTTAAAATCAAATTTTTTAATAATTAAATTTAAACAGACGTGAAACGTAAATTTACCATGGGCCTAACGTTGAGCCTAGGACTCAAAAAAATGAACAATAACAACAACAAGCGGGGGCATACGTGAGAAGAGGCGGAGGCCCGGAAATGTCCAATGCCTCTTGGCCTCCAGCCAGATGCTCCTCTTGCAAGCCTTCTTTTTCGATAAGCTGCGATAATGTAAGGGATGAAATGTGCAAATTGCAACCTAGCTTGAACCGAACCGAACAAAATTTTTGAACCGAGCTTTGAATTTTGTTAGTATAGGAGGTACTAATTCACATAACAAGCGCCAATTTTATTTTTCCTAAATATATGCGCAGTTATTTTTCTCTTTCGCCTAAGTAGTAAGTTAAACAAGATTTAAAAGTTTGGATAGGTCAAATTGAATCACCCGGGCAGGTCAAAACCGCCTATCCACCCCTGAACTCATCAATTTGTACGCAAGCCTAAAATTAAAGGAAAAAAAGGTATAATCGATTTATGAGCTGCTGTCCAAGTGCAGCTCTCCCCTTGTTTAATCAGCGAATGCTCGTGTTAGGAAGGCAGACAGGTCGCCTCAAACAACAGTGAATCGATCTTCCGTCATCAGTTTTATGTCCTAGGCGCCCAGTTCATTCCGAAAACGAGTAGGTTCCTGAGCCGGTCTTCCCGGTGTTTCTCGTATATTGAGAGCAGTTTATAGAGAATTTGTTTCGAAGAGAATTCTAATAGAGAGGTCACTATAAATGCAATGAACACATTCTTTTTCACCTGTATTATTTCTCTCTGAAACTTCGGCAATCAATATGTCGCGAGAAATGTTGGTTTCATTCAGTGATAACACTTCCTCTCCGTAATTTGTGGAGAAAGGTTTCACCGGAAGGAAAAACACTCTTGGACTATGTTTCTCCCCAGTAGTTAGGTTTCTAGCCAGGAACCACGACGGGAAAAAACACGACGGATTTGAAATCTGCACCACATACCTGTAACGTAGACGTAAAGATTGCGTCAATTATGGAACGACAAGTATGACCTGCAGGAGTCCCGCACGTTGTAATGATTTAACTTACGCGTTACAATTTTCAAAGAATGCCCGACGAATCAGATAATGCAAGTTTGGGTCACAAGATGATTCGTTTCCGATGAAATTCATCCTCAGAACTGACGTGCTGTTGTAACTGGAGAAATCAGCAAGCAGACCTCGTTCCGAAATTACCACAACACATGGAGCTTGTGACATGTAACGTTTCGCGATCTATTTTGTTAGAAATAGCATTTAATTGGTATGCAAAGTTGTGAACGAATGATTTTCAATATTTGGTGAATTTATCAGCCACTCACATCAACAGCCAATAGACCCACGTTCTCGTTGAAGAAGTCATCAGCATTGTGATACATCGGGATCCCGTTGACACCAAAATATACCCACGCCACAATAAAAAATTTCAGAAATATTGTCACGGCCATGTCTGAGTATCTAAACCTGTTTGGTACCACTGAGACCAACAAGTAACTGAGTTGAAAAGTTGTCATTGATTTCCTTTACTACCGTGTCAAATTTTTTCTCAAAAGCAGCTAACGTCATATTTTATTCAGCGAGGAGAAAGGAGGAATTGATAACCCGAAATGTGTCGTACTTGTCGTTTTTACTTTGAGGCCTCTCTAATTGACAATGGAGTTTCCAGCCTTGCTTGTTTATTCAAAAAGGTCTTTGAGCCCAAAAAGCCGCTGCACAGGGGTTTATAATTTCTTTGTATAAATTATGAAAAATATATTTTGTCGATAAAAAATCATTAAAAAAGAAGAGATTGAGAAAAAAAATGTATCCAGTCACTGGATTCCAGTGTTATGACTTAAACGAACCCACAAAAATGGATTCCAAGTAAAAAAAAAAATACTTCACCAACAACTCATCATTCGACCGACAAGCCATGTCGTTCAAAACCCCATTTGTAGCTCCGTAAATCCCCATGGTTTTGTCGGATAGGTCTGGGACCCCATAAATGAATATATGTCTGAAAATACCTCGGAAAAGACACCTTACTCGACCCCAGCCCTAAACCCTCCGAAACCCCAGCTGTTAGCCCCACAGAGCCCATGGGTTGGTGCGATCGGGCTGTAAACCTTGCAGAAGCAACTAAATGAAAACGCTGTATTTATCACAAGGGTGTATTATTCTTTTGTAGAAATTATATATATAAATATATAAATCAATAAATCAAAAATAAAACTACATAAATGAACGTACATTTGAGGTCATGTTTTATTCAGGCTAAAATTCCTATTCATCACAACGATTTGTCTTGACCTAGACTTGAACCTAAACTAGTATACCTATCGGAAAAACGTGTAGATAATAACCGTACCGTGATGTCCTCATTTCGCTGGGAGGCTCCAGAGGAGTACAGATTGCACCTGATGATACGATTTGAATCAACCGGCGGTTGCGGTACTTATTTAGAAATTAAAATTGTGTGAACTTACAGGTTCAATCGGAATGGAGCTCATTGTGCAAGAGGTAGTCGTCAAACCATTTAGGCGATGGGTTTAAGAATGACTGTTCAAGATGCAGTCCTTTCATGAAGTATATTTCCAGGAAGAATATACCGATTCCCATCGCAATGCCTATGAAATATAGAAGGAAAGCTCCTTGGAGGTCCGCTACGCTCAGTATCTTCGGAGGGTACTGAATCGGCTTAGTCGACCACTGCATGTCCAACTGCTTCCTGAAATAGTACAGTTCACGCTTTTTTTAACGTTAGTTAGCACTGCGCTGAACACGGAATGGGTTCCAGTCGAGAGTTAATTATACCAAACGCATGAAAGGTTGGAGGGGTAACGTTGAGAAAATGGGCTAAGTTTGAGGGAGTGCGGCTAACGTTTCCAGGAGAATCCACTCAACTTCAGGAGAAACCCGGAAACGGAACACGCAAGCCTCTCAGGGAAGCCCCTGGCGAATTTCAATGCGCGCGTAATGCTACGTGCCCTGTTAGACGAGCGAGGAAAGATATATAAGATTAATTTACTTGACATGAAAGGAAAGGCAATACCAAGGCCGTTTCTTAACAAGCACAACTACCTACGTCGACGTATCACTAGGCGTGGGTGTGTTAACTCGTGTATCACTCAGAAGACGTACACTGTAAGTGTATCACTCCCAGTTCTCCCCTGCCGCAATAAAAACAGATGATTTACGGGACTCAAAACATTCTGGCTGAAACGGGGGAGAACTGCGTGAGGGTTTATTAGGAGGTTTACAACGTGCGATAAGGCTACTCGTTTGGTACGTTACATGCTGCCAGTTTCATACGTTTGTAAACACGGTTGTGTTATAAATAGCGTATCAATGCCGTGCAGTCTTACGTGTAATTTAGATATTTCCGAACGCAATCAGCCTCCCAAGCGTAGTACAAACCACCGTTCTCCATTCGACCAATAATGTCGTTCAACCTATTCGCGTAGGGAGAACCTGTAAAAATTAGGGGTTCAATTCACATTGGCCGCAACTAAAAACGATTCAATTACGGATTAGTAATCCCATTCAGGAAGCTGATCCGGAGCTGAAAACTACCACTTCGTGAGTTGCTATGGTATCCTTTGATATCAGGTTATGAGCTTGCCAATCCAAGCGGTACCATGACGTACACCTTGATACGAATTAGCCGCGTTAATCAATAACGCGAGCGTGCAATTGCCTCGGGTCTCCGGAGCATACGTTCGGCCACATAGGCGGAAGGACAGGTCTAATTGGGCTCCAGTTAGGCTGAATCGGGAGGGGAAGGTGCGTGAGGGACTATAACCAACTCCTTCGTACGCAAGTGGGGAAAAAATGATACTAAAAATAGCGTGTAGGTACGCAAGTAAGACGTACGCATTTTGACCATTGTCAAAGCACATTTGCAAAACGGCAAATAAAACGCTTCCGATTCGGATTCTGCGCCCCCCCCCCCTCCCCCACCGTCGCGGGTCTTTCTTTTCGAAAGTTTCTTTTACCTACTTGATTTCCCAGTTTCCTTAAGTTTCTCTACCGTTTAAATGCCCCATCTACTGTGCTGGCACCATGTCACCCTCAATGTAATAGAGCATCATGATTTTCCAAGCCCAGAAGAGGAAATACAAATATTTCGAAACGTCGGCCTGAAAATTAAGTCCAGTCATTGACCAACCCTCAAGAACCCAAAAAGACGTTAAACGCTACTGGTCGAGAAATTCAACCCTTATAACAGTATAAACGCCTGAAAAATTGGTTTATTACTCGATGCTTTCCCTATGCAGTAGGAATATCACAATTTTTTCTATTGATGGTCTGAATGCCATTCCGTTCCACTCTACGTACACATGCCATTTATTGTGTACACATTCATTTTGTATACCTACGTCTAACCGCAAAGCTGGTCGAATAGATACTCGGAGATACATTACCTTTTTGCATGTTGACTACGAGAGGTGACCAGTAGTAGTTATCTTTCATGACTCGGGACATAGCTATGAATTTTTCCGAAATGTAAGGAAGTTCTGTGTAGTGTCCTGAAAATCAGAAGAAAATTCACTTAGTGCCTTCAGATGCACAACCAACCTTTTCAATACTTTCATTATCAACACAAACAAAATTTAAGCCTTTTGGGACCAAAGCGCCTAAATGCCAAAATAAATTTTAATCGATGGATTAACATCAATAAATACTTAAAAATAATAATGGGTTAATTTGCATGTCGCAACAACGGTACGAATCACAACAACAAAGGTAAGATAATCCTGCAAGTTCAATTTTTTTTTGTTTACCGCCTGCCATTCTTTCGATGCCGAGGCCGTAGCCACCCCCTTCACTAAGCCTGATCAACTCGGGAGTGGGATAAGCCTGAAAATACATTTCCACAGGTCAATGAAGATGATTCAACTCATTTTTCAATCAACCTCAAATCATAAAACGGTGAGGAGAACGAGCTACTCATCAAAACACGCGGCACACGTTTGTATATTCATGAAAATAGTATATATATATAACAGGTACGTAACTTACTCGAAAATTACCAGCAGCTTTTTTTATTTTCGGATCTTCAGCGTGCAAGATCCCAAATACCCAAACCTCGTGGTCTGTCATCCAAATGATATTACTGTCAGCCAGATCCTCAACTGTGTCGATTGGCTTAGTCGTTCTGAAAGTTCGAGTATAATATTATTATACCACTAGGGTACTCAGCTTTTTCTTCCCCTAAGAGAAGTAGAACAACAACAAAAAGTCGATTTTTTGATTTTAGATGGAACTAGCACGAAGACGGCCTGGGGGATGGCACTAATTTGATTTAGGGTGAAGTGGGATAATCCAGTTTATTGTATCACCCAGAGCCAGAGGATGCAGGGGAATGACACAACAAATAACAAGAATGATAAATAAAATAACAACTAACAACAAAAGAAAAAAAAAACAGCAAATGGCGGAACACCAAATGAGGGCCATGGGCGCGTTAATAATAGTCATAAGCATGTGAACAGGCCATAATTGCTAGTGTTAACACCTAAAAACACATTTACCCCACAACGTTAGTACACATTTCCCCCCACATGGGAAATTCGAGGGGTAACGTGTATGATATCAATAATCTATACAAGGAATGAAGATTTTGACTTGAAACTTTCACAATTCCTTATGTAACTAATAATTCTAATTATTAGAAGACAGAATCTTATAAAACGTTACAAAAATTTATTTGACGCGCACCAGGGAGCTAAGCTATCAACTCAGGTCGAAAGTAAAACATTGACTGCCGCAGATAAACCGTAGCAACTTCTCAACACGAATTCCGCCATTTTCAGTGATAAGCGGTATTAGACCTAACAGTACACACAGTAAAACGTTTTTGTTCAGATTCTTGCGAAAATCAAACAATAATTGCTTGAATAGGCCTCATCCCGCAAGATTTTCACCGCATTGCAGCTTCATTTGGCGCCATTTTATGAATCGATAACACATTTACCCCGTTTAAACAATTACCCCACTTTACCCAAGTATTTAAATTTTAAACCAAAATAGATGCATATTGTATTTCTTCCGAAACTATACGAATTCCATTCGAACATGGCTATTCCTTCCCTTCAAAGGATCCAAGTTAGTTTTTGGTTGATTATTCTGTGCCTCGTGTTTTCGCGACTGCTTCGCAGCGACGTTTTCTGCAGCTTTTCCTTTACCTTTCACTCTTGAATACTAACATGCTCACGTCATCAAATACAAATACCTTAATAAATATTATCGTACGTCAAATACCTACAACAGTATTATTATAATAAACTGCCAAATTGATAATATTATGTTAACTGTTGAATTGCATGATACATTGCGCTTACTTTTATGCATATTAAGCGCACTATGAAGATTACCTACCTTGGGATAGTGAGGAAGTCGTACAATTCAGCCGCATAAGCTGAGGTAATGATGAGATAAGTGAATTCGAATGCAGTAAACAAATGTCGAACAGGCGACCCATACACCAGACGTTGAGGTTGCTGAAGGACCAACATCCCAATCGATCTGATCATCGAGTCTGTTAGAGTTATAAACTTGTGGTTTATGATTATTTCCTCAAGAAAATCTGAAAGATGGAGAAAATGATAGGTCACAAGGAGTGGCTTTTCAAGAGAGCCTGGAACAATTCACCGGGAGCCTGATTGCGTTCGGCAATTGACGGATTCTATCAAAATTGTGGACATATTCGATTTCCACTATAGCGATTGGGTTACAATGGAACTTGGATTGGCCTCAGAGAAGGCGAATGGAAACATTGAACCTATTTAACGTAGTTGAGAGACGAGGCCCAAGCTACACATTGAAATTGAATTGGGCGTGAGATTAGTTGAATTCGAATCGTGAGAGTAAATAGTCTTACGGGGTGCGTATTTTCGCGTCGCCTCAGTAACTAAATGCAAACCAACGGTGGATACAAACACGCAGAAAACTATAGCGAGCCACAGTGAGAGAGGAAACGGTAGGAAGGGCGTGAGTAATCCACTGAGTAATTCTGGTCTTGGAACCATTACTGTTAGAGCTGAAACAAATTAAAATAAGTTACATAATATGTAACGTTTTCTGAGTTTGAAAGGATAGAGAGGTGCTACATGATAGGTGCATAACAAAATTGGCGGCTATTTAATAGCCACAAAACTATCGATTTTAGTGCACCAAAGCACACACTAGCTACTACGCATCACACCATCGTGTGACGCTCTATAGAACAGCTTTATAGTGAAACGATCGAAGAGGTGATCACACTGTCACTAGGACATGAGCAATCTTAATGAAAATTACCAGGTGTTCATCATCCTGGACGCAGCCTTTGTTTCAAACCGGTAGGCTGACAAGGCTCACCAATTCGTCATTTACCTGCCTAAAAAGCTTACCTCCATAGAGATAACAGTTGGAAAATTCCAAATAAGGCCAAAATTCCAGCCATAAGTAATTCGCTCCAACCCCGAAATCAGACAGCTCCATGTAGATCGTGCCAGCTTCACCTGACTCACATAAAGTTGGGGTACATACGGACAATTAAAAACCAGATTAAAACAAAAAAACTGGTTGCATTCGAGTTATTTAAAAATAGCTTTGCACACCAGCAAATCAAATACAAAGCATTAAATATGTGTAAGTAAATATACCAATTAATTATACTGTAGCTTGATTGAGAATTTCAACATATTGCCGAGGCTTCAAATTTACTTCAGATGCCTCGATCCGATAGCTATTTACCAGCTAAAACCAAATTTATAGTCTTCTTTTTAGACTATGAAATGATTCTTTCATTTGATGAGCCTCTATTCAAAGTTTTGTACCAATCTTGAAAATCTTGCGCATACTCTGGATAAACTAGGTACATAGACAGATTCTGAAAACGTAGAGTTTCAGCAACATTTGAGTTAAAATTATTGACATGGTCTTGTACGGGGGGGGGGGGGGGGGGGGGGGGGTCCTACCTGGAAAACGATTTCAAATTGTGCCCTTATAGTCCAGGCAACAAAGACGAAAAACGCTGCAAATTTGACACAAGGGTTTATTATTCTTTGATATCGGTTACTTGTGCAAAAATTAATCGAAAAATTATGATTTTTTTTCAAATTTTTTTCATTTTTTTTTTTTTTCAAAAATTCTTTATTTTTGCTCGAAAATATTAAATATTTTCGAGGTTAAATTTTAACCTCCTGGGATCCTTCAAAAATCCCATTTTTAGCCCCATGAAAGCCCTATAGATCGCCACAGTGAAATCGGATCGTTCCGGGACGCCCGAAAATGGATTCTACGTCAAAAAATACTTCGAAAACGACACGTAACTCGATCCCATAGCTATAGTAGGGCAGATATTTCTGTGAGCATGGGTGAAAGTCAGCCGCGGGGGTCGACGCGAAAACATAGGTGGTCTATTCCAAGAATAATAAACCAAAAAGGGCTTGAGGTAGAAAAAATAGGGTAAAAGCCAAAATTTGTACACACGTAGTTTCAATAACATACTACAAGTCCTGGGGGGGGGGGTGCAGCGCTAGTAGAGGGGTCTCCAAAGGTCCCTTTTTCAGGTTTTTCGTGAATATCTCGGAAACAGTGCCTTTTTCGATAAACCATGCCCCACAGTAAATGAAAGATGATACCATTCTGTACAACTTTGATTCTAATAACTTTATCCACATTTCGAACCGTTTTCGAGATAGGTATACTTCTCGGAAAATCGGTTAACTTTGGAAATCAGAGTTTTACCTCACGTTTTTTGGAAAACTTTGTCGATTTGCGTCTGAACGGTTGACATGAGAGAAAGGCTGTACAAGTAAAAGTTGTAGAGCATTAAATTCTCTTTAAGAGAATATAGCTAGTCACGAATCTATCAGTGATCATTAAAAAGTTACGCGAATTTCAAAATTGTAACGATATGTCATTTTTCCCCAAAAGTTGACAGGCCAGTATTCTGAGCTTACCTTCTTTCTGTCATTTATTGTCACTTTATTATGTTGTTACGTCTCCAGAATTACATAACAATTGGTGAGGATGGTTGAGATTTAAAAAAATGGTCGGTGGGGGGACTAATGAACGGCTAATGCAAATGAATTGGCTTACAGTTTATGTTGTAGACTCTACAACATAAACTGTAAGCCTGATGTTGTAGAGTCTACAACATCAAATTACGAGTTAAGGGAGCACCTGAAATTCAAAAAAATACTTCTACCAACCGAGGAAACGAATTTAAACCAAAACAAGAAACGCCCAATTGCAGACTGTGGAGATCGACCCGAATGTATTAACTCGTCTGTATCGACCCGAATGTATTAAACGCCCATCTGACACCGCTATTAAAGCCATGAGGGTTAACGGACTATACTAGGATCGGGGCTTATGTTGGCCTGGCACGAATGCCTATTTAAATAATATCACGATTTTTGAATACCCAGTCAATGAATTCATGAAATACGGTTCTATAGTTCTGTTAGCCATCGATTACATGGGATTCTAGTGAGAGTGGAGTGTATCCACGCCGATTCACAATTTTGGTCAACAATATCCAGAGACCTTTCCTGCCCCACATGACACACTACACAACTGCAAGAACCTATCCGACATTGCACTAGTTTTGGTTAACACTCATTGACGCCCAAGGTGAATGATAGGTTGAAGATCCTATTACTTTTTTCATCACTGATTCTATACTTAATGGTGACTAAGTTCCCAGAAGAGGAACAGAGTTTTACTTAATAAGGTAAAGTTGTACATAATAACATTATGGTGTCCAAAAATGTTGATTTGTCTCATGGATATGACAGTAACACATAGAGAATATTGACCTATTCCGGTTCCATTTCCAGGGAAAATCTTTCCCCACAAATTGCCATCATCGACGTCAACGACGGAGCAGTTGTAGACGACGCAGAACTCCAAAAGGATCCTCGCCTCCGAACCGTCCATTGGCTCGTTGTTGCCGTAGGGTAAGTAAGGGAAGGCTGACAGCCTAAGAACTGAAACAGAGAAACACCCCCTCGGAATATTCTGAGTTGATTATCTTCCCCGAAATGGCTTTTCCTTCTGTATAATTTCCCCTTCTAATGATCGTTAGAATTGCCAGTGATTTGTCTTTCTCTCAGAACAACCATAAAATTCTTGTCGGAGTAAGAAAATCAGTGGCACGTAGCTAGGGCTAAATGTCTACTTCTCGAGTCATACGTGTAGAAATACCAGTCGGTAGTGACTAAATTGTGGCAGTTATAAGCAGTTATTATATCGCCATAATGTGGAGCCTTCCCACACGGTGGCGTACATTTGCGCTAATACCCTAATCCCACCATACACATTCGCGCTAAGCCATCAAGTTTTGCCTACCATTCACTTGCGCAAACCGAATTATCATTTGCGCGAACCTCCCGGTTGAGCTCTCTGCGCTACCGTGGAGAAACCAATGATAGGTTTATTTTTTGGTGATGTAGGAGCCTTTGATAAACCGTTTTCTTGATAAATGATTAATTTGGAGAACTCGAAAAGAGTTGGCAGGTTATGACGGGTACTCACCTTTACCTTTGAGGTCCCTAACCTTGTCAGGGTACAAGTTAACATTGTGTTTAAATCCGTGTTCCCAGCTCCATTCATCCAAGTAAATCCTCCCAATCCTCCCAGGTTCACCAACGTACTGCCAAAAGTTATTCGTGTACAATGTGATAGGCCATTCCGCTGGATCTGAAATAACGGGACAATGAAGTGCTCAAGCACTCAAGCTCAACTTCCTTCCATCTCATTTGCATGGGATTAATTTTTTCAAAGATATCAAATTACCGGTCGTACTACTGTTGGACGTCTCTGCTATCAGAATGTCGTGAGAAATGTTCGTTTGATTCATTGCCAATACCTCTTCCCCATACACGGTCGCGTGTGGTTTCACAGGTAACATCAAAACTTGGGGATTGTGTTTCTCATACGTTGACCCGTTTCTGGACAGAAACCAGGCTGGGAAGAAACATTTTGGATTGGAAATTTGAACTATGTACCTGATAGGGGAAAAAGGCTCTCTTTAGTGATGAGATTATTTGTAATTTTAAAGCCATAAAATTGACCCTCAAGTACCATGGACACTTGTGATAGAACGCTTGAATCATGTGGTTGTGCACGTTTGGGTCGCATTCGGTTTTGGACCCGTTGAAAAGGACGCGCAGGAACGTGGTGTTGTGGTAGTTGTCAAAATCCTCCAACAACCCTCGGTCTGACACGACTACAACGCACGCGTGCCGGTCCGACATGTACTTTTCAGCGACCTGGAAGATTTACAAATGATAGCATGAAGTTTTGATTAGGTAACTTACTGTCTCGGTCGTGAGCCCCGTGTGCTAAGCACAGTTGATCACCTGCAGAGATTACCCCAAATACACGAAAATTCTCGAGTCGAGTCAACAGGAACCAGGAATCGCGAAATTGTCATTTTGACCAAAGCTTTAAGTCGGCCCGTTGGTCTCGTAACTTACGACTCTCGTTGGTCCGTCGAGTAAACATGTTGGTCCAAACCAGTGATGCCAGACGACTTGCCTCGGAATTCCCTGCCGTCTGTTTTAAAATTCCCTACTTTTCCCTACAAAATTCCTCCCATGTGCGAAATTTCCCTACGCGTTAATTTCAATTGTAAAGTAAGTGATATAATAATTGGAGTAACATAATTAAAAAAACGTATCTAACATATCTAAAAAACGATGATAAAATAAGATTGATCAAATTGATGAATATTGAATCAATTTTGGATTTCTTCGATGTCAAAAAAGGAAATTAGACAATATATGTATCACTTCAGCAGCTGGTGCGGTACAAAGATCTGTGTTGGTAGTCGCTTATGAGTTACGTTAGGAACATTATTACAATAAAATTGCAATAAATTTTATTGCGCAGTTGCAGTCTCAATAAGTAAAGATTCCGTCAATTTTTCCACGTATAGAATGAGTTCTTTGCAAATATCACAAAGATAATAATTATTTGTAGATTAGGTACCTAGGTAATTAATTGAAACTTGATAATAATAATTATTAATCAATACAATTAAATAAACGAAATTTAACAATAGAAATAAATAAAAAACTTGAAAAATACCTAACATCGATTAGGTAGGTAACTAATGGTATGGCTCGAAGATGCTTTAGCCATCTAATAGGTATCAAAAAATTTGGGATGAAAAATAATATTAAATATAAAAAAATTTTATGTTAACATATTATAATATGTTAATAATTATTAACATATTATGTTACATGTCACAATCCTAGTTTCTACGAAAAATGTCTGTCTGATGGAGCATCTCGGACAAAACAATCACCATAATATGTGGTTTTAATATTAATAAAAGGGCTGCCTACAAGGAAGATTTAAGTGCGCGTGATAAATTTCTGGGGGAATTGCGTCCCACTAGCAACCAAGTTGAAAATGCAGTTACAGGACTCAGCTTCAGCAGGGAAAAAATCTCGCTTTGCCGGGAATTAGCAAATTGGTCAGTCAACCCCATGCAAAATTCGAAAGAAGGATAGACTGTAGATAGTCGATAAAATGTCGAAAGATAGAATCAAACCCAAAAATTCAATCGTCTCATCACTGGACCTTTGCGCACTCCATCGAGGATTTTTGATCACCGACGGACCGTGGCTGTTGCAAGTAGGTAAGAACCTCTTGCATCAAATCAAGTGATCACGTAAGGTATCCTTTTTATTAATAATTATTATAGATTCTCGCGATAAAATCCATGTATGATTGTGTTCAGGGGATTCTCATTCCCGTGATCCTCTATTGGAGGGTCTTCCCCTTTACGTCACGTCTAAGATTTTGAACTAAGTACATGGCGATAATAATAATTATTATCGCTGAATTATTCAGCTTCTTGAAACACTGATTTTCGCATGATGTACCTACTTATTTAACTGTATTTTTTTATATTTTCATGTACCTACTGACGGTGTCCACAGAGAGATATATAAATTTAGACATCTTTCTAATACTGATAATCACCTCTCGGAAGGAAATGGCAAACCACCGAGAGTATACTCGGCAAAGATATATTTTGCCCAGGAAAGCCTCTCACATTTGCCGTTCGGAGCCGGCGTTAAACAGTAGGTCCCTACAACTTCTGTAATAACTGGTCAACACGCTCAATAGAGTTAGTTAGTAGCGAGAGGTTGCCAACGCCCTGCGGGTATCATACCATTATGGCACTCTGAAGAAGAAGAATATAATTTGGTTGTGTCTGCCGGAATTCTGAGCCCTGTCGTAGCCCGATTTCAACGTTAGACGGCTCATTGAAATCGGGAAGTCCCCGTGATATTGCAAAATTGTCGCCTTTCTTCTAAACCTTCGTCGTGAACTCGGACTTGCCCGAGTAAACAACTGCATAGGTGCCTAGTTACGGTTTGTTACTTACTAGAATCTCTAAATAGTAGACGTTGCCGAGTAGGTATCTTGGCTTTGCTATCACGACGGCGGATTATTAGGAGTACCTCTTATCACGACGACAATTTCGCCATTTCGTGTTTTTCACGCGCCATGAATAGTGGAAGACCGGTGAAGAGAAGAAGGGGTTTTCGCACAGCTTGGCATAACTTCATAAATGATGTCCAAACATGCCTACTAGATTGGGGATTTCCAAGCTCCAACAGGCCCCTAGCATAATATGTAATATTATATATATATATATATACTGTAATATTATTACAATAATTGTAATAATAATATTATTATTATTATAGTGTCAGGCGGAAGCCTCCAATGGATTCTTAGTTGAAATAGGTTTTTATAGGTGTAAAAGTTAGGAATTGGTTCCTATGAAGAAGTTAGGAATTGGTTCTCATGAAGAAGAATCGCCGCCTTCCAATATTATTGATATAATAATGTTTTATATTATCCTCCAAACATTATGTTTGGAGTTGGCACTTAATGATTATTATTCATTAAGTGCCAACTCCGGAATTGGCCTGCTTTTCCAAGTGTTTTTCTCTTACTAGAACGACTCTGCTGAGATCAAAAACACACCTGCCGGGCTAAATAAACCATTTGACGGTTGAAATGAAAGTCATCCTCTTCCAACCGGAATCCGTAAGCGCTGAAATACACCAGAAAAGGAATCAGAACCCACGAGATACGCATCGCGAGTATGCCGAACTTCATACTAAACTTTTCGAATGACTACCTACTGGATAGCATTCGTTTGAATCTAACTCAGCTCCGATCAAAGAGGACTTTTCATTGCTTGTTTGTTTGATAAACATAGTTCACTCGACCTGCATCGGAATAATTTTACCAGATATTTTTATATTAAAGACTCAAACGTACGATGTATTATTTGTTTTCGTGCTTTATTGGAAAAGTAATTGAAGTCCCTCCTCTACAAACCGCTGCCAATTTCATGACTGTTGATTTTGTTATTATTATTTTCAATAATGCAAAAGCATTATTATATTAAGCAATATTTTCATACGCAGAGAGCGTGGTGAAAATTTCACCATTTAATGGTAACTCAGGTAGGTACCTACAGTCAAATGCCCTAACACGCCGCTCAGTTATTGCGTAGGTACCTTTAATATTAAATATTATACCCACACAAAATTTTTCGGTGCAACGGTGTTGTATTTTGTGGTTACCTTTTGAGCAGGTTTTCTTATCTCCAATGTTTTGATCTTTCATTTTGAGCGGTTTTCGGGAGTGTGGACGACGGTTTGGTAGGTGCCAGGCGTTTTATTTATTTATTTATTTATTTTTTTTTTTTTTAGAAATCCACGAAAATAGGTAGGTAACTAACTTTAGTGGATTATGGAGGTTTGGTGACATAATATACCTACTAGGTAAACCTCCATAATATATTATATTACATGAAGGCATGGATATTTAAAACTCCTAAGAAATGATTTGTCATGTTTCTACTTCAGAATGCCGTTGTAACCGGTTTTTTTTTTTTAAATCTCGTACTCTGTTTAGTACAGCCAGCTTTGAATACAAAAAAGTCGAAGTGTTCCAAACTTGGGACACTGTCACAAGTTAAGGACGACTGACCCAAGTTGGGATTGTGATTTATTATTAGCCAATTTTATTTTTTGCAATGCTTTATTTCAATTCTAAAGGTGAATTTTGTAATAATAAGTGTTTGTTCCTATCTCACAGGCCTAGACTTCATGCCATGGACGTATTAATACCACAGAGAATGTCTAAGTTCACAAGGGGATGATTGTTCATGCTGTACCTGAGGGAGATCGAAATTCAAAAGGTGACCCATCACCCATAATTTTCCTGAAGTCGACGACGAGGACAAGGTCGGTTTGGAAGCTATCCAAAGGATTGCCAGACGTTTGTGACAAAACAAGACCTCGTCGTGACCGCTACAGTTTCCTACCTACCTACTTGATTAGCCTGATTTAGTTGATGAGTTTTTTAGTCTGTCATGTATGCACCTAATGCAGTTGCAGATGAAAATCGTGCATGTGAAAGACATTGGGAAAGGCTTTTTATGGTGTGTAATTTTACGGTCAGTTGGCTTGTTGCCTCAATCTAAGAGCCTAAGGGCAGAAATAATTTTTAGGTCATGTATTTTTAAGTTTTCTGGTCACTTAGGTACCTTCCTTGTTCTTGAAAGAAACGTCCTTTTTTATCTAGAATTTAGAGAATTAAAAACATGAGATTTTCTCAGAGGGGGGGAATGACTTTTTAGTAATGTTACAATGGTTTTCATTGACATTTAACTGATCTCAAATGCTTATGATGTTGCCTTATTTTTCATTCTACTTGGTGTACTTGCCTATGATAGCTTTACACAAGTTTCGTACTAACGAGAAATTATTTCTCTGATTTATTGTGGTTAGCAGGTTGTGAAATATTCAAAATGTGTATTATTAAACTTTTTTAAATAAAAAAAACCATGTTCAAAACCTTTTTGTTCAAATTTTATTGTTTAAAAAAATCCCGATGGCTGTCCCAAGATAGGTAATATAGCTCTAAATACGCAAAACTGAAAACAAATTACTGTCCCAAGTTACGAGGTAGGTTCCATAGCTTGGGATAAACACCAATTTATTTATTTTTAAATATACTAAAATTTAGGATAATACCTATAAATATTATTTATCATCATTAAATGATCATTAAATTTTAATGATCATGTACAATGTTCTAGTTTTGGATATGTAGCGGGGCCTAGAGGCCCTTCAGTATGTGGGTATTTTTTGCTTGGGGGGGGGAAACGCTCATTAAGGGGTAGTTATTTCAGCGCAAAACTGTCCCAAGTTAGGGCACTTGACTGTTCCTAATAACATCAGATTCTGTGCCTCCCGCAAGCGGATTTTGTTCTGAAACGCTTTCAAATGGCTGTACAAATCATTTAACAGCTACAGTAGCTGTTCAGGACAGTAACTGTCCTTGTTTTTGAAGTTTCAAATTTAAATCATCCAAATTGCCTGTAAGGTCGACCAGGAATGCCGAATCACATATCAATTTGGGCCCCTCAATTCAGATAGTGGTTCATCTTTCATTTGCATGAAGTTCAGTTCTTTTAAATGTTGATGCCAAGGCCATTTTGATGGTGAGTCAGGAGTTTTCCCACAGATCTTTTTTTTTTTTTTTTTTTTTTTTTTTGTCGTCTCAAGGATAGGTAAGTAGTATTGGCCGCCGCTCCTTGAAGTCATACTTGGTGATTCTAAACAGTTTAATCCACCATAAATTTTCTGTATCTGTGGGGTGACGTTCTTTGACATGGTTGTGTTTTTTAGTAAAATGTTTGCGACTGGTAAAATATGCGATTTTTCGGGCCGATCTCCGGGGAGGAAGAGAGTTGAAATTTGGCGTGTTGCAAATCCCGTAAGGGCCCGGATTACCTGAGTGGCTCGAAGAGTTCATTTCTGAGCTATTTACGAAGTAAGTTTTTAACACTTATATTTCTGTAAAATTTACAGAATACATTTAATGTATAAATGAATTAAATGCATTTCTTTTTGTGAGTTAAACAGAAAGAAATGCTAACCAGTGCTTGAACTTTTGAGAGACCTACCTAAATTTTTAATTTTGCTCAAGTCACTAAGTATTAAAATTTAATACTTTAAATTTAATGGTAAGTCATACCATTTCATTGTTGATGATTTTGAATGATCGTTGTTGACTGTTTGAATAACGTGGGGGGAAATATTCTCACGAAAGCTTTCCGACGGTCCAAGTAAAAAAAAAAAAAAAAAAAAAAACAACTGCCAAGTGGGACATGGGCCCATAGCTTCCTCGGATATTGTATGAAATGTTGAGACCAATTTTGAGTACCTAGCGATTATAATTACCCAAGTAACTTTTGCATGCTTGTGATCATCAAATGTTTTTTGAAAGTTGCCGAAGAAGTTGCCCATTTGTCAACAACCACCATGTCGACGATTCTGATAATTATTATCAGATGAGGATTTGCTCCTCCTCTCAACAAACATTTTCTTTGCTGCACGGCTCGAGTTTATTGCGTAGCGAGAATCAATTTTCGATCGTTGTTCGCACGAAAAAAGTACCAAAAGTAAAGTAAAGTAAATACCCACCATGTGAGTGATTGAAGTTCGAAGTGTAGAATGAGAAAACAAAATCAAGTATTATAAGTAGAGACCTTCAAAATGTGGCACGAAAAAATGTGGCAATGTGGCACTTATTTTGGCCAAATGTGGCATTCTCCTCTGCCAATGTGGCATTTATTTTTTCAACTTTTCACCCCCTTCTAGTCGTAAAACGGGATGTTAAGCCATTAAATCATGCAACCTAAAGCTTATAAATGACTGTATTAATATTGGTTAACTAAGCACTTATTTACATTTAATAATTAAAAGTAGGTAAGCTTGAAGCTTCTTTATCTATAATTGAATTAAAACTTTGTAATTGTTAAATTCAATTAGTATTATTAAATTCAATTATAGATAAAACAACTTCAAGTGGGCGCCTAAGTTTTTCATGTTGAAATTCATCCGACGATCGCTCAATATGTATTTTAATTTTGAGAAAGACCTCTCAGCATCTGCAGAAGTCGTGGTTGCGTACTTCATTGAGAGGACGTCTTCGGTGTTCCACTCTTCCTTGAGAGGTGAAGATGAGCTCATTCGAGTCTTTCCCTTCGAGACTCGCGGCTATACTCGTGATGTCTTTCCAGCCGCGATTCCTTTCCAGAACGGCCTGTATCTTCGACTTGATCTTTTCTCCGACGGCTCCTGGATAGTTCGTGTGGGCAATCTCCTTAATTTTCTTGACGGATGTCGTCAGGAATATTCCCTGAGACTGCAGTTCCTCAATTACGGTGGAAATATTCTTAAAATTGGCTTTGAAAAATATAAGCTGCGGGAAGATGTTCGGGTCGTCTTTTCGGGCTTTTGCCTTCTTCACTGCAGCAGCATCGTCATCCAACTCTTGAATCACATTCTTGAAGCCTTCGTAGTTTTCGACGGTCCAGGCTTGAAACTTGGCTCAAAAGAGGCAAAAAGTGGCACAAAATGTGGCATTTTCCCTAAAATTAACGAAATTTGGCGTTTTACCGAAAAATGTCCCAAATGTGGCATTTCAATGTGGCAATGTGGCATTTGAAGGTCTCTGGTTATAAGAAAGGGGGTTATGATTAGGGAGGCTATGGGAGTGAAAAAGGGAGTTAAGGGTGGGAGTGTTGCTGGAGGGGTGGGTGGTGGGAGGGAGGGAGGATTCGGGATACCAGTTGGGGTTGTGTAGTGGAGACGTCCGCACTGTGGTCCACGTTCCCTTGACGACCCGCATCCCGCGTCGACTTTGCGCCCCTTGTCCGCGACAACGACGATATTCCCGTAGCCCCTTAATTTTTTTTTTTTTGTTCACTTGGTCAAATTATTTTTTCCACGCCCAGTGATATAAATCCGAAGTTGGGCCCGAAAAAAAAACCGCGATGCTAATTTTTTAATCGCTACTTAAAACAAATATCCTTTATAATTCAATTTTTTTTTCGCTGCGGATTTTTCGGGGTTATGTTTTGGGATCCGGAAGTGCCGCCCGAGAGGCAGCGGTGAAGTGCCGGTGAAGTGCCGCATACGATGTGCCGGATTCTTCTGTTCGTCGCTGTTTCGAGCATAGCAGCAGCCCTACCGCCAGTTATCAGAATAGGTAAAATACTTACTAGTAAAAATATATATAAATATACTAGTAAAAACTATGTATATAATTTTCAGTTGCCCTACGAACCGCCTTAATTGACAGTGAAGTCCAAATTATGGACTCCGGAGCAACTTCTGACATTTTGTGTTTATTTATTATTCAGCTCACTGCTGGGCTTTCCCTCCAGATTCCTAGCGAATTTACTCTGACTAGATAAAATTTGTTTACAGAACCAGACAAGGCAGTTGTTTCAATAAAAAATTTATTGTCTCAAATCAAAGGACGTACCTAGTTGATTTTTCAACGCTCACAATTTAATCTTGATTAAAATAGACAATTTCCCTTCGAGGAACTGATTGACAATGGGACAGTATTAAACGTTGGAACACCATTCTGAACAGAGGCGCCGGAGTGTCGTTGAGAGATCGGTCGAAATTGAATTTACCTTTTCTATCAGCTTCGCACAACAAGGAAAGAGCTGTACTGACACAGTATTTCCAAACAGCGAAAGCGCATTCGCTGAGGGAGTAGAATACTTTTTAAGCATCTGACGGTTGTCTTTGGGAAAACTCCGTTGAATTGACTTAGTTGCAAGAACGGGGTTGTACTTGTTTTCAATCAAGTTTGATTTTCCTTCTTCTTTCCGTGTTGGGGGAGGGGGATGTTTGAATGGGTATTCTTCTTCTTCCGTTCTTATCGGATTATAAAAGATTAAAATATAAGGTAAAATCCTCGCGATGAAAATACAGTAATAAATTACAATTAATTATAACATTACTGTCTTCGGATGAGGGCGAGTCTGAACCGGATTCAGGTCGTTACCACCGTTAGCCATTTACAAACCTCAACTTCCTCACTTACTGAGTTCTCCTTCATCATTTATCAGCTCATCAGTTCTGCTGGTCTTATATTCGGGTGCTAAATTGTATGGTGTTAAAGGGGTTTAAGTTGAATGAAGCCATTATAATCTATTAATCATGCTCGCTCCACAAGTTTATTTCAAAGTAATCTCTTTGCTAATTTGAGTGAGGCAGCGTTAAGGGAATAAAAGTTTCGTTAGTGGAGCTGCAGGCTGTGGTTTTCGCCAACGACACTCTTTGTGATTCTGTGTACAACGGAAATTTCATTCAGCTCTATGACTTTCCTTCCTACTGTAGCGATGTCGACCGAATTCAAATTAGACATTCCATCCCTTTGCTTTGCATAACTCTTACCTACTTTCATGTAGCTCCCTGTAATCCAGGTTTATGCGTAGTGGTAGTGGCCCACCGCTGTGGACAAGGGGGGTGGAGGATCCGACGGTTTTACGGGTTTTCCAACGTTGTTCATTTTCATTCCGACACCTTTTGCCTTTTAATTTATATTCATGGGGCGCCCATCTTTATTCCTGTCGTACACTGTACTTGTTTTACTGGCGATTTCAAAGGGAGTATTTCCAGTTCGGCGGATTCCCATTTCGATACTTTTGCGGCCGACTTTAACGACGCCTTCCAAGCCTGAATGAGTCTCGTATTTCCCACCCTCGCTTCAACATTTTGCTGCTTTAAAATTGTTGATACGCCTAAAAATTAGTTCTTTTACGTTTCAATACGCGTAGATTTCAATGATGCTACGCGACGTTTCGGCATGCCTACTAGGAATTTAGATACGTAGCTGTAATTTGTATGATATGCAGGCTCCAACCCGAGCGCACCACGGACGGTAGCCTGTGAGGGGGTGTGTGTGTGAGTGGAGGGGTGGTTAAGAGGAAGGACCAAGTTTTCACGTGGTTCTTGATTTATTAGTCTTAGAATGGGGCTACTAATGGTTTTTTTTAAAGAATCCCAGGAGGTCAAATATTTCCCGAGTAATTTTGGACGCATAATCCATTTTTCGTCTTTTTTTTCAAAAATGTTTTTTTATTGTCACTGAATTAGGTAATTTTTGCACAAGTGACCTAAATCAAAGAATAACCCTCTTGTGTAATATTTGCGTTTTTAAGAGTGGGCTACGCAATACGTGGAAAAGGTCAAATATTGGATGCGCAGCTTCAAGAAAATGTCAGTGTTTCTTGATGTTGAGATGTTACTTTCAAATCAGGTTTAAATTTCCTATTAGAATAGGGAAATGCCGAGTTACAAGTTGTATAGTGAAGTGTGCAAATCGCGCCCCGAGCTTCGGCCATCGTCAAGTCCGCAGAGCTTTGAGAGGAATTCTCCCCCACTCCTGACCTCTCGGCTCCACCCTGAAGGTTCAGGACTTGTTGAGAGCACCTCACCCCCACCACACTGATGAGGGGACAACAGAGGAGGATAGTTCAAACCTGAATATAGGTTCAACTGCGCCAAGTTACTCTGGGCTTTAGGTGGGCTTAGTTGCTCGAAACCGGTCCCCACGCTACAATAATTGTGTACAAGGTGTAAAAAATTATTGTTTATTCGAATAAACATTTTAGTACCCAAACCTGCAGAGGAGTCGTTTTCACTCCCTAACCACTCATTGGATTAGACCTCTGCACCGTCGGCAAAGAACCACATCGAGGGGGATGGTGTCAGATAAAGAGCTTGCATCTGCTATACCATGTCCATGGAGTGGGGATGCTGCCTTACATGGCAGGCGAGTCTTGTTGTTTCTGCTGTGTCTGCTGTTTACTACGATTACTACGATATTTAGGCCTATATAATCACGTTATGAAGAATCTATTTGTTCCAACCACAGCCCAAAAAAACCTTCAGCTATGTTCGTGTTTACACCCTGAGTGGTTCACTCGTGGGTTGTTTGAAGAGAAATGTTAAATTTCGAATAGGTTGGAAGAGTAAAAGCCTCTTGGAAGCCGACTCGGGGATTTATATTTGATACAAATCCACGTCACCATCGGTCGTAGGGTTTCTATTAGTACAGGGAAAAGGTGTGGCCGGTGGGGAAGCCTCGGCACTATCGACAGGTTACAAAACTCCGTTCCATGTCGACCTGTCATCGTAGATGGACGTTGAAGGATGGGTATGACATTCGCTGTAGGTACTCCCGGAATCCTGCAACGACGTACATACCAGAGGTCAACCTAATTTGGTCTCAGTAAATACGTTTGGTGTGGTCGCCCAGGATGAAAACCAATTTCGTGATGGCTGTCTGGAAAGGACGAGGAAAGGAGGAAAGAGGAATTGTATTTATAGCACACTTTTTTCGAACATTGTTGATGGATTAAAATTAACATTTAATGTTTCTGGGAATTCGCTCAAATCAACCCAATCACGTGATCGTCTTTGCCATCCCCTTGTTGACAATATTAGGGAGATTATCATTTCCATTCAGGCTCTCTTGAATGCTGAGTGTCCCTTGTCGTTTATTACTCTCTCCTTCCAATGAAATAAAACCCGGACTCTGACCCCTCCCCCTCCCGCCATTTACCGCAGGCGGTAATTAAATTTAATGCCCTCCCATCATTTTCAAACACCCTTGAAAATAAAGAAAGGGAAATTGGAGGGGAGGGATCCGAGCCAATTCCGGAGAATAGGGACCATTAGGCATGATAAGGTGTGAAATGAGAGGTGTACGGGGTGGACTGTGAACGCCCATCGAGGACAATTAATTAATTCAATTAGGAGATGGAAGCCTGTGAATGTCCAGACAAAAAAAGAGAAAAAAACTGAAATTAATTTCAGCGACCCTTTACCATTTTTCCTTCCCCCTCATAGAGAGGGAATCTCCAAACCTGCAATGCTGTTGACAGATTTATTATTTGGTTCAATTATTAGGTCTATCAATTGGGTACTATTGTATGTCCACCGAATAGGTGATAGGATTTTGCTAGTGACCCAATTTTGGCAACATCAGTTTGGGGATTTTGGTTTGAAGTTATTGTTCCTTGGTGTTGCTGTTATTGTACATGCTTTTTCCACAGACATACCTTGAAGAGTGGGACGCGCACAATGTAATGTAACGACCCCACTCCATAGACATAGAAGACTCTTTTAAGAAGAGCACCGGGATGCCCCCCACCCTCTTCAATTCCTCCAGTCATAGAATATAATAATTGTTTTCATTACTGTCGAGCTTGCAACAATGGCAGCAAACTTTTACTCAGAGGAGTCCGCAGGACTATTCAAAGTTACTTATCTTCAGCATTTTCCGTCGTTGTACCTCCCACAAGGCGTTGCACGTCAAATATCTTGAGATCTCCTTTGTAACAGCAAAATAACGTCTTGTACTCCAGCAAGCTTTCTATTTCACCGCAGAGTTTCTCAACCCGGTGGAAATGCCGCACCATAACTTTTTCCCTCCTGCTAGAAAATTATTTCTCAATCTTCGTTTCCGCCCGAAGAATAACTCAGCCGGGTCTCCGTTTCCTTTTACTTTGACAGGTCATGTTCACTTGAAAATATGAGGGAAGGCCGATTTGTTTCAAGATTTGGCAGATTTCCACCCCGGATCTCCATAGCAACAGATAGTGGCGTCCATTTGTCTTCACATAAGAAGCAAAACAAGAAAAAGAAATGGAGCCAAACCCGCTTTTTCCCGTTCGCTGTTGGCTACACTATGAGGACGGTGCTAAGGCTGTTCGAACTGGCGAACCTTCCAGTCTTTTTTCAAGATACGTGGCTCCATGATTCCAAAATTCCAGGATTCCAACCCCCTGTGGTTATTATTGAGTCTGAGGTTGACGATAGAATCTGGCTCAACAATTTAACAATTATTGTTAATTATTATAGATTCCATGTATGTATACATGTGTTTCTGTCAGATAGTGATGCCGCTCTGAAGGCCTTGGCCTTGATTTGAATCACATTAATCTTGGTCTGGGGCTGTCAGAATCAATTCTTATCTCTTGCGAGGGACAACAGAGTGGCTCTTGCATAATACCCCCGGTAACCAGGACATTGAGGGCAACGAAACTCGAATTTGCATCGAGTGAAAAGCGCAAATCACCAGATTAGATAGGAGGTTCCAATTCGGTTTAGGTTATGGTGTGTTATAGATCTGACACACACCACTCTAATAATATACTGATATTATTAGACAATAATATGTACAGGTATACGAGGTGGTAGGTGAGTATTACATTGAACCGTAAAGAAGTACCTACAACGTACAAACTAACCCATGTCATGTCCATCCAAAGTGATATTATCTGAGCGTGTAGTTGTGCGGTGGGAGTTGCGGAGTGGACGGGCCTCACAGGGCTGCCTTTTCAGTCTATGGTGAAAAAAATCTTGTTAGAAGGGTAATTTTCTGGGGGAAATTCCCTCCAAACCCCTCCTCCATTGTCCACGAGGTATGAAGCTCCCTTTAACCAAGGACGTTGAAGGAAATGAGCCGACAGTCATAAGGGTCAGCTTTCCGCTACAAATGTATCAGGTGAAGCGAGGAAAATGACGGGACGGGGCCGTCGAAGAACGTCTAGTTGTTGAACAGCAAATTCAATGGCGGTGCCCAGTGGGGCAAAACCAACAAGTTGAATCTATTACATTAATATGTTTTCAATCGCTCGAACATTGCCTTTTTCATTCAGTGTTACCTGAAGAAGTTGGACGTACCTATTCCATTTTTTAATTTAATAATAAAAAATAATAAGTCAGTCAGTATAAATATATTTTGCAGTACCTGCATTTTACATAATATGTAGTACTATACTATTTTTTAAATTTGCTGAGTCATAGTCACCAGATTATGGCTTGTATAGTTGACAAACAAAAAAATCAAAATTTCAATTGCTTTTCAGAATTTTTTTTTTCAGCCCTGACAAACACAAACAACAACAACAACAACAACAACAACAACAACAACATACACACACACACAAAACACATGAACATTTGAAAATTTTTTGATACCTACTTTTTCCTTGAAGTAAAGGGCGTTGGATGTATTTTTAGTTTTAAAACAATGTATCTTCTCCTGAAATTATTGGATTTAGAAGAAAATAAAATCTTTCATTGGCTAATAATTATTCATTGGCGGTGCCCACTTCAATTGAAATCACTTTTGCCGGCATACATTTGGCCAGCTGAAAACCATGATTAAGTCGACGGGTAGTTTTAGGTTGTTGGCGCAGCCTTTTTGTCAAATCAGCCTGTTTGTAAAAAGTCTATCCTTTTTGCGAAAAAGAGTGGGAAAGACAATCAGCCTCGCCTTTTTGTTAAACGCCTTTCAGCTTCATTATAAGAAGTCTGAAGAATACCAGGCTGGCTGTCATTCCAACTTTTGATATGAAAATGTGTTTTCTGGCCTCCCCCTGTTGTTGAGTAACGATTGACATCTTCCATAACGAACAATAAACAATATCCTAGAAACAATATAGTCAGCAACACAGTTACGAGTGTTCATTATAGAAACAACCGCTTCATAGCTACCGTTGTTTCGTGTGATTTGAATCAATTCGAGACCAAAAACATGTTACAAGTATGAGTATGATAAGGCTTGGGAAAAAATCAGCGAAAAAGCGAAGAAGCGGAAAACTTGAACAATTACACAAAAACTAGCGTGTCAATCAAAGACATTTTCATGTCAAGGTTCGAGACTCTCACAAGGGTCTCTCCCCGGTTTTTTTTCCATTAGAAAAAGGCGGCGTTTTGTTAAAGAGCTAGGTTTTTTACAAAAAGGTTGATTTCATAATAGGGCTGCGATGTAGACAAAAAGATGAAGCTGCAATGCTTTATCCAACTGCATACACCTGATTATCTAGTAACTTGTGAGAGAATCTCTGATGTTTGTCGCTTCGCAACAGGTTGGTCTCATTAAATTTTAGCCTAAAGCACCCCCCCATCAGAACTAGGCCAAATGTCAGATTCATGAATTATGATACATCTTATAACGTTCGCATAACTGAAAAACATGGGGCCCCTTCAGATCTTCGATGCGTGAAGAGCCTTTTTTTTTGTACCCTTGTGTAATTGTACAAAAATGCTCATTTTATTTATCAGAAGACAGGTTGTATTTTCCCATTTCTGAATGAAATGAGAGACTTCCTAAGTCGATATGGCTATTCGTTTCTAAGATTCAAAGTTTTTGTTCGTTTAGGACTGTTTGCTCTGATGTGCGGTGTGTATCTGGCTCTTGTATCACGAACTGGACATGCCTTCATCTTCACTTCATCGTCCTTTGCCACCCACGGCCTCCCTCGAAAACCTTCATTCAAGAGTCTCCCCTCACATTCTCTGACGATCCCCTTTTTACTGACTAGGTTTTGATAGAAGTCCTACTGCTCCCCTTATCGTCGAGTTCACTATACTTTCAAATTACTCCATCTCCCGTTCTACTTACTCCGTCGTCATTTTCTCCTCGTCCTTTCCATCCTTTTTTTCCCGAGGTGTTCCCGTCCGCCGATTCCCGCCACCCGCCCGCCCAACACTACTCATCTCCACTCACTCGCACACAGTTCAGCCACCCGCCAATTCTTTACCTCTCGGGTTGTAGGTACCTGGGGGTTGCGAAGGGAAATCGCCCGCATAAACCAAAGCACTCGAGTTTTGTGCTGAGGTTGCTCGCGCTCGTGCTTCAACTAACCGCCCTTCCGCCGCTTTATATTCAATGGGTAAAACTTCCTCTCGCAAAGGCCGAAGAGACCTACATTTTAATTCGAGGGCCATAAAAGTTATTGTCACGCTTCATGTAAACCAACCCCAATTTATTTCATTTCGTTTTTCCTCGGCCATCGGAGAAATGACATTTCCACCATGCTGGGTTTTTTTCTCTTTCCCTCATTAAACGATTCCCGCTCATAGATAACCGGTTGCATACAGTGTTTCAATTAGTTACAGTGTTTCCATCAAGAACAAACTCGTAGAAAATCACCTATATAACTCATTTGAAGGCCATCACTCCGGCACGACCGCACGGTAGTGCGTTTTTAGCGTTCTTTCTCTCCCTTTTCACTGTGCGTGGTTCATTATTCTGCTTTCATGATGTGATGGGGAGGAGGGTATCACATTTTACATGGTTTTTTTCAGCACTATTGTGTTTTAAAATGAAATCCGAAGCCCCACACCGTTGTTGCGGAATTTAGAGCAAAAGGCACGGAGATGGGATGGGAAGGACAATGAATATCTTGAACTCAGAGATATTGGACTAACTGAAAATGTTCAATACCGAAAAATGTAACGCGATATCAACAACAGTTTGGTGATGAACTATTGCGAACTCTGACAAATTCATGGCCTTGTATTTTAACAAGTCGCACCCGTGATGAACTGTTATGTGTCGCAGACACATTCATGATCTTCATGATTCATAATGTTTTGACATGTCCATGAGATGGTCCGGTATTTGAATTTTTCGCGTGGCAGGATGAATAATATACGATATTATCGTATTACAAAAACTCGGGACAAAGTTGTTAATAATAAACTATTTTAGTGCTTCAGTGTAATTCCTATGAACCAAAGGTTTTTTGTTTTTTGCTGCCGTTAATGATTAATATACGTATAATACATTTTGGTAATTAATTCCTATTGACAATAATAGACTATGCCTATTCCTACGGCAATCTAGACTACGGTGCCTACAAAAGGTTGGATGTTATATTTCTAAACTAGCTGGGACACCCGTGCTTCGCACGTAATATTAAATATCAAATTTCCATTCAATAATGCATCCATCCTTCACTCGGAAGGCCAGCACGTCCAACCTTGTTGGCCCATTTCTTGTCGTGAAGTATCAAACTCGAAGGCTCGTACAATAAGAGAGGGTAAAGGTTTTTAGGTTCACTTCCATTGATTCTCAAGAAAAAGTACCCGTACCATATTTTAGCGCTCTGGGATGAGATTAAAATTCCGCAAAACCACCTATCAATAATGTTACCTATGCATCACTTGGAACACCCATAGCAATTCGTCTTCTCGTAATTGTCCTTTGTTGTTGCTATGACACCCGTGCTTCGCACGAAATATCTCCATATTCCCCATCGTCTATCATTAATGCACCCATCCTTAACTCGGAACATAGCAACCCGTCAACATAGTAGACCTACTATGTTGGCGGGTTGCTAACTAAGAAAACCTACCTGTACGTTTTCTTCGTTACAACCCTTTTTGGCTCGTCTCTCGTTGCGAAGGAAACGTCGTTTGTAATGAAGGAAGGGAATTCGCGAAATCTACTACAGCCTATTATCTAAGTTGGAACTCGCTCGTCAGTTTGCGCCCACCCACACGGAAATTGGTTCAGCCGTTCGGGCGTGATGTTGGAACAAACATACAGACATCCATTTTTATTAATAGTAAATAATTGGTGTCTTGGCACCCCAATAGTGGGAAATCCAACAACATTTTTATCGGGAGAACTTTTGGGGACCTCGAAGTTTTCGGACAATAATAGGCAACAATTATGTCAATAAATGATTTTAAATAAAAGATGCATGAGCGATTACGCAATTGGGTAACTACGAAAGTACATTAAACATGGTCCACTTTTTTATTTGAAAAACGAAAATCTGAAGTTAGTTGAAAAATGTTTTCAAAGGAAACAATATCGTACGAAAAAATTATATCGATACCTTGTATTGCCAGAATTGCTTTTACAAAATTTGTATTTATTTAATAAACCTGCCAGAATTGCTTTTACAAAATTTGTATTTATTTAATAAACCTTCTCATTCATTGTCATTCTCATTCATATTTTTACGATGCATGTGCTGAATAAATAATTTGTTTATTCATCGTCCACCGGGCGAGATTTTTTTTTTCAAATTCAGGCTTCGTTTTTTCTTTTTTTTTTTCTCACGTATTGTGTTGTAACTGAGGGCTGAGGGCAGCATACATGAATTGGAAAACGCCTAATCAGTGCCGTTCACCCTAAAACCTAAATGAAATATTATAAGCATTACTCCGACTTGAACAAAATTTTTCAAGTTATTATTACATGTTATTATTACAGTAATAATAATCAAGTTATTATTACAGTTATTATTAATGTAGGTACCAAATAGTTTTCAGTTATTTACCTTTCTCAAGTACATCATCAATTTTCTTAAAGCAGGCCAGGGAATTATATATGTAGGTACTAACTTATAGGGTTGATAAAAAAAAGAAAAAAAGGGACTTGCCCTTTTTCTGCCTGTTCAAGCGCCCACGTGGAAACTTTGCATTGAATTAAAAAATATCCATCGTCATTATATTGCAGTTGATGCGAAAAATTACGGCTTTTTAAAATGAAGAACCCGGATTTCATGAACTCCATCATTTACACATCAAGATCATTTTTTAGATTATTATTTTCAACCATTTTACTCTCTTTCACGATAGGCTCTTGAAATCCCAACATTTCCTTCATCAAGTTTCATTAACTTTCTCTATAGTGTTTTTGTTAGGGAGATTCCGCCTTAGATTCCAGATTAACTCTTTTTCTTATGTATGTCTTTATCCTGTTCAATAAAGCGTTCAGCAACTCCACAACATAATATTTATTACAGCCATTAGCATTATTCAACGCCTCTTGTATCTACAATTTATCTTTTTCATTTTTTGGTCATTTCATCTTTTACATTGTATAATATACTAATATTTTTATATTATAAAAATTTTTTATTATGAAATTTTATATTATATGTCGGGATATGATTCCCGATGATCGCTTCCTGTACCTAGTTTCCTCCCAAAGCTCTCGGACAGGGCAGAGGTGGTAGAGGAGAGGGGGACGTCCACCCTTTGAGGAGGGCGCACTCCCTACCCTTATAAGAGAGTCGGACTGGCGTTTTAGTTGAGTTGATTTGTAGCTTTCAAGCAATAAACGTTTCTTTTCGCATTTAATTATTTTATTTCACATCCACATCAACATTTCATTCACATCAAATCGAGATCAGAAGTGGGATGTGATCCGCGTTTTCACGATTAATTACAGTGATTAAGTTTTCGAAAAGAGAAAAAAATTTTTTGGACTGTGAATTTGATAACTGCCAAAATAGGTAATTCCGCGTCACGTGATAGTGATAGTGAGGACAGTGCAATGGAGAACGACGACGAAATCATCGTTGAAGACGTTGAGGAAACACCGCCGTCAACCAGCAACGACGCTCTTTCCATCGAGCGAGTCGTTGACCTACAAACGCAAATGTTGGGGGCTATCTTCGACCGTTTGCCCTCGCAACCAACGGGAAAACCTCTTCGATTTCCGGAATTTGATGACGCCAAATCAAACCCGAAGGCATGGATTCGCACCTGCAGCCTGATAATGACAGATCGGCAACCCAGGCGATCAGAATTGGCCATGGCATTGGCCGATAGTTTGAAGGGGACAGCCAGTGAATGGTTGGCGGAGATTCTTGATGACGCACTGACGTGGGATTCCTTCAGGGCTTCCTTCACCAACAAATACTGCCAAGTGGATACCCCTGCAGCGATTCTTCACCAGGCAGTTACGTCCTATCCTAAAGAAGGAGACGTATCAAAATATGTCTCTGAGTTCCTCGTGAAAATTCGTGGCGCTTTCCGGGGTAAAACTGACGAAGAATGTGCCCTATTACTGATGACAGCACTAGCAGCAAGATCAGAAAATGAGGTGCGAAAGTGGGCATACATGCATGAGAAGGTAGATGAAGTGGGCCTGATGAAAACAGTAAAAGCAGCCAAAGCCGTGAGGCCTCTGCATAAGTCGAATTTCCAACAACGACAAAACCACAATCAACATCCTCAGGGCTCCAGCCAAAAACGCCCTTCAGATGGATCACAGCCACACGAAAAACGCATCCGCCCCAACACACCAATTACCAGCAGTCAACAGCCTCCAAGCTCGTCGTCAGCCAACTCAGAGCAACAAGGAGCAAATAAGAAGAGGTGGTGCCCAAAATGCCGGAAAACCAACCACGATTGGTCGTGGTGTCACCACAATCCAAACCGCCGCACTGCCAGCAAACAGCAGCCTGCAGCAGCTGCATCCAACAACCAGCTGCCTGAGCGGAAGGTTAATGTGTGTAACATTAATCCCAAGGGAACTCTTCAACACCAAGGTAACACTTTTCCTTTTATTTTCGATTCTGGATCCGAAGCGTCTCTGCTCTCAGAAAAATTATTGCCAAAATTTTCGGGGAAAATCTACGAAAATCCTATATGTTTATCAGGTATTGGAAAGGGGAAAGTAGTCATTCATAAACAAATATCAGTTATGATTACAATCAATGACATTGACATTCCAGTCACGTTTTTAATTGTTCCGGACGACGTTTGTCCCTGTGATCTCCTTCTGGGAAAAGAAATTTTGGAGTGCGGACTCAGCATAACTATTCTACGCGACCGCTATGAATTTAAAAAGATAGACGATAAGGCCAAATCAAAAATGCTAAAATCGAAATATTTGGAACGTAAACGGCGTGAAGCCACAAAGAACAATTTAGTCCTTGATGTTGCACCCTCAAATGACGATACTGTTAATGACTCTGATATTTGGCCCATTCCGTGTGAGAAACCCATTATAGACGTTCAAGTGGACTCCATCAAAACGATAGAGGGTCCGCTGTCGCAGCGCGAACTTCAGGGGTCAACCGGTGGTGATCGTGACCGTGAAATTTTCAACCCTTTAGAGGAAACATTAGACACTGATCTAAAGGGGGAAGAGGATGTTCGCAGGCTAAGGGAAATATTACACAAATATGCTAACACTTTTACTCGAGGCTTACCCAGACGTCAAGTGACTACTAGTGAATTTAAAATCAAATTGATAGACCCATCTAAAATAGTTTACCAAAGGCCTTATCCTCTTCATCCGCGTGACCGTGAAGCTGTACGCAATTACATTAAGGATTTATTGGATGCCGGAATAATTGAACCTAGTACAAGTCAGTACAGCTCTCCTGTACTGCTAGTTCCCAAGAAGGATGGACGGCTTCGTCTTGTAACAGATTTCAGATCGTTGAACGCAAACACGGAACCAGAAAGATTTCCAATCCCCCTAATTAAGGAACAGATAGCTAGGTTGGCAGGCCAAACGTATTTCACATCTCTTGACGCCGCAAGTGGTTTCTTCGCGATAAACGTCGCGGAAGAATCACGGCCTTATACAGCTTTCCAAACTCCTGACGGTCATTACCAATATAGACGTCTCCCTATGGGGGTTCGCAATGCCCCTTGTGTTTACCAACGAGCAATAATTACCGCCCTAGGAGATTTGGCTGAATCCTACTGCCTAGCTTACATAGACGATTTATTAATTATAAGTTCAAGCAAAGAGGATGCCTTCAAACGTCTAGAAGAGGTTTTGGGGGTTTTGACGAGAACTGGGTTTTCTTTGAATCCAGATAAATGTAGCTTCATGAAAACATCAGTCATTTATTTGGGCTATCACATCAGTAATGGCGAAATACGCCCACACAATGGTAAAATCGAGGCCCTAACAAAGTTGCCACCGCCGCAAAATGTGACAGCCCTTAGATCATTTTTAGGGTTGTGCTCTTACTTTCGACAGTTTATCCATAATTTTGCTCAAAAATGTGCTCCATTATATGAACTTACATCCGTTAAAAATCGATTCGAATGGAAACCAGAGCACGAACTCATTAGACAAGAAATAATTACACTGTTAACGAGTGAACCTGTGTTGACAATCTTTCAGCCTGATGCTGAAGTCCAGGTCTACGTGGATGCCTCGATGCTGGGCTTTGGCGGAATCATATATATAATTAAGGACAATCAGCGGAAAGTAGTAGCCTATTTCAGCAAAAAAACCACCCCTGCCGAAGCCCGTTATCACAGTTATGAGTTGGAAACATTGGCGGCCGTGAAATGTTTCAAACAATATGAATGTTACCTACTCTATACTGATTTTACTCTAGTTACTGATTGTCAATCATTCCAAGCTTCTTATGTAAAGCAGCAACTTAACACTCGGGTTCACCGATGGTGGGCATATCTACAGATGTTCTCATTCACCATCAAACACAGGCCGGGCGATAAAATGAAAGTGGTTGACTTTCTTTCAAGGTATCCGACTGGTGAAGCTGAAGATGTAGGAATTTTCCAAACTTCCGTGACTGATTTTCCACCGGCCCATACTTCTGACAGTTATAAAATAATAGAATCCAATCTACCCCGTATTACTGACAAAACTCATAACCAACTGATTGAAAAAAGCGTAAACCTACTAGAATTAACTGGGGACTGGTTAATAGCAGCTCAGAACACTGATTTGGAGATTCAATTTATTAAGGAACAGCTTGGAACTGGAACACTCAATTTTGATTTAGCAAATACCTACGATGTTTCTGATGGGGTTTTATTTCGGAAATACCAACATAAGAAAAAGAACAAAAGGTCACCGATTGTACCTAAGACCTATAGGTGGGTTGTTACCAATTCAGTCCATGAGGCTATTCTCCACTTAGGTCTTTCCAAAACAATGGATAAAATACTAGAAAAATTTTGGTTTCCAAAGATGCATAAATTCGTAAAGAAATTCATTGAAAACTGTATTACCTGCAAAATCGCAAAAAACCCTTCTGGTAAGCAACAGATGGAACTTCATATGATCCCAAAAAACGATGTACCATTTCATACAGTTCATGTTGACGTCACAGGACGCTTATCAGGATCTAATGGTCCGCCTGATTATTATATTGTACTAATCTGTTCATTTACGAAGTATGTTTTGTTGCACCATACTAGAAGTTTGACAGCCAAGTCGGCAGTGAACGCGCTAGCCGAATTAATTCAATTTTTCGGCCCGCCTTCACGTTTGATTTTTGATCAAGGCACTTCCTTTACAGCCACCCAATTTTTAGATTATTGTAATCAAAACCAGATCAAGACGCATGCCATTGCGACTGGTGCATCCCGAGCGAATGGCCAAGTCGAGAGGGTTATGTCTTCAATCACTAACCTCATTACTGTAGCTCTCAGTTTGAAACAGCAGACAATTAGACAGTTAGCTCCTAAAATCCAATTAATCTTAAATTCTACCACTAACCGGGTGACCACGATGACACCACTTGAATTATTGACTGGTAGAAAACCCTCTTTACCAGGTATGGTGACGGTGGACGAGGAAATTTCTCCCCCTTTGCGTTCTAACTTAGCTGATATTCGCAATGAAGCGAAACAAAACATAGACAAAGCAGCTCAATACGAAACGAAACGTTTTGAGGGAAGGAAAGCCAAGGTCATTCCCTTAGAGAAGGGTGACTTATGTGTTCGTATGGTTGAACCTCGTACATCTCAGAAAACCGCTCTAAAATTTAAAGGCATGTATCGTGTGGTCGAAATCTTACCTGGAGACAGATATCTGTTGGAAAATTTAAATACAAATCGTCAAGTCAAATATCCACACGAACGTGTGAGGAAAATAACACAACAAAATGATCTTCTACCCCAACTTCTTGACGAAGACGATTCATCACAAACTGACTCCGAAAATGACACTTCATAAAAGAAAATTTAATTGAATTTAATTCAATCTGTTTTGGGCTCGAAACCTTCAAATTAAAATTTTTGGTCGCACTATGCTCTTGTAATCGGGACACTTGGCATAGGCCAATGTTGGTGTACAACAACATTGTCCCTTCAATGCTTACGAACCCTTATGTACAACGCGGCCTTGCTCTTGGCGCTCAAAAGGCGTCTTGGTGACTGGGGCGTTTGCAGATTGTGTTCGGCGTTGATGGCCTCCCCGGTCAACACTTACTAGTGGTGGAGACCTATAGGGCGCTGGTCCGGATGAGGAGTATCTCCAAGTCCCTGGGCGAAGGCAACATCATCTGAGTTACGCCCTAATGTGGCACTAGGCCTGTTCAGGGTAGACTCCTATGTGAAGCCAGCTTTTCTTTCGGCTCTCGTGGCCGTACCATTTCGGCTCTCGTGGCCGTACCATTTCGGCTTTCGTGGCCGTCCATTTTGGCTCTAGTGGCCGTACCATTTCGGCTCTCGTGGCCGTACCATTTCGGCTCTCGTGGCCGTACCATTTCGGCTCTAGTGGCCGTCCTTTCGGCTCTCGTGGCCGTCCCAGTCTGATTTCAAGGTGCATAACGATCATTTAAAAGTGGATTATCACAACCATTTAACTTGAATCATAGCGACCATACGACATTAATAATATATTTCTATGCTAATTGCCAATTTCAATGAGCCTAATAACGATTTTCAATGTGCTTCAAGACCATTCCGAATTGCTTGATGGTATTTTCAATTCGCATAACGACTCAATGTAAAAATAATTTTACTTTTCCCAAGTTTTGAGATGTGTCTGGTTCAACTGGCGTCATGTCTCTCCCCTTTCGGCGTATTACAAAAGAAAAAAAAAAAACGCAGAATGGCCGAGAGGGTTTGTGAGCGAGGTAATCTTCCATCTGACTTACTACCTGGAAGACCCAACAAAGGGTTTAGCGAAATACGTGTGCAATTAGGGTTTCTTCCTTTGACAGCTGTCATCATCCTGAAGAATTTATTGACCTACTGACTTTAGCGGAAGTGGTTCTAGGAAACGATAAAACTTGCATGCAGCTCCTACGACGTGGGATAATAGTGTACATCTGCTTCCGATTTCTAATCCTTTTGTATGTTTCAGGTTCGAAAGGGAATTCCGAACATACGCGTTAAGAAAAAAAAAAACACACAAATCTTCACAAATCTTGTACATAATGTAAATAGCTTACTGATTAATTATGTTAACATTCAACTGAAGTATTTCATGATATACGCCAGAGGCTTCAGGGTTTTTTTTCCTGGGCATAAACGCTGAAACATGCGGTTATGGCCAGTTTTTCCCTGCAACTATGTAGGTAGGGAACCGACTCTCAAAATTTTGAAATATTGATTGTAAATAACTTTTCTTTTCTTTTCCACGAAAGGGACTCGTGGAAGGTCAGGATAGCCGTGTCGGGATATGATTCCCGATGATCGCTTCCTGTACCTAGTTTCCTCCCAAAGCTCTCGGACAGGGCAGAGGTGGTAGAGGAGAGGGGGACGTCCACCCTTTGAGGAGGGCGCACTCCCTACCCTTATAAGAGAGTCGGACTGGCGTTTTAGTTGAGTTGATTTGTAGCTTTCAAGCAATAAACGTTTCTTTTCGCATTTAATTATTTTATTTCACATCCACATCAACATTTCATTCACATCAAATCGAGATATAAAATGATGAAATTTATTACACTACCGCCTGACAATCCTGTTTCTGATTTTCCAAACTAGTGTGCCACTAAGTTACTGTTCTGCTAAGTTGAAGTCTTCAAGCCGGTTTCTGCTCATTCGGGCATAACGATTGAATGTATTGAAGTTGAACCAAATTTAAACCTACATTTTCTGTTGGTGAAATTCCCTATCGCACTTTTTACCCTTTTACTCTATAAAAGCCTTTCCTCCCTTGGCGAGATGTGAGAGTTCCGTAAAATGGAGTCACGTTATTAAAGGCATAAAGTTCTTTGAGTCAGAGTGAAACTGACGGGGCTTGAACTTACGCGAGAGTTTCACGCACATTTTATCACGCCCGAACACGTTCACATCAGGGAATATTCTTCCTCAGGGTCGTAGATAGACGGGGATTGGGATGGATTGATACGTTGAAGGAAACCACACTTGCGAGTGGAGAATGAAAAGGACTGGTTTACTAGTGAAGAGACTGGGGTGGGCACTTTGCGAATTGGTTAGTTTAATACAGTGTAGGGGCTATTTGGGAATGAGGAAAGGCGCATGGAGAGTTGTGGTGAGTAATGTGGCCCGTACTGTGTACCGTGGGCTGTGGTACAGGATGACAACGTTGGGGGAAGTTAGGTGAGGGATGGAGTTGTGGGAATCGCACCCTCTCGACTTGATTACTCTCGGTCTTATCGCCCCTTATCATTACCCGATACGTGCGCTGTCTCCTTTGAACCTCTCGTCCCCTTTACGCTCTTTTCGTTTCACCTACGACGGGCTCGATATCGAGATTCACACAAACGGAACAGTACCACTGCAAACGAATCTCCACCTCGAAAATCCGTTTACTTCACTGACGTCACACTATTTGTTGTTCACAATGTTCTCCACCGAATGAACATCAGTGATGAGCCGTGAAATTCAGGTTGCGAAGTGAGGGGTGGACAAGAGGGGTAGCAAATGGGTGGTTACCCTGCGGTTGGGTTTGCGGCTTTGGCAGAATGGATTCTCCAACTTACTCAACTCTGCCTCCCTCCCTTTGGACTCACTTTAGTGGAAATTTAACTCTGATTCCGAATATACCTTGTTTGTTATTTTAGCCGTCTTGAAACCAAAGATGAACCACGACAACTGCCTAAACAACGTGAATTTTCCGCATTTTGGTTTATCATCCAATTAATATAGGTAACCCAACCGGTTGTAGTAACTATAACCGGTTGGGTTATATTAATTGGATAACTGTTATCGAACTAATAACAATAATAATCGTCATTATTACTGTTACGGTTATCCAAATATCAATTCGCCGTGTTAGTAAAACAATGACGTAACTGAAAATTTTTGTCAAACTGACTTAAGTATACCAATTTGATCAGAAAAAGTTAGCGCACCCAATAAAATGATGACCCCTTTGAAATTTGATACATAATATTATTATGGCGTCAAAGAAAGATGCGTCATTGTTCATTAATAAATTTTATCAGGTGTGTTGAATAGCTCGTATCAGTGAAAGTCTCAAGCAAGTACACATGTGTTACAAGTACAGTACTTGTGAAGTACTGCTTGACGTCATTTTTTCACCTGAACTCATCAAAGTTTTGGAAGAACAACGACGCAAGTTTTTTATGAAAATGAGGTAAAATTTCAGAGGAATAATGTCGTAAGTGTGCATTGCGTCATTGTTCGAACCAAAATCTTGGAAGAACAATGGATTACATGTCACTTCACCTACAGCGTTTCACCTACAGACATTTTCACCTATAGACAATTGCCCTACAGGCAGTTGCCCTAATGCAAGTTCGCCACTTGGACACTTGCCCCACAACAAATACATCTACAAGTCAGGTCGCCTACAAAACACTTTCGCCACAACAGGTTGCTCGGTGGTGAGAATTATGTAGCGGGAATACCCAGGAATGGTAGACGACGACCTGTCCCAGCTCGCTTTCCCCCTCCCATCTGGAATCAGTACCAATCCACCCTCGACAAGGAGCACCGAACGAACAACACTACTGAAGGATGGCACAATAGATTTCAGACCGTGGTCCATAAGAACCATCCTTCAATTTTCCACCTGATACAGGAAAGAGCAGGGGAACACAGAGACATCAATTAATGAACTGGAGTGTGGGCGGAAAATAAAAGTACCCAGGAGGAAAAATTATGCAAATCTGGACAAGCGACTGCAGAATGTGGCGGAAACCTATGCAACTTTCAAGACTGACGACCGGATTCCTGCCTACCTTCGCAACATTGGCTGCAATTTTATGCTGTAAGGACGACTGTTGAGCTCAAATGACGATAACTTCTTCCTTAGGAACTTCACTTTGAGATAGGGAGATTTTCCTTAATTTTCTTGAAGTTGTAGGTGAACTGTAGGTGAAATGTCGATTTGTAGGTCAAAGTGTTTTATAGGAAAGATGTCTTGTAGGGAAAAATTTTTATAGGTGAAATATCGTGTAGGCGAAAAAGTGTAGGTGAAAAGGCTGTAGGTGAAGTGTCTGTAGGTGAAATGTCGTGTAGAGGAAACGCTGTAGGTGAAATGACGGTAAACCAGAACAATGACGTATTTGCAATATATCAGGGGTGGAGCGGGGGAGAATCACCCCCATTAAATAATGCTATGTCCTCTACAGTAAACACCTACTGTAACTAAGTATCTACCCGAATTTGGATACCGCGAGAGCTGGCAATCATGCGTCAAAGGGTTTTTCATGAAAGATTTTTGGTTTTTTGCTTCTCCTGTAAAATCTGTTTTTTTTTTTTTTTTTTTTTTTTTTGCAGTTGCGTCATTGTTTTACTAACACGGCGAATTATTATAATCAACCGATGATTTCGCGACGAGGGTGATCGTGTACTCGGCAAAGTGGGATTTGAATGGGTTTGTTCAGGATCGGGTACTTCTAGCGGACGAGAAATCTGGGCTGGAGCAGTGGACAGGATATTAGGGGACCACCCCTTTCTTGGAAACCCGCATGGTTGGAGTGTCTGATTTCCGAAAAAAAACCGGCAGGTGTATGGCCTGCTATTGGGATGGCGGATTTACAACCAAACTGGCTGGGTTTGGCTCAAACCTAAAAGTTGTGAACAAAACTCGGGGGGACGTCCTGATCTGCGCAAACAGCTAGTACCATGTTGACAGTTGGACTCCCAATAGTTGATTGGTCTTAATTATTTGTCTGCGCTCAATTTCATCGTGGTAATTGAGGTCAATAGCTAGTTGTGTTATTAAGTTATAGGAGCCTAAGCCTTCAGTGTTTTAATAAATGTTCAGGGAAGATGAGTGAGAAGGAGTCCAAAATGTTTATAAATTAGTAAGGTAGGAAGATGTTAACGAGGATGGTCGTTCGTCAAATATGCAGATCTGTTGTATATTCCGGTGGTCTGCCGGAACGGGATTAGGTAACCGAAGCCCGCCTGGATTACTGTATTTGATATTCTTGCCATATCAAATATGATACGCTCGCCACGTGAGACCCCACCAAACAAATAGCAGACACCCTCATATGAATACTAATCCGAACCATTTCAGTTTTTCTTGTGAGAGTATCATTTCCGCTTTTCTCGAGGAAAAGTTTTCAGGTTGGTGAAACAGGTCACGTGAGGCTCGGGTATTTCCGTGAAAGGAAGGAGGCGGAATAAATACGTAAGATGCAGGAGCGAGGGAGTCTGAAAGTTTCAGATCTAGATGACCGAAAGTATTGAGAACGATTTGATAATGATGAAAAGGTAGAAAGTTGAGTAGGTATAATATAGTATATTACCCTATACAGTTATAATATACCCTATAATACACTATATTATAGTGACGACTTCATCAACTTCGTCCATTACTAGATTCACCAGCATTACTGCTTGGATAAATCTCTTTAGTTTGTATAGCGCAGTGCATTCAATTTATTAGGGTTAAAGGACGATGTTTCGCTTTATAAAGTATTAGCATCCTCTCTCTTGCGAAATACATCGTAATCCGCAGGAGAAAGACCCGCTTCCAGGAAAGTGGGATTTAAGGGAAAAGGTCTACTGCTTCTTCGCACGAAGCTTTGCGGGAGAGGAAAAAAGAAAAGGAAGAAGATGGGAAAACAAGCTGGATGGAAAAGCAAGAGGAAGACGGACTAAGAGGAGACTTCTAACAAGTTTAGGTACCCCGGCCTGGTTGGTCTCATCTCTACTGAAATGGGGGCGTCTTTTTATTGGGGTGAAGTCGCTAAGAGGACATTTCGGCGATGAGATCAGCCAGTCCGAGGTCACCGAAAGCATCGACGAAATCATGGGATCACGGTTGCCAGGAGCTTCGTTCCATCATCGTCATTATCTATGGAGGACCAATCAGCGCACTTCGGCAGGGAGGGCTCTGAGTACTGAAAAATCCACTGGCCGAATCGGCTTAGCGATGAATTTTTGATTCCGGAGATGGAAAGTTCTCCTTCCCTAAATTTTGTCTCTTCCAGGACCGATTGCTGCTCTCTCCCTTACAACTTTAACCTTAACCTTAACTTTAACCGATATTTGAATCGGTGAGTGCAACAACCACTTGAGTCAAGTAGGTCATGCGACCTAGCGTTGGTTGCAGAAACTATGTCAGTCACTGACTAAAGTTGTTTCTGCTCTTGACATTCTGAAAAGAGGGGCGTTTGTACGAGCGGTCCCGAACGGCGCAGGCATAAATGAACAAGCGGTCCCGAACTGAGTAGGCGTAGATGTATGAGCGGCCCCAAGACCAGGGACGTGAAGTGAACAGAAACTACGTGGATGTAAAAAATGGATAATTTATTGAAGATTGTAAATTCTGACTAGAACATCGTCACTTAGTAATCATTGTGATTACCCGCTATGATTACATTGTATGCGAGGCGCCTTAAATTCAGGACGTCCTTAAAATCTGCAGACTGTGCGGGAACCTCAACCAGAGCTGCCCGAATTACCTACTGAAAATTAAATAATTGAATTATATTTACGGTTATTTTTTTATATTTTTTTATTTAATTAGATTTATTTTATTTAGTGTTCGGAGGACCTCTACTGTACACTAATAATCGAAAAACGCTCTTACATTGGCTGGTGGAGTTGAAAGAATATATGATAATATCATATATTCTTTCAACTAATAAGATAATATTATTATCTTCAGTGGCTTTTCTCTTGTCGGTGGCTTGCAACAGTTTTATTCAATTTTTCTTTGTTGGTTAGTGAATGATGATGATTACCCACAGTCTCGTTAACTTGTCCACCGACTCATAACTGGGGTTAACTATTTCTGACCTCTGGACGTGGGACCCCTCGTACATTTCGTAAACGGGAAAAACTCACCTCCGGACCGCTCGTGCCGTTAGCTGAAAAGAGGCCCTGTATCTTCCGGACTACCAACTTGACTGACGTGGTTTTTGCACTCAACGCACGTCTTGCTTTCCAGAGCTAGTTTCCATAAAAAAGAATTTTCTAATTTTTTGACTAGTGGTTTTTGCACTCAACGATTCATTTGTAAGAGCTTCTTTTGTAAATCGTATAAATAGGCCCATACTTTCATCTAGTCATAGGTTTTAAGTTTGGAACATTTAAATTCGTTTTGTTCGACATCGTGCAATTACTCGCTCAACACGGTTCCCCTTTGTACCGTCATTGAACCATCCCAAATTAAAAAAAAAAAAGGCTCAAATGCCTTCTTTATTTTTCTTAACAAGACGCATCAGATCTAACAATGTTGGATATGTCATATAGGGTTCGGGGAAGACGGCAATTCTTCCGAAACCACGTTTCCTCGGAATCGCTGACTAAATTTTTCCTTTCATCCCTTTTTTCCTCTCGAATTCAATTGGACGATCGTATGTACTTTATCCGTTCAGGATTTTGCGGGAGAAGGACACTGTTACATGTCATATAGGATTCTCCTATTTCGTCGTTCTTTCTGAGTCGTCGTTTGACGGACCTTTGCCAAATGAATTCCTTGTTAGAACGTTCGGTTTTTTGCGTCAGTTTTTCATTTTGCCGAAGCAATCTTTCGCTTTATTGCGTGTCTGGTGGAGAGGATTGTGTGAGTACGATTTTCTTTGATGAAATATAACAATGTTTGTCCCATGGCACATTTATTACAGAAGGTTGTTAACTTGTTAAAGGTTAGAGTTTAATTTTGGTTATAATGTTTTAGTAATTTTAACATTTTCTGAACACCCTCAACTCGACGTTCGTGTTCACCAATAGTGATGTCGAAGGATATTGCGTCATTTGTTAATTGTCAAATTCTCGGAACTAATTTTCAACAAGACCTTCTGTTAACTAGTTCAATCAATATTTTTGTTTCGATCAATGTTGTAGGTACGTTTGTCAGCACAGCCCGGTACCCGCTAGGGTGGTTTACGTTGTACAATAAACAAACGTTGTCTGTGACGTTGGATTAGCTAATTTGCAAGTTGCACTTGGAGGCGGAAATTACGCTGTCCTTGTATTTATCTTTTACCAAAATACATACCACGTGTATGTTACTTACTAAGCTTACAATAGTTGGAATGACTGATATTCTCCATTGCTCCTCTGTATGCGTAGATAGTGAAACAAAGAAAGGGCACGATACCTCAATTACTTGGAAGAGTGATTGGCAGCACTTGACGCAACAATTCATGTAGATGGTACCATTTCCGTACGCTTTGTCGCCTCCCCCGTCTTGCCAACCTTCTCACCTCCTCCCCACCATATCTTGACTTCTTCTCCTACTCTCCTACTCACCTCAAACGTACGCTCCACGAATTTTTCCTTTCTTCTTGACTTCTTTATCTGTGTTACCGATCGCCATAAAGTTCATTTCATTTACTTCCATTTATTTGTAATTTAGGTCTCCATTCATAATTATATATGCATCGATTCGGTTGTGTTTCCATTAAATAGACAAATTTTGTCTACGATAATTAGTGATTTATGTGTTTCTGCCTACGAGTGTATGTATTACTTTTGTATAATTGGGTTCTGCCCGTTTCTCAATAAATAAATAAATAAAATAAATAAATTTCCCTCGCTCCTCAGTTTCAAATAAAGATTCTGTTCAAATAAGGTTGCCGAAGAAAATGCGCCTATGTCTACGGAGTCCACATCACACTCCAGACGTCCCTATCGTAATACTTCCAAACTAAAATACTTCAGGTTCGTGATCAGCACAAACATGAAATCGAACTGCTTCTCTTCTGAGCATAATATGCTCATATTATGGTGCCCTTTTTTGTCCCCCTGAAATATTGCGATTCGAGATTGTACCATTTAATGAGTAATGGAATGTTACCTAATAGTCATAAGTTGAGAAACGTGTTTAGCCATCCTGTATTTAATACAGGATGGCTAAAGTAAATTTTACTGGCCTGGAAACTAAGAGGAGGCAGTTCATGCATTCATTTTCGGTGCCCATGGTAAAAAGACATTTGGAGTACCTAGGTACTTTCGTGTAATTAAAATGTTTGAATTTTAGCATGAATATGCTTTAGCCGGGACCAATCAGCCGAAAAACGTTATATGAGATAGGAACGAAAGTAGCGCGATACCGATAAACATCCATTGCTAGGGAGCCACTTCACAGGCTATTCATGTTTTGTAATTATGGCCAAAGGCTCGAAGTACTGTTTTTTTGTTTTTTTAAAATCTTATAAGAAGGTATAACTATTTTATTTTATGTAATCATTATAAAAAAGTTATACCGTCTACCAATTTGATAGGTAATAATTATTGTTAAACCTACTTAAAAGTGTATTTCATTTTCTACGATCTGTATCATATTATGTACATACTCTTTACCCCTCGTCGTAGTTATTGTGCAAGTACAAGTCTTTTGGGCCATTCCAGCGTTAAGTACATGTAGAGAATGAGAATGAATCAAGTTTAGGACAAGACAACAATTTACTTAATGCCCCTTAATCGACAAGCCCTCGATCCCAGTGAAACGTGTTTTCATCAAGCCGACGGTTCACTTCGATAATGGGAAGGAAGGAGATTTGTAACGCAATTGTCATAAGATGTTGCAGTGGTTGTTGAGTGGGCGGACAGGGTTAACTTGGCTCCAGACCTACTGGGGTTTCTATGAATCTACCCCGCGACTGACCCTACGGGTGTGCGAGTTGACTGGGGGAAGATTGGAGGGGGTAAGTAAAGGAGAGTTGGAGTGGGGCGAGTGGTAAATGGTTGAAGCCTCTTCGGAGCTTTTAGTGTGATTTACCGTGAAGGGATTTTGGTAGGGCTGGACCAATTAACTTGTTCTCTGTAGTCAGCGCTTCTGCTCTTTGCTAGTGCTACGTGATCAGAACATCTGTAGCAACTGCCCCTAACAGTTTGATGTATTAAATTTTACTGCTTCAGTTAAAGCTTGTTTACTTGAGCCTGTTTTACCTATGGTTTGGTTATAAAAGTTCTCAATATAGGCGGTAGACGTATTTCCCTCCGAACTATGTTTCCGAACGTCCGAACGTATCCGAACTATGTTTTCTTTCAAATATACTCAGAAATGAAACGAGACTCGATTTTATTTTCGGGCTACACCTTTGGTTGCAATTTAAATGCACGGAACTGAAAACTTGATGAAGTCAAAGAAAGTTAGGGACCCTCGGCATTACACCAATAATTATTATTACTCGTCTGGGGATTGACGGACATAGGAGAGAAGGTGGGTGAGTCTAACCAAAGAAAGTGAATAATTCCACCAATTAATGGAGGACCTCCATTGAAGGTATTTCCAGATCCTCGAGAAACACGGTCAACCCAGGCTCATCCCAACGATATCTGTATTATACTGTTTTAGGTACATATCTAGTATAATATACATATTATGTAGGTATAATATATGTTTTTGGTTTATTGAACAGAGGTTTTCTTTTAAGAAACTAAAAGATCATGGAACACACCTACTACATACCTAAATTTTCGCCGTGAAGTTGGCTTCATCGGAGGGTACAGTACAGAAACAATGGTATAATATATAATATCTATAGATATGACCACTGCCAACTACCTAACTGTTCAGATAATTTACCGTTGGGTGTAACACGTTCTAATTAATTATCACCATGGTGGTGATAATTATCACCAAATTAAGCTCGGGACCTTGGGAACCGCAGAGTTGTGTTGCGCAGGGGCGAGGCGAGGGATTCATCCCAGGTCATCGCAAGTTAGTTCACCACAAGAAAAACGCTGCACTTTTTACACAAGGGTTATTATTTTTTGATACAGATTAATTGTGCAAAAATTAATTCTGTTTCATTTTAAGATATTTTTGGAAAAAAATTCTGTATAATGTTTGGACACATGTGGAAACTAAAAAAAAAGAAAAAAAAAAAAAGAAAAAAAAAAGAAAACCACACCTCATTTTACCTCCTGGGATACTTCAAAAATCCCATTTGTAGTCCCATAAGAGCCCAATAGATCCCCACGGTCAAATCGGATGGCTCTAGAACCCTCAAAATTAGATTCCATGTCCAAAAGTACTTCGAAAACGACACCTAATTCGACCCCATAGCCGTAAGCCCATAGCTCATTCAATTTCGGCTTCCCTGCCTCGCCTCTCGATTTCCTCGCCTCCAAACTGTATTTCAACAATACAGTTTTTTTCTTTCTCTTTTTCACTAGTCATCGCTGCATCTAGCGATGACTGTACGCGACGGGGAATCGCCACTGGTGGGACGGTGCAAATCTCAAGCAGAAGAGGCTATAATAGCCAATAAATGCTTCACACTATCTTCCAGGGTCAAGGCCACGTTTACTTGGTTGCCTTGGTTATGATGTTTCGGTCTGTCCTTACCGCAAACAAATTTTATTAAATCCCCCACCGTTAACCGCCCTCGAAACTCGTACGTTCATATTATTACGAAGAGAACCAAGAGGATGTTTTATATTTTTAATTAAAACAAACTCCCGTTATAGCGGTGACAGGGGAAGGGGTGTAGGCGGACGTGACGCCGTGAAATATGGCACAAATATATCGCCCCATAAAGTCTCATCTCAGTGTTCTTATTGAAATTAACGGCTATCCTAATGAACTATTACGAAGACAAGAGAATTTTTCGCTTAAGAATAGGCCTCATTAATTCCGAAACGTGTGCCTCTTGTGATCTGATTATAGCCACTTATTAATTACTATTATTATCCTCGTAATTTTTCTTGTTACACTAGGAGCTCATTTTTTAAGATTTTCCCAAGGGAAATTCCGCATAACTTTGTGTAGGTACTTGAGGAGGTGTTTCTACAACGACATTCGAATTTGAAATTGCGTTGGGTGAATGATGGATGCATCCTTGCATCCTTGTGTCGCTGTCTTGGAGGAAAAAACGATGCAAATTTTACACAAGGTCTTTGATTTAGGGAACTTGTGCGAAAATTAATTCTATGTTAATAAAAATGTTTGAAAGAAAAGTTTTTTTTAAACTTTTTTTTCAATTTTTTTTTACTCGGAAAATATTTGATCTCCTGGGATCATTCAAAAATCCCATTTGTAGCCCCATCAAAGCCCCACAGTGAAATCGTATCGTTCCGGGACCCCCAAAAATGGATTCTACGTCCAAAAATACTTCGAAAACGACACCTAACTCGATCCTATAGCCAAAAATCTTTAAATAAAAAATCTTCCTGTAGCCCCCCATAGCGCCCCACGGTTTTGGGCGATAGGGCTGAAAACCTTGCGGGCACAACTAGATGGTAAACCGAGTATTTTGTCAAAATTTCAGATTTAAAAAAAAATTCCTACTGCCCAAAACGGCCCGGACGGCGTTCGGCGGACGGACATTTCGGTTTTGGAATCTAGACCTCCTGAAATGGATAATGTCAAATTTTGACGCCGATCGGAGTCGTCGACCTACGTCGCGATTATTAAGTGTATTAATCCGAGAATAATGAACGGAAACAGGTTAAAAGGCTGATTTCCCTGAGTCAAATCCGTCATTTGCTAGAAAATACGATGGTCGTCAATCGCATTGGATACACTGTAGCTTTCTGATCCGTCAAAAATGCAATGAAAGTCAATTAACAAGAATCACGACATGATATTGAAAACTGGGGTGTGTCCCAGGTCTGCTAGCTCCATTGTGCGGGGAAGAGGCCTTGGTTTCCCGTGTGGAAAGCTAGAAGCAAGATCAATCTATCGGAGCACATGCGTGGCAGAACCAGCTACTCCATGCAAGAAAGTCTTAAATTTGCATTAAATGAGAATACAACTTCCTGTTAAAGGAAGTTGTTTCTTGATTGGTTCACGCTTTTCCTCCTACATTGTGTCTTCCCTCGCATGACTTTAATCGTGATCCTATGTTAGGCCGTTATTGGTTGGTAATAATGTTAGCGTGGGATGGGACCATCGGCAGCTTGCCCTCAGGCCATGTTAACTGGGTTCAATATAAGCCTATAAGCCCTACCGGAGGTTCGAACACCCGCCGATACTGCAGCAATTATTATTCATGTCACTCGACGAGACATGTCCGCTCTCAAACTCGAACCGAATATTGTGGTCACGCTATGTCTCTGCTGGTCGATTTCTGCATCGAAGAACGAAACTAACGTGTTTTACGATGGTAAATTGTTTTATGTTTTGTAAGCCATTCCGCAGGGACAGTGCCCCAAGCTCTTGGAATAGGCGCCTGAGACCTCGGGTTATAGTGCTTAGCTAAAACGGTCTCGGATGTATCAAATTTCACAAAGTGCACCATGTGACATGTGTCACCTCTTGAGACGTAATCAACGTAGAACTTCTGTATTCTGAATACGCTTAGCAATATGAGCGGGGACGAAGGAATGCACTTAATACGCGCCGTGTATACCGAGGGCCCTCTTCATATGCCTGAGGGTGGGGATCCTTCCCAAGGAAGTCATATCCGAATGTCTGCAAGATAACTCGATGTTTGCTTTCCATTCCGTTATAACCAGACGAAAGGGAGATCTTTCTGAAGCCTTCCACCTCCCCAACGGAAACCTTATTTTATTGGCTTTCATCGTTTGAACACCTCCCGCATGAGAATGGGGTTATTACATGGGGTAGCCAAACCATCGCGCCATGTTCGCCTCATATGTAAACTAGATTTTCGCTTTGTCGATCTTTGCGTTGAATTGTTTGTTCAGTTTCGTCAACAGCTCTGTTGTATTTTATTCCCAAACTCCTTTTCGATTTGCACTTCTGCTTTGCTTCATGTTTTTACCGTAACAATTGCTCAGGGAGCCTACCTCGAGGAAAATTGAGACCTTAGGGCCGGTTCACTCGAATTACTCAGCATATTTTAGGGACAAGTTTAGTGAGCTTGGTTTGTCTCTGAGGAATGTGCGGTTGTTAAGAGCAGGGGCCCTCGAAATATTTACGTTGTTGGAAGGGAAAATTTCGTCTGTGAAAATGTAAACAAAGGATCGTCACAACGTGAAGCGCCATCGTCATTTAATCAAGGGCTCTGGATGAAATTGAGTGGAGTCTGGGGAGGGGGTCACAGGGTTTTGCCAGACAACTTAATCCCAAAGGAGAGCAGCTTTCTGGTTCTTCCTCGCTTCTACATTAGAGAATGGAATTAGGTTAGTGGGGCAAGTGGGGAGAGCCAGATTCAATCTGAAGTCACTGATACCGCTTTCTTATTGGACAAAAGGGATATTATGCCTCCCAAGATCGTGACTACTCCGGTACTCTGACCCTCTTTTGGTTTATTATTCTTGGAATAATACATGTTTACACCTATGTTTTCGCGACAGAGGTCGACGACTCCGATCGGCTTCAAAATTTTACATTATCCGTTTCAAGAGGTCTAGATTCCAAAACCGAAATTTCCGTCCGCCGTACGCCGTCTGCCGTCCGGGCCGTTTCGGGCAGTAGACATTTTTTAAAAATCTGAAATTTTGACAAAATACTTGTTTTCCATCTAGTTGTGCCCGCAAGGTATTCAGTCTGATCGCCTAAACCCGCGGGGCGCTATGGGGCTACGGGAGAGGTTATTTGAAGGCTTTTGGCTATGGGGTCGAGTTAGGTGTCGTATTCGGAGTATTTTTGGACGTAGAATCCATTTTTGGGAGTCCCGGAACGATCCGATTTCACTGTGGGGATCTATAGGGCTTTCATGGGGCTACAAATGGGAATTTTGAAGGATCCCAGGAGGTCAAATATTTTTCGAAGGAAAAAACAAAACATTTTTGGAAAAAAAAAAATCCAAAAAGCATTTTTGAAAAAAATGTTAAAAAAAAATAGTTTTTTTTCCAAAACCTTTTTTTATTGACACAGAATTAAATTTATGCACAAGTAACCTATATCAAAGAATAAAATGTGCAGCGTATATTTGTGCCTTGTGTAAAATTTGCTGGGTTTTTGCAGTTGATTTCTCGCACCCGCTGGGGAACGAGGTTGTTTTAAATTGATAAATAATACAACTGATAAATAATAATACAATTAATAAATTTGTCTTGGGGGCGATGTTTATCGATGATTCACATAAACAAAACAATTAATTAAATGTGAGCCATAGGTTCTTTGTTTAAAATTAGCTCCTAAACACTTCCTTGGTGGACTCCCTCACTTGTCTGGGTGGGTACAAATTCCGCTAATCCCAGACAGAAAGTAAATACCCGCGAACTTGGAAAATGGGTAATTTGAATGAACTGCATGTATACAGTGCATGTATACAGCAACATGCCTACTGTATTGTCAACATGAACAGTATTTAATTTAACTATACAACGAATTAAAACTGTCACGAATTAAAAGTTTGAAATTTCCTAAACCAAGGCCTGAAAGCATAACGTATCCTTTTTCGAGACGCTAGCCGATCATGTTTGTGGGTTCCCTGTGTCAGGCAGTGAACATTATTTAAATGCTGATACGTGAATTGAACTTGGGTGACTTGGTTGACTTGGATAACTCATAAATCCTCCTTCAAGGAAGAGTAAAAATACAGCTATGAGCAAAATGACGGAAGGTGGAAAACCGGTGAATGTCTCATTTCCATTGTACTGTATGTTTCTTGGGTTGTTTTGTGCATGTAGGTCAAACGTAACGAACGCCTTTGTGATTGAGAGTATTTCAAAGTACAGACGAAAACCCCTGACGTTGAATAGCGCCACTACCTTTGTGGAGTCAACCGGGATTGAATCCTCACCGTCTCACTATTCTCCAGGGGTGGTTCTGAGGCCGCGATGTAGCGTAGCAACAAAGGAAAGTCAGAGGGAAAGTCCTTCCCCCCGAACTGGAAAAAACGGTTGGGATTCGCCGAGGTAACGAGATGCGCCTAAATGGTCTATTAGGGGATCAACCCTTGAAGGGGAAGAAGTGAGGGGAGGAATCCTCTTGACTCCCTCACAAGAACGCACCCTTTATAGCCGTGGGGCCCGTGGAAGATGGTGCTTATAACGAGATCACAGCCTTGTTCAATTGGATTTCGACAACCCGTACCCATCCTTTTCGATTCGACACTGTTCGTAAACCATTCTTCACTCCCAACTGTTTATTCCAACATCATTTGCGAAAATGTTGCTCTAAAAAACGTGCGGTTGAAATCAGCTAATTTGGAGATTCAAAAAATTTCACACAAATCGTGTAATTGCTTGAACCCTTTATATATAAAGGGCTATAGCACGAACTCCTTCACGTCCGCTGCATACATTAAAACTCTGCTTGGAAACAAAGAGACCTGGCAACGACACTGGAAGGCAGTCAACGTACAATGGGATATACCTTCAAAGAAAAGGGGGCTAATTTGGTAAAGTAAATAGGAAGACTCTCATCCCGCCTAACCGAAATGCGGCAAATTCTCTTCCCTCCACCCCCCCCTCCCTTGGCCGCAAACGTGGAAAACCTTAACAGGATTTCGTACAATAGTGGTTCACTCGGCAGGACTATTCATCATGTGAGAGAAACCGTTATGAAAAGTATATGGTGCCCAGAATGGGGAGCTTATGACTGGGAAGAGGCCTAGACCGGCTCATCAATCAACTCGGGAAAATTCTCTCCCCCCCCCCCCCCAATCCATGTCCCACACTGCCTTGGGCCACCGCTCTCGAAATTAAAACCGACGGGTCTCTTTTTTTCGCTCTTCTTGCCCTCCACGGCTTTTCATTACAGCAGTTAGAACTGTCCTGAAAGATGTTCTCGTAGGATGAAGATCATTATTTCCCGTGAACACGTGGCTTAAGGTACACCCCCATATTACATTTCCAGGATGGTTGGCACGCTCAACTTATTCATGTGGAAATTTTCTGGAATATTGGATTCGCTAAAACACAATGGGATGCTACCGCAAAGGTGATATAAGAAATTTGATATCGAATTCGTGTTCAGGTCCTCGGAAACGCACAAAACTTCATGAAACGAATTTTGGGATATCTTTGAGTGATCAACTAGTTGGTTGAAAATTTGTCCTTATGGAGTTCAAGATACATGGGTTCAAAAAGTGCCCACGCATGCGGGGAACTTCAGGGCGGAGCCTGGAGGTTGTGAGTGGGAGAGCACTCCTCTGCAAGTTTAGCTGGGACAGGAGCAGTTGAAGGCGTGATTGCTCTCCAAGCCACTTGTACCAAGGCATTTTACAACTCCGACTGGAACTTTAGCCATGATTCAAAAATTAGTGAGAGGTGGGCGATGGTGTTCTCCGCGAACGTAATCCGATCGAGCTGTGGACCCAAGATTAAAGGGCCTCGGGTCGGATGTAAATACCGCTAACGAGAAGTTTGGACTGGTGGTTGAGTGATGTAAATACCGCTGAGGCGGTTCTACTACTATCATCCTACCAGGTCTACTATCAACTCTTGACTCTTCATGGTTACCTATTTCTAAGGACTCTACACTACCGTTAGTCTTTTGCTTGCTTCCAAGTCTGTTAGACCTTTTTCGACTTCATGGGAAGGTTATGTTTGGTTATCGTAGAGGCAGGTTAGTGGGCTCCCTAAACCGCCAAGCTGAAGCAGATGCATGTTTTAGGGATCAGAAGAAAACTTGGTGTTATCGAATACTTTTTGAGTAGGTTTTTTTTCTAGTTATGCCATAGGTACAGTTTTTGTAAAGAAATCATTTTTTATGCCAAATTATTTTATGAATTACAAAATCCCGCGGGATTGCGACCCTTCGTTTCAGCCCTATACTTGGGAGAACCTGGTCATGAATTGTATGTTGTCGTTTTTGAAGTAATTTTCGATTTATGGTGGTGCAAGTCCTACAAGCTCAGCTGTAATGTTCAAGTAAACCCATTCGATGTCTTCAAGGACGTGCCTATCGTGAACTCCAAGTCGTTAAAGGATGACGTCAGTCTGAAAGAAGCAGAGGGAGAAAATCTTAATTACACGGAAAAAGTGGAGAGGCCTCAAAGTGACTACCGTTCCCGTGGAAGTACTTTATAAAAAGAAGAAAAAATCCCTCTCCCGACCTCCCACTCTCGTCATAAATACCATAATGATTCAGGAGAGCAACTCCCTCATTTTACGGTACGTTAGTCAAGTCGTTTCCCCACGGACTTATCCGTGACTCGCGCGATGTCCTGGTGAAATACTTACCTTATGAAATGAGAAGAGCCGAGGTATGTGGGTTTCCCAGTGTTTAATGGAAATTTGAATTCGACGTAAAATACTGCGAGTCATTCTGGAGCCTTTTAATTAACAACAACAACAACAACAACAACAAGAACATGCTCTTTAATAGCGTGTGTAGCTGATGTACCTTGTACGTTGTACCAGTACCTTGTACTCAGCTTGTACCTTGTACTCAGCCCTCATGTACCTTGTACTCAGCCCTCATAGATTTATGTGATATTAGTTATTAAAAAGGTATAAGATCATTAAGTTGGTACGACCCCAGTGTTAAAGAACCCAAACTTTTCGAGAGGGAGATGCTAGAGATGGTTCATATTGAACCAAACAAACATCAAACCGTTAATTGGAGGGTAGTACAACCTACAACCAAGTAAACGTTACTGTAACCCCAAATGAATGGATTTGGGACTGATCCACAAAGGGAGGCATCTTTATCACCTGCATTGCTAATTAGACGACCGCCAAACCGTTCAGAAATTCCCAAAAACCGGCATCCCATCGACTCTTGTCAGTCCTTCTGTACATTATTTCGTTTTTTTTTTCACGACAATGACTGTTCTCTCGTATGCTCTTGTCCCTGCACTTTTATGTAAGTAAGTACCTCTGCATTTGATAAATACTATTTATACAATGCTGAATTTAGTAAATATAATTTATTAACATGCTCACTCATAATAGGTTTTTCCTCGGCCTACCGACTTTCTCTATCAATCAATATTTATTTGATGTTCCTTCCCTCCATTTGTTTTTCTTTCATTTTATTTTTTATCTTGTTGGTTTTTTTCCAATTATTTCAGTTATTAATTTTTTTTAAATATTTTTATTTCGCCGTTACTATTTTATAATAATTATAAAATAGCAAGAATTACTAATAAAATAAATAATAATAATTGTTATTATAATTATTATAATAACAATTATTATTATTTATTTTATTAGTAATTCTTCCTTCATTGATTTTTTTACATACCACCCTATTTATTTGCCACACTTCCCTGCGCTAGGAGGCCGGGGTGCCGCTTCTACTCTTTCTATGTTCTGTGGATAGAACCTACAGACACCTTGTGGGGGCTCTGGATGGGATTAGCAGCTCGAAACCAGCCCCCTCGCTAGATTTGTTCATTTTTGAGTAAACAAGTTCGAGCACCAGCAGAGTAAGCATCTTTATCCCTGATCTCCATAATAAAACAAAAGTTGATTATTGTGGTGATACATCAAACGGAACCGTGCGTAGATTGTTCAAAATGTGAAGAGAAACCTGTATCAATCTGTCGACGCAGGCCGGAAGGGTAAACGGTAATGTTATTCGTTATTTTAGGATCCCTGTTTTCTCCTCGAATTTCCAATTCAATCACGAATGTTTTCTCTCTCTCTCCCCCCCCCCCCCCCAGTAATGAAGTGGATGCTTCCGAATCCGAAATGTCCGCAAGGAATTTTCCGTTGCAGAACATTCTCAACAAATACAGTTTATCGGCGGGCTTTTAATAATTCCCCACTACCCGTATACGGGTAACAATATATTGTTACGTCTGATTTTTGTCAGATATTCAGAGATCGTAATAATAATAATTATTATTATTACGATCTCTCTCGATCTCGATCTCGGTCTCTGAGTAGTATTCTACGGACTGGTTCAGCGGCTCCCGATATCAACTGCATAGAAACGTTTCACGGAGAATACTCCGTCCAAATGCTATTTTATTGTACCAAGCACCGCCTCATGAAGATTATAACGGCTTATAAGCCACGAAAAAAGAAAATAAATTCACTCGGCTCATTTCTCCCGCGACGGTCATTTAGGTTGAGGCTAAATCAAATTGCCATCCTCCAGGCAGTTTTATAGGTTCACTCTTAACACTTCATAAAACGCGCTTTTCAACCCGCTTGACACCCACGATTCTCTCTTCCCGCATCATCCCTTCAGCGCTTTTGTATGCCCGTGCTTTTTTTTCGCGATAAATTTTCTTGCTGAGTAAGTTGGACGCGCTTGAACTTTTCTTGTTGTTTAAATTGGCCCAGCGTTTATAGGGAGCTCTTTGGCTCGCGATGCCTGTTCAGTGAAAGGCCCCATTGGTGTCCATCATGCCATTGTAACTGAAGCTTTTCAAAAACAATTTTTCTCGTTGAAGTTAAGAGACGTAAAACTGGTTTTTATTGTCCCAACTCAGGGCCAAGGGACTACCTACGGAGGCACAGTGGGGCAAAAACGCAAAAACGCGCTTATAATTAAAAGTCAACTGTCTAAATCGATATCCGACAAAAAAAACTTGTATTTTTCTATGCTGGATCCAATGGAATCGTTTTTGGATGAGTTCGACGTCTTCATGGGTTGAAAACTCAAAAATCTGGTCAATATCGTGAAATATTTGCAAACCAAATTATTAATTTGTCTGCCATGTTGCCAGAAATCGTAAGTTTGCTTCTTTTACAAGTGATTGAAATTTTTAACATTGTTTACGAATCTTTAAACGATGAAAATTCACTTCAGTAATTTGTAAATTAATTTCAGTTCAAATTAAATTCACTCGACAATTGAAGTTAAATTTAAATTCAATTCAATTCAAATGAGATGAAAGTGGTCTCGCCCGTACTCTAAAGTAGCTGCCTGGGTTCGGGTCAAGACTCAGTTTGCAGTGATCCAAGCCGTCGCCATGAGACTGCGGGGGACTCGGCGGAAGTTTCGTTGTCTGGGGTTGGAGGATGGCGCCGGACTCCAGGTTTGGGACCGCGAGTAAAGGCTGAACCTCCGGGTGACACCGAACCCTGATCAGTGAGTTTTTAAGGGATTCATCCATCAGGCACACCCCAGAGCTGCTGGAAGGAAAGTCTTGTTGGCTCGTAAATACTTCTACCGTGGGCGGCCCTTAGGACTCAACTGTTTCAAGGGTGTCTCTTTCCCCACGTGAAAGCCAGCAATAATAAATAATATAATAATTATTAGGCTTGCAATAATGAATAGAATAATATTATAACAATAATTGTTAATAATAATTATTAATAATTAATAATATTATAATCAATAATTATTATCATTAGGCCCCGCAATGAAGACCAGAGGGAAAAAGACTTAGGTATGTTCACACTTTATGGACAGTGAAGGAGTAATACCGTAAATTGAAGTTTTGCGAAAATGAGGTTTTGAGCTATACTGGTGAAACATGGCCTTTTGCATCTTCATGATCTTGCAAAACGATTCCATAAACTCTCATTAGCTCACATTAGCTCACCTACCTACTTTTGTATGAGTGTTTTCAAAACCTTCTAGGTAAGTTGGATACCATCGTAACGTGAAGGTAAGACCGTCCATGTTGTTTCTTTGGAGAGCTTGGAGTGGCTGTTCGCGTTGCCACCATAAAAGGTGAGATTACTCATTATTTTAGAGTTCAATCGATGGAATTCTTTAAGATTATCGAGGATTGTAATGTTTTTTGAGGGGTTGCCGGCTTTTTTTTCGTCTCCTGAAAAATTGGGAATTTTCAACTTAGACGGTTTTACTGCCATCTTTGGGGAAATTCTAGAAGTTTCAGATCGTGTGGTCACCTAGTCCAAAAAGAGTTCATGTTCCGAATTACAACTAAGAAAATAATTACCGTGGAAGAATGACTTCTGTCCGCCCATCAGGGGGAAGAACTGTCAATACAAGGTCCTGGGTATAACCCTTGTGGAGCGTCATGAGAATGTCTCACTGCGTGACGAAGTTGTACGCAAGCTGTTTTTAAGTCTTCTTATAAATCCAAGATTTATTATAATCTCCAGTTTACACTTTGATCCCAGGAGACAAACGTATCGACAAACGAACGCTAACTTGCTAACGTAGTGACAGAAAATACGCTTTTCCAGCGTACTCTACTTGTAAAAATGAACGAGCAACAATTGTTGTCTTCACTGTTACATTGATTGCATGATGAAAGCTGATAACGAGACATTCGGGGCTCTGCATTCTGGTATGGTGTTCTACCCTGGCCTCTTTTTCTCCCTCCGAAGATTGTTGTTGGGTATGTTCGTAGGAAACCTTACAAGTAGGTACAAAAAGATGGAGAACTAGTATTTAGTCAACTTTTCAACTTTTTTTTCGATCAGAAAATTTTGAAACACATAAGGACAACATTTGATGCTTGTGGCCAATCAAAATGCTTGACTATCGTGAAGTATTGTTAGAGTATTTAACCAAAACAGTTGAAAACCAAGTAAAGTCGCAGGTATTCTCTTAAATTGGGTAAATAAATTATTTATTTATTCTTAAATTATTGAAGAATCAACTGTTCCACTGAGGAAAATCGGGCGATTTAACTCAATGACTCCAATTCAACTCAATAAACTGGAGAGTTATGTAAATCAGGGTTGTTTAATGTAACTCCATGATCATAACTGCTAATTAAACACAAAATGAGTTGGTTGGTTACCGAAGTAGTTGGTTACAGTCAATCGCTGATAGTTAATTATGTCAATAGGTTGTAGTTAGAGGCATAACAATCGTTCCATGAAAGCTGTTTATAGTATCGGGTTCTCCTTTTTGTTGTGTGTTTGTTGAAGTGATCCATGCTTACAATCTCTGCTCTTTGCCGGCTATGGACCTGGGGGCTAGTTATATCATGCTGGGCTTACTCAATGCCCTCGCCATTCAGTGATGTTTGCTCTCTGAAGGCTCTCTCTAGAGAAGAATTTTGTTCGGGACGGCACAAAGTGAGGGTTAACCCAAAATATATTCCGGAGCTGATCGACTATCTTACCGTCTGTGTAGCGGCTTGTATTGGGAATACTTCCAGGCAAGAAACGCTCGTCCGATTATTTGATGCTGCTACGCCGGTCGTGCATAAGGCTTTTTTCGACAGCCGGACGGGTTTAAAAGAAGTGACGTCGTTCACTAAAATAAAAAATGGGTTCGTGAAAATGAGCGGGAATGATTTTTATCACGAAGTGCTCACAAGTTCAAGGAAGAACCCGCAAAATGATCACATCTTGATTTATTCTCCGGAAAACGATCACGGTTCTTACGTTATTGAAGAGGATATCCGACTGTGTTCAAACCTCTTGGAAAGTAACTCGCGCCTAAATAACGTGATTAAAAAGTCCGAACTTCCCCAGGTGGCCAAATCAGCCAAAACGATTACTTTTCCGTCGTTGAATATCACTATTGGAATGACCTGCGATGATGTTCCATACCTTGTTTTGGACTCATATGTTCTTGCTACGCGATGTATCACGTTCACAAACATGGTCTCCGATGCGGCTGACATGGTGCGCAAGCGCTTGATGAAATTATTCAAGGAGAATGTCATGCCTCTTGTTGACCCAACGGACTTTGAAAACGCTTATTCTCGGATTATGTCTGTTTCCCAATACCATGGCGGCGTCAAGAAAAGTGGATCCCGAAAGACCGGCAAGGCAGATTCATGGCATACGGACCTCCCGCAAATGCCCCTGAAGTTCGAGCTGAACATGGAGTTACCTTATACCGATAAAGATGGAAGTAGAACTGAAGAAGGCGTTGAACTTAATGGTGACCAGCTCAGCGCAACAGATGCTTCCTTTAATGTTAACGAAGAGGAATTTTCCTCTCGTCAGGAATTTCCCACACGTGAGGAATCGTCATCTGTAGCCAACACAGGTTGGACTCTGAACCAGCCGTTTCAAATCAATGGTAAATTGAAGCCTATTCAAGTAATCCACCAAAAAGGTTCTGTAGTGAATGATTTTGAAACGTTGGCCATCGGTAGCCAGGACAGGAAGGCCGTCGTGGCCTTCATTATTGCTGCAGCAGTTTGTGGCTGCTTACTAACGTTAGTGGGATTCGTCATTTGTATGGTCAAAGGACAGTGTGGATATGTGACGATTTGGCCGATTGGTGATAAGGCCGGTGGTGGAACAGATCTTCCACCTACGTGTGGTCCGGGCACTCCGTGTGCACCAAGTGGCGTTAGCTTACAAGGTGAAGTCGGTAGTTCAAGCAGTCCATATAATACTGGTAGTCCTGGTATGTCAACTGCAGGGGATTATGCTAACCCTGCCGACCCGTACCAGTACTCTGATGGAGCATACAACCAAGAACAACCTGCTCAGAGCTGGAACAAACAAGATTCCAAAAAAGGGAAATCGAAGGGAAAGAACGACCAAATGGGAGGTTATGTCGACCCATACCAGTACCCTGATGACGCATACTACCAAGAACAACCTGATGAGAGCTGGAATACACAAGATTCCAAAAAAGGTAAATCGAAGGGAAAGAAGAAGCAAGGGAACGTTACTTATCCAAGTGGTATTGATTATCGCCACAAAACTAAAGGAAGGAAGGCTAAAAACACAGATCTTTATGACGACTTTCCACGCATCGAATCCCAATACCTCGTAGAAGCAATAACGAGGTTAAACAGTTCGGAAGCGCTCACGGCTTCCTCTAAAAATAGCACTGGAAAACTTGTCACTGCGGATTCATATCATAAGGCCAAATCTCTGGGAGCGAAGAGGAGTGACCTCACGAATTCCACGTTCTGCCCCCTCTCAGATTCAAACCAAGTCCAGGTCATGGCAGCTTTGCACAAAAGATGCGAAGTTCTTTCCAAACGGATATGCGATGTTGTGCGGCACATGTCGAAAGAATCGGTTTTCGAAGGATCCCCGTCCATACAGAGCCTGAGGAAGTTCGTCCGCACCGTGAGCCACGAAGTAGTTCACGACGGTGATACCATAAGCCATCTCAGGAGTAGCTCGCTGGATTCTCTTCTGCCGAAATGTGAATTGATCGAATAAAGCAGCATGTGAAAGCTCCGCATCATCTTTTCCAAGGGCGATGGCATTTGCTCCAGTTGTGATGAGTAAATTTCGAGCCTTAGATCGAATGAATGTACCGCTAACAAGGAGCTTGGACCATGGGGCTTTTTAGTGCCTTAAAATGAGAAAGAAAAAAAAAATTGAGTTAGGACGACCCGGTGCACCGGGGTGGAATACCCATGGGTGGAGTTCTTGAGGGTCGGTCGAATAGGTAAGACGAGAATGTGCCGACGTTTCAAGAGATATAAATTATTCTCCTATCATCAGGGCCTGATGAAATGAACAAAATGACAATCTGAAAAATAATTTTGGAGGACATTGGAACAGAGTTTAAAATGGATATTGAAACACTGTTTCAGAATATATCTCTTGAAACGATGTCACATTCTCGTCTTATTTGACCGACCCTCATCAACTTTCCTCCCACATTCATTGAAACGGTCAACATCATCATCACCACAATTAATTATTTGAAAGAAAACAATTAAAAACTGAATTCCTCTAAGTTATCTGAATAGATGTGGGACCCGAAAAATTAATTCTACGTCCAAAGTAGGTAATTCGGAAAACGACAACCTAATGCAACTTCTTGGCACCCTTCCAAAACCCCATGTGTAGCCCTACGGAAGCCCCATTGATTCCCCAGATGAGATCGGAAGGTTTTGGGACCCCACATTATGTATTATTGTCCAAAAATACTTGGAAAACGACACCTAGTTCGATCCCATAGCCGAAACCTTTCAAAACTCCCTCCCGCACCTCCTTTTTATTCCCTCGCAGCCTCACGGGTTTTAGCAATCTTAGGTTGAACATTTTGCGGGCACAACCAGATGGAAAACCGAGTGTATTGTCCAAATTTCAGATTAAAAAAAAAAGGCTCATTAGTCGTTATTTTATTATTATAAAAGCACGTGATTGGCCTTCATTTGATTTTCACGGAGACTTTTAGCAGGTAATGTACTAATACAAGGCTTTACCATAAATATTATTTGTTGCCTTGCAAGCAAAATTATTCCTGGAAGACCTGAGCAACCTGCTACGTGAATCTTAATCACCGAAGAAATAAACATTTATGTTAATTGTGATTTCAAGACAATAGAAAGCCACAACTTAGATAATTTTGATTTGTTGGGGCCATGCTAATTTCCTGGTTGTTGTTCGCGTGGGTCATGTTAGCCATACGTGGAATCAAATATGAAGGGCTTAATTCAAGTATACTGACAAAACATGAGTTCTGCAATGGGAATCACCACGTTAAAATCAGCCCCAAGTACATCCCTTTGTTACTTGATTACCTGAGATATTGCAGTACTTCGTCAAAAGAGCCTAACATTGATTCTTTCGCGAGGAGGCAGGCCGTCATCCATTTGTTCAATGCCGCGACGCCAGTTCTCCACAAGGCGTTCTTTGACAGCAAAACAGCACTAAAGTACGTGGTGTCATTCACAAAATTGAAACATGAAGCTGTACAATATGCTAACTATGCAAACAAGTATGGTGATCACAGTATTTATTCTCGGAAAAAAGTTGCCAATTGTGAAGGCACACTGACATACGCTGCTGACAATGACGAGGGTTCTTACAATCTAAATGAGGATTTACGCCTATGTGCTTCTATTGTGAACCGTCAAAGAAACGCAAGCGTGAAGAACATTATAAAGCCATCTCAGCTACCAAGGGTGGCAAAAGCAGCGAGAATCATTACATTTCCCCCGTTCAATCTGAGCGTTGCAGTCTCCAGCGAAGACACGCCGTACATGATTCTGGACATGTACGTCTTGGCTATGCGGTGCCTCTCATTCACCAACCTCCATCCGAATACCACTGCGCAAGTGTCCGAGCATATTATCAGCAATTTGAAAAAGAAAGTGATGCCTTTCATACCTCCGAATGAGTTTGAAAGAGCGTATTCAGGGATGATGTCAATGGCTCGAGCGGGATCTGTGGGTACACTAGGAGCATTCTCGAAGACATTGTCTACTCAGAGGCACACTGTGAAACTAAAAAGTGAGAATCCGTTGAAGATGCAATCCTTGACGGAAGACATCACTAGTGAAGCAGCACTTCCGAATGAAAAAGATGATAGTACCACAACTGACACTGTGAGTTCCAGTACGAAGAAATCCTTTCGCCAAGTACTCCTCGACTTGCTGAAAAAGAAGCCGAAGACAGATGGTTGTGTGGTGGCCAAACAAACTTGCATGGAGGGCTGCCAGAACAGAGCTCTGATGTTTATTTCAGGCGTACTTGGAATTAGTGCAACAGTAGCGATTCTTCTGTACTGCTTACTGTTTGGATGCTGCGGTTTGTGTGCGGCCGCCAAAGACGGGGACGAAGTCGACGCTCGTCTCGCAGGATACGCCCGTTTCAAGCAGCAGAACAAGTGCTACTGCACGCTGGCTGACTCCAACCAGATGGAGATCATTGCGGCGTTGCACCATAGATGCGAGCTGCTCTCGAAGAAGATCTGCGCCGTCGTGAAAGAGATATCGAAAGAGAACATTTTCGACAATCCAGAGTCTATGGACGTTCTGAGGGAATTCGTCCGCTCCGTCAGCTTCAACATGGTTGACGAGAATGAGACAATTCATCATTTCGGGAAATCTATGACCAGTTTAATTAAACCTCAGAATAAAATAACGAGCGTGAACCGAAACACGTTCCGACAGTCCTAACCTCAATTCAATCTCGAATGCTTTTGTCAATCTAGTACTTTGATTTTGGGTGAAATACTGGTTTTTCGTTCTCATTTGGTGTATTTTTGAAGAAATCACTCCTCATAGATACTTGTCGTCTTTCGTAAAATCCCTACTTTCAGGAACGGAATCCTCCGTCGTCTTTTATTCCTTCCATCATCGTTAGCACTCCTCAAATAGCGGGAGACCGTCTATCACTCCTTTGGCTTACGGAAGACCGGCTTTTCACAGAACGTCACAAAGCCCTCCCCATTGCCTAATTCAACCTCCGACCCTTCCTTTTGTCTCCAACCCCTTTCCCTCGGCAAAATTTATTGTTATTATTTATTTTTTCTCGCCGCCTCTCAGTTTTCTTTCCGCTCGGAAGCGCCCAGGGATTTTTAAGAACCAAATCCCTCGTCCCCCCCTTTTCCTTATACTCTCCCGCTGATTAAAAAAAGAAGCTAACAGCGGTGTCACTTAATTACGAACAACTTGAAACTCGGCAGTGGTATCTCATAAATTTCAATTAATTAACGCTGACTAACTACTTTGGGAGTTAGTCAGCGGAAGAGGATTTTTCCGTCATGGTTCGGCTCTCACTTTCTTTCCTCTACGGAAAAACAAGAGCACTTGAAATTGTTAACGGAATCTGCGAACTTAGCCAAAACACTCATTTTAACACAAAACCGGATTAAAATTTAATGCTGATATCTCGTGTTCATTCCTGGTAAAAAAAAAAACGTGCTGCTTGAGATTTTTTAGTGTGGTCTGTGTTACATCATCTCCTAATTCTGAGGAATACCCCTGATTGGTTTAGTTTAGATCGAGGATCGTTTCTGTCTTCGCTAAAACCTGCAGAGCTTGGAGGGGAATGTTCTCCCTCTCACGAAGCTCAGTGAGGCGAGACCAAGGGCCAGTTGGACATCGGGGATAACATACCAAATAATGCCAAATAAATTGGAAATAAAAGATTGTGACCCACCTGCGTTCTACCCCCAATATTTTTCACTGTGCATAATTATTATTAGCTCATTACCTACCTAATAATTAGCTCGTATGATTCATAAGGCATGTTCATATTCAATTAGTTGAATTATTCAACTATTATAAGTGAAGGCGATCAGAGCAATTTTCGACGTCGAGGTTGGTCTCTCTCCAAAATGACGGCCCTGATATCGAGACCTGAAGCTTAGTAAATATATTAAAAATAAAAAAATAAAATGAAATTATACGTGTTCGAGGTTAACCACAAAAATAACTTCATTTTCAGAATTTGAATGCTAATCGTTGTTTCAATGAGAGAATGTGATAGGAGCAAATTATGAAATTTTTGGCTCGGTTATTTGTTCTAAAGAGACTTTTATTAGTGTTTCGCGCCAGAAAAATATGTTTAATATATTAAATTTTTTATGTGGTGTGCATTCACCAAAGATTTTTACATGGTGTGGATATGTTTGGGTATTGGAAGTTGTATTCGAAATCAGCGCGAAATTTCCTATAAGAATCACTCGTAGCATTACCCAGGAAAACTCTATTTTGCCACACTGTGCGACGGACGTCCAGGCTTTGCCCAGAAGGTCCCACGGCGCGCCGTCGGAAGGTGGGCGATTTGGGCCTAAGAGTTTGCTGGTGGTCTTCTATAATTTCAGGTAGATGCGGCGAGATATTGGGAATACTCTTCAAATAAAAGCCGATTTTCGACGACATAGCCTATTCCCACCTATAATATATAATACACTATAGACGGTAGACTATAGCGTCAAAAATCGTATTTTATATGCTTTTCTATATTTATGCACTCGTTACTTTTCAAGGCAGGCGTCCCACTCTTCAAGCCAGTTTATCTCATTTCATCCCCAACGAGTTCTCTTTAAAGAAAAGTACAAATTCAGTCCTAAGCACAAAATCTTGTCAGACCATGATCCTTGTTTTTGCATCCATTAGGTAAACGAATCTTACTCAATAAAGAGGCATTTTTTATTTTTCAAGCTTTACAGTGCGTTACTGTTGTCCACACCACCAGCTTCTTTCTGGTTGTTACCGAAATGTAATTTCGTCAAGTAACGGTAATTTTGCCTCAATTTTGAACGTGTTGTTATGGCAAAGCATGTTCCATGCTTAAAAAAAAAAACAACTTTGTCATACATAGGTACCTCCACTTTGTGATAAATATTCAGATAATCTCTCTTGAAGTTTCCCCAAATTGATAATTGACTAATCGGTAATTATAATTGATTACCACAAGGTCGAATTTCAAGTTGTGTTTCACATCACCCAATCACTTACATCGAGTTAGGTTTGTTGATTGAAGAGATTACGTTGAGTTGCCAATACCTTCCCTTCAGTGATCGCGTGTTAGAAATCATTAACGAAGGTGGATTCATATCGTGCAAAATACCTGGATTCAATATTGAATTTAATTATAACATGCAAAACTTCTACGCTGATACACCTATCGTCGTAATAATTGCTATTGTAACAGTAATAATTACTATTCGTACCTATACGTATGTAATTATTATACGTACCTATACGTAATAATTATGATTGGGATGTTCGAGAAATAATTGGGCTTGGGTGAAGCCAAAGTTGAGGAAATTAGTATGATTTAGCTTTTCAAAGAGATTTAATTCGCAGACTGAATCAATAAAATGAGGGAGCCTTCAACTAGGGTTTGCTGTATACCGGGAATCATTAGCAGAAATTCAAAGCCACCCCTCTAATCGTATTATAATGATATCGAACGAGTTCTGGCGGGGGGAAATGGGGAATTAACCAAAAGCGCGATTCACCTCCAACCTGCGGGGCTTCATCAATCTCCCAATGAAGAAAGTAATTACCAGAATGGAGGAGAGGCTCGGCTTGGCTTGGGAGGAGGTCGAAATTATCAGGGCTAACACAATTAAGGCTTTGCAAACTTTGAATGTGGTTTCGAGGCGAATTGTGTACTTAGCCTTGACGGGGTTTGAGGCCAAAAGGTGGTGCCGCCGGATAACATGGGATTGAACGTGATGAAGATGCCATATTTGCGTTGTCGTCGCCAAGTCAATTTCTGGGTACTTCAGGGTTTCTGTATTCAGCATTCAGACGGGTCCCGATAGTAACTAAGAACTGTTTTTTAAGCAATTGGAGTTTCCTAAGAACATGTATAATAGTTTTGATGAAATGATAGATTTGAATTAGTTTGGCCCAGCTAAATATTAAATATATTTAAGCATTGTGCCAAGAGAATGACTTTTAGGCTGGCTAAACTTTTCTTATCGATTTCACACAGTGACCTGATAGATATATTTCACGCGTTTAGAATCGGCTCGGTTGGATGGTGATGTATGCGATGGAACCCTCTTTTTCGAGGGCGCTGAGGGCCTCATATGATAAAATAGGGCGGCCTAAGTGAAGAGAGAGAGGACCCCCGAGGAAAAGAGGATAATGGCGCTCTGTGGACCGGGCCAAACCCCCCATCATACCATCACCCACCCCACCAGTGCCTACCAAGCCCATACTTCATACCCTCACAATGTAACCAACAACTCGGTCCGGGTATTCAGGAAACACTTTGTTACTCACTTCCTTGCGGCCGCACCCTACTTATTCTGGCAAGCTCCTCCGAGCTGCAATTTTCCTTGTAAATGACGCCATTGCCTGCAACTTTCAGGATGGCGTTAGGGTTTGAAGCAGCACATAACAATGGAACCCTATTTACCATTCACCGCACAGGTGTAGTGAGAGGTGCATACATGGAGAAAACGTCCTCTTTCAGGACATGCCCATCGACAGCGCGCCCTACGAACTATTATAGTATAATACCTACGGTATGAAAAGAGAACTCCCTCGCTAAAGTGATGTTTATTTCCTCCCATTATTTAATTTTTCCTCTCGGAGAAAATTGGTATGAATGGGAATGTCCATATCTGAATACCGACAGGCATGTGGGAAAGAAAGGTTATCTTAAATTAATCTGTTTAACTTGGCACGGGAAACTACGGGAAATCAAGTCTCGGGGCTGTTCGCTCGAAGTGTAAACAATGAGTACCTCGAGACTCGTCTGGAATCAATATGTAGTTGGCAGAGGTTCAGTGTTGACGGTTCGAACCTCCCTCGCTCTTTTCAGGACGTGAGAGGGGGGGGGGGGGGGGGGGGGGGTACAAGTAAAGCCCGAAACTACGTGCAAGAAGAGAATCCCTTCTCTTTGATGACTCGAGACTTCTCAATTTCCGAATACAGTTTGTGCCGAAGAAAACCCCTTTTTTTCGCTTCTCGACCGCACGTCCTCCTGGCAAACCGCCGAAGGAAAAAAAAGAATAAAAGTAAATGGCGGACATGATTCGACCTCCCAAACTCAACTGTGGGAGTATAAAGTTTTTTTTTCCCTTCAGCTCAAGAAAATGCCCGAACAAAAAGGGCAAAGAAGGTGAAGCAGTAGATTCGAGTTTATGGCTTCCTTGAATATTCACGGCACGGTACTTCCATCGCTTGTTCCTCGAGAATTACGATTTGCTCGTAATATTATTTCCGAATGGTTAGGATTTCTATACCTTGGAAGAATTTCATCTTTATTTTTATCCAAACATAAAATAGGCCGGAACGGGTCAATATACCTGTTCATTAGTGCTGCTATAGCTAACCAGTTATTCCAAGAACGCTGAGTGCTACTTAACTCTTCGTTACAAATCCACAGGCCTCATGTGTTCGGGCTTGCCTCTTTCCCCTTTTGCTGACGGACTCAATCCGTGCGATTAATTTTTTTCTTTTCTTATCCTTTCTTATGCTTATTTATCCATAAATTAAACAATCACATCTTCTCACACTCTGGGAATTCCTCATATTTTCCGGTGCTTGCCAGCGTCAATGTGGACAACATAGTACAAGCATAGAAATTTCCTCCAAAACAGAAGGCACCAAAGACCTAAACGAACTCCACTTGAACTCTTCCCCAACTGTTTAGGTACTCAAATTTTATACTACATGTGTCAGAATATTTAAGTTACAACATTATCAATAGATGTGGTCCGAATGTAAAATGACTTAAGCCAAGGAATACTATTTTCCCTTGGGTAGACTCCTTGCCTGATTAATTTATGAGTAGATGTATCACAGCAAGGAATTGACCTCTCAAGTTCCCTGCCGATGAATTTAATCGTTCCTAATTCGCCGAGGGAGCAAAGCCATCCGTGTGCACTCAAGACGCTTTAACCGCCTTTTGTCAAGGCACTCTTGCCCCCCACCTCCTTCAACACAAGTGTCTCCCACTTGGCTTCAGTGAATGGGTCGAAATTGAAAGTCGGGTTGGATTCCCGGAATGGGAAATTGAAAGAGGCCACGATGATACCCTCCACTCAAGAAGAGAGAGAGAGAGAGAGAGAGAGAGAGAAAAAAAACGCTCAGAATGGATTTTTTTTAAAGAGGAAATTCATTGAATAGATCCCCCTCCCCCCTATCATCATCCCACCTGCTATGAAAAAGAGGTCAAGTTAGCAAAGCGTCAAACCGTAGAAAATGCGATCTTAGAATGCAATTTTTCACTCTGTGTTTACGTTTAAACTAGACGAAAGAAGGTGAATCGTTCTTGCAAACTCGGGTGAGTCTACGAAAAGCGTGCAAACATGCAAACAAGTTCAAATTTGTGATGCAAACTTGTATGTTCAATTTTCGTGATGACAGTTGTTGGGCTCCAGTGGTTCACTTCCTTTCTGTTGGTTTTTGAATGGTTCCTATGCATAGGAATTTGCGTTCATGAAGCAAATTGTGAACAAATTGCATATTCTCCAGGAACTAATCTTTACAATTTATTACTTAATCAGCTTACTTTAAGCTGATTGGGTTATAAATAGGTCATGTGTATCCATGAGCAGTAAATATTAATTCTCATGCATACACACGCTACCCCTATAATAGGAGTAATCGTGGAGGAAAGAAATCTCTTTCCTCCATGAGGAGTAATAATAATAATTGTTATTATTATTACACCCTTGAAAAGCGGTGTATTTACTAGGTACTGCATTTATACTCCGCATCCACATTGCTGTGAGTGTGTTGAATAGAAGAGATTAAATCGAAATTTTTTCGAAACTCCAAGGCGCGCATAGATATAAAGCCTGCAATTATGACGTGTAGGCTGTAATGACCCTATTATGTTTATAAATTTTGCTCGTTGGGGAGGACAAATTCCTCGGTAAACAACTCTCAATAGAGAAAACAAAGCGAGGTCCAGCTGGGGAACCCGCTCATTTATGTTCGGGAAGAATTATTGAGTGTCAAGGATCTACATTAATGACGTAAGTCTGAGTCCCTGCTATTTGAGACTACCTCACACCTATCTACCATTCGTTAACCTCAGGCGAACCAACCGCTCATCACCTGTTTTAAATACTACTTTTCCTTATTTTAAACACGGGGAGCGATGGATTTGGAAATTCGCTTTTCGCCACTGCACCAATCGACAGGAGATTCAATATTGTGAGTATCTAGTTTATACATAGAGGGATTTTCACAAGAAGATTCATTGGCCAAGCAACTTTTATATTGTGGGAGTCCACTGACCCCTTAGCTAATATCTTTCAATTTACGCTACCTTTATCCCAACTAAGATTGGTCCCAATTTTAATAATAATAATAATTTATAATTTAAAAAAATCCCTGTTGATAAAACGTCACGGCATACTGAAGTGATTTTGGTTATGGTGCCAAATTAGTTGTATTCCTCGAGTTTCATTAATCTTTAGATACGTTTACGTTGAGGTACGTATACATTGCGTTGAAGTATCCTGGAGCTCACCCTCCATTCTCTATACCAATCTCCTTTGAAAGTCAACTTCTCGCTTGATACTTCGCGAGACGGATTTCCTCTCCAAATGCGCTTTGTACAACTCCAACTTAGAATCCCGCCTTCTCCTATCATCACCATTGAACTCCCCTCTCACCCACTACGCTCCACACTCTTCCTGGCAAAGTGTAACTCCTAGTAGGAAACATCCCTCTCTGCGCGACTTGACTTGTAAAGTTGGCCCACGGAAGCCCACTGGTGGAGAAAGTGGCGAACCGAAATCAATCACTTTCCCCCATCCAATCAACATTGGTAAACTTGCAATGGTATTTCCGTTCGGAAGTGAGACAGCTCCTAATTTCTCCACTTCTGCAGGAATCCCACAACCGCTCGAGTGAACTCAAACTTTCTAAACCGTGACAGTGTATCAAAGATTTCATCTATGCTGACCTTTCTCAATCAAAATGAATATATTTAATTTTATTCACCCTACCAAATTTCCCTACGTGGATCATGCATTCAAATGCCAAGCTATAATAGCAATAATTTGTGAAGAAAGTTTGCAACATCGGCATGGTCGTTCCTACCGGATCTGAATGATAGTTATTGCGCAATTAGAGTGAATTATAATGCACACAAATCTGCACTTGCCTGTCGGTCTGATGGAAACCCGAACGCTAGCTTTCTCCACAACTCAGAAATCGCATTTTTCAAGTCTGCTGTTCTTAGAAATAATTTCAACGGTTTTTCAAAATTTATTAAGTCATCTGGTCAGCTGATGCACTAGATTAATAACAGCTAGTATGAAGAAGTAGAACCACCATCATAACCTTCAAGGTTGTTGATTGGTTGTTGGTTGATCCGGTTGTTGAAGATCCACCCGCCTCAACCGTGACCCCGCCAGCAACGCCCACTTTGCCGCCAGAGCGCTCTCATTTCAGTTTTATGCACTATCCCTATAGGGATATATATAAACTAGTTACGAGTTTACTAGTGATACTAGCAACAAGAAATGTAATCAGGCTGAAGGAACTTCTAGAACGCGTCATAACGAAGTTATAGCCCTCCCTTTCAACATCAGCTACTGGCAATTCCTGCGTGTACGGAGATTGTTGGAAATATAATTCTTTCGTATTGTAATAGACGTACGTAAACTACAAAAATTGTTCGTGGAATGGAAGTGCTCCCGAATTTCGGGTTAAATCATCCTGTACCGTGTTGTTAGAAGTCAATAAGGGAAAAATACATCATTTTTGTGACAAAAAGTCTTTCACGTAGTTTACAATCATCTTGAGTAATTTAGGCCGATTCAAAAACCACTGTGAGTGACGTCACCTACAGGTGTTCCGGTTTCCAATCAAAGGACACCAGAGTGCAGGTCGATTTTTTCTTCTTTTTCGATTTTTTCTAGGTGTTTGGCTCTAGTGGCACTGGAGTAACGAGAAAATGGCCGTGTTCGCTTTGTTTTGAATGTGATCATGCTTATTGACTCAACTTATTTGTGATATAAATTAACTTATTCCAATGACCGATTCTTTAGTTTTTAGTTTTGTAATGGTGGCCAACGTGTCGACCAATAGGAGCTGACCTCGGGTTCCCACCAAAATTCAAATAGCAATTTTTCCATAAATTTTATAAATTCATACGAGCTTGCAGTTTGTGTTTTAACCCCATTTTGGTTTATTATTCTTGGAATAATACACCTATGTTTTCGCGACACGGGTCGACGACTCCGATCGGCCTCAAAATTTGACATTATCCGTTTCAAGAGGTCTACATTCAAAATCCGAAATGTCCGTCCGCCGTCCGGGCCGTTTTTGGCAGTAGGAATTTTTTTAAAAATCTGAAATTTTGGCAAAATACTTGGTTTACCATCTAGTTGTGCCCGCAAGGTTTTCAGTCCGATCGCCCAAACCCGTGGGGCGCTATGGGGCTAAAATGGGGCTACAGGAGGGTTGTTTTGAAGGCTTTTAGCTATGGGATCGAGTTAGGTGTCGTTTTCGAAGAATTTTTGGACGTATAATCCATTTTTGGGGGTCCCGGAACGATCCGATTTCACTGTGGCGTTCTATAGGGCTTTCATGGGGCTAAAAATGGGATTTTTGAAGGATCCCAAGAAGTTAAATATTTTTCGAGTAAAAATTAAAGAATTTTTGAAAAAAAAAATCCCCCCCAAAATTTTTTTTTTGAAATATAAAAATCCAAAAAAAAAATTTTTTTTAATTTTTTTATTTACAGAATTAAATGTCTGTACAAGTAACCTATATCAAAGAATAATAAACCCTTGTGTAAAATTTGCAGCGTTTTTAGTATTATTTGGACGCCTTCTATCGATAAAAAAAAATAATCCAGAAACGCTTCCATTCCTAAATTAGGAATGGAAGCGTTTTTGGATTATTTTTTTAAGTTTAGTTAGGTCTTCCAGCGTCATAATTAACTGGGAGTCCCTTTTCCCCTAGTCCTCCCTGGCATGTTTTGTGTTGCTCTTTAATAAATACCTACTACAACACTGATTGACCTTGGTTAAATATTGGTTCGTACCGGACTTGAATCAGGCTGACCAGTGCCCCGATTGAAACGTAATCAGGCGTTAATATTGTCGACTAGCCGAGGCCATCCTGTCCTCGACGTTACTACATACTGCAACTCCTCAGTAAAGCCATTCAATGGTAATTATAACTTCCATCCTTTGCAGAACGTTCCTTTAGAGTCAAAACTTCAGACAGTCATTTCATCCCTTTCGAAACGCAATGAATTATTTCGACAGTTTCACTTTCATACCCCTGCCAGGACTTCCAGGAAAGTTGTACAGAGTTATAGAATAACTTGAAGGTGGTCGGGAACCTAATCTGAAGCCCGTAATCGTCTCAAGTTCTTTGAATTACATTTTTGGCGGCAGCGGTAGGAAGTATGCATCTAAATAATTTTTAAACCCCACCTCTTAGTAATTTTGTTTATAATTTTTAGCGCAACCTTTCCCTCAAAAAATGGAAAGGTGCGCTCAACTCTTCGACATGTTTTTTGTTGTTGTTGTGTTTTTGTGTATCACGCCCGAGCGGCTGAACAGATTTTTATGAGGGTGGTCTCATTGTGATGAGCAAGTTCTGGGGGTGGTTATAGGCTATCAAAATCACCTCCGTCGTCGACGATTCGTCCGACGCCGACGACATAGTTTGGTCGTAGATACCTAGTGTGTCAAGTTACGAATTCTTAGTTACGGTTTTGGTTTCGTAGTAACAGAAAGGTTGCGCTGCTCTATTCAATTCAATTGATGGCTTGTTTTTTAGCGCAACCTTTTTCCAAAAAATGGAAAGGTGCGCTCACCTCTTCGACATGTATGTTTTTTGTTTGTTTGTTTGTTTGTTTGTTTACAGAGCATCACGCCCGAGCGGCTCAACAGATTTTCATGAGGGTGGTCTCATTGTGATCAGCGAGTTCGGGGGGTGGTTATAGGCTACCTTGATTTTTCCTCCCTCATCCTCTTCATCGGTTTTTGGGAGGTCCTTCACGACGAAAGTTGTTTATCTCTGATGTGTAACTAAGGAGGCCTCAAAAGGGGGACGAAAGTTTTTGTCCGATTTCGTTGGTACAAGGGTCTATGGAATGAGCTTTTCAGGCTGATTCCAACGACTCCAAAACGATTTTTGCAGCCTGAGCCGTTCGTTACCTCTGATCGGCATAAGGTTTTCTTACGCATCGGTCGTTAGGGTGCAGTTGTTTACGTAATGAGCATCACGTGGATATTTTTGATGTGTTTGGTCGCTAGATACCGACTGTTTCTTAGTTTCTCTCGCTTTTAAATATATCGTAATACCAGAAAGGTTGCGCTCATCTATTCAATTCAATTGATGGCTTGTTTGTTTGTTTGTTTGTTTGTGTACAGAGCATCACGCCCGAGCGGCTCAACAGATTTTCATGAGGGTGGTCTCATTGTGATCAGCGAGTTCGGGGGGTGGTTATAGGCTACCTTGATTTTTCCTCCCTCATCCTCTTCATCGGTTTTCGGGAGGTCCTTCACGACGAAAGTTGTTTATCTCTGATGTGTAACTAAGCCTGAGCCGTTCGTTACCTCTGATCGGCATAAGGTTTTATTACGCATCGGTCGTTAGGGTGCAGTTGTTTACGTAATGAGCATCACGTGGATGATGTGTTGTGTGGCATAGTTTGGTCGCTAGATACCTACTGTTTCTTAGTTTCTCTCGCTCATTAAATATATCGTAATAACATAAAGGTTGCGCTCATCTATTCAATTCAATTGATGGCTTGGTAAGTCTCACTGTTGTTTAATTTGTTACTGGACGAATCGGATATTATATAAATATAATTTTCTCAGTTTGATTTTCCCATACAATAAGCAATCGTCTCGTATTTCTTCTCACGCTCCCAATATTTTCCCACCGGCCAGTTTTCATTTGGCCGACTCCCCTCTTCAGGAGGAAAATTCCTGCAACAAAACAGAATATAGCCGAGCCGATGAAACTTTTTTTCTCGGCCGGTGTTTTTTAATCTTCCGTTTGGTTTCACGGAATCCACCTGGATCAGAGTTTCCACTTTCAGAGTAATAATACTCGTGTTGGAGAGAATGATTCTCATCAAAATTATTATTTTTCGACGTCGTTTGTTCCGAATTATTTCAAGACCGGGAGTAACCGGATGATGATGACTATTCTTAATTCAATAATATTGAATCAAGAATATTATGTAGCTTCACAACCTGTGCGCTCCTGTCTCTGTTTTTTCATGTCCTCCTGGCTTCGCCCAGAAGGACCTTGCTGATGGGATTGGCCTGCTCTTAACTCTCCAGGTCGTGAAGTGGAGTGGTTTCATCACACCGGTTTACCCTTCATCAAGACCATGGAACACGCTAAACTAGTAGCGGTATTTACTCATAAACTGTGAATGATGTCCTGTAGAAAAATACCTCTCTAGCGTTCCTTGATGGAATCACTGATCCACGATGTCGCCACTGCTTTTAGCGTACGAGAAAACGTTAGCGGAGCTCTCCAGTATCTCGATGGCGTGGAATGGGAAACTTGAGCCGACATTGACATAGAAAGTCGTATATTTCTCATATCTCTGGCTCCGAAAACTGTTCTTGCTATCACGAATGCTCTAACGCCCACCGTTTCTGTCGCAAACGGCCGAGAGGTATTTAGCGCCGTGACGTATAAAATACGACTGCTCCTTCCTAATATTTCTTCTTCCACGGCTCAAAACGACTGAATGGGGCCTGGAAAGATTCAGCGAAAAATGTTTCTGTTACCAAGGATCAAAACTCCTTTGGCAGGGTTTTTAGTCAATGCTGACTTGGTAAAATGTCAGCTGCGTTGGTAGAATAAGGGACAATTATTCTCCCTCGACGGAAAAATCAGTCGACAATCGAAAAAAAAAAAATTGCAGTTGTGAATGAATTAACCTTGACAATCTGAACGGTTTGCCACTCTTTGGTGATTATTCACAAAATCAACTGTTTCCAAGTGTAAAGAAGAAATAAAATAAACAAAATCACCTTCATTCGCCACAGCAGACGGGTTTCCTCTCGATCGTTCAGTTCAATATAATCTGATTCTCTCCACCCTTCAACTTCAAAGCCGTAGAGAATGAGAGGTATAGAGACTACGGGGGGAAAAAAAGTCCTCCGGCCAACGTGGGGATTCCAGAGCGAAAAAAGGTCCCTCTGGCATTCTATTATCACCTTCCTTCCTCTTAGGTACGTCGTCATTTAATGAAAAAATACTCTTCGGCTCCGAAGGGCGATCGCAGAATCGAACAGCCATTCCCGACTCGTTCCGTTAAGTTACGTAATGGAAGACACAAGTGAATTTATACTGTTGTTGCGGCTGGAGAATCAACATAATAATTATGTCTTATTAATAACAATTACCTATTATCTCTGCTTCACAGAAGCTTTTTGTACCGGTGCAAATTCAGCTAATCCGTGCAGTGAAAATTGGGAATCCAAAGTAATAACTGCAAACGACTCCTTCCCCTCTCGAATTGAGTACTAATGTAATTACCTCAAATTACTCCTCTTTTGCACAATGCCTCATCTAAAATTCCCTTAAGCCTAGGTTTTATTTACTCAACAGTGAGTAAGGAGGATTGAAATCCGATTTCAGCCCCTTACAAACGAGTTTCTGCTGATCCAAAACCAGATTTCGCGCCTTGGAAATGAGTTTCTGCCGTTTTAAAGACGGTTTCTGCTGGCTAAAGGACTCTTAAAAGCCACAGTTCTAAACCTCCTATCATACATTTACATGCGAACTGAGACCCTCTAAACAATCTAATACAAGACAATAGGTATGGTCTGGAGTCCACTGGTCAAGCGGATTCCGTTTCGGTAAATGCCAACGCTTCTTTTTTTTTTTTTTTTTTTACTTTTGGGACCGAAAATCAAATTTAGGGCATCACAATTTTTGTGATATTTTCGGGGATTGTATTTATGATGAGGATTTTTTTTTTTCAAATACCGAGTCTTTTCCACTGTGTCCGTAAAGAGTGTGTGAGAGAGTGGGGATAGTTCTCAAGCTTCCCCCTTAGTGGGAAAACCACAATTCTGGTTTCTGGCTGCCTTATATTTAATGCATAGCAGGCTTGGAATTAACCGTGTAAATATTCAACAAGTTGCGTCTCCCATGAGAGCCAGCCCATCTCCTAATACTCGAGTAAGGTTACGTGTAGCTGCCAATATGTATATGTAGTCAGGAGGCGTGTGTACAATTGTGGGACCCGCTAGGAGGTCATGCAGTATTGAACTATCCCAAAATAGAATTTATTGTTCCACAACTTTTCATTATTGCACACGTTGGCACACTCCTGTTCGCCCAGAGCAGTTTTGTTCGTTTTACAGTTATGATGTTATAGCATGCGCATTTATATGCTGAATAATCCCAACCTCCACATCCCTACGTTCTTCCATAACTCAATTTCACCTCTGGTGAGTGAGTTATTTCCCCGGGCAGAGCCGTTTTACACTGCAGAAAGATTCCACTCCCAGGCAAAAAAGGGGAAATGTTCCCCCTCCGAGTTGGGAAAGTGGAATCATTTACTGATGAAAAGCTCCCCGCTCTGCTCTTTCTCGACTTTCCCTTCGGAAGTGGAAGTTCGCCCTCGGGAATTTCCATAGCAAAGGCTTTCCCTCAGTTCGACGCCTGCCGGACGGCTTCTCATCTTCACTTTGAGGGATATAACGAGTGGCGGTGAGGTCGGAAAAGGAGACGATGGGAAGCGATATGGAGCCCCAACGGTGAGATGGGAAATCGAATGAAGATTGCCAGCCAACGGGCATTCCAAGCCTTCATAATTTGTTCATTTGCATTTTTGGTTTATTATTCTCCATGTTTGGGCTAGTGCACCGTTTTTTGGAATCTACACATCTGATGACAAATTTTGAGGCCGATCAAAATTTTTAACCCCCACCAAATATTCCTAGAATTATAAATCAAAAACGCTGTAAAATGCGCTGCGAAAAATGATTATACGCCAAAAATTGCTCTGAAAACGACACCACATGAAAGTCCCGTAGGCTTGCACGGTGAAATCGGCGCGTTCTGGACCCCCAAAAATGGATTCTACGTCCAAACATATTTCGAAAACGACTCCTAACTCGACCCTTGGGCCAAAATCCATCCCAAACCCCTCCCGTTGCCCCTTTTTAGGCCAATAGAGCTTCTCGGGGTTGAGGGATCGGGCTGAAGACCTTGTGAACGCAAGTGGATGGAGAACCGAGCATTTTGTCAACATTTCAGGCCTAATAATAAAATTTCTACTGCCCAAAAACGGCTTGGACGGTGAAAGGATATAAGGGCAGTTGGTAACCCCCCACCATTTTCCCCGTTTTTTTTTTTTTTCTTCTTCTTAGAATAGACTGCATTATAATATAATGCAGTCTATTCTAAGAAGAAGAAAAAAAAGTATATTATACTGAACGAAATGGTATATTGCACAATGCTTGAACTACAGTTATAATAATTATAATTTAAGTTGCTGTTGATAATAATAATAATTATTAAAAAGTTACTTTTCAGTTTTTTGGCGCTCCTGAAAAGTTGGGTTTTCCGACGCATTTGACCTATTATCTCAAGAACCATTCAACCGATTTACTTTACTTCTTTTTTTTTGGTGGATTGGCCCACTCCTAAATGAAATCGTTTTTTGTGTACAAGGTATTCAGTACATTACAGTCATCATGAAACGTAGAAACACAAACTTTAATTTTGCGGCCGATGAACATTTTTGACCCCCGTCGCAAATAGGTACATAGGATTGTAATTCTGAGAATAATAACGCTGAACGGGCTCAGGCGATTCAACAACTTGTTGAATCGGGACTCTAAAACATAACTTGTATGTTTTAGAGTCCCAAGTGAAGTTCAATAAATGAACAAACTCCCCTTCTGTGGCTTCTCACGCTTCGGATTCGCAAACAATAATTGATGTCCTCCTCCCCCACCCCGGCTCCATTATTAAAACAACGGCCTCCACCACCGCATCATCAGATGGAAACTTCCCCCCTAAAGTTCCCTCGTTATTGCCAGATTCTCCCAAATAAATGACGGATTCTAATCGGGATTTTACACCGTCACCCCCACCCCTCCACCCAGTACAACCACACGGCGAATGGTGTAGAAACGGGCGGGGGACGGACAGGAAGCCGGATTGGAATTAGTGATGGAGGCCTGTAAGGGGAAGTAGAGCGATGAATGGGTGTTCGCCGAGGGGTGAACCGGGGGTACAAGTTATAATCAGCAGGCGATGTTTTAAAAGGGCGGGCTAACCGGTAAATGAATTGAATTATCGGAGGGAGAGCCAATCGGAGGTCGGCCGCTCAACGCTGATGCAAATCCCCCGGATGATGCCGGCGGTGTGGTGGAAGGAGGAAAGCGGGGATGTTGGGAGGACTTTAATAACTCGCGAATCCGAACTGCTAGCGGCAGTTCCGGTTCTGATAACGTTTCCCAACTCCCATGAACCAGGCTCACTACCATCATTTATATCAATCAATAACAGTTACTGTTACTTTCACCTCACATTTTCTGATTTTGGAATATATTACCTACTGGGTAAGCGACCAGATAAGTACCGCACTGGAAGAGCTTTTGGAACAGTGAGAAGGGATTAGGCAGTCAGTTGGGGATACCGAAAACCGGTAAATTACGTTTGCGCCAGAAGGGTGAAAGTAAGCCCAAAAATTCCTCTACGTTTTCATTTGCGCCAGGGCTTCGTTCAGCAAGATGCGTCAAAAAAGTAGCTTTCCTTAAAAAAAAAAAAAAAAAAACCTAGTAGCAGTTATAGTTTTTTGTCTGAACATAAATGATAAAATACGAATTTTTCATCAAATCTACAATTTAAAATTCATCAAATTTCCGTAAAAAAATCTTCCCTCCCTTTTTAGAAAAATAGTCCACATGACCAACAGAGAGCGCATGGTGTCGATACGGGCATTGGAGTAGTTCCTTGGATTCCGAACGAACTAGAAGTCGAACAAGTACCTATCGCACGTTGAAATCCAAACTTCATTTCAAGGGGAAAAAGTCTTTTTCAAAATGAGCGGGGGATTTGACGGTATAGGGGCAAGGGAACTGAAGTGCGTGGGTGAAGAAATCTAACCTGTACAGTACAGGCTGTACTGGCCCACGTATTCACCCTCTCTGTTAGGACTGGTGTCTTTCCGAGGAGTTTAAAAAAAGGCATAGTAGAACCCACGGAATAGAATGCTATTCTATTCCGTGAGTAGAACCAATACTTATAGCAGGGAACCCACTCTGCGGAGTTTGATGAGAGGGGGACAGTTGCGGAAACTGCAGAGCTCAAAATAGGGAGAAAAAATGGTGAAGGGGGGCGGGGGAGATTTCCGACAGGATGCCGTCACCCATCGACGATTTCCCCGAACTTTGACAGTTTAGCAACGCGGTTCCAATACTCCCCCTCACCCCTCATGTATTTAATTGAGAATTATAAGGTCGAAAAAAGGGTATTTCTGTGATCAAAATGTACAGTTTCTCATCTATTTTATATTATTCAGGAATTTAATACAGGATGAAGTATTTTTAAAATGCGGTATCGACTTTGGATTCAGGGTAAAAAAAAGTGTTGGAAAACGATTATTGGGAGAATGTTGGGGAACATGAAATGTTCAGCCCAGGCCGCAAAGACCGCCCCCTCAGAGCGGAACGACGGGGGTTGGCAGGCGTAGCCAGCAGAGGGTTGCCCCCCAGTAATGAGATAGAGTTCTTCGATCACCCTCCAGGGGACCCCAATTTTCGGGGGGTGCACGTCTCCCCTGGGTCGAAATTCGTTTAACGAGAACAGAGGACCAGGGTCTGGGTGATGATGATGCATTTAATACATTTTTAATCCCTCCAGTCTGCATTATCCGAAGACAAGGGTGCCTAATCCCATTTCAACGCTTACGTCAAACAAGGTTGATCATCCAACTTTACGGTTTATGCTTTTGATGGCTCGGTTTTGCATGGTTGGAGTTTGCGGGGGTAAAGAAGACCTCCAACTCGGAACTCCCTTATCTATAGATAAGCTGCTATTAACTACCATACTGTTAGGGAAAAAAATAATAATGTTATCATCTTTGTTTGCAAAGAAAAGAATTCCCTGAAATATGATGATTAATTACCGTACAGCATTAGCTGTCCCGACGATAAATGCATAGCCCTGTCCCCGGATGTGAATTTGGGGGATCGTGGAAAACGTGCCAGATGATATACTGTCGGTTTTAATTTTCTCAAGGTTCCCCGCCTTTTTGGCATTATAATTGCAGACCATCAATTCTTTTTCATATCTTGAAAAGGACTACTCATCCATTAGAGCATTACTGTTGGGAAAAAAAATTTTTTTTCTTCCTTACGGTACCTAGTGACATTCTCCGAAGGGAAACCATATTGTCAGAGATTGATGAGGAAAGATGAACAAGAAATATTGAGGTGTTTCAAAGCGGATCAAGTTGATTTGAAATGCTAGGACTTTTTTTCCTCAAACAATGAATTGTTATCCAGAACTTAATGATTTAGCACTGATTGGGAAAACAAATCTCATTGGGCTCGCACGTGAATGCTGATTCATGTTTTTTCGGTCGCTCATCCTTCTTTTTATTTAAAGATCACGATTTCGATGAACCGTCCGAAATTAACAAAATAACATCAATTGCAACTGTAACCCTTAGTTTCTTTGCTTGGTGGTGGGAGGTTCGCAGTTACCCATCTATAAGTTGAAAACAAGTTGTGACAGATTTGGTTTCATAAAATTTTCCAATACGTCTTTACCCTTTTATGCTTCTGGAGAGCGGAGTAACCGCACTAGCAAATGACAAGAATAAATTCCAGTTACAAGCGAGTACCGTCCACTATCAACCTGCTGGAGAATACGGGCTGAACTGTGATTGGTTGGGCCCTTACCTTTACTGAGCACTCATCCCGTCACCGCAAAACCACCGAAGGCGTCTTGAGATTAGGAGAAGTTCAGGCCGAACGAATAAAAGGCGCCGAGGAGTCTGGGGCGGTTTTTATTGTCTCATGGCTCCTGAAACGGTTATGGTGGAGGTAAAATAGGTCTGGAAGCACCTTTTAGTTCTCTACATACTTATTATCCATTTCAGCTTGGTCTTTATCTTCAGTCCGCCTCCGCATAAGTGAAGTTACGAGCTCAAAGATGCAACTTCCCTCAGCCCGCCCTATTCTGTTATTTCCTAGCCTGTTCCTATTATTTCCACTCCCTGCGATAGCTTGCTGTAATCACCCCAACCAATCCCCAGTTTTGTGTTAATTGTCACGAGAACTTATAATATAAGTTCTCGTAACAATTAATCAAATCAAATCAAATATTATTTGATGACCACACTGAGAGAAAAAACGGCCTAAAATACTGTTAAAGTTTAACAGTGTAATCCTGTAATGCTCTGCCAACAGTATTGATACTGTTAATGAGTGAATACTGATATTGAAATGCCGCCCCCTGAGTATACTGGTAATGTGTGTGCTCATCAACAGTATTATACGGTTACTGCAACCAACTAACTCTGTTATTGTCACCAAAACACAAGTGTTAACAGCTGTTAAAGTTGGGGAAAACATGGCAAGGGGCGGCATTTTACTTAATAACCTTCTTATTCTGTTATTGCAATACCGAGAATCGAAGATGTTTAACAAGTATAATACAAGTATAATACAAGTATTGTATTTACTTACTCGTTAACAGTATTTTCCGTCAAACTTTAACAGAGTCGGTTTCTCAGTGCAGGTAGGACAATTTCTACTAGCCACCAACAACAATCGAATTGTAATAATTTTATAAAAATTCAATAAGCCAAATTTAATAATATTATATTATAAATATTTACGTTATTTATATCATAAAAATGATTTCAAATCGGAGGCTGACGAAGGTTGTGGTTGTGGAATTTTCGAGGGGAAAAGTTCTTGGTTCGGGCCACAAGTCATTATTACGCTCTGAAACAACAACATTAACAATACTCATTAACTGGGCGGCATGACAGGAGACTTAATCATTCAAAACGGATGGAAAGGTGGAAGGAAAAGTCTCTCTAGGGGAGTCCCTCCATTGTTTTTTACCCTTTTCACGTGACGAAATATCTTGAATGTTGGATGAGGAGCGGATGATCCAACTTTCTCCAAAATTTACATTTTTTTCGTCTTCATGGGCCTTGTAATGGATTTCTTGGTTGAATTTGTCCCGTACGGCTTCTTTTTTTGTGCTTCAAACTTTAACGAATTAACACGATCCTCAGGTTATTACAAAATTACTTTGTCTGAATTCAGACCATTAATGGTAGCAGTATAGCTTCAAAAGAATTTTCACTTCAAACGGTTACGGATCAGTACTCTCGACGCGATGGAAGAAAGTGCCTCTCTGCAAATTGCCAAATGTACCCAACTTTTTTTTTTTGCTCTCGAGTCAGTATGAAATATTTCTCTGGGGGATCAAGCTATTGTTATAAATTCCAGCAGCCCCCGAGGCACTTCGCATCGAGACAATAGAGAAAATATGAAGTGGAGGGGTGTAAGAAAAAGAGGGGCCATTATTCAAATGGTGTTTCGTATTCCAATAAGAGAAAGAGGAAGAGACGAAGCAGAAGAAAAGATGACGGAAATAACGCTTGTGAGGATTTCAAGGGAAGCAGGCGATCAGTAAGGATGTAGGGTCATCATGTCCCCAGCTGTCGTGTCGACGGCCTTCTTCAAGTAGGCCCACCCTTGAAGACCCCTCATCTCCTGAGTATACTTTTTCAACTCAAGACATTCTCAGAAATATAAACACCAACTGTACAGAATGGGTTCAATCCCTGTGACTTCGACTGCTACCCCGAACACGGAAAAAGCGTGCTGCATCGACAGTGTCGTTCCTGCAGAATCTGAATGTCCGGGAAGTCATTTTTGCGCTTTAAAACTGGCAGTTGATCTTTTTCGATGAGGTTTGTTTTGAGATAGTAAATGGTGTACAACATTGATTGAAAAACAAACTAGACGATAGAGGTTGATAGTGTTTTCTGTGGGTCTCACAAGCGTCAGCCTATTTTTACCAAATCATAATTTTATTTCAGTCACAAAACTCCGAAACCCTCTAATATACCTACCCCGAGGAAGCATTTACTGGAATTGCGCATCCCCCAACACATGATAATATCGTTGTTTTTTCACATTCCGACGAAAGCTTAGAAAGATCATGTGGATTCCCCTCTCTACAGTGAACATTCAAGTTTGTTGGGTTTCTTATATGCACCGCTCGGCGGGTTTGGCTGAATTCGTGAAGCCGAGGGGTACCGCCCCTTCACCATAAGACAGCGGGACTCTGTGAGCCCTACATAATATAGTAAAATATTATTTTACCGCCAAAGTTGGCTTTGATACATATAGGGAAACTCCATGGGAAGACTCCATGAATCCTGCCCAGTTATTGCGGGCACAACTAGATTGTAGGCCGAGTATTTTATCAAAATTCCAGCATTACATAGATGCATTAATCAAAGAATAATAAAACAAAAGAAGCCTGTTAAGCTTCATTAAATGAAGCTTACTTCAAAGTTTGAAGGAAAAGATACCCATTCTTACTTGCTCATTTGTGACATCCTCATTTTTGACATTTTCTACATTTTGTACTCCCATATTTTGTTCCTATAGGATATTTGTAATTAGCTATAATTCATTGCAATAAAATGCATTTATTTATTTATGTATACTCCGCACAATCTTTATCATTTCTTCCCTGGGGAGCTGAGCAAAAGGTAGAGTCAGGTCTCACAGTTTTTGGGGTTGTGCCGAATCGTATCATTGTTTTGCGGGGGCTGAGTTGTGTCGAAACGTGCCTGTGCCAAAACGCAAGTTGTGCCGAAACGAAAACCACCGTATCCCAGATGGTTTACAACTAGTTTACCACCTTCGAATAAACACTTTCAAGGCAATTACGTTAATTTAATTCTTCTTACTCACATGTCGAAAATATAGTTCTTCGTAAAAATATTCGCTTTGTCATAAAGTGTTATAACGTGTTATGTTATAATGTGTTCTCTCACAATAAAGTGTTAAAGTGTTCTCTTGTCTGTTACTACTGTTAAACCACTTCAATTGAGAAAGCTTCGTAACGAGGCTTCTTTCATTAAAAAACGGCAATTATTAAAACTTCCAATCAACGGAGGCTTTGCTATCATTTTATTCGTTTGTCTCTTTTCACTCCGAGCAGAAGCTTTCTTTCCATTTTCGAGAGCTGGTAAATTTCTATTTGACTTAGTCGAATTTGGCTTCACGTTTCCCTTTAACGATTAATTTGGGTCTTCTTTTGTGTCATTAAATTGGAGTCAACACGGTTCAGTGAAGCACGTCAAAAGCGTCAAAGGGGAAAAGGTGAATTTCAGGTCAGGAGTTCAGTATAAAGTCGATAGAATGCTTTGCCTCATCTGTCCCACGAGTGAATTAGCCGGTGCAGTCGGTCTTTCAACCCCTTTTGAAACGGCTACTTGAAGAGGATCGAATAGCTCCTAAGTGTTTAGAGAAGGGGGTTCATTCTGAAAGGTAGTTACTGCTAGCTCAAGTTACCTCTCGAGCAGATTGAGTTTTATGTTATGTGAGGATGTTATGACGATCAGGTCAATCTTCACCGTCACAGTATGCCGTGCGGGCGGGTGGTAAGTTGGGTGTAAGTGGGTTGGTGTTCTTAAAACCTGAGGATGTGAACGCGTTTTTTCTTCAAATTGCCAAAGAAAAAGCACATAGAACAAAGCATTTACGTGATAACTACGTAACAAAAAAAATCCAAGTGGCCTCCTACTATGTGGTCTGCACCATCAGCCGAATTGAATCTTACCACAAATGCTTGCGAGTCATTTCATACTCATTTTAACCAACATTTCTCTAGCCCCACCCCATTATTTTCTTGTGGCTATCAAAAAGAAATTTACATAAAAATACGGAGTTATTCAGACATTCCCAATACTAAAACTACCAAAAATAGCCACACAAAAAACAAACAACAATTTCTTACTCATCTTTTGGAACAATTTTAAATATTTTGTCAGGGCATTGTCGAGTTTTGCCTTCGCTTGGAAAGTCAGTGGCTATTACAGCCCTAACTTAAATTAATTTAACCGACATCAAAGAATAATAAACCCTAGTGTAAAATTTGCAGCGTTTTATTAAAACGAATTTGAACGAATTCATTGTTTTATTAACTCTACCTTTAGGTTCTTGGGTGTTGCATGGGTCTAATTTACCTTTTCTGTTTGAGTCCAATCTACACTTTTACCCGTTCGGTAATGAGGGTCGAGTATACACTTTCCGAAACGGTCGAATTTACATACGGTGAAGGTAATTAGGGTCGAGTCTACTGTAGACTGCCGTGCGTGTCTTGAGTTTGATTCCCGCCGCTGACAAGTCCATCTCCGCAAGGTTCATGAAATAGGAAGTGGGGTGACGAAGGGGGTTTAAGGGAACTGGGATAATGGGGTTCCCCGGTCTAAATGGGGGTCAATTCGATTTGAGCCACAAATCTAACGACTGGCGCAGCTCTCATAAAACATTGTAATTGCTCGTCCAACTGGCTGCTCCTCCACAAATCTTCCAGCCGAAAACGGCCGATGAGTTTTTACATGGGCCCCCGAACTGTAGATGCGAACGATCTCATTTCAACGAACCCTTCATCTACATTGCTTTCACCAAGGTGTATTTTTTTACGTACCGTTCTCTGACTAAACGAATTTCAGCGATATATCGCACATTTGTTTCAAGAAGTGCGGATTCGCAATAAGGAATTTACCAAAAAAGGAAATACCCATTCTAGTTGTGCTAGGTTTTTGTTAAGGTTTTCAGCCCAGTCGTGGACCCACTAGTCCCTTGCGTTAATTAAATTATAATATGCATAAAATGAAGGAAGGACTTGTTACAGAATATCATGTACTACATCGTTTCCTTCACTTGTGGTATGGGGTACAGGCCAATGTAAGTATCCCCAAAAATCCACGTTTTTAGAGTTGGAATAGAGGTGTAACGAGCGGGAAACATGAAGTCTTGAGGCGTGAAGGCATTAGTTCTTGTTGCTTTGCCCGTGACATAGGGAGCTGCCATAGGTTCAGGTTCGATTGGCTTAGTGATAGAATAGGAATCTGGCTTTCAAATACCAAAGCCAACGATTGCAGAAAAGATAAAATAACCAGATTCCTGGAACAGGATAGTGTTCCCTTCAAATATATTACTATAGTAATCCAAAATTTGGTTGTTGTCTACCCTGAGAACTCATCCCTGAAGTACGCCCTGTACCATCTTCTACGAAAGGCTGTCCCTTCGATGGGAACTACCTCCAAGAGCCATTGAACAGTTCGGCACCGGACAAACCTGAAACTTGTTCGATTTTCTCTATAACGGGACTCGCTGTTGTAGATTGTTGTTGGGAAATGGGGAGAGATAGAATAGTGTGTGAGTAGGGGATGCTGGAGGAGGAGGAAGTTTTAAACTAGTTCAGCTCGTCGCCGTAGTTTCCATCCTGAGTGGCCCCTGAGGGCCGGCAGTCTTGTTGTCGTTGAAGACCATAGACGATGTATAGTGCTGATGTGTGGTTGTAAACGACGTGCTCCCCACGGTTGCTGTCACTTGAGAGGTTTCATTCCACCAAGCCGACCGATAAATAGGTTCTACAAGGGCTTCTCGTTTATAAGTTCAGTTTTAGTTGACCGCTTTCATGAACAGACACACTTGTATATAGCTGAAATCCTCTTTTTTCTGTGGAAAGCCACTAGGGTTATGAAAATTGGTCAATAAGCTCCGCTGTGAAACCAATTTTACGATACTATGTTTATGGAACAAGACAAGCCCAGCTGATGAAAGGCAAGATGAAAAGCATTTTCATAAATTGATAACGGGAAGGAATCTCGTCTTGTCATCGACTTCCGTTCCCCACCAACCGATAAATTTGAGGTCGGCTTTTTGTGCGTCGTAAACTCTGCCGAATATAAAGTGCTGCTTTTCCTCGCGTGGAAAAAAAAAAAAAAAAAAAAAAACGAATCAGGAAGCGGCGATTCATGCTCAATCTCGTACGTTTGCTTTCGAATTGGGACTCCCTTCCCACTTCCAACCTGTTCTCGCATGTACCACATTTCTCTTGCTAACATTACCGCCCTGTCTGGCTGCCGTTCGCCGGAGAATTTATCGACGGCATTCTGCGGGTAGGGAAAGGTTGTCACTAACACGCGGCGCGCTTCCCAGGATTTGGTCTTGTCGGGAAGGTTCTACCGAGAAACTCGTGCACAATAACTTGACCCATTTTCGACCTGCCTCAATCAGATACACTCAGATTTCAACTGCAACTGTGAAGGATGGAGGGCGTACTCTCCATTTTTATTCATAGAACATCTCAGTAGGTATGGCATAAGTAGTTTCTATCAAAATTTAATTTTACTCTCTCGGATAAGCCAGAATCACGCTGTTCGTCTTGCCGCTCAAAAAAAAATCGCGCGCTGAGAATGCGGAAGCTCTGGAAACCGTCTTTATTTCGCTTCCCCGGCGATATTATAAAAAACTAGCCTCCAAGATAAAAAGGGGTACGATGTAAAGGAGTCGCGGTTGAGCCAGTGCGTGCCCCCTTTCCCTCTTCACACAGCACCCTGCGGAAGGGAGCCTCTGAAGTTGTTACATAATAAATAAGGCTTTCAGGGCGGCGAAGCTCACGAAAGGTGGGAGAAGGGAAGACCCTCCCTCTATTATGGACTCTGGGAAGCCGACTTGGGGAAGTTGAGAGTGGAGTGTGAGAATTCGACACCTACAAGGGCTTATTCTCTTCTCTGGTCAAATGGCTGGAAAAGCTGACCGAAGAGCTTCAAATGGAAACTCCAAATTTGTAAGCTAAAAATATTTCACCATGATAAGTACATGCTTTTTGACGGGTGTGTAATGTAACGACCCCACTCCATAGACTTAGAAGAGCAGCTGCAAGCTCCTTGGCCTACACCACTATTGCACCCCCCTCCCACCCACACTACAAGTCGTCTCAACTAAACAAACCCATTGAATATAAAATAAATTGACCAAGCTAAAACAACCACAGGGTGCTGCGTATTTTTGACATGGATATGTCTTTTACGAGGCGGCCAATCAAAAATTGTGTAACGATTTTTTCAGCCCATAAACGATTTTGTTTACTTTCCATCTATGACAACACATATTAGCCGCGGGAAGATGGGGATTGCGGGGTATTGGAATAGGCTGATTTTATAGAAGCTGTGGAGAGAAGCAACAACCTTGATGTCAAGGAGTTTGTTTCCGAAACCTGACGTATCCGTTTTATTATTATTATTATTATTATTTAAGAAAATTTCTTAAAAAAATTCATTTAATGATATTTTGAGCGGGAAATGTTGTTGAAATGGTTTCCCACAGCTAACCAAAGCGTTTTCAGTCCACAACCTGACATATCCCACCGTAAACTAATCACGAAAGTCAGGATTGCTGCCAAAACCAGATATATCCATTTGCAGCTTTGCGCCAAAACCTGACTTCCAGCTTCGGCCAATCAGAGGCAGATTTTTATGTCACGGAGAATTTCTTGTTTTCCCCAGAGCTTCTTGCAAATAACCTTCTTGAGTTTGGTCAGTTGTTCTATAATAGAATCAAATGATTTGATGTGTAGTTTCAGTGAGCTTCTGTTGTTTTAGTTTAGTCGTTTCCAGTATCAGTTCAAGTTCAGTTTTTGGTTTATTATTCTTGGAATAATACACCTATGTAATCGCGACGGAGGTCGGCGAGTCCGAACGGCCTCAAAATTTGACATTATAAGTTTCAAGAGGTCTAGATTCCAAAACCAAAATGTCCGTCCGCCGTCCGGGCCGTTTGGGGCAGTTAAAAATCTGAAATTTTGATACAATACTGGTTTTCCATCTAGTTGTGCCCGCAAGATTTTCAGCCCGATCGCCTAAACTCGTAGGGAGCTATGGGGCTACGGGAGGGTTTTTTTTTTAAGGCTTTTGGCTATGGGATCGAGTTAGGTGGCGTTTTCGAAGAACTTTTTGACGTCGTATCCATTTTTGGGGGTCCCGGAACGATCCGATTTCACTGTGGGGATCTATAGGGCTTTCATGGGGGTACATGGAGGAATAGAGTATTATTACTATGGGATTTTTGAAGGATCCCAGGAGGTCACTATTTTCCAAGTGGAAAAAAATATATGAACGCTCGTAGTTGTGTTACTGACTATATTGTTTATTTGTGGGTTAAGGAGGATGTCACAAAATCGTTACACAACAACGGGGGGAGGCCAGAGCGAAGACATTTTCCTGTCAAAAAATGGATGTATCAAAAATAATATATTCAAATTTTAATTTGATTTAATATTACACATACTATCATAAAAGTGGTTTTCCAGCAAAATTTACTAAAGTGGATTTGCCAGGTTATGGAAGCAAACTCCTCCGTTATACATAACATGACATGTCATAATGTCATATCCGTGATCTATTGTTTTTCCCATCAAGGGAGAAAATAATTTTTTTTTCAAATGTACCTACCCAACTACAAAGTGCCTTGAATCCTCATTTAAGATTCTTCAGATTCCTTTTCCAAGACTAAGAGCATCGTGATTTTTGCTCCTATCCGGGCGGTAAAGACATTTGATGGGCTCAGCGTTAAAGATTCTCTTCCTTCAAGTAGCACATTATGCGCATCACGTTTTAAACACTAATTAGTTTCGTGGATGTGGCAAAAAGCGCACTTTCCTACCAAGAGTCTTCTCTCTCCTTTTTCGGCCTCGGTAGAAAAAAGACGTTTTAGGGAAATTGTGCTATGTGGAGTGGCTTGTTGGCCTTAAGTGAGGTCCACTCCTTACACCATGAGACACTTGAAAAACTCGAAGAGATGGGAATATTCATGAGGTGAAATGGTAGGGTAAAAGCATGGCATAAAGAAAATGTGGCTTTGAGTAGAGAGGGGCGACTGTGCACTACAAAACATGATCAGAAGAAGCTTCACTTTACGGTAGGTATTCGTTACAATCAGAGGATGAATCGACTGTTGGCCGTATCTCCTGCGGAAAAGTCAGATTACGAAGGCAGAAGAAAACTACACGTTCGGCGAGGGAAAAACGGGCCTCTTTCGATGATAAATCATTGTTTGATGTCAGAAGTATTTAGGAATGCTCCTCCTCTGGTCGTTACATATTCAGCAGCCTCGCGTTTCCCAGGCTCGCACAGTTGTCACGTACTTATCTCGGGCTGTATTTTCACCTGGGCCCATTCCCCTCGAGGCCTTGCGGTGTTCTATCTAAAAATGCCTGTTCCCCTGAGTGCCCTCCACGATAGATGACGATGATGGAAGCTCGCACTCGGAAAATGCGACAGTCAATTTTTCCAGTCTACAGCTTAAATTGAAACAATATCATTCTATCTAAAACATCCCGTTCGACCTTTTCAATTTAAATTGGCACTCTTGGGACTCACCCTAGTGGTTGGGAATTCCCTCTTTCGTCCAACAATTCACATCTCCGAACGCGAAAGGGATCTCCACAAAAGTTGTTCCATTACCATGCAACTTCAAAACTTTTACGATCAAAGTTTTAGTCACTATCAATAGTGAACTATTCCCGTCAATATTCGCGAATATTACACTGTCAATTTGAGTTCGGCAAGAGAAAATAAGTCGAAACCGAGCGTATCAACCAACAAGAGGTTCCCCATTAGGAGTCTGTCAAGCCCCGAACAAGTTGCCTCATATCTTATGAAAGGATTTTGCGCGTTCTAGCCCTCCCTCACTTTCTTTGTCGTGCCCCTTTTCTTCGAGTTTGTGTCTACTTGAGAGGAAAGCTCTTCAAAGTACCCTGAGAAAAGATCCCCAGTTCCCAAGGTACCCAGGACTACCATTTTCAGGTTGAGAGCGTTCTGGTAACTCAAGAAAAAGAAATCACTGTCTTTAGAAAATTTATGAGGTTGTTTCTGGGAACTTTCGCAAAGAAGTCGTACGAATGCCCTGGAGAAGAGAAAAAATCATTTTTATTGTCGTGCAATCAAATTTGCCACGTTTGTAAAGAGGCTCGCTGCACAAATAATTTGTGTTCACGTTTAAGTACACAGCTATAACTGAGTCTTGTTGGACTGGTGGTATTAATCGACACGTCGATGTCGGACGGCCAGGCTGGGGATGATGGGGTGACGTCCCAAGTAGTTGGAGGATGGCACGTAATTAAACCTCCTTCTCCCACCGACGAGAGGCAATAAAGCGCTCACTTTGCCTCCGCTGAGGGGCGTTTACGAGGCCTTGTGGTCATTAGGCCGAAACAGGATCACTCCGGTTGGCCAAATGGTCAAAAACGACCCTTCGAATCCGTCTTTAATTTTCCCCAAGGCCCCTTCTCCCCCAATAACCACGAAAAAGGGCTTTCCCAACGGGGATGGTGGAATTAATACTTGGGCGTCGCTGAAGCTAACGGGTTTGGGCCACTTCAACGAATATCCTTCATGCCAAATAATTTTACAATTCCCCCTGCCCTTTCACAGAAGCTTTCATGTCTTGAGTGGAATTAAAACGTTTAATCGGACTTTTACGGTTTCTTGACGGACCCGAAAATTCCTGGTACCTACATAGTCATTCCACGGAAAAACGCTGCAAATTGTCTGTCTGGGATTGATCTCACGACGTAAAATGAAGTTAGAGACGTCCTGGTGGAATTAATGGATACAGCTTGGGGAAATTGCTGCAAAGAGCCAATGATTGTAGCTGCTTCAGCCACTACTCCTGGTTTGAGAAGAGATCTTGCGTGCCGAAGGGTGTGGGAACCACAGAGGGACGCATTATTTGACGTCCGTGTCGTAGACACTGATGCTCCCTCTTATTTTTCCTGTCCAGTGGCATCAGTTCTCGCTTCGGCAGAGGAAGAGAAAGAACAGAAGTATTTATCTGCGTGCCAAGAACGCCACTGGTCAGCACAGTGGACGGACTATTGGCACTCCAGATGACCCGATTCGTCGATGTCCTAGGTGAACGACTGGCAGACAAATGGAAGGGGCAGCAAGGAATTGTCAAGGAGTGGCTCAGGGCACGGTTGTCTTTTGTCATCGTACGCTCAGCCTCCATGTGCGTGAGGGGGACTCGGCAGAGATGGAGGAGCGCTGATGACCTGCTAGGGTTTGACGATGGGGTGGCGCTGCAGCTGGGGCTCCAACCTCGTTCCTGACTTCCTTGTAGGGGAGTTCCTGATGATTGTTTTGAGCTCAATTTCATCAACATTGCAAACGAGTCAATTCAGGAAAACGAAAAATTCTTTCGTCCACAAGATCCATCTCCCCCTTCGGGCTGATCAAAAACTTGAAATCTGTGGCCCTCGTGGAGCCATCTTACGGATTGAGTTTGTAGGTCGAGGCTCAAAGCAATGAACAAAGTACTTTCCCAACTTTCGATTTATTTCCGAATCAGGGCTGAATTTAATCTCAGCATAAAGTAATGAAGTGAGGAAATTTTCTCTTAAGCAGCTCCAGTCTCTCCTAAACATGCAGAGCTTGGAGATCTCCTCTAGAGGAATGCTCTCCCACTCCCAATCTCCAGGCTCTGCCCAGAGATTCCAGAACTTGACCCCTCACCCACGCGCAATCCGTTTATGGAAGGCGTGGGGTAGGTATTATGGGCCATTCAAAAGGGACAGTGCGAACCAAGGAGCTTGGAGATTCTCTTCAATGTCTATGAAGTGGGGTCGTTGCGTTTCACTTTGATCAAATATTCGAACCGCTTTACCCCTATAAACGTCATACCTGGTGATACGACAAAATAGGCCCTCAACAGTAAATGTAGAGAATCGACCCTCGACGCAAAAACTTTGTTCAGGGAATAATAATCCAAAATGGATATAGGAAATAGGTACACCGCTGGCATGGAACTAGGTGTACACCTAGGTCGTACTATTGACCCTGGAAAAAACATATTTTGAGGGAGAACAAAAAAAAAAAAAAAAAAAAATCGTAAAAAAATGGGGGTCGGACAGGGCTCTAATAAAGAGAAAGGATTGAATGGGACGACGAGAAAGACGGGAAAGAGTTATAAGGGATGTTGATAAGAGCAGTAGGGGTGCGGAGGACGAGGCCTACGCTGACATATTTATAGGCACTTGAGCCGACCTACTCCCAGACCCCCCGGCAGCCTCTCATGAATAATAACAGAAAAACAGGTTTTCCCGTTAGAAAGAGTCGAGCAGAGGTTAGTCTTGTTGTACGTGGAATGGAGGAGAAAAACCTCTTTGGGCAGCCGGGCGGGAAAATTTTTTTTTTGTTTTTCCTCCCCCCATTCCCGAAGGACGCAACCCTACGGGAGAAACATTCAATAATTTCAGCTGTAAATCGCACAGCGGGAAGGCTCCATTGTTTTTACGTGCTGAGGTTCGCCCAGGTTTGCTCAGACAAAACCCGAGCGAGTCGCCCTTTTGATTTTTTCCGCAATCCCTTGGTTTATTCTTCCACCATGTTTTCGCGACGGAGGTTGTCGACTCCTTTGGCCTCAAAATTTGACATTATCGGTTCAAGAGGTCTAGATTCCAAAACCGAAATGTACGTCCGGCGTCCGAGGCGTTTTGGGCAGTAGGATTTTTTTTTTTTTTTTTTTTTTTTAATCTGAAATTTTGACAAAATACTCGGTTTACCATCTAGTTGTGCGCGCAACGTTTTCAGCCCGATCGACCAAACCCGTGGGGCGCTATGGGGCTACGGGAGGGTTGTTTTTAAGGCTTTTTGCTATGGGATCGTTTTAGGTATCGTTTTCGAAGTATTTTTGGACGTAGAATCAATTTTTTGGGGTCCCGGAACTATCCGATTTTTTGTTAAAAAAATCAAAAACATTGACAGCATTAAATTTCTGCACAAGTAACCTACGATATAACCTCGTATATCAAAGAATCATAAACCCTAGTGTAAAATTTGCAGCGTTTTTTAAACTCTTATCGCTATCACAACCATACACGACGATTTACTTTTTTCCGCGAAAAAAAGCTGCAAATTTTACTCAAGGGTTTATTATTCTTTGATGTAAGTAAATAGTTTGACTTAAATTGACGTGAAAATTATTTTTTACGCAATTATTGTGTAAAAAATAATTTCACATCAATAGGCAATTATTCTGAAAAAATAAAATAAATAAAAATGAATAAAATTTAATTAATTTTTCTAATAATAAAATAGATTCAATCTTTCTATGCAACGTTTGGATAGGTAGCTTTGAATAGGAGAGGGCCCGAGCTGATCTGGTTGGAGCCCATCATGTCATTCGTCTCTTTCTGTCTCAGGGAGGCTTCCTACCGGATTTTAGCTTTCTAGGGTGAACAAGAGAGAATTTAACATCAAAAGCTCCTCCTTTTTAGCCCCACAGAGCCCCAGGGGTTTGGGCGAACGGGCTTTATTGCGGGCACAACTTTTGTCAGGGACATGTCTCATGTATTCTTCCTGAATACATGAGACGAAATACACGTAACCGAAAACGACATCGTGCATCATTTCATTCCCTCCCTTGATAAATATTCAGCGTTTCAATTTTTCGGGGCGGTCCGAATTTTTTATTTGGCTTACCGTAGACTCCCCCCCCCCCCCCCCCCCCCCCACATTTCAATCTCTGCCGGCAGCCTCGGAAAGCAAACGAATATAATAAGCCGCCAAGTCATATAGGTTTTGGAGAGGAGCTGCTTCACTCGAACCCCGACCTATCCCGACAACCCTTTTTCCTGGGTTATATCCCGTGAGAACATTTGCATACAAACTCGGAACGGGGAGCCATCGTCCTAATCACCCTCGTTCATACATTTTAATACGATTTGGTTGTATTCTAGCTCAATATACCTTCGGACACCCGGCAGCGACCGCTGGAAATGGTCACATTTTTCGATTGACGTTGCTAAATCAGGAAGTTGCTGCGGCAACATGACATGTAGCGGATCACGAGCTGTTGAAATTTCTTGGAGTTTAGGTTGTCACAAAAATTGTCACCGTATTTTGCCGGCCTGCAAAGCAGTAGATGGAGGTTATTAATGAAGTACACCAATGTCAGATTAAATCTGAAGGTTTGTCATTTTCAAATTTTGAAAATGACAAACCTTCATTTAAAGCGATATTATCAAAATTTTTCACTTATATGAAGGCTCAGGGCCGTGGAGAGAAAATCCGGGCCCGGGGGCAAAATTCATCGGGCCCCTGAAAAAAAAAGTATGAAAATTTTTCCTATATCGATCTGTCCCTTTTCCCATTTTGCCTCTCCTCCCCCCATTTTTTACAAAAAAAAAAAAAAAAAAAAAAAAACTCAAGAAAATCCGGGCCCCCTTCGAAGGCTGGGCCCGGGGGCAACGGGTCCAGTGCCCCCCCCCCCTCTCACTACGGAGCTGTGTAGGCTAACATTCACAGACCACCCGCACCCGCACACACACCCTCACACACCCTCGCACACATAAAAAGATGATCGATAATATCGATATTATTTATCGATATTATTATCGATATTATTATGATCGATAATATCGATAAATAATAAATATTATTCATTCAATAAAAACCAAAATTGGCAGGGTTTCAAAGGAAGTGAGTAATCCCATCTAAAATATGAGCATTAATGCCCTAATTAGGGCCTGCACACTTCGTTTGAAGAAAAAAAAAGGACCCTATAAGGGGAAAGGGTATACAGAGGCCGGCATCACTTCTTGAAAGAATTCCTCCGTGAACGTCTCTCAGTGTAGAATACAAAACGAGGGAAGGCCGGCTGGGAACACTCGTTTATTTGGGCAGAAGAGGATACCAAGTAGGTAAAAGAATGGCATAAGTCAGAGTCACTGTTGTTTGAGGCGACATCACCCCTACAATACTTTACCGTCGACTTATCACTCGGTTATATGCGAGTATTGATAACTCAAGAGCAGTGACAGCAGTGATAACAATGATAGACAATCCCTGCGTCATCAGTTTGCCTACATGGTACCCACTTTTTCTGGAAAATTAACGAGAGCCCCTAACTCATCCGACCTCTCCATGTGGATCCATGGGGTTTCTATGGGGCTACACATTTGAAGGACTTTCGGCCATAGAATCCAATTCCCTTTTCTGTGCTTTCACTATTATAATAGTGAATAGCTGTATAATACAGCTACATATTTTTTTTTTTAAACTTCTAGTTTAGGTTTATTATTCTTGGAATAATACACCAATGTTTTCGTGACGGAGGTCGACGACTCCGATCGGCCTCAAAATTTGACATTACCTATCCGTTTCAAGAGGTCTAGATTCCAAAACCGAAATATCCGTCAGCCGTCCGGCCCGTTTTGTGAATTTTTTTTTTCATTGACACAGAATTACATTTCTGCACAAGTAACCTATATCAAAGAATTATAAACCCTAGTGTAACATTTGCAGTGTTTTGGTTTATTATTCTTGGAATAATGCACCTACGTATTCGTGACGGAGGTCGAAAATTCTCAAATAGTGTCACAAAAATTTGACACTATTCGTGTCAAGAGGTCTAGATTCCAAAAACGAAATGTCCGTCCGCCGTACGCCGTGTGGATGACGCACAGATTAAACTACTGATGATGACGCCAAAAGTAGCGGAAATTCGAAAAATTAAAAACGTATACGTCCAGTTATAACTGGCCGATCGGTTTAATGTTGATTATTTAGCTGATATATAATATATATTATATTAACAATGAACCATACTGGTTTTGTCGCTTCGAGCAGTCTGGAGGGGAGTAGAGGGGCGGAATGTTGGAAATCGGCATTTTCATCAGTAGGCTTTTTCTTCGTGGCGAGCCCCACATATTAACTAAGCCTTAAACCACGATTGATTTGTATTCAGGCTATGTATCCGAAGACCTTAAAAATGAGCTCAAAGCGACTGACTACTGACGACAGGCTTTACGCAGAGATGATTGAGCATACCTAATCTACGCGAATGTCGATGGCATTCACGCATTCTTGATTCGACCAAACCCACTCAGTTGGATCAGAACGGCTGGCTGGTTCGCGCAATTTGCCAAGGTCTGTTTATTTGGAGATTAGAACCGTCAAGGGTGCTTGTAAGACCACAAATTTGTGTAGGATGCGGCACGTAGTGGCATTATGGGGCACGACGGGGTTCATGAGAAGGTGAGATCGAAGCCCATTAACAAGCCATCATTACAATTTCCAAGGGGATAGAGTAGGCGTTGGAATCTGTAACAGATGCTGCAGGGGCTTTAGTAGGTGTTGACCCTCCCTTCAAGACGGTACTTAACGCTGGGTTGGGAGATTCTGGTGAAGGATGAGCAGAGAGGGACCAATAAAAGCACCCTCTCGTCTGCATAACATCACCACTTCCAACCATATGTGCCAGAATCCCCCCGTTCTTAAGAGACGTTTGCGAAAATAAAACCACCTGGTTTCTCCAAGTTCCAAGTCCCCACATCTTTTCAGATTTCCGTTAGTGCGCTTTGCAGGGTCTTCTGCACCAAACGCATTTTAAACAGTACAATCAAATATTGAACACTTGAACTGTTGGGGTTGTGATGCCACTTCAACTGCCACTCTAAAGGCGGCGAAAGTGCTACTTCGGCAGGGTCCTTCCTGTAGAATCCAAATTGCAGAAAAGTCATTTGGAGTGGATCATGATTCATGTTGGTCATCTGCCAGTGACCCTTCCTGTGTACTATCGCTCGTATTTCTCTCCCGTATACTATCCATTTAGTCCAAGCCCCGACGTCCATGACCAAAGGTCCTCAAGTAAAGTTGCTGCTTATCACTCCCCTTCAACCAACAAGAGGCCTCCAGATTAGGCGTCGTCGTAAAATTAACTTAGGAGCCCGACTCAGGCTGGGGTTCTAACTGCGTGAACAATTTAACATTGAGTTAACGAAACGGGGAAACTTCTCCGAGGAAGGAACCCGGGGAAGTAGTCCCCAGCGAGGAGATAAATTTGACCAAAAAAAAAAAAAAAAAAAACGAGCACCGAAAAATGCGCCTTGGGAAGCATTAAGGTTAACAAGACGTAACTTCCACTCAAATCTGATTTCATCCGATTCCAGATGTGACGACGCTATAAATTTTTAAAATTGAATGGTTCTCCCTCCAATGAGTTTTGACTCACCCAACTGTGCAGACGTTGACAACGCAGTTAGCACATGGGTTTATTCATTCGTTTACCTCCACCATCGACTTTCTCGGCTATGTTGGGGGCTGACTATGTAAGTCACAGGCTCGCGAGGGGACAACGGACTCCCGATTCCTGCCTCCTCCAATACAACTGGGTAGGGTGAAATCCAGAGCAAACGGGCGCACGTGCGCTGAGCTTTCTTGTCTCAAACGGTTACACCCAATTGTTTACCTGCGAATGTGGGTGCAACCATTTGCATTTTCATATCTTACGGTCTGATCTTGATAGCGCTCGAACCCTTGCCTAATAGAGACTAGATTTTGAATGAACGAATTTTAAAATGGTGGAGCAGCAGTATGGACAACTCTTGAGCGTGATACAGAAGGGTCATCGCGGCAGCAGCAGCACCCTCTAGCGAATTTCGATGACCCCCTGATTAACCTCAACAAAATCACCGGCTGGTGTCAAACTCAAGAATTGTCTCAACAGCGCCTTCTAAACCTCCAGGCTCATCCCGAGGAGTGACAGAATCCTACGGCTCTCACGACTTTTTAGAAACGACCTACTCGCCGTAAGACTAAGATTATATTGAATTCATTGAGCACCATAAGAAAGCAGCACGTAGCAACCATCCAACCTCACAATACGGAGACATACCGACAAACCAGGTTCAAGGGCCTGAGGGAGACTCTGCCTCCCCCCTTCTGGTTATCCCTACTGGTAAAAGGGTTGAAAAAGGTTGATTATTCAGAAAATTACAAACCAAAAAAATTACCGGGAGCAACAAGGAATCCAACAGCAATATTTTATAATATCAAATGATGTAATTAAATTAGCCTCATTCTGTCCCGACAAAATTTAATTATTTTATCTTCACTGTATCACCTCTTATTGGTTTTCCGTCCTTTTTTCAGCGTCCCAAAAAGTGAAAACCCCCTGATTCAATTTCATCGCAAAACCAGTAGTCAGAGAAGGGACCACTCGAATTCACCCACCCAATTCCGCGAGTATTTCCCGATTGCTCAGTTCTGCCGACAGTGGAAACTAGCCAATTCCGGTATCTATCTTGTTTTTTTTTTTTTTTTTTTTTGCTTTTTTCCTCCCTCTATCACTCTCTCGCTCTCTCTCTCACACACACACACCCTGAGAGACACTTGAACAAACTGTTAAGGGCTCCGGCTTTCCAGGTCCTAATGAAGATTTGTTGCGATTACGAAGGCCTGTAATGGCCCGGGTCAACGTTTATTCTCGGAGAAAGCACAAGCCGGTTCCAACAACTAAAATATATACCTTGACCGCCCTCCGTGGATTAACTCGAGACAATCAAGTTGTTTAGTTAGGGGCGAAAAAAGAAGAGTTGTTTCTCTGTAGTATTTGTATTAACAAAAGCATCGTATGCGTATTATACTGTATATTCTTTTGTAGAAATTGTGCAAAAATTAATCCTACCAAAAAGGTATTTGGAAAAAATAATAATAATAATAATTGTTAACAAAAAAGTGAATTTCTGTAGTCTTTGACCCCCCCTAACTACCAGTCAGATGCTGGTATCTATTCCAATTTTCTGAAAAAAGTGGATCAAGTCTTTTACAGCAAATGGGGAAACTGGAAAACCTTTAATTTGATCCTATTGAGGATGAAAAATGCGGGGGAAGATTGACCTATCAGATTTTAATATCCCGACAATAGGAATTACTAGGGAGTCCCAGGATCTGAAATTCGAGGAGGAACAGCACGCTTGAACGACTTCAAATTACACATCAATAAGTCTGGGGCCAACTACAATTTCGTTGGTAACCACAACAGGGATGGATTGGCCAGTGCTTCTCAATCAAATAGATAATCGTCGTTATAGGGTCTGGTTTAATGTCGTTGCGGTCAGTCGTCAGACAGCAATTCGGCATCAAAGCGAGACTGCTCCACTGAAAGTAATTAAGTTGAGAGTAATCAGGATGTTTGGGGCGCTTGTTTGACTTCAGTCCCACTGGGGAGCGTGGAATCCACTTTGTTGCTCGTTGTCCTGGTAGAAACACTCGATTTGCGTTTAACGTTAGTTAAAGAAATGGAAACTTCTTTGATGCGGCCAGTAATGAACACCAATTTTGTCTGTCCGTATGTGAGTTGGTGTGCTTTGGGCCATTCGAGTTGAAACGTTGATAAACTGAATTGTTGTTGAAAAGTTGTTTACTGAATGTGTAAACCTGTGTCAATCAATATTTTGACAACTTCGCCTATGCAAACCATGGAATCTAATCCCAAAATTGACAATAAAGAAAGACAATTATTTACAATAGCAATAGTATAGGTGGAGTGTGAGACAGTACCTCCCAGTCCAGTTGGAGGGCGCGATAGGATGCTTAGTAACCACCTTCTATAGTATCCTTTACAACTATGAATCTTCCTTCAACTATCTGCCTAAAGTGGCGTTTATAGAGGTACTAGTCTCTCTGGCTCGCTTCGCTCGCTCCCCTAGTGGGGTGTATTGCCGCCTGTGGGGTGTATTGCCGCCTGTGGGGTGCTTAGCATCGATGGACACGTTCAAACCCCTACTCAGACATAAGGCCTCGCTCCGCTCGGCCCCTCCTATTCGTAGCAGAGACGATAGAAAAAATCGGCGTATTTTTAGGGCTTACCTTTTAAGGGAATTATTATTTTTAATTCAATTCAACTTTTTTTAAATAAAGGCCTCTCCATCTATCAAAGTTCCCTGGACCCTCCGTTTTCTAAGATCCCTGGCCCCGCGCGAATTAAAACGATCCAATTGTCTTCTCACCGTGAAATCGCCCCCTCCCCCTCGGTTTTTTTGAAATCCGACTTCGGAATCGGATTGGCCATATTTTGGCGCGCATTTGGCTCGCGGATACCATACCCAAAAAATGGCTCCTTACTGGGTATTTTTGAACCCGAAAAAACGTGGGACAAACGCGAGAAAGACGATTTTTCGACGAATTTCCGGCGAATTTCCCGGGCGAATTTCCGAATTACGATTTGACCGACGTCTTCCTCCAGGTCTGATCTATACGGCTGGTATTTTTTCGTAATTTTTTCGACCCCTTAAACGGGCTTTGGCGCGAGTTGAAAGTGGAAAACGTAGGACTAACGGGAGAAAGACGATTTTTCGACGAATTTTCGACGAATTTCCCGGGCGAATTTCGGATTTTCGATTTGACCGACGTCTACCTCCAGGTCTGATCTATACGGCTCGTATTTTTTCGTAATTTTTTCGACCCCCTAAACGGCCAGCGAGCGGAAAGTGAAAAAACTCATTCGGGAACGCGTTATCCCGTACCAACAAACCACACGGCCGTCTACCACACGGCGGCCAACACGATTTTATATTATTGTATGATATGATGATGATAATGATACAAAAAATGAGCTAATCATTCTCCTTCAGACGACGGTCTTTTCCGATAACAAATCGTTTAACAGGTGCTCGGCACAAAATACTTCTAAATCCAAAATATTTAAGTCTTGAGTGCGCCAACTCTGGGCACTCACAAAAAACATAAGTTAATGTTTATTTGATTAATATATGGTTCTCTAATCCGACCCTTGACTACAATAAATGTAGTAAGTAAAAACGTTTTACTGAAAAATGTTCAGTGAACATTCTAAGCAGTGCGAAATGTGCTTTTCTGACATGGTTGCTTCGGTGTTAAGATAAATTATAGGGGGAAAATGTACATAGGGAAAAACCTACCTGAGCTTAAGCTAAGCATTACCGTTAGTTGAGTTGAACACTCTTTCAAGGTCTTCATAGAGCAACTTAGTCCTGTAGGCATTAGAGAGTTCCTAAAGCCACTTTTTGCCTAACGGTGATGAGTTACGGTCGACGTAACTCGAGATTTCGCGCATGCGCAGAAATAACGGTGATAACTTACGTCCTTATGCCTAACGTCGAACGTTATTGCCGTAAAGTTACGGCAATAAACTTACGGTCTTAAGGATACCGCCGTTAATTTCGAGCAATAGAACGTAAATAGCGGCACTTTAAATTTAGCGTGACTTTTGATAAGACCGTATCTCTGTTACGGTCTTATGTGAAGTTAGCTTTTCTTTGATTCTCCCTAGACAAATCCCTTACGGTGATAAAAATTAACGGTCGACGTAACTCGGATGTTTCTTTAGGAACTCTCTATTAACCATGTTTCTACGATTTACCTTCAATTTCTCATAATCAACTCTCTTCCTCGTGTCACCAATCCCACAGGGGAAACCAGTGTCGTCCTCAGGCCGAACCTCGGATCAACGTCTACAGCACTCGGAAACTCCCTCTCTTGGAAACTACCCTTTCCGTCCAAACTGAAACCCGAGAATCCGACGCAGGTGTATTGCGAGAATCGGTATCGTTGAGGGGGAGACGGGCGTCTGAAGAACATGCAAACAAGCACTTTACCTCCTCCTCACAGTGTGGTCTGACGACAAATGTACTCCAACCGCTACAACGCTGTTAGCGAATTCCACCTGTCACACCCCGTTTCTAACAACGGTCCGCTGAGTGGAAGGAACGAACCTGTCATTGTGGCTCAATGTTGTCTAAAATGTACGAAGTTTAATCCTGAAAGATTGGCACGCTATTGAAAGCATAACGAAAAACACTGCCAACTTTTTTTTTATATCTGAACATCGCTGGACCCCCGCGAAATTACCCTATCAGATAACGGATATATCAGTAGAAAGATTTTTTTTCTAATTATTACTGGAAATGACTTATTGTGTCATCTTTAACACTAAACTTTATTATTCGAACTTAGGCTGATCCGATCTATTGAGACTTTGCGTTGACGTGAAAAGTTATTCCTTCGGAGTTGACACGGGTCCGGTTTTTTTTTTTTTTTTCTCACGGGCTTCAGGGATGTCGTAGTGGGTTCCTAATTGAAAAAGTTACCCTCCCAGCGGCCACCTGAGGGGTCGGAAGTAAGTTATCAGTTCATGCCGAGAGAAGCATTTTGTTTAATTGGCCGCGATAGAGGAAGTTCGCAGTCACCTTCCACAACTTTTAATTATAACCTCATCCGATCTTTCCCCAGAAAACTGCCCTACATCTGTGACTACAACTTGACAAGTTTTGATATCGTTGGAGCGTAAAAACAATTAGGTATACTCTCCTGTAGGAGAGTGAAAGAACTCGAAGGGGAACCCCTTCTCAAGGAGAAAAATTTTCTATTGGCATTGAATTTCATAAACTACTAGGGGGCCGCCCCTACTGGCTACGCCAGCTAACCCCCGTCGTTCCGCCCTGGCGGGGCGGTATGTTGCAGCCTGGCGGCCAGGGGGCCCCTAATACATCTTCTACTCGCGTGTCAATAATGAATAGTTTTCATTTTTTAAAGAAATTCAGGATGAAAGTTAAAGGATTCATTTGGAAGGTAAAATCTATTATATTTTTCTTCTCCCTTCTGTGGCCGACTCACAGCCGAAGATCTCAACTCCACATTCTGCAACTCTAGTAAGCAACTTATTTGGGCTGTCGATCAACTCGCCCCCATCCAATTGTTCACCATTCGTTTTCAACACATTGACTCGCCCCCGAGGCAAAAAGTTGTGACTTGCCCACTTGTTGTGAGATTTCGCAAGAGACTTCTTTACCTAATATCGCCAGCTGTCTGTACGCCCCAAGCGCTCCGGGAGGCCGAGACTCAGACGAGAAGACAATTATTGTCTTATTATAAGTCTCCGTTGAAAAGCTGTCCCAGTAACTGGGACCGCTCTTCAAGGGAGACTTCTTCAACTGTTGGATTTGCCGTTTTGAGTTGCCGTGTCGTTGGGGCAAGTAGATTGGTTTCTGGAGAGGGGCGAGTTGATGTGGTGGGCGAGTTGACGACCACCCATTTATTTGGCCAACTGCGTTATTCTCACGAAACAGCTGAGGCCCAACACCCCTGCATCTGACCTTGACATTTCAAGCAAGGATGCTGGGGAAATGAGCTCAGACTTCACACGGGAGCCGATCTATGTTGCATCCGACCTCGACGTTTCGCGAAAGGATCGTGGAAAGACGGGCTAACGACACACTACAGGATCTTAGAGGTCCACCATTTACAACGACACTTCGTGCAAGATGGGTGCTCCCTCAGATCTCCCTTCCGGAGGTCCAGGAGAATCACTGTACCCAAACGTCTCTGGCGATACTGCTCCGGATGGACCTTTCTTACTTGCAGCTGCTGGGACCCCTGGAGCAGTTCAAATTCGTGCAATGCACTAAGGGAATCTTCACCTGAACTCCTGCTCCCCTCCCCTCAAACAAACGTGGCGTAATCAAAGACCAAACGCTTTTGGAACTCCTCCAAGCACACCACAATCAATTAATACTTAATACTTAGTACACTTAATAATGTACCCGTAATAGGTACCTAAGTCTTGCACAACAGGCTCAAAAAAAAAAAAATAAATAAATAAATAAATAACTCGATCCCATAGCCGAAAACCTTGCGGGCAGAACGAGATAGTAAATCGAGTATTTCGTCCAAATTTCAGATTTAAAAAAAAAACTCCTACAGCCCAAAACGGCTCGGACGGCGGATGGCGTCCGACGTACGACGAACGGACATTTCGTTTTTGGCAACTAGACGTCTTGTTACGAAGTATGACAAATTTTGAGACCGATCAGAATTTTCGACCTCCGTCGCGATTACCAAAACGAATGTCCGTCCACCGTACGCCGTCCGAGCCGTTTTGTGCAGTAGGAATTTAAAAAAAATCTGAAATGTTGACAAAATACTCGGTTTATCATCCAATTGTGCCCGCGAGGTATTCAGCCTGATCGCCCCAACCCGTGGGTCACTATGGGGCTAAAATGGGGCTACCGGAGGGGTTTTTGAAGATTTTTGAGCTCGTTTTCGGGTCCACGTGTTCGTCTTAGGTCGTTTTCGAAGAATTTTTTTAGAGTAAAATCCAGTTTTGGGGCGCCAGTACGATGCGATTTCACCGTGTGAATCTATGGGGCTACAAACGGGATTTTAGAAGGATCCCAGGAGGTCAAATATGGTGTCGTTTTCCGAGTAATTTTGGATGCAAAATACGTTTTTCGAGGTCCTACATCTGTCCAACATTTACAGATTTTTTTTTTAATGTATCTTATTATTGACGCAGAACTGTTTTTTGGTCAAATTACCTAAATCAAAGAATACTAAACCCTTGTGTAAAATTTGCAGCGTTTTTCTTTCGCTAATCGTTAATATAATAATATTTTAATATTTATATTATGTATGTACATAATATATTATATTATGTATTTTCTTTCAATTTCATTACAACATCTTTCAATTTCATTAAAACATACTTTTACATTTCTGCTGAAAGAAAAAATGTTATAAAATAGTGAGCTTGCGTCTTAACCCTTAAATGTGTTTCTTCCTCGTGTAATAATAATATCAAAAAACCTCAGGAATTAATTTAATTGCATTCGTAGTCTCTATTTCATCTTTATTTGCTAGGCAAGCAAGAGAAAACGAGAAGAACGTGTTGTTTAAATCCGATATGCTGGTTACAGTAAACAAACCCACTCGGTAAACCAGCAGTAACTTTTCTTCCCTTTCTAACCTCGAAATGGGATCCGGGGGGGTTAGCTCGGGTAGCAAATGTGCAGCAAACCCCCAAGAGGGTATCGTGCGGGGTGCGCTCAGACGTGATTCATTCCTGTCATCCCCATACTCTCGTATCTTTCATACATGCAAACTTACTGGAAGGCTCTTGGGAATAAAGCACCGTGGTAGACTGGTCTTTATGTAACTGCGGCAGTAAGGCCATCTGCCGCCCAAATCTTAGAACCTTTTTTAAATGCATACTTTTAATGATATTAAACTAACTAATTTTTTTCAATAATATTATGTCAGTTAAAAAGTTTTGAAAAGTTGATGTTGGCGTGGAAGCGTATTGTATTTAATAATTTCATGTGTGTGATGGGATTGTTTCATTTCAGCAGTGCCCTTATGTAAGAAAAACAGCGTGCTATGTTGAGCCCATTAAAAATGCTCGAAAAAACGTGAACCCTCGTTAAAAACACAGAGGGCATTGACAAACATAAACGCCTCAGTGAATAATCATGCTTTTGTTCTGGAAAGTCTTTTTTCAAGTCAGGGCTTGGAATTTACAAACGGTTGCCGCCCATATCCCTGGCTCTCTTGGGGCAGGATCTACACCAACAATCCATTAGCACAGGTGAAGACGGGCGAGGGGGGTGGGCAGTATGGTGTGTATTCAATATCAAACCGGGTGAGGCCGGATGTCCCAGGGGCTTCCAAATAATCGAGCAAGGGCGGGTACGGGGGATGAATTGGATTAGAAGGACTGGGGGCTTAGCGCGGCTCTGGTTCGTTAGCCCTTTTATACGGCTTCGCATGCCGCCCCTTAGCAACCGGAGTTAGACTCGGTGAATTACCCCAGAGCAACTTGAGAATGTACACATGCTTGAAGCATCCCCCTCTCCCAGACCAAACCAGCAGGCAAAAGTGGTCGGTCCTCGCAAACAAAACTCACCTATTCATCCGAAATCCTTAGTTTGTTTGTCTTGTCCCTATGTGTTTGCTGATCGTCGGTTTCCGAACTCCTGAAACTGCTGGAGGGAAAATTTGAAGCTTGAACAATCTGTACACATGCAAGGAATATTCAAATCCCCCTCACTGTTCCCATGTATCACCTGAATGTACGGCTCGGGTCTCCGCAGGAGAAACACTACAAATTAGAGTAATCGTGGTTATTTAGATCTACCTAGCATGGTTCCAGAGCGGTTGAACGGGATTGTTTGTTTGGGCTGAATGTGATCTGCCGACCACGAGCTACCTCATTATCTTATGTTGTGATCTGCTGACGAAGCCAGCTTAAGCCAATTGGCGGCTTACTTGCTAATGCGATAATCCCCCCTCGGTTCTCTTATGAACTTCGGATAGCCGACAGGCCTCACCTAACTATTGTGCTCACCATCTCGGTATTTAAGCGTACTCACAAAAGTGTCGCTAAGCTTCTGAACTGGTAAGATAAAATCCTAACTGTTAAACTAACTTCTAAAATATCGTATCACGTACTGTAAATGTTCATAGTAATTACATTTTTCCCCTTATCAGAGTCATGAAAATTAATAAAAGTAGGATTCATCGAAAGCCAAAGATCCCGTCGACTATTTCTCGCGGACGGATTCAAGTTTATAGTTCACAGAGTGCCGACAAAAACGTGTAATTCGTCGTTGAAGTCTTCGAGTGCCTATAAGATACACACTCTGTGAACTCTAAACGATATTATCGTCATTGGCAGTAACTTGAGCCATAACCATGAAAAGCCTACAACCCAAGAGTCAAACCGCCAAAAGATGAGCACTCGATGATATTGGGTCAGCGTCAGGAGCTGATGAAGAATGGTGATATCGACACTCTCGCAAGGAAGACGAAAGCCTCATCCGGTACTTCATCCATCATGTTACGATCTGCAGTCCACCCGAAATCGCCGCGTAGCAAACAAGAAATGCATGATAATATCAAGCTATCAAGCTCCTCACTATGAAGAAAAGTCGAAACGAAGAATTTCTTATGGCAAACGACATGAACAACGTCGTTATATTTTTTACAGTGTCCAGCGACCATAAAAAACTGTTGAGAAGGAAGCTTTTGTACATGAGTAGATGGAACTAAACAAGAAACGCGTCATCGGCCGGATCAAAAATAGAATAAAAATCAACGTAGGTATACAACGCCGAAAGCATGAAATGGACGGTAGGTAACGTGAGGGAATTGTTCTGCCCTGTGTTGCTACTCCACAGGATAAAAATTTTATTTAATTAAATCGCCGTGAATCCTTCTGATAAGGAACATTAAAAATAAAGTAGGTATCCTTAGGGATTAAACTAAGTATCGTGAATAATGAATACCTACTGAAACCCGTTTTTCGCTACCTATCAGGTCCAGTTTTTGATATATCGCTCATATTCCTACTTTCTAGCTACGCTTGGGTGTTAAAAATAGCACTTCAAAAAGTCCCAATTAATTTTTCACTTTCAACCACTCTTTCTATGTTATATGAGGTGCGGAATCCGAATTTTAAACCCGATTTTTGCTATCTTCTTCCATTCCACGGGAGGCAGCGGGAAAGTTGACAAAGTACACCCAAAAAAAACAAAACTTTTTTCCATTTATAAATGCAGTTTTTGAAAAAACTACGGCAGATAGAAAAATCTGATTCCAAAACCGAATTCAGCATGAAAAGTCCTGAAAGAATTGCCCCTTTCATTTGTCAAATCTCAAAATGTACAGTCTGGTGTAGGTAACCTCCGTTAATTTCACCAACAATTTTTTTAAATTCACTAGCAATAATTGTACACCAGAAAAAAAATTGTTTGTGAAATTAAAAAATTGTTTATGAAATTTAAAAAAAATTGTTTGTGAAATTAAAAAAAAATCTTAAAAATACAATAATACAATTTTTTCTGGTGTACTCAATTTACAGTCTGGTGTACTCAATTTACAGTCTGGTGTACTGTGTGTACGAGAGCTATTCTTACAGGACTTTTCATGCTGAATCCGATTTTATAAACAGATTTTTTTCTCTCTTTAATTTGTCATATCTCAAAAAGTGCCGCTTGTTTGTGAGTTAAGTACACCAAACTAGTACTAGTCTTTATAATTCTCTTGAATAAATTAAGCAAATACGTATTTGCTTAATTTATTCAAGAGAATTATAAACCCTTTACTTGTGTATAATTTAAAGCGTATTCGGTCTAGCATCGCTGTCCCAGAGACGTGTGAGGGCGCGTGCATTGGGATAGCCCTTGTAGTATGTTACCAACTATAGTCTATAGTCCTACGGAAGCCAAATTACAGTGCGTTGGAAAAGCCAGTTTTCCAAGCGAAATCTCTATTCTGATATGGAACGGGTTGATTGACGATGGCATGAGAGGACAATAACAGCCCCCCCCCCCCCCCCCGGCCTTTTCTTCTCTCATACTAAGAGTCGATGCACTGGGGTTGAGATCGTGAATGTTCCCATTTCATCCAACATCCCGTATTCCCCATTACACAATAGCCATTTGAAAATCACCCAACTTTGTCGAGAATTCCGGCGCCTTGGCGATGAAATTTGAGGGAATCCCCACTAAAGATTAGTTTCTTGCTCAAAAGACGTTCTGTGCCATTCAAAACCCATGTCGGTGACCTCTGAAGAGTTTCCGCAAGGTCCAGAAGAGTCCCCTTGATGGTGCATGGAGGAAACCAGCTTTTTGGAGGAAACCTCATATTGGGTTCTTACTCCGTTTAGTGCTGTTGAGAACAACAGTTGTATTTTGTTTCCAGCGTAAATGATTTACAGGGATCACAGTACATGGCAGCCATATTATGGCCCGTCTAGGGAACTGTGTATTACACGGTTTAAATCCTGACGTCGAACACCGGCGAAAACCGAGAAGTGATTAACAAGCTTTGACAAAGATTACCCTGTCATGTGGGACGTTGTCTCGGGGACAGTAATTGACATTCAAAGTTTGTTTGTGGAAACCGTTAGACGTGCGTGGGGAGGGGGGGACAAAGTTAGCTGTCCCATCGGGGCCGTACCGATTGTCATTTTGATGGGATACATAAGCGAGTTATACACATGTAAAAGCGAGCGGGACGTACAACTTAGTTATTGGGTTTCCCAAAGGGAAAGATGGAGAGAACGTATCGCCGTCAGATAATGGAAAACTGAACAGATTCAGAATGAAAGTAATGTTGTCTAGTTACAGGTTTGTTAAATGACTGCTTCCAGTCGCTTACTTGATCAGAACCTGAGAGCGGGTACCTACTTCAAACGTGCTACTAAAGCTCAACCGTCGCATTACAAGGGATTACTAATAATCTTAATTGGCTGTGTGTGACACCGGTGTTGCGGTGGGGCCACAAAAGCGTGTTTCCGTTGATGCATAGCCGTCACAGGATCGCATCCTCCTGCCGTTTCCAGTGGCTATATTGAGGCGTCATGTAAATTACAGAACTGTTCGAGGCCCCTCCTGTATCCCGTTGTTGTCTAATGGGTCCTGTCTCAAGACCCGTCCCCATTCAATTCGTGTACAACAGCGCCTGTAAACAATGTCCATATTACCCCTTCCCGCTCACGCCGCAATTATGGCGAAATTGTTCCATATTCTGAGGTCCTCTTTGAATTTAATTACCGTCAATGAGAGGCAAACGGACCACAAAAGCTCGGGAATTGTTGGGCTTCGTCCAACATTCCAACATGGATTACTAATTGGTTACAACTATCCCGTTTGCTTCAGTGAACTGTGAAACATGAACAACGAACCCAATGATAATGAATTCTAATAGCAAGCAGTGCAATGCCACTCCGTTATTATCACCCCTGTTCGACTGTCCATCGAGGGCCTTTTTTCAATCTCTTTGTTTCTAACACAAACCAGTTGTCAGTGAGAAATGAATACCACACAGCACACCCGTATGAATAGATTGAAAAAGTGATGTTCAACGTTGACTTGTTGTTCGACTATCGTCCCAGCGAAAGCCTACTTTCTGTGAGATCGAAAATGAATGAGATACTGAGTCGGACAATTCATTTTCTTGGAGGGCAAAACCACCGACAAAAAAAGGCAGAACTAAAATCAACCACCACCAGATTGTTAGCGACAACTTTTTCGCCATACATCGTAGTTTAATACACTCTGAATGATGATATTCGTCGTTCATCCGACTTGGAGAGGGGCGAATAAAGAGGGGGATGGGGGAGCCCATTGATTCAAAACTGTCATGTTGGTTTTTTATTCATGGAATGATACACTTATGTCGCACGTCGAGTGCAATACTGTGACAATTCAAAAAATGTCGTTCGAGGAAAATCGACTTCGAAAATTTTCAGTTAATGCAGGCCGGGCGTTTTGCTCTATTCCATTTTGGAATAGAGCAAAACTGGAAGTCATTTTTTAGATGGATCTATATACAAACGTTTTATTGGCCTAATGGCGGAGTTCCATGAAAAACTACATTTTATTTCGAATTTTCCGAGAAAAAAATTAGCATTGTCACAGTGTTGATTCACCAAAATCGCAAATTTTTGCAAATGAAACCCACGTAAAGGCGTATGAGAATTTGTTTTTCTTACTTTGCGCATGATGTGCTTCATTCTTCACACTTTGCAGGGTCATTTAGGTTGCCTAAATAAGAGAGGAATGCGAAGGTTGTGGTGATACATTAATCATTAGTGAATGCTCTGACTGGCTTCTCGCTTGCCGCGTTCTTTTTTTTAATATGAAACTGTTTTACTTTTTTGCCGTTATCCACCTAAAAAATTTAATTATTTTTTTTGTTTAGTTGTCACACTGTTGCTCGACACCGGTTGTGCACGCTTGTGCACTGTTGGCAACAACTTTGACCGGACTCAACATTTTTCATGTTGGTTAGATTCCAAAAATGAAACACCGTCTGATTGAGAAGTATCAATTTTTGAAAAAGCATAAAGGTATCTTATCTTATTGTCCGTAAGCATGGAATAAGGAAGGCTATTTCTTCCCTGGTCCGTAAGGTTACCACGGTCGCTCAATTCTGTGTGATTATGTGAGTCTAAAATGGAGCAACAGGAGCGGGTTTTGAAGGTTTCTGGCTATTGGCTTGAGTTAGGAGACGCTTCCAAAAGGTTTTAGCCATAGAATCCAGTTTTGGGGGTCCCAGAATCATCCTATTTCACAGTGCGGCTTTCATGGGGTTACAATTGCGGCTTTTTAAAGGAGCTCGGAGGTGTCTTTTCCGAATAATTTTGCTCGTAGAACCCATTTTTCAGGGTCCGTCCATTGTTTTTCAAGAATACAGTTTTTATTTGTTTATTTTATTTTATTTTTTATTTTTGGACTGCTATTCAAATATTTCGACCTCCATCGGGAAAATAAATGTCGATAATCATTATTCTGAGAATAATAAAGCAAAATTGACGTTGTTCAACAGGTCGAATGAGGTATCGTTTCCGAAGTAGAACCATAAATTATTTTTGGGGGTCCCTTTCCTGTCCGAATCTGTTGGTTTATTATTCTTGGAATAATACACCTATGTTTTCGTGACGCGGGTCGACGACTCTGATCGGCCTGAAAATTTGACATTATCCGTTTCAAGAGGTCTACATTCAAAATCCGAAATGTCCGTCCGCCGTACGCCGTACGCCGTCCGCCGTCCAGGCCGTTTTGGGCAGTAGGAATTTTTTTAAAAATCTGAAATTTCGGCAAAATACTTGGTTTACCATCTAGTTGTGCCCGCAAGGTTTTCAGTCCGATCGCCCAAACCCGTGGGGCGCTATGGGGCTACAATGGGGGCTACGGGAGGGGTTTTTTGAAGGCTTTTAGCTATGGGATCGAGTTAGGTGTCGTTTTCGAAGTATTTTTGGACGTAGAATCCATTTTTTGGGGTCCCGGAACGATCCGATTTAACTGGGGCGATCTTTAGGGCTTTCATGGGGCTAAAAATGGGATTTTTGAAGGATCCCAGGAGGTTAAATATTTTCGAGCAAAAATAAAGAATTTTTGAAAAAAAAAAGAAAAAAATGAAAAAAATTTGAAAAAAAATCATAATTTTTCGATTAATTTTTGCACAAGTAACCGATATCAAAGAATAATAAACCCTTGTGGCAAATTTGCATCGTTTTTCGTCTTTGTTGCCTGGACTATAAGGGCACAATTTGAAATCGATTTTTGAAGGATCCCAGGATGTTAAATATTTTTCGAGTAAAAAATACAGCATTTTTGAAAAAGACACATTTTTGAACAAAAAATCGAAAGAAAAAAAATTTTTTTTTTGAGATAAAAATCCAAAAAAAAAAAATTTTTTAAATTTTTTCATTGACAGAATTAAATTTCTGCACAAGTAACGTATATAAAAGAATAATAAACCCTTGTGTAAAATTTGCAGCGTTTTTTTTTCAGTGATTTAGTGACATAGAATAATATTATTATTGCTTTTGCACATTTCATACAAAAGACTGATGAACCCTTGTGTAGAATGTGCAACGTCTGGGTTCTGAGCTGGCCCCATGAAGACAGTACCTACCTAATTATCATTTGCACTGTAAACAGCTTAAGGAGTGCAAACTATGCGAGAAAAGACGTGACCAGAAAGTCCGCCGAAAGCTTTGTGGTTCGTTTGTTCTATTTTATTACATCGTCAGAAGAAAAAAGATTGCCCCCACCCCCCTTAACGAACCGAATACAATTGCGTGGTACGCTTTTATTGGGGAACAGAAAAAAAAAACAAATCGTGAAAAAGAGGAAATGGTTGGGGAAAGAAGAGGAAAAACTGTCCTGCAGTTAACTAGATTAGTGAGAGCACCTACCTCAGTTTTTAAAGGGTAGCTAATGATCCTAGCAGTTGCCGAAAGGAGGGATGAGGTCATTAAAACGGTCGGAGTGAAACAGTGTTCCCCCGTCATCCGAATCCCCCTCGTCTCCTCATCTTCCCACATCCGCTCTCATCTCTATCCCAAACCAGTCCTCGGTAATGAGTTGTTGACGCTGATGACTTTATCACCCTCCTCCAACCAACCGCTTGTGCGTCCTCCATAACATATCCACCAGCGAGGAAGATCGGGAATCTAAATCACTATAGTGATCTATAGATCACTGTATCTCTCATCCACTCCGGGAAATTGAGGACAAACGTATTCACGTTCGTGACTTGGGGTCTAATAAATCTAGTTCCTCAGTGAGGTGGAAAAGTACGCAGATTTCAAGGGAATCTTTTTTAATTGTACGGCACCCTGGTTAACGGATGTTAAAGGTGCCTGGAGGCCTTCCCAAACACACAACACAACTGGACCTACATGCCCAAAATGAGTTCCTAATTCTTTAATTTTGTCAATCATTAATTTTGTTGTGTGTTTGGGAAGGCCTCCAGCGTAACTGGGATTTCGCCCCGGTGTCTTTGGAGGAAGAGGGAGGGATTACCTGAACACCCCTACCCAGGGCATAACCCGAGGAGTCATGATCTGCTGCCCTGGGAGGCTGTATCGAGGCAGAATAAAGAGACCCGCGATCTCCAGACTGGCGTTGGTCTAGAATGCGATGGACTCCGGAAGTGAACCTAGGGGAATCCAATACCGAAGACGATGTGCCAACATCGATATTGGTTCGCCCTAGGTTTGCAGTTTTTACAAAAGCCAGGGGGCTGGCTTCCCCAGACAAATTGTCACCAAGGGGGACTGGGCCCGTTGACCCAGTCTTACGGTTGTAGTCCAGTCATTAGGTGTCCAAGTTGTGAATCTGAGAAAAAATACCTGAAGAATTTTTCTCGACGGATCTGTACGTTTTTGGGGGTGCTGAATCCGAAAATTTGGTTATCTACTAGATTCGGATATGGCTTCACCATGAAAATGGCGAAAAAACATAAAATTTCGGTCCATGCTTCCTAGCGACATGACTACTCTATACGAAATTAAAGCTGATGAAATTTCCTAAAAAATGAGGCTAAAAAAGCCTCGCTAGCTTTCTCCGTTTGGCCGCTAGAGCGTGCTGAAGTTTGACCATTTTTTCTAACTAAGCCAAAATCTTCGTATTCCAGACTTCCAAAGCCTATAAAACACTATTAAACACCACAATCGGTCCCCCGAACCCCACATAAGGTACCCTGACACCTTATGACAATTTCACTAGTCACGTTTTTTGTTGTTGTTTTTTTGGCCGAATAGCTGCTAAGTAACAGCCTTAAAGAAACGTGCAATCTGACACCGCGCGGAGAGCGGAAGCTCGTTTTTCAGAACGTTTTCGGTTGTAGCTCAGAAACTATTGGTCCGATTCCAAATTTATTTTTTTCTCGTGAAAGCTGATTAAGTTCTCCATCGCAGCTATCCCGTGTGGAATTTCGATTTGAGCTTTGATAAGGGAGGGGCGGGCATGGCAAAAAAGTGGCACATTGTGAATAAAACATGATTATTTGCACATTTCTGCCTATAACTCGGGAACGGTTTGTCCGATCTTACTTTAATTTCTTAGTCACAAAGCAGATTACAATTTATATAAGTAACAGCACATTGCATGTCTATTGAAACAACAAAAGTGCCGTTAGTATTCGTCGGAAAGTGTGGAAACAAGAAATTTGACCATCTACGACCACGTTTTTCAGGAAAATGTCTTCTTTCCCTCCCTTATCAAAGCTCAAATCAGAATTTCACATGGAACAGCTGCGATGGGGAATTTAATCAGCTTTCACGAGAAAAAAAATAAATTCGGAATCGGCCCAATAGTTTCTAAGCTACAACCAAAAACGTTCTGAAAAACGCGCTTCCGCTCTCCGCGCGGTGTCAGATTGGACGTTTCTTATTTTGTTTTAAATTCGTTTCGTACGTACAAATGAATGTTCAGAAGCTAAAACATGCGACTGGCGGTGCTAGGGTGAACTGGACTTGAGCACTTGATCCCCAGCACACACTGGGGATCATCTATTAACCACAGTGCTTAACAAAATGCAACAACGCTTCCAAAAATTGACTGAAAGGCCGACCTCTAAAACTTTGCGTGGCCATGTAGAGTGAGAAAAAAAGTTTCTTCAATTCCATCGTTGAAGTCTCCTAGTTAACTTCGCATTAAGGTTGCTTAAGAGCATATTTAGCAATGTCTGGTTTTTTACTCCGTTGAACCATTGCTGATAATTGTACAGCTTCGGAATGCTCAATTAACTATTATTTACATTTTATTTTATTGAGCGTTCCCCAGCGCTCGATATCACGGTTGGGAATGGTTTAAATACAAAATAACAATTTTTTTCTTCTCACGTATCAACTCTTGAATATCATTAAGCTGCAGTGATTTGAACTTTTCATCATAAACAGGAGTCAAGCAACGAGACAGTCTCATGCGACGAGCCTGTGTGAAAATGAGGGTGAACTTGAAAACAGATAGGACCAACCTCGTGGGACACCTTTCACCCCGTAAAACGGGCAGTTTCCGCAAAGTTTCGCACGTCGGGCGATATGAGCGCCCCCCGTCGTAATTTATGGTACGACCCATTACCCTTAACGTAACCTAATATGAGCTACACTATAACTTCTGCACGTTTCCTCACATTATTTCTCCGCCTCCTTTTCAAGAACACTATTCCGTTGAGCGAAAACGAGCTCGGTATGATAGCAATATAAAAAACCCCTGATTGAAATCATTCATCTTTTTTTCCTTGCCCCACTGCCCTCGGAAAAGACAGTTTATCAAAGTCGTCCATCAGAATAACAATATCCCTCGAATATCCATGGACCAGGGGAAACAGGCAAACCTCCGAACCTTCACAGAATGGACTGACAAAAAATATAGGTTTCAATTAAATCCACCACTTTGTCCGTTGTTAAAAAAGGATTCCCCCCTCCCCACACACACACACACACCCGCACACTTTAATACTGTTAGCGTGGAGTGGAAGCCCTTCATTGGCTTGGCTTCATCGAAGAATACACAATTTTCGCTTTCAACTATTAATAATGAAGCGAACGGTGGAGAGCTCGCTTTTCAAATGTGCTTGAAAGGTCAAGGCTGACTTCACGCTTTTGAAAAACTCAATCAAGGAACGTTACGATATCACAAAAGCATCAATACTCGTTTCGATGCGATATTTTGCGGTTGTTTTCTCTCCAGTAAAATTCTCCAAAGTGGACGTGTTCAGTTTTGAAAGACATCTCCTCAAGAATTATTCTGTCTTTAAAAAAATAAAAAATCTTACTGCCCAAAACGGCTAGAACGGCGGATGGCATCCGACGTACGACGGTCGTTTTTGGGATCTGAAACGTATAATGTCAAATTTTGAGGCCGATCAGAATTTTCGACCGTCTTAGCGATTACGGAGGTGTAGAAGAATAATCCACCAGAATGGCGTTCTGTTCACGGCCGCTTGTACGACTTAGCCTCACTACAGTTACTGTTCGCAAGACCCCAAACTGAGTGGATGTGACTGTCCCAGAGGAAACTCGAGGAAAGCCGAGCGGCGGCGGGGAAGTTACGGTTGGTAAACAAATAAATTGAGATAAGAGCCTGCCGGACGCGAAGGGCCAGTTCAGTTCCCATATTGTCGTATCGCGTGGTAAATACAGATAACCCGATAGGGCCCGGAAGGGTCCACCGCAGATGGGTTTTGTCTTGGATGGGTTGGGTCGGCTTTCGGATGGGCTGACCGGGAATGGTGTAGCGCAGAAGGGGTGGTATGGGATTTCGAGGGAGTTCCTGCTACAGTAAATATCCCAACTCACGTAACCCCTTCTGCTCAGATAGGTAGCTGCTGATTAATGATCCTCTTAAGGACCGTCCACGGCTCGCTATCCGTTTTCTCGCAAATTGGCCCTATCCCCTCATCCTTTCCTGCGAAATGCGTGCTCCGCCAGTCGTTAAAAAGGTTCGAAAGGCGAATACCTTGCGAACTGAAAGAAGAAAACCACCGTAGGACTAGAAGGAACTTTCAATTAATCAGTATTTGATTTCGCTAATAAAAGAAGGGAGATCGCGTTGTACGAATCCATGCTTTCCACGTCAAAGGTTATAGAATCTCTCAAATTATTAGAGGCTTCCTTCTATAACCCTTGGGCTATTGGGTAAATCCAACAGGTGATCCAATGGGTGGAGTATGGAAAGCGACCATTGGCGGGACAACAAACCAAGTGCAGCTCAAGGGTTGTTGAGTAGGTAGCTAGGAGCAGCTCAAAACGCATTGACTATCATAAATTATGATTCATAATGCTCCTAAGTATCTCATTATGTAGGGTTTGCACAATTTTGATGTTGCTCTTTGTGGTGGATTCCCACAAGGAGCAGCCATAGGCCTTGGTCATCTGCTGATATAAAAGCATTTTAACGTGAACAAGAAGTTGTGAGTTTCTTCCCAGGTGTCTGAACATCTTCTTCAAATTCAGATTAATTTCGCCCTTCTTCTTTAATTTTCTTCTTTTCTTGTTTTAGCATGGAACATGCTGTAGCCGTGACCTAACAGCCCAAAATCGTTCGTCAGAGAGGTAGACGGGGAAATGTCACATTTATGTATCATTTAATATATAAATCGTCGCTTAAGTTCTATCATGGCCTATCTCAAAAAATGCAACTGCAGGAGAAGCAAAAGACTGCTTTGTAACTACAGTTTTCATGCAAATTGAACATTCTCTCATAATTATTCATCTATCCTTAATTACAAATGTAAAGCACTCGCACTAATTGATAAAATAATTTTTTTAAACAAATTGCCTTACGGGACACCCATGAGATAGGCCATGATAATTAATTTGGAGATGAGTTAGGCCATGATTTGGAGATGATAGGCCATGATCTGAGAAGTTTCAGATAGGCCCACAGAGCAAAAGAGAGCATAATGAGTTAGGCCTTGATCGCGTTTCCCTTAGTTACGAATAAACACTGGCGGTAACTTAAGAACCAGTGTTATCATCCTATCCGGTGTAAAACAACGAATCCAGTGATACCAAATACTCAAAATCGCATTTTTTGAGATAGGCCATCATAGAACTTAAGCGACGAAATATACGTAAGGCTACTAGTTCGGCGTCCTCCCTTGTCTTAACGGTAGGCCACCAGTTCGACATCCTCACTTGCCTTACCGTTCGTTAGGCCTCTAGTGCGGCGTTCTCACCTGTTGAACGTTAGGCCACTAGTTCGGCGTCCTCACTTGTGTTACCATTCGGCTACTAGTGCGGCGTCCTCACCTGGCGTACGTTTGGCCACTAGTTCGGCGTCTTCACCTGTCGTACGTTAGGCCTCTAGTGCGGCGTTCTCACCTGTTGAACGTTAGGCCACTAGTTCGGCGTCCTCACTTGTGTTACCATTCGGCTACTAGTGCGGCGTCCTCACCTGGCGTACGTTTGGCCACTAGTTCGGCGTCTTCACCTGTCGTACGTTAGGCCACTAGTTCGGCATCGTCACTTGTCTCACCGACAAGCCACTAGTTTGGCAGACAGTTACTTTTCCAACACGCAAGATGTGAAACCAATGGATAGTAAAGCACGTTCCATGTACCTTGAATTTCAGCCGTAGGCTCAAAGCAAAAAGCACCAGGGGGTCCGGGTTTTCTGTTCCTTCTTCACGTGTTCATTTCATTTTAGTTTTGCGCTCAGGCCGAAGTATCAGTGTCAGATTTCACGCAAGAATACAAGAATTCAGCTTTCATCTCTTAACGGTCCGGTGACAATTTCAATTTCAGACTTGAATTTCCACTTAGTGTATCAGTAACTGTATCAGTAAAAGGAGGTTTAACAGTTTTGTGGTGAGAGTCACGCTCGCGATAAGCTTCCACCATTAGAAATGGATGGCGATTACGCGAGAGATAACCACCTGCTCAATTAGTTTCGTAATGAATGCGAATGGCGTTGGTGACTTGGGTGGGGGTGATCTCCGATAGGGTGAAATTCGAGGGACAGTTTCAAAAAAGATGATTTAAGACGAAGTAGGTAGTTTATTTCCACGATAAGTTTTCTGGGGTGACGGGGGAGGTCCTTTAAAAAAAAAAAAAAACGGGAAAATGACGTTTTTTTCCGTACGTGGGTACGTCTCATTTTTTGTTCTATCGACTTGCAATTTTTACCACACATTCAGCCCAATGCTAGCTACTAAGTCTTGCGTTGCTAGGTCGCATCGCAGAAAATGTCCTAGAAAATTGTTTATCATCAAAAAGTTGGTTTTTATTGTGTTAACCATTTGGGTCTCACAAGTGGGGCAGGAGCCGACCCCGCACTATACTTTGATAAGCTTTAGAAATTCTTGCTCCAAAGAGAGGATTCACATAAACTTGCGTTCAGAGGTGAATTGTCTGCCGACAAGACAGGTATTACAACACGTGATTGACTTTTGATCAAACATTGGTGTTCGGCCCCGGATTCGAACCAGGCTAATCAGCGCTCCGACTGATTTGTAAACAGACGAAGCTCTGTCGCCTTATTCCACTGGGCCACCCTGACCCCTTAAATTATTGCTTATTGAAATTTTTTATCATCAAATAAATTATCTACCCACTTCAAGAACCCTTCCAAGCTCTTGTACCTATGTGGGGGAAAGGTTCCCATAACGGAAACTGGGTAACATCGGTTCCTATATTCATTCTGAAAATTTAGAAAAAAAAAATGAAAGCGATATGTTGAACAGGAGCAGAGAAAAATGTTCTGAAAGAGCGAAAAACACCATTTCGAGAAAAACGCGGTTGTTTGAAAAGAGGTGCGCGAGGCGCGACGCACTGCTTCAAAGCGACCTCTTAGATTTCATACGAAAATATCTGCAGAATATAGAGACTACTTCATTACTGTCCACCCTTTTGTTATCTTCTCTTCTGGACTGAGAAAATATAAACAACAACGATTGATATTCGTTGTTTTCACAACTTGACGTTCACCCCACACCTGTAGTCCCCCACCTTGCACCCCGAAATCGACAGTGGCGCGGTCATGCGGTGTGTAGGTACTCTTCCTTCCCTGTTATCGGTCTTCGTTATCATTTATCTCGTTATATTAAATATAAGTTCTCGTTATATTAAATTTTCACCTTTCCCACCTTCATCGAAGACTCCAAGTTTCTTTTAGGATTGAGAAATTAATGACCTCTTGAAAAGTTTTCTAACTTTCCGGGGTGCTTTGGACATTGGACCACTACGCACTGGATCACTGTTGCCTGTCAAATAATGTTTCAAGTGGCGTTTCAAAATTCGAATTAGGGTATCCACTTCAGGGAATGGATTCCTCTATTGACCGTTTCCAAGCAATAAATTCCGCTTCTTTCTTGAAGGTCTTGCGTTCTACTCTTAACTCGAATTCATGTTTCTGTTGGAGATGTGTATCAAACACGTAGATGCTTAAAAAAAAACGCTCCAAATTTTACACAAGGGTTTATTATTCTTTGATATAGGTACGTTACTTGTGCAGAAATTTAATTTTGTCAATGAAAAAAATTTAAAATTTTTTTTGTGGATTTTTGTTTAAAAAAAATTATTTTGGATTTTTTTTTTTTTTTTCAAAAAATTGTTTTCAACATTTTTTTGTTGTTTTTTACTTGAAAAATATTTGACCTCCTGGGATCCTTCAAAAATCCTGTTTTTAGCCCCATGAAAGCTCTATAGATCGGAACAGTGAAATCGGATCGCTGCGGGACCCCAAAAAATGAATTCTACGTCCAAAAATACTTCGAAAACGACACCTGACTCGATACCATAGCCAAAAGCCTTCAAAACCCCCCTTCTGTAGCCCCATTTTAGCCCCATAGCGCCCCACGGGTTTGGGCGATCGGGCTGAAAACCTTGCGGGCACAACTAGATGGTAAACCGAGTATTTTGTCAAAATTTCAGATTTTTAAAAAAATTCCTAGGTACTGCCCAAAACGGCCCGGACGGCGGACGGCGTATAGTGGACGGACATTTCGGATTTTGAATGTAGACCTCTTGAAACGGATAATGTCAAATTTTGAGGCCGATCGGAGTAGTCGACCCCCGTCGCGAAAACAGGTGTATTATTCCAAGAATAATAAACCAAAAGTCGCAGCTCAGGTTGCTAGCAAAGTTCCCTTTGAAAACTTAACCATTGAACCTGGATCAAAGAATAATGAACGCTTGTGTAAAATTTGCAGCGTTTGTTAGTGATTTTTGATCGCTAGACTAGCTACCGACTTTTTGCGTAATCTACTGAATTTATGTGAACGATCTACGGAAAAGAGGTTTCATGAGTTGGCATCCCTGAGTTTGCGGGTTTGATTTGCTGACGGGGTGGGGGACTACAGGTGTGGGGTGAACGTCAAGTGTTTTCACAAGGTTTCATCAGCCAGGTTTTCAGTGGTGCATTTTTCGTGGCGGAGTAAATTTTCTCAGTTCGTGGTTGTTTTCTTCCACTACCTATATTTTGATTATTTACCTACCAAAACGAGTCTTTATTCATTTGGAAAGAATGAAAGTCGGCGTTTATGATGCAGTGAGCATGTACAAAGACGGGAATATAACAAAATGTTATGTATTCGAAAAACTTGTCATCCCCGCTGACACAAATTGCGCAAATTCTCTGCAGTCAATCGACGAAAGCAGGTGCCGAAAAGCAGAAATAGCGACGACCTACAACATAACCAAGGAAGGTCGACAGAAGAGAGTCTCAGCAAGGAAGAAATTGGAAGAAGGTAATATCTATATTATAGAGACTGCCGAAGGAGGACGTTCTTACTTACAAGGGCGGCTTCTGAGCTCCGCGCGCTTGGAATACATTTTTTTGAGTTGAGGATATAGTGTAGTTTTCAAAAATTCAAAAACCCCAAAACCGACTTTTTGGACCCAACGACCCCCCCGTCGCCCCGCGCACGGTCGCAGGGGCGGCGCCCCTGTTTCGGGCATGCGGAACGTACTGTCCCTGTTGCGTGGCTGTCGCCGTGAGGCATGGCACCTAGTGGCGTCTAGATGAACGAGGACTGGCTTGTGCACTTTATGGTTTAGAGTAGGGTGCTGTCACCATATCTTTCCCTCTTCCACCATACGAGCTCTCTTTTGGGTATTATCTCTTCTAACCTAATCTACTGGAGGGATCATTAGGGTTTATGACATCCGGTCTTTCCTCCGACAAGAGGTGAACGTGATATGTAAACGTCTTCCCCAATCATGTGCGTGTCAGATTCACTCATAGATCATTGTCTTAGACCAGTACTCGAGATAATCCCCTATTCAGCCCTAGTAACAACCAGAACAGATCTCTGGCTCTGACATGACGGGTGGATCGGTACGTACGGGAAGGAAAAGGGCGGGGAACCGCGACTGACCTCAATGGGGATGTGCGAAAAGGGAGCGCGGATGTGCGGCGGAGCGTAGAGCGGAAAGGAGTGAAAATCCCTAGCGAGAGGAGTCGGAGGAGTTCAGGAAAGACCTAAAAAGGGACGTCGGAATTTCTATTGAAAGGATGGGTATGCCTTATAGAGTAAAATGACAGTGAAGAGGGGTAGAAAGAGATGAAAAACTCGTGTAACTTTGGGGGGTCATAAGTTCAAAAATAGATGCCTCGGTAGGGAGAAATTGGGATGGGAGGGAATTTTGAAGGATTCGTTAGTTGATAAATTCGGTGGCCAGATTGGTCTGAGAATCGAGGAAGGAGGATTAGATAAGGTTAGACGCCAGTCTTCGTGAACATGACCGAGACCAGGTCTCGGACTCAGTGATCCTGGTGGTTTCTCATTTCCCCACACCCGAGGTATTAATTCTCTCTACTCAAAACAATCTCTACTGTCTCTTCTGCTACAAGAGGGGAATTTCGATAAAGGGGGTGCCCAGAGTCCAAAGCTTCGGCAGGATACCAAGAAAAGGAAAGGGCCTTAGGAATAACTTCGTCGGGAGTGGCCATTGGCGAAGACCAGGTTATGAACCCGGTCCCATATCCCGCATCTAATCTCATCCGATCTTCTATTCACCATTCAAACCAAGGTTCTCTTTGATCAGTGAATCCTAACAGCCCTCCCTGGCGGTTACACTTCACGCTCCCCCGGGGTATTGACCGTGAATCTCCCTCCACCCCACACAACCTCACCTTTCCGTCGCAGAATAATTACGCTAATTCATCCACACATTCCATGATTACACCCAACTAGTCAGCGTCCAATAAAATACTCCGCGTCATTTCCAACTGCGGAAAGTGGAAAATAACCGTTACACGCATCGTACATATCGTTCGCTGTTAGCAATAATTATTTGTACCATAGTGCTGCGGCACAAGCTGAAATCTACCATTTACGGGGCTTACTGTTCAATCGATGCCAATAATTGTGAACTCGAAATATGTCGTCTCACAAAGGACACTTTTACACGAATGCTGGCCGATGTTTAGAAGAAGCTGTGCATTTTGCCCGAATAATTCGTACTAGAAACTTTTTATTCAACAAAAATACTCATCGAGCCGACACTGACGAAAAAATAGGAGGCACTTGATGCGCGTAGAAGGTGACGATAACAACCCAAATAATAATTATTATAATTATCGAGCAAAATCAGTTCCCGTTTGACACCCTTCAAAACCCCCATTTGTAGCCCCATGAAAGCCCCACAGATCCTTACGCTGAAACCGGATGGTCCTGGGACCCCCAAAAATGGATTCAACGTCCATTAACAAATATTTATTGGTTTATACTACTTCAATACAATTTTAAATGATTCATGTAATAAACTCTTCTTGTCGCCGTGGTCCTTGGGGTCCAGGTAGCTGCACCGGGGGGATAGGGGGACGTGGTGTCTCCCCAGGGAGGCGTTGTGTCCCTCGCCGTGTCCATCGGAAACAAATACAGGTAGCGCATCAGAAGGTGCATCAATACCGGGAGAAAATATAAGGGACGGGAATACTGACCTTGGGGGGGCTCAATGAGCCCCCGCTAGGTGTCTGCGTCTAAAGGCAGCCCATATAAAGCCACTACCGTCCAACGTTCTCCTGGCAGCCCACTCCAATATGAACGGCGGAAAGATCCTTCGGAGCCCCCTCGCTGCGTGTGCGTCCCAGAGTCCACGCCATTGGAGAATAGCCGGAAGTACCTCCACCACCGTCGAATCCGTGAGCTCCCTGACGGCTTGCATCGCTACCGGAGTCCCGTACTTAGATTTCTTCCTATTCAGGAGGGTGCGCAAGGGAAAGGCCGGAGAGTTTGTCGAGATGGCCACCTCGACGACATAAGCAGTGTCATCTTTCTTGATTATGACGTCGGGTCGAATGGCTTGTTCGTCGGTCCTAATCAGGGTCTCCGTCCACACATTCCAACCCTTCCGCCGAGCATATTCACCAAACAGGGCACAGACAGCGTTATGTCGTTTGCAACGTGCTTCACGCATAGATGGACAAACTTGCAGCACATGGTTCGGCGTCTCGCGTTGGGGGCATCCTTCACGACATGCTGCCGAACCTGCCCGGCCTCTAGTCATCCGTGCCCGCAGCGGTATAGCAGCTGCGTATGTCTTGATCGCCGCCAGGGTCCGCCACACGGGCACCCGTTCGTTGGTGTTACGCATCCAGGCTGTTGACTGGGGAACATCCCGAGCAATTTTCATGTCTGCTCCGTCGACAGTGTTATGCCATGCAGCTGCCCGCTCGCGGCGCCTGTCAAGTGTCGATGATTCAATGCCACTGTTGTCTTCACGGAACAAAGTATTACGGGCCTCGCTGACACGCTTCTTCCGTAGCAAGGGGATAAGCGCTAAAAAGCACATCAAACCCAGCCCTCCATCCGCCACGGGGGCGTAGAAGAACGCATTGGGAACATCTCTGGGCAGCCTTAGGAATGATCGTAAAATTCCTCGCACTCGTATGTCAAGCCATTGGAGCTGTTTCTTCGTGTGTGCAGTTAAAACAAGTCCATGCACAAGCGACGGTTGCCAGTGGGTTCTGATTGCCTCTAACTTCGTCAGGGGTCCAAGAGTCGACCGAATTATCTTGCCTAAATCCGTGATAGCTTTGTTGGGATCCGGTCTGACTGGGCCATAGGGATTAAATGTTACGCCGAGGTAGTTCCATACGGCATTCGAGCGAGCTACCGGTATATCATCTAGGTCACCCAGACTGGCAGTCACAGCCAACTTACCCTTCCTAGGAACCAATGGCACATAGAGAGACTTGCCGGCGTTGATCGACAACCCGCAGTGTTGTAGAGCTTCGCGGAAACTTCTGATGAGCACCCGTATCCCAGCGGCCGATGCCGCCAACAAACACGCGTCGTCTGCGAACGCAATCGATCGCCATCGTTTCCCACGGCAAGTGAAGCCAATTCTGCTAGGTAGCGACATCAGGGCATGATCCATGACTGCGTTGAAAAGAGTGCCAGAGAGCGGGTCTCCCTGCCGAACTCCAGCTTGGCACCGTATACGTTGTCCGCCCAAGATGGTGCTGGAAGATCCATACAACTTCATAATATAGTGGACCAAAGACGGAGACCACCCTCGTGCCACCATCACAGCTCTAATTGCGTCGTGGCTAACAGAATCAAAGGCCTTGGCCACGTCGACCACCACCAGGTGCAGCTCCCTAAATTTCCGTTTTGCTTCCGCCAATATGGTCCCTTTAAGAGTTACGTTTTGGCCAATACCGTCGACGTTACTGATCAAGCCCCGTTGGTCCCGACAATGCCGGACATTCTGCATCAACCTGGCTGCCAAGATCTTGTGTAGGTGCCTCAACATCACCGACGGGACAGTGATCGGTCGATATTGATCAGGCCTCACTGGTCTAGTCACCTTGGGAATAAGTGTGGTGCGCCCCAACGTCATCCATTCAGGTGCTTCCTTCTGGCGTAGAATCGTATGGAAGATCAGTCTTTTGTACCTATGCGGCAGTGTGTTCCATTGGCCTGGCAGAATGCCGTCCACGCCCGCCGCTCCCCTTCGCAGGCGGTGCTCATCGAGCTCCTGGTCAGAGATTGGCTGAAACACGCCAACCATTGTGTCATTCCCCGGGCATGCAGGCTGCACGCCGTCCGGCCACGGAGTCGAGGCGCGCTCAAACTGGTCTCTCCAATATTGAATTGTTGCTGCTTCAGGGTTGACTGCGCCTGACCGTGCCAATCCGTCGGTCAAAATCTCATCGAGGGCAGCTCGCCGGTCTGTCTTCCAGAGTTCGCTGATCGACGGTGCCGTTCGTGGTCGTGCTCCATCAGTTGCTCTAGATCGCCAAGGGCGAGGCTCCCCGAACTTTGCAATTACCCACTGGTGGATACTGGGCATGCCGTCCCTACCTTCCAGCACTTCTCTGATCCCAGGCAGCAAGAGCCGTTGATCCTCCTCTGTCCAACCGTCATTGGTCTCCAGGTCTTCCAATATAGCGAGGTCTAGGATGGTCTCCTCATCCAACTCTGATGTGGTGTCCAGCTCAGGCACCGCTGGCTGCACAAACTCTTCGCTAACACGATCTCCCATCTCCGGGTTAATTAGTAAGGCATCCCTAATGTTGATGTAGGACTGCTGTCGTCTGTGTCGTCGAACTTGTTCATAACTCCTGCCAGGTAGGTGCTCCATCAGTCCTTGGCATATACCTCGCTCCGTCAGGTGGGTGGCTCGTATCCTAATCTCGTTCCTTGCCATGATGAGCATTTCTTCCTGGCTCCAATATTTATGGCGGCCCCTGGGGGTATCCTCTGCCGCCTGGACCTCAACAAATCTTTCCGGATGGGTCCGTCTCAGATGGTGGGTGAGGGCGTTCTTGGAGTTGAAGGAACGTCCGCACGCGTTGCATGTTAGGGGGCTACCGTCCATAGTCGGTGATTACCAACAGCCCAGCCACAGCTCTCCGATGGGCCTCACATTCCCTGCTCCCTAGTTTATGGGCGCAATCCACTTTGATCTCCTGACACCCTATGCAGATGGGTGACTCCCGCTTATCGCACTGCCGCTCCAGGTGATCCTTGGACGTACACACACGGCAGCACTTTTCCCCGTCTCCGCACTTCTTGCATTGGGCCGCAATATGGCCATAAGCCCCACAGCGGAAGCACCTCCTGACATCTAGAAAGTCCTCGACTGCGCATCTAAACCAGGAGATGTAAAACGTTCCTTTTTCGACCGACTTCTCCCTCATTTGACTCGGCATCTCCACGACGACATTGCCCCTTCTTGCATCACTGGAGACGTTCCCTGTCTGTGCCCATGGGATTCTGCGTATGGCCTTCACTTCTTTCTGGAAATCATCAATTGGTACGTCATTGAAATTTTGTCTCCACAAGGCCTGAAGAAAGGCTTCGTCCGTGAAATCCTGTCCGTCAACCTTGTAAGGTACTCCTCTTACCAGAACGGTTGGCTTCCTTTTAGGAAGAAGTTCAGCTTTCAACCCGGCAGCTCCAACGTCAACATCCGCCATAATCTTGTGGGCTTCAAGGGGGCTGGCCACCTCAACCACAAGGTCCTTGCCTCTGCGGCCTCTCATCCCTACCACCTGCCTTCAACGTCCAAAAATACCTCGAAAACGACACATAACTCGACCCCATAGCCGAAAACCCTCCCGTAGCCCCTTTTTTACCCCCACAGTGCCCAGGTTTGGGCGATCGGACTGAAAACCTTGCGGGCACAACTAGAGGATAAACCGAGTTTTTAGTCAAAATTTTAGATTTTTAAAAAGTTCCACTGCTCAAAAGTGCCAAGATTAATGAACCAAAATGAAAACAGGGCGAGAAATCATTAAATTGTGAGAGGACGACTATCATAAGTGCTCTTCCCTCCCCTTGATAACTGATGAAAATTTTGAGCACCAACCCTAGGAGGAACAGTGAATGAAATAAAAATGATGGCTCATAACCATTATTTTGATACATATCGACAAGATAAATTGAATTTCGGGAACTTCTTTTGGCCCTCCTGAAAATTTGGGGTTTTGTGTATAATATATACAACATAACAATGTGTCATATTATGATGGTTTACCTTTGAGGTACCCTTGATTTCCTAGGGGTTTCGAATTTTCAGAGGTGATATCCACCTAAGAATTTTAATTATAAAATCACTGATCGATATCAAAACGCGTCAATTGGGATGTGCTGAAGAAAAAACGTATCGAGACCCAAAAGCGTCATCTTTCACTGCGAACACAATAAATTTCCCTAGTAACTTCTCTATTGAAAGCCTCTTGACGCATCAGCCACCTTAGAAAAAATGCTTCATCACGATTCCCACGTGAAATATCCGGAAATTTCCTCATCCAATTATGACTCCCGTCCGGCAAATCCGGGCCCTTCCTGGAGGGTATAATCCTCATCCCAGTAATCCCATTGAATTTCCAACAGGCCCAAAGGCAGATGCAAGGTTTTCCGGAAGACGCCAAAGTATTTACCATGGTAATATAAAGAGCTTGTTAGAAGAGGCATGGAAAGTTGAATTATTCAAAAGTTGAAGGCTCTTTCTAACTTTCCTCTCCAGTAAAATGTCCTACAATTAGTTCAAATCCCTCCCCGATAGCGCTGAGACAATTTATCTCAACCTCCCCACCTCAAGGAATCATCTTCATTTTCAAGCTCCAGGAAGAAGAAAACCAACTTTGCTGGATAATCATGTTTTTTCTTTCATTTTTTTTTTTAACTCAAATCCGATATGGGGTTTTATTTATGCCGGGTTTTCGAAAAAGCGACTTCTTGAAAAGGCTGTAAAAGTTTTGGTGAGATAGACGCTGCCTTAATGAGGGTTGGAATATACAAGAAAAAGAGCGAGGGCGGAAAATGGGAAAGTTTGTTTTGTTCCATGGATGCATCTGTGGAGAGTTAGGAGGGTTACCTGTTGTATATCTTTGAAATATGCTTTGACGCGAGATGCGTCCCCACTTTACGTTACACCTGTATGCGTAACGTTAAGTAATTTAAGCACTGAATTTTTTCCCAAGCAAAGATAGTTTGAATGCGACGGCCGATTTGAACAGCCTTGAAACTGCCAGGGGTCATTTCAATTCTCTAAACCCCAAATAGCCTTTGTGCGGTTAGATCTCTGTGTACGAATGCTAACGACCCTCATTATTGGCTTACAAACATTGCGTTTCATGCAGTTTCATCATTAACGGCGGGGATTGATGTTTTGAGTTCACTTTCGAATACACGCGGCACTCCAGTACCTATCATATATTGTTATATTTATAAGAAATTTCCCAAGAGGAACTGCTGTTACCAGATTCAGAATATATTAAGGTTGGTAGCAGTTGAGCTCCTCGAGGGAAATTTCGCAAAAGCAGCAGGCGTCCTTTCAAGTCGAATAACCCCTCAAAATTGTGGTATCTGAAGGACATTCCACAGTTTTCCACCACTTAAACCCGCACTGTCTGTTTTAGGAGCGATCTTCACGCAGGAGCAGAAGGACACGGCTACAGAACTGGCCTTCAAATACGCGGTGTATCGGATCAACAAAGACAAGAGCCTTCTGCCCAACACTACACTCATGTACGACATCCAATACGTCCCTAAAGATGACAGCTTCAGAACAACTAAGAAAGGTAATTTTCCTTCCTTTTCAGTCGTACAGGGCCAAAGAAAGGTACGATGTATTCGTGCATCTTGCCACCGCAGGAATATTGTGTACCTAATCAACAATGCTACTGAGAATTTTTACAATTCAGGCGTTGGTTATTACTGTGATTGTTCAACGGTCTTTAAAAAAAACGCTGCAAATTTTACACAAGGGTTTATTATTCTTTGATATAGGTTACATGGCCGAATATTAATTCTGTGTCAACAAAAAGTTTTTATTATTTTATTTTTAATTTTTCAAAACAATTTTTAGCGCAAACTTTTTCCAAAAAATGGAAAGGTGCGCTCACCTCTTCGACATTTTTGTTTTTTTGTTTGTTTGTGTACACGGCATCACCCGAGTGGCTCAACAGATTTTCATGAGGGTGGTCTCATTGTGATCAGCGAGTTCGGGGGGTGGTTATAGGCTACCTTGATTTTTCCTCCCTCATCCCTTTCATCGGTTTTCGGGAGGTCCTTCACGACGAAAGTTGTTTATCTCTGATGTGTAACTAAGGAGGCCTCAAAAGGGGGACGAAAGTTTTTGTCCGATTTCGTTGGTACAAGGGTCTATGGAATGAGCTTTTTAGGCTGATTCCCACGACTCCAAAACGATTTTTGCAGCCTGAGCCGTTCGTTACCTCTGATCGGCATAAGGTTTTCTTAAGCATTGGTCGTTAGGGTGCAGATGTTTACGTAATGAGCATCACGTGGATATTTTTGATGTGTTGTGTGGCATAGTTTGGTCGCTAGATACCTACTGTTTCTTAGTTTCTCTCGCTCATTAAATATATCGTAATAACAGAAAGGTTGCGCTCATCTATTCAATTCAATTGATGGCTTTTTTTTTTTTTACTCTGAAAATATTCGACATCCTGGGATTTTTCGAAAATCCGATTTGTAGCCCCATGAAAGCCCAATAGATCCCCACAGTGAAATCGTAACGACACCTAACTCGATCCCATAGCCAAAAGCCTTCAAATAACCCCTCCCATAGCCCCATTTTAGCCCCATAGCGCGATCGGGCTGAAAACCTTGCGGGCACAACTAGATCTAGTTGTGCCATCATAGATCTATGGTAAACCAAGTATTCTGTCAAAATTTCAGCTTAAAAAAAATTCCTACTGGCCAAAACGGCTTGGGCGGCGGACGGACATTACGGTTTTGGAATCTAGACCTTTTGAAACGATTCAAATTTTGAGGCCGATCGGAGTCGTCAACCTCCGTCTCGATTACATAGGTGTATTATTCCAGGAATAATAAACCAAAAAGAAAAAAAAAAATCATCAGATTATAAAAATCATACAGATTCTGTAAAGCGTAATTTCAACTCTCAATCGTAATTTCGTAGAATCGTAATTTCAAAACCTCCCCAGTTCCATCATGTCAAAGAGAGAAAAGTCGAGATGAGCCTGCATTGTTAATGGTAAAGATTGCAATAAATAATCAACAAATTTCCAACAATAATATGACAATAATAGGTATAATAATATTATACCTGTGGGGGGCTACTTTTGGGACACCCTATAATATTATTATAGGGTGTCCCAAAAGTAGCCCCCCACCCCCACCTTTTTTTTTCACAATATTTGAGGTATCAAGATGAAACGTATACAGGTTTCTTGGGGATACCTTCTTGGCATGTTTGCCAAGAAAGATGAAACTTGAAGGGCGTGTTTGGTGTTTTTTAACTTTGAAACTGACATTAGTAAATTTTTATTGGTAGGTACCTTTGAATGAGCCCCGCTTTTTTTTCCTACCAACTCCTTACCATTCAGAATGCGTAGTTTGTAGTTAAATAAGAAGGTAGCGCCTAACTGTGAAAATATTTTAATATTGTAATGTTACCAGATTACTCCTGATGATGGAGGCTGGCATGCCTTTGAAACGTCGGGATGAAGAAGTAAAGTGTTAGTTGCAGTCGTTGGCCTTTTTGAAACTCCTTAAATCCGTGATTATAGGGAGATAGTTATTAGGAGGATTTTATTTAATTAATTTTTTTTTTTTAGGAGATATATCTTCTAATTGATATAACATGGAGTTCTAACTTCGGTCTTTTGGATATACTTATGAATATGTTGTTAGTTTAGATTAGAAGAACAGGAGGATATTCATTGTGCCTTTCAAAGAGTCCTTTTCTCTCAGTGTGCTGGAATTATGCCGTCTAGTACTACATACCGTGAATAGATCCATTCCTGGATTTTGCCCTCCGCCAATGCTTCAGTCAAGGGTTTCCGAGTGTATTTTCATGATTTGACGTGGGAATGTTGGTGTGTTGTATCACCTGTTTTCGAAGCCCTGAATATTGGGAGATTTCTCGTCAATACGTGCTGTGCATGCGAACTGGATCCTATAGGAACGCCCCCAGCGTTTTCCATTACTACATTATTAAATGTAAATATACCTACATTGCATTTAATAATGTAGTAATGGAAATCACCGGGGCGTATTCTCCTCCAGTTGACTTTTCCCTCTAAACGTTTAACAGTTCTTCTAATTTCCCGTTTTCCACCTGAGAGCGTCACGGTCGTTTAAAACTATGTAACTCGTTGAATCAGTTTGATGAAGGGACGGGGAGTGTGAAATGTTTGCACGTGTTATTGCTTCAGCGAACAAGAACCCGGGCTGTTATGAATGTGTTGACTCTGCGGAAAAGGCCGTCGAGACTCGGAAAAGCCTACTGCATTGCGTTGAGTTTTCTGTCTTTTTATTTACGGTCTGCTCTTTTAAAAATAATTATAATGAGGAGAAGTTGCAATAAGTACTTTCTTCGTCCCCGTAGATCCCCACGGTGAAATCGGGTGAATCTGGGACCCCCAAAAATCACGGGCTACGTCCAAAAATACCTCGAAACCATCAATTAACTCGACCCCATTGGCTAAACCCTTCAAAAACGCCTCCCGTAGCCCCTTTTTAGCACCACGACTTATCGGACTGAAAACTTGCGGGCACAACTACATGGTAAACCGTATAATTAAGTAAAAATTTCAGATTTAAAAAATCCTACTGCTTGAATCGACTCGGTCGGTGCTTATTGATCTGAAAACCCCTAATAAGTGGATTAATTGACTAAAACATCGTATACCCGTTTTTTGGGGTACCAACTGGTACCTGGAATGAGAGTTAGATTCAGGTATCTACCTGAATTGTACCCATGGTACTTACCTGAAGCAGGTATGATAGGTTCATCAAATAGATATCCTGAAATCAGGATAGATAAGTGAAATGATCTTTAGTCAGTACAGGATTGAACAGAAGTTGGAAAAGTTGCCTATTTTAACATGGATATGTTTTTGGGCCGGGGGTCATTCTAAAATTAGCGACACCTAACGACACCAAAATTTGTTACGCAACATAATCGCGAGAACTATAATCACATGATTGGTCTGTAAGGAAGTTTGGCGGTTGGTTACTAGAAACTGTTTCTACTCGACAACCAAACTTTGTGACGACGAGTTTGCAGTAAACATATCCATGATTCAATGTTTTTCCGTGAAGCGGAGAATTTCCAGGGTTTTTTACATTTGATTGCGGCTAAACGGCTCAACCGATCCGAATGTTTAAGGAGGTCATTCAACGCACCATTTTATCATCTTCAACATCGTAATATCGTATGCTTTGTTTTCGAGTTATTGGTGAAACACTGGAAAAAGTCCGAAAAAATTGAGGTTGTTTGGCTGCCATAAGTTTTTCCGGCCAACATTTTGCTACCATTTTCGTAAATTATAAAACTGAATAAAAAAAAGCTTCTACACCAATGCCCTCGTTTCAATCCTCTGGCGATTAGCCAAAAGCGTATTGATCCAATTATAACGCGAAAACTATAAGAAGCCAGTACAATTTTTAAGATATTGAGCAAAGCCGCAATTTCCCGCAACCGATCTCTGCATTTCTTTTTTCAACAGGCCCTACTGAGTGTTTCTAGACCAACCGTACTTTGGCGCACGGTGTTTCCATGTCTTTTGAAATGTAAAAAGATTGTATTTTTCGATATATTCTTCAAAAACACAAGCTGAAACCGATTGGAAAAATTAGTAGAAATAATTTTTCACTTCTTTTGATGTATGTTCGTATATGAACTTGAAATAAATACAAGGATTTTTCGTTTTCAACATAGGTAAAGCGCTCCACTTTTCTACGTTTTCTTAGACGTACATTTTCGGAAAATGGGCGTTTTCCCGTATTTTCAAGCTTGTGTATCGCTTTGAAATCGTTGGCTTCACCAATAAAACTATGGAATGTACTAGTTTACTCCTCCAAACATAAGTTGTAAATTCAAATTGAATCTACAATCAAGTTGAAAAATGAAGGGTTTTGCCACTGTGCGGCGGATGGACATTTCGTTTCTGGAATCTACGCGTCATGAAACGGAATACTGGAAATACGGATAATGTAAAATTTTGAGGCCGATCAGAATTTTCGACCTCCGACATGAATTATATTCACCCATATAATATATTATATTATAATATAATATTATGGGTGTATTATTCCAAGAATAATAAACCAAAATGAGGGAATTTCGCCATTGTTCGTGTTAGAACAAGATCTTTCTCGTGAAAACATTCCAGAAAAATTATGCAAATCCCCCATTATTGCAGTGTGCTTTCAATTTCCACGCATGTTTTAATTTAGCCAAGACCTAAAAATTTTAGGTTATATTTCCAATGTGGTTATGCAATTCCCCTAAGTCGGTGGAATTTCGTCAAGACGAGATGGGACAAGAAAGGGTTTGGCTTGAAACCGGTCCCCAACTAATGTATTATTACAGAAGTTGAAGGAAGAAGTAGGGTGGTCACATTTTCCGCCATACCCTTTAATTGGGGGAGTTTTTTCGCTGGGTGTCTCCCTCGATAAATAACTAGATACCGTAATTACCGTGGGTTCAATGTCATGAAAGCGAATTTTTCAAAGTAATGAAAAGGAGAAAGAGGAATGGATTAATATGTTAATCCAACTGGTTGTAGTAAATCAACCTTGAAAGCTCACAAAAGCTCCGTCTGAGTGGGCCATCCTGTATGACATACACATTGTGCTGGTGTGTGGGATATGAGTAGGGTGGAAACCCCGGATGAAAATGTGATGGAGGGAGGAGCCAGGATGGGAATTTTTCGCCGGGCCGAAGAAATGGGGGTCATAAATCAGTTATGTTGAAGCAAAGCGGGGGCGTTGGGGTTGAGAAGAGGGGAAAAAGTGAGACGGTCAACCTCAGCTGCATGGGACGACACTCTGACTGTGACATCACGTAGGTTCCTGCCGGGCTGAGGAATTTTGTGCTCATTCCATACATTTTTTATTCTCGTATGATGGTATAGGGACGGCCGCGTGTAAGGATTTCCCCGCTGGTTTACGGAAGCATTAATTAATTCTCTTTGTGCGGCTTCAGGGGGCTTGACAAAATGCCCATGGCATTTAATTGATTTTATTGCAGGTATAGACTAGACCACCGCTGTGAGGTATGGGACCCTAAAAATCGATTCCTCCTCTAAAATAGGCATGTGCGAAGTTGAGAATCGATGTTTTTCAGTCGAATCCTACTCTGTAGCATGAAATAATGGGTTTAATACAGAAAATAATCAGCGTTATAACTTTAAACGGTAAATTGACCTTCCGAAAGTAGTAGTTGGTACAATGCAACGCCTTCATAATATGAATAATATTATTATGACGCTTGCATCGAACCTACGGGTTTCTATCGGTTTTTGGAGAGTCAGGTATAGGGCCCCTTCTCGTGTTTGTGACGTCACAAACCACCCTTTACAACCTCCGAACAACTCCTCTGAGGGCCCTTAGGTAAATCGGGACTTTTGTTTGTGTTATCTGTTGGACTTATTGTTATCTGGGCGTAATAAGTCACTTTATGTAACTAACTTTGCTTAGCTGGCAAAAGAGCTCATTTGCAAGATTTGCGTTTCGAGATATCGCCCTTCAAAGTTTCCATTTGATTGCCATTTTTAAATTGTTTTACGTATTTTCTGACGAATGAGTGCACACTTTTATTCAGGTCTTTTGTTCGGAACTACCTACCTCCGATTCTTCAATGTCCGACTCCAACCTATCGTAACCCTCTCTCATGTCTAAGATCAAATCCCCATATCACCTGTGCTTATGTCACCTCAGCCCCTCTGATGGCTGATGATGGTGGACACAATTAAAACTCTGATTAACCTAAAATTCAGTTGCTGACCCATGGCATTCTTTCAAGACGCAATTATAATAAATATATCCGCCAATTAGTTTAAGCTTGTAAAGTATGCTGGTTTTTGCTCAAACTCTCCATCACACTGCCACCTAATGCCGGCAATTTGATAAGCCGCTTCAGTTGCGCTGCGCAACTTGCGCAGTCGCCATCACCAATTCACTCGTTCACCGAGGGACCACGTACGTTTTTTGATCTGGTTAGTTCCGCGAGTATTGTGACAATTTTAAATTCAGTTTGGCAGGGCAACTTTTCCCTGAGTCCCGAATCCCTCCTTCGTCGAATGCCAGCCAGGAGACGGAAGACTTCCCAAATCCCGGGCCCGGGAAACCAGCGTGGAAAGCTCAACAGGTAGGTATTTCCCTTTGACCATAATATGGTCATATTATTACATCTTCATTTCGGCGGCATTCCGCCCTTTACATGTTTGCGTGTTCAAACATATTTCGTTATTAAACGAAATGATATGAAAATATAACATTTAAAGTGAACTCGAAAATCGAGTCTGCAAAAAACAAAATTTAAGCCCTTTTGGTTTATTATTTTTGGAATAATACACCTATGTTTTCGCAACGGGGGTCGACGACTCCGATCGGCCTCAAAATTTGTCATTATCCGTTTCAAGAGGTCTACATTCTAAATCCGAAATGTCCGTCCGCCGTCCAGGCCGTTTTGGGCAGTAGGAATTTTTTTAAAAATCTGAAATTTCGACAAAATACTTGGTTTACCATCTAGTTGTGCCCAACTAGACTAGATGGTGGTTTACCATCTAGTCCGATCGCCCAAACCCGTGGGACGCTCCGGGGCTAAAATGGGGCTACAGGAGGGTTTTTTTTGAAGGCTTTTAGCTATGGGATCGATTTAGGTGTCGTTTTCGAAGTATTTTTGGACGTAGAATCCATTTTTGGGGGTCCCGGAACGATCCGATTTCACTGTGGCGATCTATAGGGCTTTCATGGGGCTAAAAATGGGAATTTTATAGGATCCCAAGAGGTTAAATATTTGTCAAGTATAAATTAAAGAATTTTCGAAAAAACACATAAAAAAAATACCCCCAAAAAAAATTTTTTTTAAAATATAAAAATCCGAAAAAAAAATTTTTTAATTTTTTTTTTCATTGACAGAATTAAATGTCTGTACAAGTAACCTATATCAAAGAATAATTAACCCTTGTGTAAAATTTGCAGCATTTTCCATCTGATGACAAGGTATTGGAAGACACGAAATAGAAGAAACTTGTGTTTTTTCTATCATTAATAACAATAATTTATTTTAATAATATATTAGTAGGTATATTATACTCGATTCTCCATCTAGTTATGCCTTTAAGGTCTTCAGCCGTGATGGGCTCTAAAAGGGGGTTTTGAAGGTGGGGTGTCGTTCCAAGAAGTATTTCTCCATTGTCCATTGTCTGGGACGTTGATAAGAACCTGACCGTAGTACTTATACATTCAAGGAGCAAGAAACCTGCTCGTGATCTTCTCTCAGTTGGTACACCATCGATATCTCGTCGAGTTTTCGAGATATCGATCTGAAATTTTGTTAACATTGAAAAGGCCCTTGTGGGTAAAATGACATCGTGGTTCAGGAATCATGGTTTTTCTATCCAATAGAAAATGTTGTATTTTATTGGGAGGTCTGGATTACTTCTCTACAATAAATCTACATACATCGAAACATGAACCAAAGCTGAGTGTAATTTGTTACCATAAATACAAAACATGTATTTCAACTCCCGGATCTTTCTCCTCCTTCCGTCTTGTTTTCATCAGCAGCTCTTGGCCTTTAAGAACCTGGCAGTTTGTCATGTTTTTTAGGACTGTGTGGCTACCATCTGAAGTTGGAAACTCAATTCAAGCCCTTTAGGCTACTCCTTTTAAATCCTTTGAACTACAGAAGCATCGCTCAGAAGAAAACTTTGAAGGAACGCCAATGAGATGAAACGGGAATCTCCTAGGAGGAACGAGCTCAAAGAAGGTGAAGTAATTTGACATATATTGTTCCTTTCCTGAGCCTTCAAGCTTCTATCGTGTTGAAAGTTAAAATCCCTTGCTTGGCGGAAAAAAAACTCCCCCTCCACTCCACTTCTTGGCCACAGCCTCATAAATCTCGTCTCAGTTTGATAAAACTCGGGGGAACTAGGGAAGGGCTTTCCGCGGAGGATGAAGTGGGCCAGCGAGAGTGAGATGGTCGACTTGGAAAAGAGTGTGTGGAAGGGATTGAAAAATATAAATAAAAAGCCGGGTGGAATCTCGTTTCTGCTTACGTCTTTTTCTTGCTCTGCTCGAAACCTCCTTCAAACTCACTAATGGCCTAATGTAATACCCCCTACTTTCTCAGTTTGAACTTTTTCTAGGGCAGAAAGGAATAGCTAATGGCCTTATCACGTGATCAAACCATGATAATTAGTCGACGGTCCCCTTGCGAGGAAGAACGGGAACGTTTGAGGAGATTTATACGATTTGGTGGAATTAGCGGATCCATTGGGACGGAAAAAAGTTTTTTCGGAGTGACGTTCATGTAACCATGTCAGTCAAGTACTTTTTTCCTTTCGGTACCTTGTAGAGGAGGATTCATTCCAATTAAACCCGGGATTTGTTTCCTTGTGCGTTCGTTCACAGGCAATACTAATCCGGTTCCTTTTCCATGAAGCGGTGATCACCATTGTGCTTAGCTCTACCCTGTACACGAAATTTAATGGATGATAGCTAAAGCCTTCGACGTCAAAAAAAGAAGAGAATTTATCGCCCCGGCGCGTGGGATGAGAGGTTGATTGATGTGGATCGGGATGAAATGCTGAGGAAAAGGCGGGCGAATTGAACCATACCAGGTTGGAACACCGTGAGTCCTATTTTTCACAGCGGAAGGTTTTTGTCGAGAAGAGACCGTGAAGGGCTAAATGGGTGATGTACTCGGCCCTACTCCACGTTATACACTGCTAAAACATCCTGCAAGGACGAAGAAGAGAGACTCGGGAGTTACTTATAAATCTTCTCCAGGCGAAAATTGCAAGGGATTGTGAGAAACACTTGATACTGCGAGAATTCAAGTGAAGGAAAAATAAGGAAGAATACATCTCAGGGGGTTTTCATAAGATGGTATTTCATATTCCCTTCCATTGAACACAAGTGGTACTTATTACATGCGTTTATGAAATCGCTTCGTAATGGAAAACTGTTCTGTTTTCGAGACGAACCCATTTTACCTTTTCCCCTCTTTAGTTTTCTTACCTTGACTTTTCACTGTGATGGAGCTTAGAAATTTGAGAGGGAACCCTTCTGGGAGTGCAAGAGACGATTCAAATGACAGGCATCCTACTGATCGGCTGGGTGAGCTAAAATCCCTCCTGTTCACCCTTGGACGTCGAAATTTGAGAGGGAGCCCTTCTGGAAGTACAAGAGACGATTCAAATGACGGACACTCTCCTAATCAGGGAAACGCGAATTTGACAGTAAAATGTTCGGAGGTTAGTAGGACTTGTTAGGTAAGTAGGACTTATTAGGTAAGTAGGACTTATTAGGTAGGTAAGTAGGACTTATTAGGTAAGTAGGACGTGTGATGGACCCGGGTGGAAATCCTCACGAGTGGATGGCCGAGTGTGTGTAAAACACAAACTTGATGGTAAAAATTTGGGAGGTATTTCGTAGGTGTTTCGACGAGCGATGGACGTGGGTGGAAATCCTCATGGGCGGAAGGCCGAGTCTTCCTAGCGCTTTTGGGCATTCCTTCCCGACTGAGTTTGTTTACGTTTCCTCCAGAAATAAGGAAATTCGCCGTTGCGCGGAAAATGCGTTCCAACGTTTTTACGTGAATCCGAGTTTCTCGGGTTTCGCCAGAAAATAGATTTCGCCGCGATTACAACGCTACCAAAACGATTTTTGTGGGACGAGCCTTTCCCCACAAACGGAAAACTGCGCCCTATTTTTATTTTTATTTTTTTTTTTTTTTTGGTGAACAGGTGTAAAATACAGAGGGCGTTCTACCCACTCGAATGTCTACGTGCTAGTTTTATAAAATTCTCTTTCTGTATGTTGTATGTGCCCAGTAAACGTCCGAACGGCTGAACCAATCTCGTTGCGGGTGGCCGCAAATTTAACATGTGGGTCGTCACATGTTCGAACTTAGACACAAGGCAATAGTAAATTTCGATTACTCTATTCCCATATTATGATACTTCACAACGAGAAACGGGCCAACAAGCAATGTTATTAAGAAAAATTACGAGTCGACGAGTTGCTACGGGTGTTTGCTTGGGGGATGGACGGGAATTTGATATTTCGTGCGAACACGGGTGTCCCAGCTAGTACTAATATTATAAAATTCCTTACCTCCTTACCTACTTTTCTTCAAAATGCGGAGGGGTTGATGGGCGTTATACCACTGACCCCCGTCGAGTCAAAACTGAAAAGGCAGGAAGAAAATGGGAACTTTGTTGATACCCACTATATTGTGACGATTAGCTAGTCAATATGCAACCCGATATCACAATGGTTGACTGATGTGTTTTGGATTTCTCGTCCGGGTCCTCTCGAGGACTCTTCCTTCTCCCTAAAGAATTTAACAGCGGGGCTTTTGGTGTTTGGCTTTGAGGGGGTACCTCAGTGAGCACCCCCTCTAATTTACCTGGCACGGGAAACCCATGGACGAACAAATGGGTTCGTGGCGGGAACTTCTCGGAACAGAACACCTTTCAGCTCTTTTATTTTCGGCAAGTCCCCGGGAATTACCTACCCTTTAAACTGTTCTACTTTCAATTTTACTGCCTCCCCTCCCGTTTTATTGAGCACTGCGGTTAATTATCGGGCTAACTTTTATCCCTGTCGTGGGTGGAGGGTTTTTTTTCCTGGTGTTTCGTGACCTCGTTGAACCGAGTCCAAATGAATCAGACGACTGTCCTGGCCGGGTAATTATTGGGCTCACGTCCCAAAAACCCTCCAAAGTGGATCTGGTATGCGGGTGGCGAGGGTCGTTACGGAAGAATAGACCGAAACCAATCAGCGTGTAGCGAGAAACGCGAGTTTAATTGAATGCAAAATAAATTTATCACGCGGACAAACTAAATGAAATTCGACGTTTTCATTTTAATGAAATCCTTGGTTGTAATTATTCAGTCTTAACGTCAGACTTTGTAACTAACTCCCAGTATGAACCAAACACCCAATACATTTTTATCAATTTGGTAAGTATTTGAATAACCCTAATACTCGTAGAAACCCTATAAATAAAACTAAAGAAGGGAAACGCAGCATATTGGATTACACAATCGGGTTGTTATTATTTCAATTGATCCACCCAAAAAATAGATTCGTCGTCCAAACCTCCTTCGAAGAAAAAAAAAAAAAAAAAAACACTGGCCCCCTAACTTAAATCCTTGAAAACCGAAGTGCGACCCTCTTTGTAGCCACATAGTCCATTTAGTGAAGTGATGAAGATCGAAAGCGTTGCGGACACAACGCGTAGATAATATCTACAATATATACATATATAACGTATTAAATTGTACTAGCGTAACAGAACCATCCAGGCGTAGCGTGGGAGTGCAACCATAGACATAGAGGATGCAAAGGATTGCGCCAGGCGCAAATAGTGCTCAGTGAGAGTAGGGGGAATCTGTAGCGATGCCGTCCTCTGTTACAAGACCTGTACTGTACCTGGTACAGTCCGGATTTTGTTTTTCCGGAGGGAGGGTGCTATAATGCGCATCTTTTCGATGCGATTGCTCTCTCCCTTTGATACATAATATGTATATTACTTCGAGTCAGTCGGGAGCCTCATCGCGGATTGTGTTTCCCTCTGGAACGGTAACCCCCCCCCCTCCCCCGGCATCTATCATTCCCGAAGTTCTTTCACCTGGAGGCAGCTTGTGCCAAACTAATGTTCCTCCAGCTTCATCAGTCCGAAGTATAATCGTGGACAAAGCTGTCGAAGTTTTCTTCGGCACTTCACCTTCCCTACGATCGTGCACAGCGTCGTCACATCCTGGTGACGTAATTCCTCCTTGGGTGCCATCACCACGTTCCAGTTTTCTCCTTTTCCACCCTTATTTCTTGCTAAGTCGAAATTAACGACTTTTGGTTTATTGTTCTTGGAATACTACACCGATGTAATCGCGACGTATGTCGAAAAGTCTGATCGGCCTCAAAATTTGGCATCATACGTTTCAAGAGGTCTTATCTAGATTCCAAAAACGAAATGTCCGCCGTCCGAACTGTTTCGGGCAGTAGAACTTTTTTTAAGATCTGAAATTTTTACAAAATAGTCGGTCTACCATCTAGTTGTGCCCGCAAGGGTTTCAGTCCTCAAACCCGTGAGGCTTTGTGGGGCTAAAAAGGGGCTATGGGAGGGCGTTTTGAAGGTTTTCGGCTAAAGGGTCGAGTTAGGTGTCGTTTCGAAGTATTTTTGAACGTAGAAGCCAAAAATCCCGGTTGGGGGGGTCTCAGAACGATCCGATTTCACTGTGGGGATCTATACGGGTTTCGTCGGGCTACAAATGGGATTTTTGAAGGATCCCAGTAGGTCAAATAAGGCGTCGTAATAATTGTTAGATACCGAACAATTTTTTTTTTCGAAAATATTTTCTTAATGACTTAGAATTAATAGTTGATGGTGATGTTCCAACAACATAGAATTAAGTTTTGCATCAAAGAATAATAAACCCTACTGTATAATTTGCAGTATTTTTAAAGGTCCAATCCAGATGGCGCTTGAACTCGCTGATTATACAACTGGTTGATTATACATCAGAGAATAATAAACGAAAACACTTTGTCCATTCATTTTTTTGCCAACATAATCTGGTAATTAACCGAAAAAAACCAACATGATCAATTAGGCTCGTCAAAAATATTGATCTTGTTCATCACTCTTTACCATATTTCCTTTAACGCTGCATTAGCAAACCTCAGGGCATTAGATTAGACGTCAGTTGGCACCAACTCAGGCCTCCCTTTATTGTCGGGGTCGCTCAATCGAAATTTCCACTTACTGGAGATTCGAAGGCATAATTGCCTTTTCCAGCAGATGTGACGGATTAGTGGAGGAATGGGAATCCTGTCTGCGGCTTCAACCCATAGGTTATAACCCATTTTCTCACTCTCGAATAGGATTGATATCCTTTGGAATATATATTTCATTGATGCAGTTTTATAGAAAAAATAATGACTTAATATTCATTGAATTCGTCGACGCTGTTCTTCCACTACGCAGCCACCTTAGCATGATCCACGAGCCCTGTTTATTACAGGCGTTTAATGACTTGGCACCACCAGTATAATGTACGTATCACATCTCACGTTACTTGTTGTTAAGATGGGGATGAAACTCAAAGGGTCGCATCTTGTTATAATGTCTGTGAAAATCCGTACATGGATTTACATGTATAAGTCATCTGAATCATTTTCCTCCCAGTTACTTGATCTCGTGTAAAGAAGCGAGCCCACTTTAACTTCAACATGTACCGTAGGTACATGTGAAGAAATATGTCGTAATATGTTTGTGCGGTGAGGTACAATGTTATAGGACATTGTACTCCTCCGTACGAACATTTACTGAACCATCCAAAAGCGCGATAGTCTCATAATTTGATAAGTAACTCACACTCAATAATGTAATCTCAAGTGCCAAGGAAGTTTTAATTGAACCTCACTTAAGTGAGACAAGCTTTGAAATGAGACGAAAAAAAAAAAACTTTTCATGGAGTTGAAATAGTTGTCACCCTTGATTGGGTCTTTCAACCCTTTTAAATTGATCAACGCCAGCTAATTTTCAGACATAGGGCGAAAAAACGAAAACTTGTTCCACCTTGTTAAAAGTTGCTGTGTAGCGCTAAAGACTGTCCGGGCTTACGTAATTTTTTCTTTCGAGGCGTTTAATCTTCATTTTCGACCCATCAAGTACACGGGTTGCAAACCCCCTCAAGGAAAGTTCATGCTGGAAGTTGCTTTTTCTTTTAGGCAATGTTGGGGAAGAGAAAGTTCGATGGCCACGGCAGAATAACAAAGCTATACTTTGTTAAATGGTGAGAGGGGGGAGGTTTGGGAGTTTTACCCAAACTATGAAAAAAGGATGTTAGTTTATTCATCGAATTTACGAGTCATTGGTATAATGTACGCTTCAATTGTTTGAGCTGCTTTAATGTTATTGCCTTTTATATTTTCATGTTTTTTTTTTTTTTTTTTTTTTTTTTTTTTTTAATGCATGGATGAAGGTGAGCTTGCCATTCTCCTCATCATTCGAGGGCAATGGGGTGGAAGCTACATAATATGTATTATCTGCCCGTGGATCTAGTTATGCTGGGTTCGAATCTCAAGGGTTGGTCCAAGTGAAAAAACGTTAATTCTATGACGACGTTTCAATGTAGTTGTACATTTTCTTCAGGTCTAAATTTTAAACAGAGGAAACTACAAATTGTTTACATTTACATTTGGTTACATTTAATGTAAACAGCTAGAAACGGCCTTGAGGCGACATGGTTTTTGTAGGTAGGTATCAGCATAATTACGTTGGAACGATTTGATGCTTGTTCAGATGGAGAGAATTTAGCTGCATCCAGGTGAACACGAGGTGACGGAAAATAATAACAAACTGGGTGATAAGAGTGATAGAAGTAGTTGCTGTGGTGCTATTATTTACATGTATAGTTGAAAGCCATGGCTATGAGGGACAGTTATAAAGAAAACCCCAGGCGACTGTGAATGCCTACAGGAAACATAAATTGTACAAAAACTATAATACGCAGAGCTGTTGACTCTGTATTTGAGGTTCAGAGCAGCATTAATCTTCTGCTTTAGGGGGTGGTGGGATTTAAATATCTGTCTGATTTGTGAGGTTTTTTTCCACCAGCCTAATGTGAGGGAGCCGTCTAAATTTCGAGTAGTCAGTATGTCGAGGTAGGCAATTGTTGACTCTGATTTTCTAACTCTATGGTTCTAACTCCATGATTTTTCTTTTCTAACTCTCTCGACTCTATCAAATCCCGAATCTAGCTCTAGTTATGGTAAGGAATGCGAACACAAACTATTTAAAATGCTCAGAGTCTATTTACTTCGAGCAAAACTTGATAATGAAGATGATTCATATTTATAGTGGGATTTGATAAGTTAGGAACTATTTCCACCCAGTTTGTTTAGCCTTTTACCGTTATTCATCACTTCTACCTCTTCAATATTCACTGCTGAATGTCAAGAGAAATTCGTTTTGGAGGTCCCAGCAAATTAAACTCCGTCAAGTTCAGTATGGAAAGGCAACGTCTTCACTACGTGTTCCTATTAAAAGAGACCGACGGGAGCAAACTTTCCGGGTTGATTTTCTTGATTACGTTTACTTTTCCCTTTTTATATTTTAATCTTCAATTTCTATTTCACCTTGGGTGGTCTTCATAATTGTGTCGTTTGACAAGCTTGGTGTCCACTTTTCAAAAAACCAGTTTTTCTCGCAGCTCGTCAATCACTGCCAACGTTGAAGAACCACCACTAAAGTTTATATATGAGTTTGGCTTTTCCTGAATACATCATTTATATCCGTGGGGTGGAAAATTTCCATTTTTAATATTTTCGTAAACTTTACATTGTACGTTCAATGCACGAATCTACTAAAATGACCCACCCAAACTACGGTGATGGAAAACAGCATGGAGTTTTTTTTTCGAATTAGAAAGAATATCCTGATGTTGGCTGGCTCTGTGTGAAAAGATGTTTTTAAATTGACCGATTAAAAGTCATGCGATCGGTAATTACCAGGGAACGGTCTGCTCTCATTTAGCATTCTGCATTCATTAGCATTTTATAATCCCTCGTTCTGAGTGTCCCCTTTACTCAACGCTGGGGAATTTTCGCCTGGAAATGAGCCACATTAATTTTAAACAGCCTTTGTATGCTGTGCGCCTTCCAACACGAGGAGAAAAAATCACATTTTCCGGTTGAATAATCCAAAAGCAAAATGGTGCCATTGCTTGTTGCGATGTTTAATGAAAATCTGTTGTTAAATAATGACGGTTGTTTTCTGTTTCCCAGCGTCACATGCTCTTCCGGACATTCCAAAATTTAATTATTCTATAGGGGTCACCGCCACACAGGTGGCGAAAATGTGGGACATCGGTAGGGTCGTTGGTGCAGAACCTAATAGGCCGTATAGTCCTTTTTTTGTTGGTAGCGGAAGCATTGTTTTGACTTTGGATTTCGAAAAAATTGTTGGCCTCCAAAATTAAAATTCCCACATGCAGTGAAGTACGACGTAGAAAGTGATTTGGTACTACTATGTCTAATATCTGTTATAATGTTATGTAAAGCCAAAGCAAGTGCTCTGTACCGTTATTCATCAGCAGGCGACAAAAACTTGTACTTCTATACTCATTGATTGTTGGCACTCGCTTCACCACCAAAGTGGTCTCTTTTCAGTCCCACGCACGAGGAATGGAATCCCATGAGAGGGATGCAGTATCTTGCTACAAATGACGTGGAGAAAGAACACGACGTCTTCTCCACCATCTTTAATAATTATCACGTTTGCACAGTTTCATTCCCACTGCATGTTCCAGGATTATCTTGGCCCAGATCGCCGTGCATTAAGAAATAATCAGTACAGTGATGGATGGCCACCTCATCTTGCTGTAGGTAATTACTTGGGCATTAGGTTGGGTGATATACGAGCCGACAAAACATCATTTCCGTTCTGTCCCTTTTCCCAGAGATGATTCCACCATTTTAGTACCGCTGCTTCATACTACAGCCCACAACCAATCACAGAGAAAATAATGAGGTATTTGTGCAGGCTGTACCTACCGGAGTAATTATTTGATATCTGAGTACGTTTCTAATTTGGTAAATTACCACTACCCCGAAGACACGTAAATTGAATTCATCGCAGTCAAACTTTGACAGTCTAAAAATTATAATAAATTTTACAATAATTCATAATTAAATAATTGTAGTTACAAAAATGGCGAAAATCAATACTGATAGGCGTATCTAGACCTATGTATTCTACATCTGTGCAAAGGCTTCCGTAGCGTTGGTAGAAGCGATCTTTGCTTTCAAGAAAATGTACGATCGTATATCAATGGAAAGGAAGCTAGGAAATTGCACATTTTATCACTCGCTGCTTCGCCCTGGAACAGTAACCGAAAGGCCCTTTTCGGAGTAATTAATTTACAGCCTGTAACAATTTCTGCTCTGCACTCCGACTCCCGCTCTTGAAGTCTCTTCTCATCCCTGCGTTGGGAACTCCCTAAATGCGTATATATCACAATACCTTCTTTCGCGATTGCCACTTGAGCCCGGCCCTTTGAATCATTCTAGTCCTTCAAGGTTTGAAACAAACGCACTGAAACTTGAGCATGTAATTCATGTCTTGGGTCTCCTGTGTGACACGCTTTCATTAAATCCAGTAGGAGATAACGTGTAGGTGTCGCTTTCCTTCAATCCTGACACACCTCAATGTACGCTTAAGCCTGATATGTGAATCTGAACCGAGTTTAAACGTATACGGACTAGTTTCAGAGCGCTCTGGTGGCGAGGGATCGAAAGGTTGCTAGGATCTTCCTCTTATCAAGTGAATCAGCAAACCAAAAAAAAAAAAAAAAAATCAGACCCCAAGACATCTTGGGAACACTGGGGGTTTCTGGGGCCATCTTGAATATTCGTTCGGACTAAATTCGTTTGCTCTCTGTTACTTATCTGTGGTTCGGACTAAAGAAACTAGCTTCGTCCGTTGTAAAAACAAAGGCCAGTTTGTATCTTTTGGAATGGGGATTTTTGGGTTGAAAATGGAACGCCACTTATGCTCCCATGCAACACCAATAATTGGATAATTATCATCCAATTTCATTTCACTTCTCCTAGACGGAATTTCTTCTTTTCGCTCTCTGGAGAGAAAATGAGCCTTTTAACAACGAAACTTTCCATCTCTCTCCCTACCACGTTGTGAGTAGTAATATTCCACCAGTCACATTCAAAGAGGTCAAGCACCGGAAAAGCCACCCAAAAAGAGGAAACTAGCCCCTTCATTGTAGGCAATTAACGTTGTCTATCCATAACAAGCTTTCTTTTGTCTATCCATAACAAGCTTTCTAAGTGACGTCTGGTCATTTCAAAATAATCTTGTTAATAAGGTGCTACTCAAGCAATTAATTTTCGAACAAAAAAAATAAATAAATAAAAAACTTCTATATTACCCTCGAGTGAGTTTCTGCATCGCCTATTTCTCAACTGAAGTAGTAATCCTAACTTGATAACGAATAGCCTTTTTGAATGTTGACTCTGCCCCGGATTTATAGCGTCCTCCGGAGAGAAATTTCAGACGCCAGTATCTGTTGATTTCTTTTTCCAGAGAGTTGTCGGCGGCATCGTAAAAACCCCCAAGTCCGCACAAATCCTGTCGTCGTGGGGAGGATCTATTCATACAGTAAAGCGAGACGAACTGGGCGGGATGTTCGTAGCCATCTTTCTTCAATAGGTTGGTTGTATCCTTTTCTGGTATAGGAAGCGAGCAAGTCAATCTGAATAGAAACCACCGTACGCGGTATTTCAAAGGGTACTAATGGTCACCAACTCGAGGATGTTATTGATATGGGATGCTATTTATTCACAGATAGTGGGTTTTTTAAACTATTTAACGGACAAGCTGAGTGCTTCGAGAAATAGGGTCTTTCTGTCCCAAGTCGTGGAACACCCACAAACGCTCTCAAAGAGATTTCATGTTCTAATAATTAGAACAAATTATTTGTTTTATGTCCCCCGTGAAAACAAACCCTGGGGATTACAAGCATTTACCGCTTTTTCCCTATTTTAGGGTTAATTCATTAACGGAGCAGTACAATGTACAAGTTCTTTGGTGAGCTGTTCAACTTCAATACTCTGATAGGAAATCTGGCCCTGATTCAAAAATGAGGTCTAACTTTTTGATACCACATAGACAATGTCGAAGTATTTAACGTTTTTCGTTACGAATTATTATATCGGTATGAGAAATGTTCGCCGCGATTGGTTGTCGACTGAATCGATTGACGGAAAATTACACGTTACCTTTAGGAGGTATATTGCGGATTTGCCACGATTTGATTCACAAAAGACTGAGAACATCGCCGAGCCGTATTGGCTTTACAATCTGCATTTCTCTCTCGAAAATGTATGAAATCGGGATATGCATAGAATCCCCAAGAAGCGTTATTTAAAGACGGAGAATGTGTGGAAATTGCCGAAATTTCATACATTAACGGGAGGTTCTATAGAATTGCCGGATCGGACTGGTGAATGTATACATGTATTTCTTATAAGAAATAGTTACAGAAAGCAATACAAAATTGCAATTTTCCTACCTACAATAATAATTATTGTACCTAACTCCTACCTACAATAATTATTATTGTCACGCTTGTGGAGGCATGAGGAGCTACCGTGACATTTCGAGGTGCACAATCGTCCAGCCTTCTTACATGTAAGAAGAAGCTGCAGCTGCATCTTTTCGACTAGCAAGGTTGCGTACAGGTGCAGCGGTCGAAACCCTGATGGATGAATTTCGTGCACATTCCCGCAGGGAGACTTGGCGATCAGAAACTTCCTCAGTGCTCGAACTGATTGCGGCTTTATAGTTGTTTCAGCGTTCCCAACTTTGTCCCTACTCCATACATCTCATTATTTTTGACTGAGTACCACTCCTAACATGTTCCTAAAGTCTCCGCGGGCTCTGTCAACATCAGGGACCGACATTCGAACCGTATTTCCGATTTCAGGAGGCCTGTATCCATCTTCGAACATTTTTTGAATTTTTTTAGCCTGTGTGTGCAGACTGTCTTTAGCAGATTCTCGTGCCCTTATTTTTTCTAAATTTTACTCTTCTCTATTTGGCTCTTTGCTCCTTATCTTTATTCCACTGGGTTGATTTGACGACTAGTTCATAGCCATTCAATACATCAACCAAAACTCTCAAACTCGAAAAATATTTAACCTCCTGGGATCATTCAAAAATCCCATCCTTCAAAGGCCCCATGAAAGCCCTGTTGATCGCCACAGTGAAATCGAATCGTTCCGGGACCCCCAAAAATGGATTCTACGTCCAACAATACTTCAAAAACGACACCAAACTCGATCCCGTAGCTAAAAGCCTTAAAAAAACTCCCATAGCCCCATTGCGCCCCACGGGTTTGGGCGATCGGGCTGTAAACCTTGCGGACACAACTAGATGGTAAACCAAGTATTTTGTCAAAATTTTAGCTTAAAAAATATTCCTACTGCCCAAAACGGCACGGACGTCGGACGGACATTTCGGTTTTGGAATCTAGACCACTTGAAACGGATAATGTCAAATTTTGAGGCCGATCCGAGTCGTCAACCTCCGTCTCGATTACATAGGTGTATTATTCCAAGAATAATAGGTAGGTATACCAAAAGGGGCCACGGGAGGGGTTTCGAAGGTTTCGTAATTTTGGACGTAGAATCAATTTTAGGGGGTCCCAGAACGATCCAATTTCACCGTGAGGATCTATGGGGCTACAAATGGGGGTTTTGAAGGATCCCAGGAGGTAAATTAAGGTGAAAATGAAAAAAAAAAAAAAAAAAAAAAAAAAAAAAAAGAAGAAGTTTTTTCATTTTTCCAAACATTTTATTATTGTCACAGAATTAATTTTTCACAATTAACCTATATCATTGAATAATAAACCCTTGAGTAAAATTTGCAGCGTTTCTTAATTTGTTATCATTATTATTATTATTATTATTATTTTTTTTTTTTTTTACACAAACTCAAGTTTTGCACGATTAACCTATATCAAAGAATAATAATGCCTTGTGTAAGATTTGAAGCGTTCTTTTTTTCAATCTTTTCAAGGTCAAGTTTGGGGATAGAATGTTTCCACTTAACGCTTCAGAATAGCGATAGCTAATCTGATACATCCCCAACTATTTGGATATAACCCCAGTCTTCACGAACCAAGGGCACTATGGCAATTCATCGTTTCCCTTATGAATGGATTTGTGTTTAATGTTCGGGTAGAAGCGAAGAGGTTTGAAGTACCTAGACCGACAAAACTTTGCTCGTTATCTTTGGGTGGCGGGGGATCGCAGGGGCGAGAGCCGGTTGACAAAACACGAAATCCCGCGATATCTCCCGACAGGGTTTTTCCTGGCAGGGCTTAAGTTGATCTGTTGGCGAAAACTTGTGACAAAAGTGTGCTCAGCTCTGAAGGCGTAGACCCGTTTTCATTGTTCTGTAAAGCGTTGAGCCGGCTCTTTTGTCAAGAATAACTTCGTCGTTCCGAAGAAAACAACGATTATCCGTTGGGGCAGATTTCAAAAAGATGGTACCTACCTTTTTCAAAAAAAAATTTTTTTTTTTTTGGTTAAGAACTGCCAACGTTCAAATTATTGTGATCCTGTAAATGTTGAAGAAAATTAAAATAAAAACGGCTGGGGGTTTCGTTTTGAAAATGACACAATTTTCTTTTATTCTTTATGTAGCTAAAAAATTTATCTTTAATTGGGTATTCCTAATTAATCCTATCGCATTACATTATCAATTTGAATATTTTTGAAGATTCCCTAAAAAATCTAACTTGAAGAAAGCCAGAGAGGATCGAAGAAAAATCCTGTTTGAGAAAGGACTTAATTTACGTGAAGTGGAGAACATAACAGTCGTAACGATCCAGCTGAGGGCTCAAGTGGTCCGTAGTCGGGAACAGGGCCTCTGGGTCTTGTTAAACACGAATCATTCACCCTCCTTATCGATTCGGCCCATTTCAGAACGTATATATTATATGGGTGTTAGTCAGTTCGAAGGCTCTGTTTACCACGAATATTGATGACAATTGTGTCCTGGTTCGAATCGCAAGATTGTTTGAAGAAATTAATAGTTTGGTCTTTTTCCTTCCTTATTCCTGCGTTTGACTTTTACGGGTTTTCTTAAATTCGTGGCGAGAACTCCATCTTTCCCGCGAAAATAATACAGTTTGATACTTTTACCGAGTGGAACGCCGAAAAATTTTCTTTTGAAGAAGAAACCTTACTGGCGGGATTCAATGGAGTTATGAAACAAGCCTGCACAAGAAATAAAGAAATATAGGAGAGCGATGTAATGGTGAGAGGATGTAGGGTTCGGGCGACGCGAATGGGACTGGCACGTTACGGGAAAAGGGGGTGATTGTACGGGTTGAAGGGACTTGCGGGAGTGTCTCGCGTTACACCTACATCCAAAGGATTTATCACCCGCTTTTTACCGGTGACAAGTTGCCCCCGAGGCCTCTGGGGAGGTAGCCATTGTTTTTACTCTCGTCCCAATTCAGGAGCTGGTCAAACAACTAAACTTCCGGGGAGGGGGTTGTCCCGGTTATCTCGTCTTTCTTATCGCCCCACCTTCCTCGTTCCATCTTCCGCTAATATTATATTCATGACCATCACCTTCAGGCTTCCAAGTAACTTCCCGGGACGTCCTGCTTGAATGATGAACTCCATAGGTACACGTAAAACCTACAACCTTTTGGTTTAAAAGGTTAACAGACTTCCCAACATTAAATTAATTTTGAGATGGTGACCCAACCTGAGTGAATTTAACTTGCTAATGTAAGTCCTACTCCATTCGTCTGTATTATTCGTGGTTTGGTGGAAAAGGGCAGCATGCAAGTTTTTGCCGCCGACAAGATGGAACTATGCGACGAATACTGAGAAAGGTGTCCCAGGTTTGAGCCGTTATAGTGGCTTCCTGGGTTTACTGTCCCAGTGGAGTTGGCAGCAGAAAATTCCTCCAGAATAGTTTCACCGGTTCAGATGCTTTTTTCTGCCTCTATTTATGCTGAATATTCTGATGAGAAAACGCTGGTTCCACTCTAGCCTGTGATCGCTGCCATAGGTTCTAGTTGTTTTGGAGGGGGGGGGGGGGGGGAGGAGGACCCAGTAAATCCAAGTTAGCTTTCGCTGGAACAGGCGAAGTGCTCCAGGTTTGAGTCCCTCGAACAAGAGGCTCCTCAGGTCTTGCAAAACTCATTATCAGATGTCGAAGGTGTATTCTCAACTCTGAAATGTGGGTTGCGAAGATTACATGAGAGACCCGCTAAGTTGGTCGTGCGGGGAATGGGTTACACCTCCTGTGCCCCCACACTGCTATCCCTTTTCTGGATAGCACCTGGCGGCACGGAGATGAGATAGGCCCGAGCCCTTGAGTTCGATAGAGTTGCGGCGTGTTTCCGCCATATAAAGATTGTATTTCAAAACGTTTTCAACTGAGGACCCAGGGTTACCGTCTCCTTTTTTGAGAAAAGAGGGCTATCCAAGTGAAAATGTAAGACATTGTAGGATAATTTATCATACGTTAATAGCGTTTTATTAGTGATGGGTACATAATATGTATGTAAAGAATAATATTCTGATTCAATCCCACGTTCCATCACGTAGTTAAAAGTTCCACTTATGCGTTCTATTCACTTTTGGTTTATTATTCTTGGAATAAAATACCTATGTAATCGCGACGCAGGTCGAAAATTCTGATCGGCCTCAAAATTCAACATGATCCGTTAAGACACATGATTTCCAAATCAAAATTTCCTGCGGCCGCCGGAGTCGTTTTGGGCAGTAAGTAGGAATTGTTTAAAAAATCTGAAATTTTGACAAAATACTCGGTTTACCATCGAGTTGTGCCCGCAATGTTTTCAGTCTGATCGCTCCAACCCATGGGGCGCTATGGGGCTAAAATTTGGCTACGGGAGGGGTTTTCAAAGGTTTTCGTCTATAGGGTCGAGTTAAGTGTCGTTTTCGAAGTATTTTTGGACGAAGATTCTATTTATGGGGGTCCCAGAAAGATCCGATTTCACTGTGGGGATCCATGGGGCTTTCTTGGGGCTGCAAATAGGATTTTTTAAGGATCCCAGGTGGTCAAATAAGGTGTCGTTTTCCGAGTAATTTTGGACGCAAAATCCATTTTTTCGAGGTTAACAATTTTTAAATTTTTAAGACAATCAATTGGTGCACAATTAACCTATCTATATCAAGTAGAGATATAGAGTAATAAGAGTAATAAGTTTATTTTGGTGTTTACCCTTGTGTAAAATTTGCAGCGGTTTTTCAATAAATCTTGAGTTTGAAGAACACATACGTATACAACTATAGTTGTCGAACTCACTGCATGTGTGCCGCCACCACGGTAGACATAGGTTTGATTCACGGAGCTTCGAATCCCGGAAATTTCCTTTTTTATCTTTCAAACTTTGATGTCCTGGCTGCAGCCATAATTGCTCTAAGTAATTTTTTCTTCAATTCGGAATGTAGAACAATTTTCCCTAATTCCTGCGTGTAGGACATTTTGTAGGACAAAGTGTAAAATGCAGGGCATGTCCTACAAAAGGAGGACGTATGGTAAGCCTGAGTGATGAATTAAGTTATTTGTTAATTTTCTCGTATAGATGGCGCACCTTGTTAACAAATTCTAGGAAATACATATTTCAACATCACCACATTGATTTTGGAGTGGCTGATACTCATGAATGGGAAATAAGGGGAAAGAAAGAGGTGCGTTTAAAAAGTGGGGGTGGCGGTTTGGCATAAACAACTGGCTCCAACAATAGGGTCTGTTGGCAGACTCGAAGTTTGCACAACACGGTTGCCAGCGTTTCTTCAATCTCCCCTAACAATATTACTCATATTTCCCCGGTTGGCAGCTCTTTCTGACTTATCTCTCTGCTTATTTTGACCCGCTCCACCATTGGAAAAAACCGTGCGTGTGTATGAAAAAAATGGTCTGTTGTTCCCAGGATTGTAGGAGTACTCCATAGCATGTGGTCTTCGCCCCCTCCCCTCTAAATAATGTTCAAGCCGTGCAAACAACAAAGAAAATATGTTAGGGCTCAGTGTGAAGGGCTAACTGGAAGAGAGTGTTTGCTATGATAGCAAACCGACTCAAGCCATTTGCAAATTTTAGTAAACACCCTACTCGGTAAACAGGGCTTTTGGGTTTTGCATTGTACGTCACTTGAAGAATTCAAATCTCCTACAAGACACTTTGATATAATTTATCATCATTTAATGATATAGGGTAGTACATCCTCACTATCAGAGTTGGAATGAATAGCGGAATTGAGCCTCCAAACGGCGATCAAAGGTATTTGGTCCTCAATGAGGGTTAAGAATAAGCTCGCTTTAATTTGCATTCCTGTTCGGGCTTTAGATTCATCCTTCTCAATGTTTCAAGTATACAAGGTAAAGCGGCTCTCTGAGGCTCTTCCGGATCCCAATTCCTATCAAGTAAGATTACCATCAAAATCCAGACTAAATACTATCTAATTTAACATCGATCCTCAAACCCTATTTCCTTTTTTTTCTACTGAAAGAACAAAATCAAACCGTTAGGTTTAATCTATACATTACCTATGCACAATGTGCATTGCACATCTATACCAGGGAAACTATTTAGTGCAAGAGACCCCTCTACTAATTACTACTTACTACAAAATACATACCAATTATTTAAAAATTTGTGATTGGTGAAATGGCAATAGATACTCGACACCATCAACATTTATCAAACTAAATGGACATAAAATTCAGTAAATGAATGGCTTCCTTAACAATGCTGTAAATGACAAATTTATAACTATTAATAAAATTAAAGTAACTTATTAATAACATTGTAAGGAAGTAACTTGCGTAAAGTAGGTAACTATTAATGTAACTTATTAAGTAACCTGAATAAAGTAACTTATTAATAACAAAATTAATAACAATTGATACAACTAAAGTAGTACATAGTACCTAACGTTGTTGGAGGGAGCCATTCAAATACATACCAAGTTTTTCACGTTTTACAAAGTTGTGCACGCTTATCGGCTTGTTGTGTTTTAAAAAATGCAACAAATATACTTCTACTAATATACTAGTCATTCTTTTAACAAGTTGGTTCTCTCACCACAACGTATGCACTGTATTGAAAGTTTTAAATATGAACTTGATACCTATAAAAAGGGGAAGTCGTTTTAACTCGCGTAGGAAATGGTCACTATACTCACGGTTGACAAACGTTTCTATCACAATTTCCCTTTCCACCTATACCTTTCATAGGACTGTCTTAGGAACGAGCAGGAGCGGTTAAAAATTTGTGATTAATCAGCAGCAATAATTGTTGCTATCAAGGAGGTGTGCTGCTGTAACCGTCGTCCTTTTACGGGACTGGTCACGTTTTTCTCTCACTAAAACAATTCAAGCTCAGCCGCTATTCAACCTCTAACATTTTAACGACGTGTTTTAGACATTGATGGGCACCTACCATAAAACTCTCAAGTCGCTATGACCTCTCGAAGAATTAAAATGGTTCGCCTTACGGAGGCCTTGAAACATCGTAACTCAACTTGTATTGATCTTATAAGATAAGATTTCTGAAAATTTTCTAGGCTATTCTCTACCCTGTGAAAGAGAGTCCGCGCCGAAAACGATTAAAAATATCGATTGGCCAATTTTAGCTAACCCACTAAACATAAGTCCAAATCGCTGCAAATATTATACAAGGGTTTATTATTCTTTTATATAGGTTGCTTGTGCAAAAATAAGTTCTGTCAAATTTTGAAATTTTATTTTATTTTTGACTTTGCAAAAATTTTTTTTTTTTTAACTTTTTTTCAATATACCTGTTTTTACTCGGAAAATGTTTGACTTCCAAGGATCCTTAAAAAATCCCATTTGTAGCCCCATGAAAGCCCTATAGATCGGACCTGTGAAATTGGATCGTTCCGTGACCCCCAGAAATGGATTTCCCAGATGGACAGAAACGACACCTATGTACTCGATCTCATAGCCAAAAGCCTTCGAAACCCCCTCCTGTACCCCTATTTTAGCCCCATAGCGCCCCACGGATTTGGGCGATCGGGCTGAAAACCTTGCGGGCACAAGTGGATGCTAAACCAAGTATTTAGTCAAAATTTCAGAGAAAAGTGATCCCAAATGGGGAAAAAACGTGATTTTTCAGTGATCCCGTTATTCTGCTAACAAGTTCCCACGTCCTCGGATTGTTGTTGTTGTTCTAGAGAAATAACAAGAATCTCCCTGATTTACAGTAAAATTACGCAGTATAAAATTTATTTATTGCAAGTTTATTCGCCTAGGTTTATTACGTTCTTTTCAAGCGTTTAGCTAGTGTCATTCGAATCCTCCATCCAAATTTGGATGGTGGATCCCATTCAGTGTTCCTGCATCCTTTCCAGCAGATCTCCACCACCCTTTACAGCCGCTTTCCAGTCTGTCTCTTTGGAGACATATAAACCAGTTATGGTTTCTTTCACCACGTTTCCGCGGCCTTTCATCGACATTTGGTTCACAAAACCATTTGTTTTGTGGTATCAATTACCTTACCTTTTTAATATCCTGCGAGGCTGAATCGGTTCCAAGCGTTACTCCGTCGCGAAACCAAAATACTGACTCGACTTTTCCCGAAATGCAAAGTTGCTTTAAGCGTTGTTAGTTCCGACAATTACCACCAGATCGCTAAGTTGAGTTTCTTTTCCTGCCTTTCAAATTGCCCTTTGGCAACAGTTGTCGTCATGGAAAACACTTCTAAGACATATGAAAGTGCAACACTTGCAACACAGCCCCCACTTGCTCAACCTTCGAGGACCACGCCGTCGTTTTCCATTTTCACTAGATAACTGAACAAATCGATTTCGTATGATTTACTTACCGGCGTGTGTTCTCCCTCCTTGGGTAGGTAAAAACGAAAACTTGCCACGCCCTTCACCGAGCGTGAGTAAAAACGACAAAAAATGTTCACGCCTCAACGACTTACACTACTATAAACGACCTCTTTGACCACAAGAATCGTTTTTGTTTATGTCGACCCCGGGGAATCCGATAACAACCCAAGGGGTCTTGATCACAGAGTAAGCTAGTAAAGATGGTCTTGATCGACCACTCAGGGAATCCCTGATCTCCAGGTTTCAAACGTTAAGCGGACATAACAGACGATTTTGGTTTATTATTCTTGGAATAATACTCCTATATAGGAATACATTGTAATCGCGACGGAGGTCAAAAATTCTGATCGGCCTCATTTGACATTATACATTTCATGAGGTCTACCTACATACGTGGTAGCAAAAACAACATGTCCGTCCACCGTACGCCGTCCGCCTTCCGAGCCGTTATGGGCAGTAGGAATTTGTTTCACATTTGAAATTTTGACTCGGTTTTCCATCTTGTTGTGCCCGCAAGATTTTCAGCCCGATCGCCTGAACCCGTGGGGCGCTATGGGCTTAAATGAGGCTAGGGGTCGGGTTGTCGAAGGGTTTCGGCTATGGGATCGAGTTAGGTGTCGTTTTCGAAGTATTTTTGGACGTATAATCCATTTTTGGGAGTCCCAGATCGAACTGATTCCACTGTGGGAATCTAAAGGGCTTTCATGGTGCTAAGGGCTTACAAATGGAATTTTTGAAGGATACCAAGAGGTCAAATAAGGAGTCGTTTTCAGAGTAATTTTGGAAGTAAAATCCACTTTTTTAGAGGGCACGTCTCTGTCCAAACATTGTACAGAAAAATATTGTTTTTATTTCCCCCTTCAAACAGGTACCTAGGTATTCTCTCAATGACAGAATTAATTTTTGCACTGCAATTCACTTTGCACGGTATAAAGCTTTACTCGTGAAGCTGGCTTTCCAATTGGAACGGACATCTCAATTTACAAACCAAGAAAATTTTGAAATGATTCAGTTATTGTACGTGAAACGTTGGCGTTTTGTCTTGGTTGCATTCAACGTTTTTTGTATCCGGTTCAAATGTTGTGCGATAAAAATGAATATACCAACGCAATGACTTGCTGCGAGTAATAAAAACGGAAATTTAACCAGAGACAGATTAACTGGAGTGAATCCCTTTGTTTTGTTGCTCTTCGTGAATGAAAACGCGCCTTTAGCTATGAACTCTTTCATGGGTTTCAATGACAGCATGGTTCTTTTCCGCTGTTTCTTTATTCCCGTTTCTCTTACGCGGTATACGATTCGGTTGAACAATGCAGAGTAAGGTGATCCTTGAGGGAAAATCGGGGATGAGTAATACGTGTCGTAGCATTCGCCGGCGGCTTCGTAGTTTTGGACAATGTCGTCTCTGGGCATGTGTTCGTCGCTGAATAAAAAGTAGTTGTCGAGGGATTCTCCTTGCAAGACGTAGTTGCCCGTTTTCATCCGATTGTTTCGGTCTTCGACAGACTCTTCCGATAAAAATCTTTCGTCCCGCCACAATGAAGTGATCGTAGGATTAGACGGTGTTTGGTACATTGCTGGCGGTGCTGCCGTAGGCCCTCCCCAATAGTAGCCTTTTTGGAAGAAATCCTCTATAGTAACTGGCTTGTCTTCATAATGAGGAGTCACCAAAATTGCAGCCAGCTGGCTGGCGTAAATGGTCGTCAGAATGAAAGACAGCCAACTCCAAGAAACGAACAGAGGTTTCATCACTCCCTTGTTTTCATTTTCCACCGGGTAATATCTCAAAATCAAGTTCATCACTGTTTCGTAAAAACTCCACTTGAACGATTCATATCTTTTGCAGCAATTTTCGTCCCAGATTCTCGCGAAAACAGTTTTCATTACACTCTCCACAACAATCGTTACGCCGACTGTCACCCACAAATTCTCTTCAAACGGCATAAATACAAGGCTCGTTGCCTTCACTGCACGCCTTGGTCGGGTTATTAAATAGTGTCCACACCTAATATCATGAGGATTTATAAATTCCACAGTCAATGCCATCTCTGCATTCAACCATATTCCTCCGACACCAACGTCTGTTCGATCATTGACGACGTCAGCCACGATTCCGGTGACGCTGCCATTCTCTAATTTCCCGACGTCACTAGCTGGCAGTATAACTTTTGTCAAATTCAACAACTTGCATGCAAAGTCAATTGTATCATACTCAAAACCAGTAACCTTAATGGTTCCGTTGTGTGCACCAATCAATGAGTACACGGTGTGGTTTGCCACTGAAATAAAGATATTTTTTCCGTTGAAATTTGGTAGGTCCAAACTCTTGAGTAACATTCTATCAATTGATTCTTTGAACCTATTCTCACTGATTACCTCCAGTTCGCCTTGTGCGTTGAGTGAATGGATTACAGGGTGATTTGTTATGCCGGATACCAAGTAAAATATTTTGCGACGGAACCTGTGGAGTGGGATATTATTAGAATGTTCAGCAGTGAGGAGAAGATTTATGAATGATGTAAACTTCGGAGCTTCGAAGCTTGAGACATTTTCGGCAACAGCTACTATGTTGCAGCGGAATGTCGATTTGGTATTTTGTTGATCGTAGAGGACGATCGGTACACGTTGCACAACGTCTTCAACGACAGCTGCAGCTAAAGTAGATCCGTCAGAGTACAGCCGAAGACAACCACAATTGAAAACGGTCTCCCACAAAAATAGTGGAATATTAACTCGCAAAAGCGACCCGTTGAAACTCAACATCGTTGCCCGCAACACTGGAGCACACCATCCCCCAACACCATCAATCCTTCGAAGTAAATATCGAGTTTGGGGCAGGAAATCACCAGGGTCCGAATGTGGCCATTATATCCCATCAGTCTTTCCGATGAAAAACGACCTTTGGGGGTTCATGTCGGGAGGATTCATGTGAGCTAACTTTCCACCGTTGGTAGATTTTTCAGTGGGGCGTTTGCAACTGAAATATCAACAACACTAACGCAGGTAGTTGCAGGAATTAGAGGGATATAACATGATCAACATAAACGCCTAAATGTCAACATGCTTGAGGTAGAAAACATATACGCGGCGCAAATGTTCTTCTCATATTACATTCATTATTTTTATAGCAACTGGTACACTCATTTTCTTGTTCCTGAAATCAGTGATGTACCTCAGGATCATGATATGATTCATACTTATGAAAGTATTGGAGATACTTGGTTAGAAATGAATTGTTAACAACAATGAGGTTATCGCTATGGAATTTGTCATCTAAGGATTGAACCTTTCCAACGTTTATGAAAAATAAAGCTGTTATTAGAAATGTCTTTTCTCTTTATCCCCTGTCTACTTACGTGTATATCCAACTAGGTCATGTGGGCTTGCCATAAATTATTCAGAAGTGCTCTATTGACCTGAAAATCGCATAATCGTCAATTTGTTTCAACAGTTCAAATGGAAAGGGAGATTTCAAATAAATAATGCAAGGAAGGGAAAATACAGATGGAAGTAAACATGAGGAAGGTAAAAAGGCTATGAACGTGACTTGAATTAGTGATGTGAGGTCGTTGATTCGGGTGGCGGAGCTGTCTGGATGAATACATGTTGAGCAGGAAGTGGGTTCATCAAATTTGCAAGGCTCCTAAGCCACGAGGACCGCAAACGATAGAACTAGTCAGTGGAAAATTGTCTGTGAGTTGGTAGCGATGCATTGCTATTACTCGGGAAAGCAGGGTTTATATTGTTCTGATGGCCATTATTGGCGAATTATCTTTGCCAATGTACGTGCGCTATTGCTCACATCGCCCCTTATTATCATCTGTCATGGCCAAAGCTTTGAACCCCCACACTAGAAAGCAGATAACGTTGATGTAAGATGCATGAGGTTACTATAATGACATGATAGTACATACATTGTAGATAATTTGTATCCCTCATTTTGCAGAAAAGGCCCATTGTTTGTGGAGCAATATGAAAGAAAAGGAGCAGCTGACTGGGTATTGGCCCCAAGGAGATTCGAAGTGGCTAAGAAGAACACTAAAAATGGATGATGCCGTGAACATCAAATTGGGCTGGATCCCAATTTGTCCTTTGATAAGCCAAATTGGGTTCCAGCGGAAGAAGTTGAAGGGAGACGGTGAAGTTCTGATGTTAAACATATCCACGGAAAAGCTTCCTCTGAACCTATTGCTGCAAACATGATCAGGTCCGATGAAGCAGATATGAAACATCTGAACTGATCATGTCTACACTCCCTTTTTAGATTCTGTTATAGCAACATGCCTTTGGGTAAAACCGGATCGATGAGCAAGAAGAAGACTCGATAAAAAAATTTAAAAAATCGTCGTTAATTACCATGGAAAACCTTCATTTCAATCAAATAAAATTTCAATAAGTATAGGTACGTATTGAAATTTTAATTTTTTTTTTTTAACAAATAAACAAACTTTATTCAAATCCAAGGTAACAAGCCAAAACAAACAAAAACAAAAACCCAAAACATAAACAAAAACAAAACAAAAACATGAACTTTTAATTCTTCTCTCTAGAAACAAAACATTCAAGTAATGTGAGGTATCCATCACAAACAAATTATGATTTCTTGATGAATCCTTTGAAAGAAAATGTCTTTCAACTTTCATTTAATGAACAACAACAAAAAACCCCACAAGTTACTGCCTTTGGCTAAAATTCAAGAAACATGCTTTGCCTAGTAACGTTGCCAAGCAAAATTTCGTGACACATCCTGCTACACAATGAAGCAGGGTTTACCCACACTAAAAAAAAGTACGGGGCGCAGTTTCCCGTTCTTGGGGCACGGCTCGTCCCACGAAAATCGTTTTGGTAGCGTTGGAATCGTGGCGAAATCTCTTTTTCGGCGAATCACGAGAAACTCGGATTCGTGGAAAAAAGTTGGGACACTTTTTCCGCATCGGCGAATTTCCTTATTTACGGAGGAAACGTAAACAAACTTGGTCGGGAAGGATCGCCCGAAGCGATAGGAAGACGGGCCTCTGGAGAATAAAACCTAGCCTATGTCCGTCCCCGCGTTCTAAGGAATCGAGCGGAAAAAACGGCGTCTACCTAGGCGCTACCGTTTATATTAGGCGTAATGCCGAGACAAAAAACGTAACGCTTTTTGATAGTTAGCTCAAGGCTAAAGCATGTTCCATGCTAAAAAAAAAAAAAAAAAAAAAAAAAAAAAAAACGAGCTTCTCAGTGACGAAAATAAGAGTTATTTTCTAGCCCACTTAAGAATTTCAAGTGGGCTAGAATTCACTCAACAACCTACAATAGCCTCCCCCACCGCCACCACAATGACATTGTCGAATCATTCGACTCGAGTGCGAACTTGGTCCCCGCTACGCCATTTCGCTTATTTTTTATTCAACAGGTATGCCCATCAGCGGGGGTGTCAAACTTGAAATTAGATGCTCAAAGCTATCTCTTTGGATTGCAAGTGAAGACGAATTGATTACTGTATGTGCAAGCCACTATATTCAATTGAAACCACAAAATAACATAAAAGTGACTTTATTTTCTCCTAACCTTATTTTCTCTTGGGTGAGGTTCCTAACAGCAACTGACAACATGCTGACCGTGCTCCGAGGGTAGCGAGAAGATTAACTTTACTGCGGTCCAACTATTAAATGTTCAAAAGTGTTTATAACTATGTATAATGAAACCACTGTATATCGATAATAATTATTGTATGCCCAATTATTGGGCATGGAAAGAGCTCTACCTATAGGTATTGTATACAATAATTGTTGTTTTGAGGCTCTTTTGAGGCGCTGATATGTACCTACGAGCAAATTCTTGTTGTCATGTGATACCTACCATCCCAGGCGATATGTGCGTGCTCTTCGTAAAGAAACCTCACATTCACCTCCACTTCAAAACCGTAAAAACGTAATAGTGATGCGTAAACGTAAACGTAATGCGTTTTACGAAAGGTGGTTGTCAAACTTACCATTTCATTCGGAAATCAATTATGTGGACGTGAACGGGAAGTGCAATAGTAATCCAAGTTTGTCTGATGCTCTTCCAATGTGAGCCCCACAACGCTGCAGCGCTCCACAACCCTTTCGCCACTCAAGTTTCTACGTGTGCGCCCCACAAACTTGATCAGAGTATTTTAAATTCCGACAAAGCATTGCATTGAAAGATACCAATATTTCAATAAATTCAGGGTCAGTAAAATTCTTTAACGTCTTGAAGACGATGAAGAATCTGTCTCGTCATTTCTCTACAGTTGTCAACAGTTGGTGCCCAAATGGGACTGAAGCAGCTCGCGAGTTGTCCCTCTCGTTTTCTGAAATCTTTACTTTTGCATCGAGCATCGACCGTTAAATGGCTTGAGTGTGCTTTCCAGTCTGGGGTACACGTAGTTTCGCTGGTGATTCGCGGTAGAATGATGAAAGCCAAGTTGGCTCTGGTTTCTTTATGCTGTTCTTTCGTCAGAGTTAAGACTTATCTTTAGATCCCCTTTGACATTCTCGTTACCATTTTCGTACTATGTACAATTAATGTGGGGCGCTTTTGGAACCCGTCGAACTGTGGGGCGCACGTTGGAAGAGCACTGTTTGTCTGAGATTGGTGTGGTTGGGGTAACTTTTCCAGGGCACACGTGAATATAATAGAAGTAGACTATTGGCAAGTGATAGGAACCCCCGTAATAACAACATCCTTGATGAAAGTAGGTATCATGTAACAACACCGTAGGCCCTTAGATATCGTAGGTGCTGTTACAATAGGTAGGTATCACATAACAATAGTACCCTCTTTTCATTAATTGAAATTGAAACAATTGTTGCGGCCTGATTCTTCAAGCGTACACTCGCTCCTCTTCTGCTCTCAGGATACACGTACCTGCTTCCTTCACATTCATGGAACTTTGAAGAGGCACCGTTTCATTCTTCCAGCATTCCTGTAACAAGTTTCCCTCCCCCATCGACTAACTCGTCGTCGTCGAGAGCCCTAAAAAGAGAAAACTGTCGAAAGAGATTTCGGATGATTTAGCGAAGCGGACTCGTAAGCCGAGTCAGACAATACAGGCCCCTCTCCTCGCTGCTGAAGAGGGTTTTTAGCAAAAACAACTTCCTAAAACTCTTGAAGAGGCCTCCCCAACAAGCTACAAAGAAAGTAATGGAATTACTCGTGAAAATTGCGACAAAAGAGTTGAATGTGGTAGGCACCCACCTCTTTTTCTAACTCTACCTTTTACCTCAAGTATTGTTATTCGCTCTTTTGTTGGGTGGTCTGTTAGAAAAGTATGGGGTTGCTTATTCATAGTTACTTTTCAAATAAGTACACATAGTTCCCCTCCCAAAACCATGACAGGTGCTGGGCTTAAACCAGATTTTGTGACATTTTCAGGATCGAGCAGTTGAGAATAGGATTTGCCAAGTTTGCGCACAAATAGGTATCGATCAAGACTTTGATGTTAGTAGGTAAGTCGGGAAGAACCCGGCTGTGTTCCCGTGAGATATGGGGGTGAAAGCCCACCAAAAGGGCGGAGGGCTCGCGATGATAAATGGCCTGCGATGAAGGAGCTTTCGAATAAGAACACTGAACAGTCCCCAAGCGGTCGTCTCACTCTACAAGATTCCACTGCCTGTATCCAGTTTGGTTGTGAACGGATTTAAGCCCCAAGTGGGCACGAAGGGATCAAATCTATTGATGAGATCCCCTCTGCCCCTAATGAGTTAGCGGAGATGATAGGCCGTTGAAGTATTTCAGGCGTTTGTGGTAGAGATCGTATTTTGGATACATTTTATCTACATATGTATCACTGTAGTGATACATATTTCCATGGAAACTCCAAATGGAGTCAGCCCCCCCCCCCCCCCCCCATCCACCATTTGATTATCCAATTTCCGTCCGGGAAGTTACTTTTTGGAAAAATGGCATCTCCGCCTATATGATGAAAGATAATACCCCAGATCGAGAACAATACTGAATTACGAGTTATTCAACCTCCAGGTCATAAATTATCCCTATACAAAAGGCTTAAAAGCGACGAGGTAAAAAGACTAATAAAGCTTGGCGGTGATACATACGCAGCGGAATTGGTGGAGGGGTCAGCAAGAAAAGAGGAGCTGGTTAGGATGATAAAGCGTCCCAGCGTATACAAATTAGTCCTTAAGTTGGTCTGAAAGAAGGCTTTTTCAGAACGGGGATCACTGCGCGACAAGAGCGTATAAACCAGTTTCTATTGGTAAAGTTGATTTTTATTGCCGGAAACAAAGACTGTTATAGCATCAACTTCGCCCATTTTTAATGGTGGTCGGCGGTTTCTGTCTTCCTTTGGATGTTTCATTGGAAATTTTCCTTCATTCACCATCAACTTTCACAGCTTGACGCGTCATGAGGCGAGTACAATGAACGTGATGGTTTTTAACAGTATTTTAGTACTTTAACCTGGTGCAAATAGGCTAGCGAATTGGGACGATTGCCTTAAAATGCAAAGACTCCACTCCATTGACATGGAAGAGCCGCTGCAAGCTCCTTGGCCCCCATTGACGAGCCATCATCTCGGCCTCTCGTCTTTCATGGCAGGGACTTTCTGGGCAGAACTTGGAGGTTGGGAACTGCAGAACATTCCTCTTCAACAAACTCTGTGGGTTTAGGCGAGACAGGAGAGGTTGAAGGCACGATTCGCACACCTTACCAAATACCTGGCCCTGATTCGAAAATGACATCTACAGTCCGGAAAAGGATGTTCTATGTTTTTGCTTTGATCGTCGATCTTAACTAAACCAATCCGGGTCTGGGTCTAGGGTTGTAAGGATATAGTGATACTTACATGGACCATGCTAAAAAAATTGGATGTGGCAACAGTCAACAATAATTGTAATTATTATAACAATAAAAGAATTATTCTTTTCCAGCTTGCGGCCAGGTTGAAATTGGACTTCAGGGCATGTTCGGCCCCTGGGAGCCTGTCTTGGGAGCGCATGTTCAGAGTTTGTGTGAGGCTTTGGACTTGCCCCACATCGAAGCCCGGCTTGACCTGGACCAGGGTCACAGGGAGTTCTCTATCAACCTCCACCCTTCACAGAACCACCTCAACGCCGCTGTCAAAGACCTCATCACCTTCCTCAATTGGACGAGAGTCGCCATAGTCTACGAGGAAGATTATGGTGAGAATCTCTACTGCATTTTTTATCGAAAGGGATTTTTCATTTAAATGGAAGGATCTTGTGATATCGTTGTGGGATTCGTACTTTGTATGACCAACTATGGTATACAAATTGAAGCTCATTATTCTCTGTCCACATTGGAATTCATAGAAACCTTTCACGTCTTTTAGTAGATATACGTCTTTCCGTGCTGAAACTTCATTTTTTCTAAATTCTCTAAATCCCTTTAAAAGGGCCAAATCCTTATTGAATAACTAATAAATAGAAAACAACTATTAAATTCGTGGCTGAGAACATAAAGGCATCTCCTTCTCGCAAAGAATGCAGGCACCCGTTCAGCGTTTGTGGAAGTTTCTCCAATTTCCTGTTGAAGTATTTTAAACCTTTCCTCTGGAGCTTTCGTGCCGGCCTTTGAGTCACCCGATTTTTCTCGGAACTGCTTTTTCGGGGATGTGAACCATTTAAATATTCGGTTCTTCCCCATTTATTTCACCTTGAATTAGCCAAATCCTTTCGTCAAATGTTTGCTGAATAAGCAATGCTGGTGCATTCAATTCCTCCAAGGAGGGCCCTTTGAAACGTAAACGACCTCAGCTAATTATATCAAGTTTTCTGTAAGAGGCCCTTCGAAATGGTTCAGAATCCCTCTCACATCCACAAGGGTAGAAGAGAGTTGAAGAAATTTTTCTTCTTTATAACCCGTGTCCAGATCTTGTTGCGACATTTGGGACGAGAGACCTTTGGTTCTCTCAACAGTCAAGTCGGAACCGTAATTTTAATCATTCTATTTTTTCTACAGCGAAATCTATCAGCGCCAAAGGTCAGGAAATCCATGTTTTGGAAAACCGTTCATGAATCCTGCTTTGTAGATAGCTATGTGAAAATTGCTAATAACAATAGTGACATGGGCTTTAATTACGATTCCTCGTGGTATGTTTCACTTTGTACTTCCTATTGTACAAATTGGTATAGAAGTTTTCCTTCACTGAACCATTTTAGAATTTAGGTCTCACTGTTTACGGATATGCATGAAGCTTTCGGTAGGTTTCCTATGTCGCTGGGGTGTGGGTTCCTTCTGGCCATCGACAGTTGTAATTATAAAGTCATTCCAGCGGATACTTTGATCAGCAGTAAATTATGTCGTTTGATTTGTAAATTTAATATGTACGGGGTTAGCGAAAGCCAATGCAATCAAATATGATACATTTGTAGGGTATCAATAAAGCTGTAAAGGAAAGCTCGTTACAGCGTGAATTTAATTTCATGGCGGTCAGGATTGAGTATGATAATTGATATAATAATCGATAACGGTACACACACGGGTTCATTACGGGTTTATTAACAGAAAATTCATCTTCTACTACATTATTCGTTCCTCCTCCATTTCCATTGCGCATTCGTTGCAAAGTGCATCTTGAAGTGAGCCATCTCACTCACATCATCCCCTCACTCCTGGATCCATGGGAGGGCATGATGGAAACATGGGTTCATTATTTGCTACAGTGGTTGCATGTTCTCGTACCAGTTGTAAGTGTATCTCATTACAGGCTGATATTTTAAACTGTTCAGACTATAGTTCAGAAAATTGCTATAGCAATTTTCATGGTCATCAGCAGTCCTAAAAAGTTGTTCATCTGTTGGAGTGCATTGTAATAATCACTTACAATAATTAATGTTGGGGATAGGCGTTTGGAAATATTTTTGGTCAACGAATCTTCTTGAAACAATTCTCCTGTAATTTACATTCAAATTGTTTGAAGAACAAGACTATCAGACTATCAGACTATCTCCAGTTTAAAACTAATATCAATGAACCTACAAGACAAAACGTGGGAAGTCCGGCTCGGGAACTAGTTTGTATTCGGGAGGAAGTGGGTACAAAGGAACTGAATGATGAAAGTCTGAGTCACTGGTATTTGAGGGTAGGACCTCTCTCGTACCATACCTTCCCATCGAGCCGACCAACCACGTCGCTGATGAAACTCGGGGAGCTCTGCAATCGTAAAAACAGCTCATAAATCGACAAGGAACATATATTATGTTATTGCAGAAAGGCATTCTTCAGAAAATCTCAAAATGGTAAACATGACGACTACCTGCCAATTTCAACAATTTTATTGAAAAACTCATTGTATTGTATTATGGGTGAAAGTCACGAAATTTTCTGTGAAAGTCTCAAGAATTTTATTCTGTGCAGAATTCCTACGTTTTAGGATTAAACAATGCTCAGCTGATTTCTGTATTCGTGGCAAGGTAAGGGAGGTGTGAGGTCACCTCAAATCGCTCCTACTCGGACTTTCCTCATCATTTAGTAAGTAGTGGGTACCAAGAATGTTAACTGATGTCGAAAGGTACTGGTTGTCTAGCTGGACTTCCCTTGTCCAGTTTTCTACATTAAGAATAGATGCATTTTTTAAAGACGATCAAGTGAGCAAGCACCTTGTGAATTTTCAAAAGTAGGATTGGTTCAATACGTTTACATAGGTACCTACTGTTTCACCTAAGTAAAAATGGGGCACACAATACTGTTACGAATCTTCATTTGGTTCTAGAACTTAATACTAATTCTCACTCAATCGGCTAGATTACTCAGGCCGAGAAACATACAAGACTGACTTCTTTTTTTCTTCAATTTTACTTACAACTTTTTGCACAAACATGGCAACGCGGAACCCCTAACACATCCCTTTTTTGGGGGCACCCTCCCTTGACCTTCCGCACCACCAATTAATTACCACTAAGTAATACCGTAAATTCCTACCCACTCTTCATCAAAGACCACATGTTATTATGTCCTTCAGAACTCCTCTGAGAGCAAGATTCAGAGCTATTCAGAGCTATAGCAAGAACACACGACATTGTTTGAAATAATAATGATTATTATTTAGGTTCTGTCATCAACCCACTATAATTTGTTCTTATTGAGATTAAGGCCGAGAGACACGACTGACTTCTTACTATTTTGGTAAATAGGCAAAATCCTATTGCTTCCCATGCTCTGCATTTTCATCTCAATATGTCGCTTTACATTGTTGTCGCCTGTTGACTTGTTAGGACTTGACTTAAATTTTCATCACTCTCATACCACATGTTGCATTCGGCATTTATCCGGGAATGAATTATATGTGAATTTTGTTGCAAACCTTTCGAAACGGCATGTGCATCAGCGTGCAAAACATTCGCATGGTTGAGCTACTTGATTAGCAACCTACTTGATTATTTCTGGGCAAAGGATTTCGGGCGAATGTTCTCATTATTCCCATGACGTGAACCTTTGTGTGGAATGCTGTAGCTCTGTAATGAAACAAATGTTCTCTGGTACGAGAATTATGCATATACCTTGTTACCACTTTGTGTATACCAAACTAAGCACAAACTATTCTGTTTCTGTCTTCCGTTTTCTTCTTTATTATGTTCAAGCGAGAGTTCATCTTGCAGGATCCGATGGTTTTATAGTGAAAATCTTCAGCCTTTTAAAAAGTTCACTAATAGCGCCCCTAACAGCTGCCAACATTGTAAGGTATCTGTTTTAGCACATGGTGCATGCTTTTTGCTGGGTGCAAACTGCCTCGAAGAGCATGACGCCTCCCATGTAACATATCGACCCCACTCGATAGACATAGCTAGGCATACTTGCGAAAAATTCCCAAGTCCAGTTTTTGCGAAGTGGAAATGGAAATAAAAAATTTCCATTTAATTTCAATTTAATGGAAATGGACTTTTCGCAAGTACCCCTCGATAGATGAGCAGCTGCAAGCTCCTTGGCCCAAACCAAGGCCCGTCATCCCATTCTTGCGTCTTGCATAGATGGCAGGGGGCTCGAAATTACTGGATAGAGCCAGAAAGGTTGTATAGGAGCATTCCTATTCAAGCTCTGCAATCTTACCCAAGATTGGCTGAGGGCACAGTTTATACCCCCCTTAATAACTTGTACATAGGCATTTTACTCTGAGAGGAAACTTGAACTGTAGTTGGGAAAAGCTTGTACCATGGTCTTTTCTTTGATCCTGGTGCCCCAGCCGTAGGATATAATTATATATGTACCATGCTAAAACAAACCCATGCAATGGCAATACACGTTCTGGCGGCAACACATTTTTCATGTTGGAGATAACGTCAGTCAATTTTTTATATTACTTTTTTTAAATTATAATACTTTTTGAATCGACAAAGCTCGATACCCTTGAAAAACCATTATACTCAGCTACCATCAAAAAATTGTTTTCTAAGCTATCATGTTATTGGCTCTCCCCTGGTTGTTTTTTATACTGGACCCTGCCCACCTCTCTTTTTCTCCTCTATTCCACGCAAAAGCAATTATGTCTTTTGGCTTTTTAACTTCGCGACGTCCCCTATCATATCCAATAACCCTGAAAATTCCCTTCATACCTCGGCACAACTGCAACACTTGAATACACTTGCGCTGATGAACATAATCCTTCACCCTTTTTTGTATTTTGATGAGTTTTTGTATCTGAAGTTTTGAATTTTTTATGACATCGGCTTTTTTTGGTACCTTTTTCTACACCAGTTTTTTATAGCATGATGTACAATTTTTTTGTTTTGGTTTTTGGCAATTATGCATGAGTGCTTATAAGTTTTTGTTCCCCAAATTATTTATTTTTTCAACAATATCTTTCTCGCAACATTACTTCAAACATCCGTCTCTACTCACTCTCATCCGCTGTATCCGGAGAAATTTCGAGTCAGTACGTGGAAATCTCCATGTTTTTTCTTTTGGGGATTTTAAAATTTGTCATGGTTAATTGTGGGTGGTAAAATTAGTATTTTGTGCGTTCGTACCTTTGTAGCGGTTTAATTTTGGTTCATTTTCGGCTCAACTGTTTGACAACAAAACAGCTCAAGAATATCTGTGTGATGTCCCATCGATAGGATATATCCGACGGCTGCCAGTACCGTGTTGTCAGGTTCAATCACCTACAATCACCTACCTCGAACTGCTCTTTTTCTAACTGCCGTATTTTTATCAGGGCTGTTCAAACTACAAGAGTTGGTCAAATCACCGCCTGGCTCGAGGACTGAAATGTACATCCGTCAAGCGAACCCAAACTCTTACCGGCATGTCCTCAGGGAGATCCGTCAGAAAGAGATTTTCAAGCTCATCGTCGACACCAATCCAGCCAACATGAATTTATTTTTTAGAGCGGTGAGTAGAATTTTGGAAAAACATCCATGCAAACCGCATGGAAGATTTGTCGTTTCCTTTGTTTGCTCAGATGAGCGCTGATCAATTCAATTTATGCGAATAAATCTACCTGTATGTTCCCCAGTTGTTTTCCTACACACATTGTTATTATTTAACTCAAGGGCGTAGGCAGAATTTCGTTTGGTGGAAGCAAGATATCTTCGTCATATTTTATATGTGAGTGTGTTGGCTCATTTTAATACTGTTTTATTGGTTTGCCATCGTTGTTTTATTAAAATTCAAACAATTGTCGCGATTTTTTAGTACAACCAAAAAAAAAAAAAAAAAAAAAAAAAAGAGAGAGAGAGGTGCGCTTACCTCTTCGCCTTTTAAAGCAAGGTGTCTTTGATGAAGGAGTTATAAAGACTCCCAAAGCATAGTGAAATGGGGGAAAGATAGTGGGAGTGTAGTTACGCTTGAGGTGGCAATGAAAGGATTCGAGGTCAAATCTAATGTATTTATTTGTAAAACTCAAAAAAAAAGAAAAAAAAAAGAGAAACCCCCAGTTGCAGGAGCACGGTGAACGCACCAAACGCAAATTCAGTTGACAGAGAGGCCTAAGCTGTAGGTGTGCCATTTCCGAATCTCTGAGTCAGTAAAGAGTATTACTAAATGTCGAGCCTCAATTTTTGAACTCTTCTTCACCCTGCCTGGCATAAGTGGAAACAACATGGTATTAGAGTTGCAGACGGCCAAGCTTCAGGACATGCATTTTTGAGCCTCATGCTGCTGATATCACAGGCTTCCTTGCGCTCGATTTACAATACCTATGTCCTCTTAACGTTTCCCTGCGCTCGTTTTGCAACTGGGTTTAATTGTATTTCGAGGTTTATCACCCTCTGGTCATTAGTTGCGCTCGATTAAATACCGTCCGACGAATCTCTGTGACGAAAATTTAACCTTCTGGACGATTTAACAAAATCGTAATACAATTGACTAGAACTCTATTTTTGACTCATTTTTTTTCTTCAATAAACTTCATAAACCCAACAAAAATGAGAGGATGAAAGTTTACAGGGCAATTTGCGACTGGTCGAAGAAGTAAAACCAGTGGTTTCTTCTTGAACGGCTTCATCATCGCGTTTTTCTTGGATTTGGTGTTTGTTTGATTTCACTACCTGCAGGTTCTGGATTGAGGGGATGCTGGTGGGGATGCTTCATGATCGAAGTAATTTTGAACATAGAATCGATTTATGGGTGTTCCCCAACCTGTCCCACCACTCTACAATTGTGCTCAGCTCTAAAAGAAAAATAAACTCACCAGATATCAAATTCTTAGTCTTTCTTTTCACGCTCAAGTTCATGCTGGTGATGATGGGTTCACATAAATTTGTAAGTTGCGAACTTGTGGATATCCAACACTTACGAAGCAGAGGTGCACCTGTTTCCATTTCTTCCTTCCTCACCTGTGAAAAACCTCATTGCACGCAGCCCTTCATTAATAATTTAGGCACAATTCCTTCCTCCTAACATTTAGGCACCCTCTGCCAGACCTACACCCCACCCAATCTCACCTTCCCTTCCGAAATGTGCAACTCCCAGCAGATTTCACAACATTAATTTTTTATTGCACGCAGGTAGTGTTGGGGGGATCGATAGGAATTTTCAATGCACTCGAGATTGACCTTCAACAGCCATTTACTGTCGCCGTTTCCTCTTTTTGATTGCTATCAATCCCTTTCATAACCTTCCAAGCGAAGTCCTTAACTTCCACAAAAGCGTAAATAGCCACTCTGAATAGCGAAACTGCCACATAATGAAGCCGAGAACTCGAAAAGTTGTTCGATACCACCGGTTTTAATAGAGGCCGTTGAAGGATCACCGATGGATTGAAAAGTTCCCATCAAGGGAGGAGGCTTTAGAAAAAGTCCCGTAACTTGCAATGTAAGGTTATAAAAGCCTATCGGAGATTAGATATACTGAATGGACGAGGTGAAAGATACTCGGGTTCAAGACTTGAACGTGTACCTACTACAGCACATTTTTCAAATTTCACACCAAAACGCGTGTTGGGCCGAACGTAGATAATAATATTACTTATGTTGGTGGAGATCTCTCATATCTATATGTCAAAACAAAAGATACTTACCTAGAAAAACATTTCACTCAAGGGTTTATTATTATTTTGTATAAATTAGGCAAAACGTTGATTGTATGTAAATACCATAAAATTTAGATTAAAAAAAGTTTAAAAACTGTATACCTATTATAGGTACACAGTTTTTAAACTTTTTTCACTCAAGGGTGAAATTGTAATAGGAACGACGAGTCTCCAAAATTGGGTTCTACATCCAGGAATACTTCAAAAACCATTATTCCCTCGGCCCTACACCCTAATTCTTAAATTTTAAATAATAAAAAAAATTTTTTTAAACCTCTTGTAGCCCCATAGAGCCCCACGGGCCGATAAGTTTGAGGGCCTTCTTGGTTGGGTACCAAGTATTTTGCGAAAATTTCAGATTTTCCTGGGCAAGATACTCTCGGTGGGTTGCCATAGCCTTCCAAGAATTGATTATTGATTATCTGTATATAAATTAAGATGACTAGCGGCTGCTGGGATCGAACCAGCAACCTATAACTCAGCGGTCCGAACCACTGATAAACTAGTTACGTACTACGTAAGGTTGCTGGGTCGATGGTACCATACAAATTTTTCGTGCTGCCAACAATACAGCCTATTCGTACCTACTTGTTGTAATCAACTGTAGCTGGTACGCTCCAGTACGCATCCTTGGTGTAAAACCCCCGGGGATCCATTGACTAATACCTGCTAGGCATGACAACTGGTCCACTATGGTGGTCCCTGGTGGTCCTCCTGAATAATTCTCATGAGCAGACGTCCCTTGCAGTCCAGCCTCCTGGTAAGTCAGAGTAACGTTCACTGAGTGTGTAGATCTCGGTCCTCTCAATGATGGCTAAGGACATTCTCCAAGTACGCAGATCCGTCGGTGGAGATGATCTCACCAGCTCCCCATTTTCAATTTCTCTATGAAATTTCTCAATTCCCCAGGCTCAATTCCTTTATGAAAATCAACTCGATTAAGTGCCATCGAAACTACCTATTGATCAAAGATATCCCAAACACCGTCCTCTTATGCTTTGGTAGATGTAGTTTCTGTTTTCAACCACAGCATCAAGCGCTATGACTGAACAGATAAGGTAGACATGTGTGGAGCAAAAGGTTTTCACCTATGTCTCAGTCCCATTGTGAAATCAGCCGTTTTGTTAAAGGCCTAGCTTTTTTACAAACGCCGCCTTTTGCTTTATTATTCTTGGAATAATACACCAACGTAATCGCGACGGAGGTCGAAAATTCGGATCGGCCTCAAAATTTGACATTATCCGTTTCAAGAGGTCTGGAATCTATTCCAAAAAACGATCATGAAACGTGGATTTATGGGGCTACAACGGGATTTATGAAGGATCCCAGGAGATCAAATGAGGTGTCGTTTTCCGAGTAATTTTGGACGCATACCCAATCAATATTTTAAGGTCCCACATCTGTCCGGACATTGTTCAGAAATAAACTTTCTAATTTTTTCAAAAATATTTTCTTATTAACACAGAATTTATTTTCGCACAATAAACCTATATCAAAGAATAACAAACCCTTGTGTAAAAATTTGTAGCGTTTTTAGCCTTCTTACAATGAAGCTCAGAGGCTGTACCTGTAGGTATGTATATGTCGCAGCCTTTTTGTCAAATAAGCCATTTTGTAAAAAGCCTATCCATTTTACAATATGCCGCCTCTTTGTGAAAAAGAGTTGGAAAGACAATCAGCGTAGCCTTTTTGTAAAAAGCCTGCGACATATACATTACGAGATCGCAATCCACAACGAGGATTCACTGTTCTGGTGCTCCCGGAATCAAGGCTAGATTGGGTGACGTCCTCGTCGACGGACGGTGATGTCTGGTTGGGTCTGTCTCTTTATGTATTTTTTCTGCCAGAATCACAGGCCGCAGATAATATCTTCGGCCTGTGATTATGATGCAGGTAAATCCTTTTTTTCTTCTCCTTTTTTTCAAAAGATAGCCTGTTTAATTCTGAATTCAAATACATATCACCAAAGGTTTTCATTTACCTACCACTGTTCCTCATTTTGAAACGACTATTTTCTAAAAAGTCCTCGGTAGTACACATTTCCCCAGAAAAAAGGGGTAATTGTGTAAATGGCTTCCATGACTCAGAGTATTACGCGTATTTACGCATCGTGGGGCTAATTTATTTAATAAACAAATTTTGTTCAGGTTCTTCAGCTCTTCAAGCAATTATTGCTAGAAGAGCTCTCGTCTCGCTTGATTTTCACCGCACCTAAAGCTGCTTACACAAAAAAGTTAATGACAGCCGTAAGACTCTGAAGAAGCAATTATTGCTTTTGTTAACACCCAAAAACACAATTACCCCACAAAGTTCGTACACATTTGCCCCCACATGGGAAATTCAAGGGGTAAATGTGTATGATATCAATAATCCATAAAAATAATGAAGATATCGACTTGAAACTTTCACAATTTCTTAGGTAACTTCCTTAGGTCATCAACTCCGGTCAAAAGTAAAACGCTGACTGCCGCAGATAAACAACAGTATCAGATACTTCTCAACCCGAATTCCGCCATTTTCAGTGATAAGCGGTATTAGATCTTTCAGTATACATGTACTGTGCACAGTAAACATTTCATCGCTGTAGCTTCATTTGGGGCCATTTTATGAATCGTTAACACATTTACCCCGTTTACACAATTACCCCACTTCACTCTACCCCGCATTTTAGCTGCCTTCAATGCTTACAGTACGGAATGGAGCCAACTCTTACTGTTTAATTTAAAATGCCTGCACTTGATCCATAATTTTGGGTCAGTGGATCGAGAGGAATTGCCCGCCCGTCAGCGAGTTGACCCCTGGACACCAGGCGAACAAGTCCAGTTCGTGCTAAGGGGTTCCTCTTTTGGCCCAAAATCGAGTCCCAATTGAGGTTGAGAAGAGCCACAATTGACAATTTTAGTGCTTTTTCCAAACCCCTTATACAGGAGATTCAGAACCCCATCTATCAAAGCAATTGAGAGTATGTGAAGAGAAATCATCTTCTCTTGTAGCACCGTTAACTATAATATAGTTAAGTAGTGTAACTATAGTTACTTTACACTCTACCTAGTTATTAATAATAACTTCTCTTGTAGTACCGTTAACTATAGTTACTTAAAAACACTAGTTATTAATAATAACTTATTATACACTATCGACTGCACTCCATCATTATGAGTCCCGATTTAAAAATCAAGCCACCAGCTCATCATTTAGGTATACCTACGTACTCTACCTCTACGTACTCGTACTTTACGAGGCCGTTGAATAATCTTCAATCCTACCGCCCTCACAAATCTCGTAAAACTCTTTCGCGCCCCAACTACGACCCAATTTCTCTTCTTAGCGATAAAAGTATATTGGATTTTTTAATCAAGGGAAGAGAAAGACATTAAACCGTTCTCGCAGTTCCGCCACGAGAAAAATAAGGTGAAACGTCCCTCCACCCGAAACTCGCCCTATAAATACTTTCAAGTGCTTCCCTCGAAGCTGCTACACCGTGTAATTGACTTGATTTTACAACCCCACTTAGGCTTGTTATTGCCTGTGTACACATTGGGAGTTAATTACTGAAATTTTCCTCGCGTGCTGGTTTTTGTTGTTTGGAAGGATCGCAACTTAAAAGGACACTTTTCCCTGGGGGATGCTACATGAATAATAAGACCAATGATGCTATGGGATCTCGATCCAACTCAAGTCTATTTAGGGCGGGTTTATCAACAACAAATTTTGCATGCATTTTGAATGCATTTGAATTCTCATTCGTAGTAACTACAACATATTATGTAGGTAACCATGGAGGAAAGAAAGTTTTCTTTCCTCCATGGTAGGTAAGGCACCATAATATCCTAATATGATACATATGATTTTATATTATAAAACAATAATATTGTTTTATAATATAAAATCATACATATGACATATTATGTCATATTGTTTTTCGTCGCATTTAAGAAGAATATTTACTTGGTACCTACCAAGTAGTAAGTAGTAATTACAGCAGAGACGTCTCAATCTGAACTCAAATGGGTCTCCACGTCTCACAGCTTTAGAGGTATCATTGAAACTTTACTGATACTTCAAAATCGAGATGGTTGCTCTTGAGATGTCTCAGAGAAGTTTAACTGTTAACATACCAGAGACGCCCACCAGAGATGTCGCAGAGACAACACGGGCACAACGTAGAACCTACTTCTTAAAAATGACTGCAATGAGACGTCTCTGTGGCGTCTCAAAAGCATGTCACCACCCTCTGATTCACGAGAGGGTGCTTTAGCCCCCTCATGGTGGCCTGGGCATGTTTTCTGATGGGCCTCAAAATAATAATATATTATAAGGTCAAATTACTTGACATTATACGTTTCAAGAGGTCCAGATTCCAAAAACGAAATGTCCGTCCGCCGTCAAAGCCGTTTTGGGCAGTAGGAATATAAATAGAAAAATCTGATAGGTTTTCAGCCCAAACCCGTGAGGATCTGTGGGGCTAAAAAGAGGCTTTGGGAGGGGTTTTGGAAGGTTTCCGACTATGTGGTCGAGTTAGGTGTCGTTTTCGAAGTATTTTTGGACGTAGGATCCATTTTTGGAAGTCCCAGAACGATCCGATTTCACCGTGGGGATGTATGGGGTTTTCATGGGGCTACAAATGGGATTTTTGGAGGATCCCAGGGACTCAAATAAAGTGTCGTTTTTCTAGTAATTTTTGACGCAATAGCCATTTTTTGAGGTCCCACATCTGTCCAAACATTGTACAATTTTTTTTTTTCAAAAACGTTTTTCCAATGAGACCGAATTTATTTTTGCACAAACAACCTATGTACCTATATCAAAGAATAATAAACCCTTTTGTAAAATTTGCAGCGTTTTTCTTAATGTAATCGGTTCATGGTCATTTTAATTTTTATTATATAGGTAGCTGTACCTGGTAAATACCTAGTCATCTATCCAATCTGTATTTATACTTTTGGTTTATTATTCTTGGAATGAGCTTCACCTTTGTTTTCGCGACGGAGCTCGACGACTCCGATCGGCCTCAAAATTTGATATTATCCGTTTCAAGAGGTCTAGATTCCAAAACCGAAATGTCCGTCCGCCGTCCAGGCCGTTTTGGGCAGTAGGCTTTTTTTTTTTTTTTTTAAAATCTGAAATTTTGACAAAATACTCGGTTTACCATCTAATTGTACCCGCAAGGTTTTCAGTCGAATCTCCCAAACCCGTGGGGCGCTATGGGGCTACGGAAGGGTTTTTTGTAAAGGTTTTTGGCTATGGGATCGAGTCAGGTGTCTTTTTTCGAAGTATTTTTGGACGTAGAATCCATTATTTGGGGTCCCGGAACGATCCGATTTCACTGTTGCGATCTATAGAGCTTTCATGGGGCTACAAATTGGATTTTTGAAGGATCCCAGAATTTGAAATATTTTTCAAGTAATAAACAAAAGAAAATTTGAAGAAAAAAAAATTCAAAATTTTTTTAAATTTTATTCATTGACAGAATTAAATTTCGGCCCAAGTAACCTATATCAAAGAATAATAAACCCTTTTCTTTTCGCTCTCACATTTTCAGGGGTTTTTTGGGGGGGATTTTTATAATTCTTAGGGGTTTTTAGGATTTTTTTCAGCGATGCAGGGGGGTTTTGGTTGAAGTCATTTGGCATCACTGATCCCAACCCTATCCCCTCCATATCACGGTGATACGGATGATATTATCACCAGATTCCAAACAGTGTTTGGCAAACATGTTCGCGGTACTTACTGTGGCTTTCGATGCAATGATCAAACGTTTGTGTAACATTTAAACTATAAATTATACTTTACAATTCAGTGTGAAATCGTGTTGTTCTCTTTTCCGAAGCCCGATCGAAATTAGGTAGGTATGTGTTATGTCGGTCACTTATTTAATGATGTAGGTAGGTGTTATCACGCGTGTTCGACCCCGTATATTTTTTTTTAGCATGGAACAAGCCTTTATCCTTGAGCTTATAGGCCCAAAGTGTCACGTTTTTAGGGAGACATGAAAAGTCACAATTTGTCACACCGATTTTCTTGTGATATTCGCGTACAACCAAACCATTGGTAGGAAAAGGTATCTCCCGCAGTTTGCTTCTGACAGAAATCGTTCACCATTCGTACTGTGAATACAAATATTGTTCTTTGTATTTATGAGAAATTAATCCAGTAATACGGCGTCCATAAATGGGTGGCAAACAATTTTGTAAATGTTTTGTTGTCACTTGGTGGCAGGTAAATTACTTTGGCAACTTGGTAACTATAAGATAACAAAATGAAGTAGCGCTATGAAGTTCTGTTAGTCCTCTTTTAATATCAATCTTACTCCAGCCATCCATCGACGATGTTGTTTCCTGGGCCAGATTGCCCTCCTTCGACGTCATCTGGTATAATATTATGTACTCGTCATTCCACTGATACATGTACGCCTGCATTCTGAATTCCGATAACAAATTCAGTATAATATTGGACTGAATAGAAAGAATGAGTTGTTCGCCGTGATTCGGCAAGCCGACGATGTTGTTGACGCTCTTGAGAGTCAAACGCTGTTGAATTGATTGAACAATAATTGTTTCAATTATTGAAACGCTTCCGACATCAGATCGGCTAATTTATAATTTATCTACAAGAAATTAGTTAAAAAGGAAACAAAATGCGGCATGTTTCTTGAATTTTAGCCGTAGGCTCTAAGCAAAAGCATCCGGGGATCCTGGTGTTTTTTTTTTTTTTTTTTTTTTTTTTTTTGGCTGAGAAACTGAAGGTACGTTGAGGCTATAGTTGGATGAATAGGGCGTCTTTCCTCGTATTTTCACCCTTTTCTTAGGAGTGATAGTGGTTGGTAGGTGGTGAGGAAGGGAGCCCAAGCCTTGCTGTGCCCCCTCCCCTCTTTCTGTGCTAGAATCATTTTAACGACTTGTTTTCTTTCAGCAACAAGGGTCATTTCTCAGGGATATGTGTCTTCTAGGCCCCGGCTTTTCTCCTCGACATGAAAGCTCTCCCGAGCCAACCCAATGCCATAAGAATCCAACTGACATCCCTCTCCGTAACCCCCACTGGGGTGGATTGCAACTTGGCGTTTTATTGCGTTTTATATCTATTTGTGGGTACGTTTTCTGACGCATTGGATAAAGATAGCATCCTGCTTTTTTTCATCATATTCTGAAGTTTCTAGTTTTTTTTTTTTTTTTTTTTAAATTTGGTCAAGTAGTTCCCGAGAAAAATGTAAGGATAGGTCAGAAAACTTGATTTTACAGGAGAGTGCTTCAAACATGGCGATCGGAAAGCGGACTCCCCATTCCCCATGTATACGGCGCACATTACAACGTTTTACTTTTTTCCCTCATAACTTTGGTTCTAATCCTCGGATTTACAATTTTCTTCTTTTATTTGGTTCAGGAGATGATGCTAGATTCAAAAATGAAAAAAAAAAAAAAAAAAAAATCGATTTTTTTCAAGTTTCCAAGTTGCACTGTCCCCTGGATTTGGCTGGAGATGTACCTTTTGAGCACTGCAGGAGCCCCAGAAATAGGGCCAAAAGTTTTGCCCAAAACGCTGCTCTTGTCCAGCAATCTTACGGTAGATCAAACAAAAGATAGGTTGTTATGAAAAAATAAAATTCCGACTAGAGGCGGTTTCATTTGCATTGTTAACGACGACTGGATTGTTGAGGTTGCCTACCGTCCACGTTAATTTTCAGGCCCAGTCGGAGACCAAACTTCAGTCCTACAACGTTGACAGTAAGACTGATTCGCTATTTCGTTAATTAAATTTGCAGTTTCGTCGTTTCCACTAGGCTCGAGGGAGGTAAGGGCGGGGGAAATGCATAATGGATTATGGAGATGTTTTGGCCCTGGAGGGAGGCCGTTTATTAGTTGAGAAGATGAAAATGAGACGCGTTCCTTTGTTAGAACCCCCAACATTTAGGAATCCAACCTGGACGGTCGGAATGTCTTTCCAAAGTGATGATTCATTAGTACGCCCCACCAAAGGTGACCTTTTCCTTCATACGTTTCAACCAAAAATTCTACTCCTGTTGACTGGAGAACAACTGAGTTGTAGAAATACGTAGAAAACGTATTTGTAGTTTTGTGAAAATTGGATTTGAAGATGATAGCAACGTTAATGACACCCCTTGTTCCATTTTCAGATACTGCAACTGCAAATGAATGACTACCGCTACCACTACATGTTTACCACCTTCGTAAGTAGCCAACTTCTCAATATTTTGTTTGTATCGTTATCCGCAGGCTGTTTTTCTTGTCATCAGAAACCATCAATACTATAGTATTGATGGTTTCTGATGACAAGAAATATTCTTGTATACAAGAATACTAAGAATAGAAGAAAATTGGTGGAGACGGGTCTGCTATTTTGGGAGAGGTTTGGTTTTGCTAGAGCTTTTTTATATAAACAGGTGTTATATGAACATCTGTTAAAGTATATAAAAAGTCAACTAAGGTTGGATAGGATGTCGAAGGGATGGCAGTGAAATTTCGTTGTCACCTCCACCGCTATTTTATGGATCTATTCTTTTAGTCGGATGTGCTTTAAATAATCCTTAATAAAATAATCATAATTTAAGGGTCCATAAGGGCCCCTGCGCCATTTTTTCGAATTTTTTTTTTTTTTCTGCTGGTTTACTGCTGTAGCAGTAACCCATGGGGTTCTGCTGCAGCAGTAAACCCAGGCTTCTGGTTTTCTGCTGTTTTTTCCAATGGCGTTACACTCGTCAACATAATATGTTAATATCATGAAGGGGCCCCTCCAAAAACGTCCAACCTGCATTTTTCTAACGTTTCAGGAAACACAAAAAACGTTTCACTGGTAGGCGATGTACATTTTACTATGTTTTCAGGCTTAGAACTTTCCCTTAGGACCGTCTTCTGCTGTCGACATAATTCCCCTCATCGTTTCGACTACTCCCATGGGTTTATGGTCCTTTCAAGTCCCGTTTCAGCGTAAAAGCGTGCACGGAGGCACACTTCTCAAGAAATGGGTTCGATCATGTGTCGCCGACGGCAACGATATGAACAGAATCTCCGGCAATCCGACAGAATGCTCATTGAATTCGTCTGGTGAAATTTTCCATTCTGACAGAGCTGGCCCGAGCAATGTCCCACCTGATCTCATTGTTTACGACATACCAGGTTGCTCGGGATATGCACAATCTTCATGGAACCCATAGCAGCTCTTGTCGGTGCAGGGGAATGTTCATGACGTCGAAGTGGCGTCCTGAGGCTTCTCAGCTGGAGGGTTGGACTACAATCTTCTAGACAAGACAACCTCAAAGGAAAGTCGTTGTTCCATGGTTTTCCCCAAGAAAACGGAAGATGCCGCGAGCCCAACGACTCAGCTGTTATAAAGGAGTCTGTTTTACCCAGTCACCAAACCGGCGATTGCTGGAAAAGACGACAAAGGGTCTTGCACGAAAAGACTCCTGCACCAGATCCAGTGTTTCCTCCAGTTCTTATAACAAGGGTTTCCCGACATTGTATAAATCAATTATGAGGAATCAGAACTTCTTATGCGTGGCACAGTGGGGTGAGAAGGGGGCCACCTAGGAAACGGTGGTACGAGGAATGTGGGGCGGAAACCGTCATACCGTCATAGAAGGGACGTGGTGCATTGGCGAATTACACTTGACTTAGGCGCTGTTGTTCGTAGAAAGTAGGATTTTATTTATAAACATTTATAATAATAGTTGGCAATTTTTTTTTTTTTTTTTTTTCATAATTACTCTAGAAAATAATCCACTTTGGGACTGTAAATTTATGAAAAGTACGGTCTCTTGCGGTGGTTTGTGTCGCTTCCAATTAAACAGGATTCAATGATAAATTTCGTTATTGAATTCATCTAAAAGGTCAGCAGAACCGCAACACATTGAAGGAAGATATTACCTACTCTATTTTGAGTGTGCATTACTAGCAAATTATCTCTATCAATCTAGAAAAATATCTCTTGTATCTCGCAGTAACAGGTCGTTCCAGGGCAAAATGTCATCCCTAATAGAGTTGTGTATACATCGTATACGATTAACACGCAGAAGAATTCTCGTTCCTTGCAATTTACTTTGTCCATCCACCAACGTTCAAATATGTTGATAAATCTGTAATAGCTATTATGTCTATAGACATTCTGTATACAGAAAATAATTAATAAGCATTTACAATGTAATTCTTCATTCAACTTCCAACGATAAAAAGTAAAAAAGTCGTATTCGTTCAGTCCCAGTTTTTTTCCGCTCCAGAAAGTTTGTCGATTTTCGTTCCACGATCAACGTTCCGCTCTCGGAAATTACACGTGTTACGGTCTCTTTTTGAAACCTTGGGACGAGGAAATGCTATCCAATTGACGAGAAGTCCGGATTGTGTGCACTGGGCAGTCAATATAAGGTTTCAAACCTGCTAGCTTCTATTTCAGCATGTGAAAGCTCCATTGAAAAGAAACGCGCAAATGACATTGAAGAGAAAACTCTTTTTCCCCCTTCAAAAGGCTGGCCCCGTCTCAGGGAGCCCTTTCGAACGACCAGGTCTTCTGTCCTTGTTTTGCTTTCAAAGGCCGTTCAGACTACCCGGACGTGGGATTGAAGGGGACGTTGGAAGGAAAAGGCAGTCACAGGAAACTGCGGCCCTAAAGCTAGACACAACTGAAGGAATGAAGAATGGGGTTAGAAAACTGAGGTGTAGAGGATTCCGTCCAGCTTGAAATGTCCTTTTGAGGAAATGGCGAGAGTTCAGGGGAGTGGAACCCATCGTTAGCGAACTGCCACTCCCTCGAGGCTTAACATATAGACACCACATTAGGTTGTCTCTTCTTTGGCTTTCTCTGAATTTATGGTGAAGGGGCAGCGTATCGATAGGATCCCCTTAGTATAATGGGCTTCTACCTTTCGTGTGATCAACGTTCATACTGGTGATCATTGCTGTTTTTCTTAGGGCATTTGGTTGACCTAGTAAGGGAACGTTCTCTGGCTAGGCTGTTGACCATCTCAATTTCGTCCATGAAAGCTAACTGAAAGCATTTCTGGCAACTAAACCCGGAGCGGATTTTGTGTAGGAGTGTGAGGGAGTGTTCCTATAATTTTATTTGAATTCAAAATGGTGTGGTGTGAATGGCGGGACGTTGCCTGCGCTGCATTCTTGTTCTTGCCTGAAGTTGCTGTCTTGGCTCTTCCGCTGGAGACGATGGATGAAAAGGGTTCATTCAAAGTTTTCACTACAGACATCCAAGTATCATAGTCCTACTGAACCCCCGGAAGGGAAGATTTTGTTCTCCGTGGTTTTGCCAGCAAAGAAAGTCAAGTGGGAGTTGTCGACTTAGCTGTTTTAAAGGAGGGAGACTTCCCAGGGGCCAAGCCAGCGTTCGCTGTAGAAGACGAAGGGCATGCAGACTTCTGCACCAGATCCGCTAACTCTATCATGGAGGAAAGGACTGATATTCCCAGTTTCCCACGTGAGAAGCGGGTCCTGTTACAACTAGTAACTTACAAGGGGTTAAAGGGGGTTAAAGAACCGGTAGGCGCATAGTCGATAAAAATTCAGTTTGCTCACTTTTGTTCATGCACAGTAGGAAAGTCCTACACCCCTTTTCATAATCTATTTTGATTCAAGTCCTAGGGTTCCAACTGACTGTTCAAATAATTTAATTATTAAAATGTGATTTCGAATACGTATTCTGTCGGTAGCTAAGTCAAAATGATTTGTGGTTTGGAATAACCTTACGATTTCCAATGCAAAACGGAACACCATGAGATTCTAGCTGCTACAAACTGTAATCGCACAATCGGTGGGAAGTGGGAAAAGTGGGGTAGTTTCAGGAGGAAATTGTGGGCTGCGAGGGCCGTTACAGAGTCGAATGAGGGGTTTTCAAGTGGGCGTTCGAAGCAGTCGCCTAAATAATGTTAACAAGAGTTGCCCTCGTAGACCTTCCCGGTTATTAGGCACTTTGTACTCAGGATATTCTCCGGCCTTCGGCTTTCTCCCGGAAAAGTTTGCCCTGGCCGTTGATTAGCTCGTCAACACTCGTTTGCAAGTTTTCGAGAAGAATTTCCACCACAATGCTGGCTTCCCATTTTGCTGGTGATCGCCGCATTTTTTCGGGTCGGAGCGACAGAGACAATAGAAGGGAGAATGAGCAATTTTTCTGCGTACAACCGTTTTTGTTTTCACGTTTTCAATAATTAAGGGAAGATTACATTTATTGTAACCTGTTATGAGCTTCTTTAGGACTGTAATTAGTTCGCGGTTGTTGGTAATGATTAACATGCCGCACAGAGGGCCTTAAGCTCGAAATCCCGCTTTCCCTGGTCTTGTAACCAGTAAATGCAATACATTTATGGGTATTTGTAATACACATGTATCTTGCATGACATCGATTATATTTTTAGCTCAGAGGTAGTTAATTGGGAACCAGTATGTTACGCTAGCTGGTCTTCATGAAATGTTATCCCCTGCTCGTAACAGATTAATGAAATTTTCATAAAGACCAGCTAGCGTAACATACTGGTTCCCAATTAACTACCTCTGAGCTAAAAGTATAATCGATATCATGCAAGATACTCGAAGCCAATACAGTCCACTGCATGATTATTGACTATGCTTTGATTGGAGATTTCGACGGATTCACATGGACCCTTGGGTTCAGAAGTAAACTGCCCCTGACACTACAGTACCTGTCAACAACATTTGATCGACAATCAACTGTTGTTAACAACACTTCACCAACAATCAACTGTTTTTAACAACACTTGATTGGCATTTAGTAGATTTGGAACATAATCAGTAATGCTAATGACAAATGGTTTTCTTGTCAGGGCTGTAGATGAGCTTAGTTGCTCGAAACCGGTCCCCACGCTATAATTTTTCATCGAAATAAACAATTTAGTATTCAAACCAGCAGAGGAGTCGTTCTCTATCCCTAACCATCTCTGCACCATAGGCAAACAACCACTTAATCAGTAATCAGTCGAAACTCTGTCCAGTGGGCCACCCTGTCCCCCACATAACATAATAATGCTATATTATATTTAATCATCACATTTTGTTTTGCTTATTTCAGGATATCGAGACGTTCGACCTCGAAGACTTCAAATACAACTCCGTCAACATGACTGCGTTCCGCCTGGTAGACGTTGAAAATCCCAAAGTTTCTGATCTCCTTCACCAAATGGAAAAATTCCAACCGATCGGTCACGCCATACTGAATAGAAGCGGTATTATCAAGGTGAGTTTCACAGTTATATCACTAATGTAGAACAATTTGTCGGTCAATTAGCTAAATTACGTATGCTGTGATCTGCCATTACGTAGCCCATCAGTCAAATAATTGATTGATACCTACATAACTAAGCCATTTATATGGAACTGTGCATGGAGTTGAGTACTACGAATTTTCATTTTTAGTATGGTTCATGATTTTTGCCAGGGGATGAACTGGCTTGAAGATGGAAGCCTTTTAAATAGAATGACCCCCACTCCATGGACAGAAGAGCTGGTCCTTGCTCCTTACTCTTTGCGTTCTGTCCCTCAAGAACAGTCCCTAGCAAAAAGTCACTAACAGGAATCATTTGGGTTATAGGGAGGGAGTTTACTGGTAGTAGTGAGTGGGGGGGTCCTGTTCAAGCTCTACGGGTTCAGACAAAGAGAAGAGTCCTCCTTGTCGACTTTCGTTCTCTCTGTTTATAGGTGCGTCAGCATCAGGTTCTGACAGGCCGTTCAGGTTCTCGCGGTCAACTCTTCAACTCCAAGTTAACAAGTTGGGTCAACTCCGCCCAACAAGCGGTATACAAGCTCTGCAGGTTTAGCCAAGAAAGGAGTGGTTGAAGTCGCGAACAACACCCCTCACCAAACAACTTGTACTAGGCATTTTACAACTATGATAGGAAATTTACCCGTGCATGATATAAGATGGATGCGGCGAGATAATGGAAATTCATCTTCATAAAGTCTATTTTAGATGACATTGTATAATATTTCCACGTAATCTTCAAATTGTTCAACTTTTTTGTTTAAAGTTATCGTGGGAATAGACTATACCTACTTATAATAATTATTTAGACCTGATTTTGAAACGTACCTAGCATGTACCATGTTCTCTGCATTGATCCTCGATCTAAAACTAACTAACATAACAACCTAACCTAACTTATAGCATAATACTTGTTTTAGCATGGTACATGCCTCCTGAAGACCTCTTGATACGGATTATGTCAGATTTTGAGGCCGATCAGAATTTTCGACCCCCGTCGCGATTACATAGGTAGGTGTTGTATTCCAAGAATAATAAACGAAAAACGGCTTAAAGGAGAAGGCTTGTGATATACTCAGCCATAGACACCACAAGTACTGGTATAGATAAAGTGGTCAAACTTTCCATTCTATGTGCGCGTAGCTATCTTCGTTTTCTAGGACGTAATCAAGCCGTTTCCACTTGCAGTATACTGCTTCCGAGCCTACCGTAGGTAGCGGAAGCTTTTTTTCCCCTTTCCTTTCTTGTTTTTGGTTGCTGTTTCCTATTTCTATGTACCTACCTACTGCCCATCGTGATCCAATTAATTAAAACTGCATGGTTAATATAAAAGTTCACTTTAGTTGGTCCTAGAAATTCTCTTTCCGCGTTTGATTAATTATTCAAATCTCAACACCGTTTTTGCGGTACGTTGAAAAGCAATTAACCCTCCTAGGCTCCCAGTGGTGCCATATCCCCCTTTGGCTTCCCACCTAAAGGGATCATTATATTAATTTGGGATGCAGGCCTCTGAACCTAATGGGCCGTTTAAATGTTGCATCTGCGCCGAGAGGCCGCACCCGTTTTAGTGCATATCTGATGATGTTATGTACCGAAGTGTGCGCTCACCATGTTTGCATGTAGAATTTCCTTTGCTTATTTTCATTATGTAAATTCGGGTCGTTGAGTTGCAGTTTGGAATGTAGCCAATCCCGAATAAATTGTCCGGTGACAACATTGTTTGCCGATTTACTTTGGCCACTCAAAATATACCTACCTAAACTATTTAATTTAGTCACAGTGCCCATCACCCTAACCTGAGAACTACAAACACCAATTATTCTCTTCCTGCCGTAATTACCCTACCATTACAATGCTGTTGCGTTCGTCGTAATCAGAACAAACTAAATGATACAGCGAGATAGCCTATGATTTGATATGATTGAATCCATTATACCCGATTGCTCTCATCGTCTCTCCGATGTGAGCGTCAACAAACGGTTTGATGTAATTAGATCCGCGACCCAATCACATTATGACTTGCCTTGATTCCGGATCTCAAATAATTACCATTGAGAGTGATAGATTATTCGTAGCCATTATTCACCCTCTGCCCTTCATTTAATTATTGTCGACATTACCATGATAGAGTTGGTTACTGTGTTTACCAATTAATTAGTTGGAGTTCGTGTGTGAAATAGCTTTATGGTTGATTATTCTCTGCATAATCAACTGACTTTTCTCGCGGTTGTCGATAATGCAGAGGCCTTAAAATACGCACATTCAAGTTTTGTTATGTACTCGCCCACAATCTAGATTCCAAAATTATTTTAATGGGGGTTGTGAAGTATTTTGGGGTAGTTTTCGAAAAAAAATTTGACTTCGATTTTGAATCGATTGATGAGGTTCCCAGATCCTTACCACCATTCCACCACGTTGTTCGGTATGAAAATATTAAAGTCATGTGTAATCCAATTTTCAGCGTTTAGGCATTCTCCATCTAGCTAGCCTCTATCATCCGTATCATGAGTATTCCTTCTCTGAAGGTGCCTGCGACTTGAGTATGAACGGGAAGTTGAATGCTAAAAGAAAAGGCGTCTTACGTCCCAAATATTACGATATTAAACCAGTAGTCCTACCATAATAAAGTGCTGGTGGTTACCCACTCGGCTCCCGTCCTGTCTGGATGGACATTCCCGTATCCTACTTCGCAGATCCCTTCCTAACTTGATATAAATTTATATAACTTATCCTCATAACATTATAAAAATGTGCGTCGGCGGGCTCGAGGCATCTTATCAGCATGGCTTTGGGCTGTTATGTGCGTTTCCAATTAGGAATGGACGTGCACCCGAATTTCGGCCTAAATCATCCTGTGCCATGTAGTTAGATATCAAAGAGAGAAGAAAAATACATCATTTTTGTGACAAAAAGTCACTTGGTTTATATTCATCTAAAGTTGTTCAAAAAGGACTTGCGTGACGTCACGTTCCGTTTTGACGGCTAGTTTCCCACCAAAGACACTTGAGTGCAGATCGATTTATCATAATTTTTCTTGATTTTCTTGGTGATTGGCACTAGTGGCATTGGAGTAACGCGAAAATGGCCGTGTTCGCTTTGTTGTGAATGTGATAGTGTATAGTAAGCTTATGTCGACTTGACTTAATGTAATTATCCAATCCTTCAGTTTGTAATTTTTTTAATGGTTGCCAACTTGGCAAATCGTCGACCAATGGGCTGATCGCTGGTTTTCGCCGAAAATTCCATAAATTTTCCTCCATTTTCCATAAATTCTATAAATTTGTATGAACTTGCTTTTTTTTATCCCATTTTCGACGTTTGGAAGCTTTCCTAAGTCCATTCCTAATAATTAGGAATGGACATAGGAAAGCTTCCAAAGAACATCAATTATTGTGATGCACTGATTACTTCAACCACCTTGAAAATTTTGGGGAGCTTCACATCAATAATTGATGGTGGTCAATCGAGCGGGCGAGGAGCACTCAGCACACAGTAAATGTAGTCAAAATAATGTAAGATGTAGTCAAAACCTTGTCGACTTTGTCTTCAACTGGATTCACAGCCATGAGATCATCGGTCAAATAAGAGCCTTCAGAGAGCCCTCCAAAAATTTTCGAGAGCACCCAGAGCCAACTCGCCTTCATAATTTTTTTTTTTTTTTTTTTTTTTTTTTTTCGTGCGTACGAGTGAAATTAGGTTTGTACTGTGGACATCGGGAGAGAAAGTCGAATGTTTTACCACTTCTCAAATTTTAATTGTCACGAAATTGCCAACAAACGATTTACACTCAAGTTTGGACCATGGGGCTTTTCAGGGGCTTCGTGAGCAGAAGCCAGTAGGTATGTAGTTAGTAGGAAGCGGTTTTTTAATATTCGGAATTTCAGCCGGCAGAAACTTGGTTTTGGGGTGGTGAAGTTGGTTTATAATCTGCAGAAATTCGTTTTAGGGACAGATACCGGTGTCAAGGAAACTTGAACCAGATGAAGGATTGATGTTTTTGTGAGGGTTTTTTTTTTTTTTTTTTTTTTTTTTTTTCAGGGATTTATAGAACAACAGTTTGTTCAAAACGATCTTAACAAGTATTAACTACTTTCCAAATTAAAATAAGTACACTTGCACTGTTTATTCATGTTGACAATACAGTACGGTGCTGTCATCATGCAGTTAATTCAAATTTCCCACTGTTCCTATGCACTTGAAAGATGAGATTTACGTTGCTCAATTCAAAAAGGGAAGGAATCTTTCTCGATTTTTATATAAATGTAAAAAACAAATTTTGATTCGCAACTTTCACTTTAGGGATTTGCGGAATTCGCCCCCCCCCAGCGCTTACATCCCTCCGTCGTCTTTTGAATTTATTAGTGTAGACTTAAATTAATTCTGGAAAAATTTAATGAGGAGGAAGAAGTTCCAAGTTTCGGGTTAATAGCTTTCTTCATATTCTCCTCCGGAGGTCGCCCAATTTCTTTCTATATTCATTTGAATTGGTCTTGACTTGAATATTAAACGGTCAGGGAGAGAGAAGGAGAGAGAGAGAGAGAGTGAGAAAGATACCGTCTACATTTAGTCGAGGCTCAAAAGCCCCTCAGATAAGTAAGAATCTGGTCCTTTTCCGAGAAACGCTTGTAATGGAGGTCCTCGAATATAACCTGCTATTAAGATGGGGAAAAAGAAGATATTACACAATATTAGCATCAGGGAACCTGATGTGTTTTGGTTGTTTGAAATCTTTATTTGGTTTCCAACTGCTGAAATTGAAAAACGAGGAGATGGCTCAGTACTGTATGTTTTAACCCAAATACGTTAGTAAGTAGAGGGTTATACAGTATAACTTAAACTCAAATACGTTTTCGTCCAGCTCAAACTTTGGAATGATATAATTCCGAACGATGCTCGACAAAAATTATAAGCAATCATCTTGTGAATGGGCTAAAGTAATAAAAAAGGCGATTTAAGACGAAATAGTCTATTTCCACGATAAAAATATATAAACTTGTAGACGCGTTTCGGTTGATTAGACCATCATCATTACAATGATGGTCTAATCAACCGAAACGCGTCTACAAGTTTATATATTTTTATCGTGGAAATAGACTATTTCGTCTTAAATCGTCTTTTTTAAGATGGATTCCCACTATCTCGCCGCATCCACCTTACATTATGGCTAAAGTAATGTTTAAAAATGAAGAATATCAACGTGTATTCCATTTATTTCTTTTCTGTTCAACTGAAGTTGAATTTATTGGCAGTAATTCTGACTTTCGACCGATTTATGAGGGGCCGGCCAGACTATTTAAAATCATTATAAATTCCTAATTTCCCTTGGGAATTGCGTTGCTGAACCTCCCGTTTAACCCGCTCGTTCAATATTCAAATATTATGGAATATTGAAGACTTACTTATTATGGAATATTGGAGTCATGCTAATTAGTCCTTAGATCCTCTAAGCTCAAGCGTTGCGTGAATCTTATCGCCCTTCAGAGTTGGTGACGTCATCATCGTATAGCGTACTTTGAATAATTCTAAAGTGAATTGCTGCCTGGTGAATGCTGCCTTGTTAGTGCAAACAATACAGTATACAACACCATTCACGGATAGAATGACCTATTCATCCAAGTGAGGGCCTCCCAACATAGCCATATTGGATTACATAATATTCATGTCGCGTGTTGTTTTGTCTATCCCTAATGTATTCCGACCATGAAACTACTATGAAGGAAACTATTATTCTATTTAATACGTAGTGTTAGTGCAACATCGATAGTAGTATCGAAACTATCGACAGCCAATGGCAATCAATAGTGATCGATGGTTTAATGTCAAAGTAGAAAAAATTAAAAAGTAAATCAATGAACATAGCAAATTAGGTAATGCATTCAATACATAAATTATTTATGTCATGAATGCTGACGTGCAAAAATTATTATACCATCATGCTATCGATATTCACCCCAAACTCATTTTATTAGAATAATTGCGCTGAGAAATCGCATTATCTATGATTGATCGTAATTAAAGCCTTTTATGTAAACAACAATTTTATTGTTCCTCGTTTGGGCTTACTTATTGCAATATTATTATTATTATTGCTTCAGAATTACTGAAGTTCGGTTCGTTCAGAGCGGTTCTGCTGTTTACTTGTGCAGAGATATATATGAGCCGGTGAAAAGAAAAGTGGTCCAACCACATTTTAGGAAACGTTTGGGAAATTAAGGTTTTGCATACAAGCTTTATAAAAACTACGAACCAACAGAATTGTGCTCATTTGCTAGAGGATGTTAAAAAAATGAGGTATAACAACCATATTGACTATTCCTCTGCAACTATTCTTACTGAATCCATGAAGCTACGCCTTTCCACTTCACATCTCTCCAGGTGGTACAAGTGGTACAACTCCCTTGACTTGAACCACTTTTCTACGGGGCGCGAGATTTTTAGTTTGCGGAACAACATATTTAGCGTTATCTTTTGGTTACTGTTTGAACTAGAGTCATACCAATTTTCCTTTGAATGTAAAACGGCTTTAGGAACACCAAGAATGGTCTAACTTAAATTCGAGAAATTTTCGGTTGGACCAATTTTCCTCTCAACGGCTCATATATATATGAATACCTACAGGCACAGAGGTACTTGGTTATTCAAAGACCACGTTCAACAGGCTATCCCGAAGTGAAACTCTCCAAGTGAGATTCTCCCCTGAGATTCGGAAACTTTCCCCAATGGGCCCCCACATCTCTACATATATTCATGGGTGTCTATCTCTCGTGTATGGAACTTCGAATGAGGCTTGCGGGATAGTTTGATCAGCTCATGGTGAAACCCGTCCTATAGAACGCCAACGCTAATTCGCTATAGAACGGAATTCGCGTCCCAATTCTAACAACTCGGCTCGAATTACGGGAGTATTACTCAATGTCATTGTCCCGAGGCAGCGAATGCTGGATGTGCCTCATTTCGACTCCCTGTCTATCTAGAAGGGTGCGAGACTTCAAATGTGCTCTGCTTCTAAGAACATTTTCACGGTTTTTAAAAATTATTATGAATTCTCTGCAATCTACACATCATGATAGGTATAAGGAGAAATTTACAGGTCGATCAGAATCCCCCCCCCCCCCCCATTTCGAAATCTACGGTTGAATATTCTAAGAATAATAACCCAAAAATTGGGGAAAACGCCAATAACAGACTTATAGATATATATTTTCTTCATGTTGTTCACAAGTTGATGTATCCTTTCATGAATTCTCTTTTTTCATGCATTAGCATCAATACCGCGTTAATTTTGGTTCTAGTTGTTTCGTCCAAGTCGGCGCATTCTTCGTCTACAATTTCTTTGGTAATACTCGCATGCATATCCTCTGAAACTGAAATTTGTTTTCAGCGATTTGTATGTATCAATTGCACCTACCGAATAACGAAACTTGCCTCCCTGAGAGGTCTCAGAGCGTGACGAGGCTTTGGTGACTCGTCTTTTTTGGAACGTTCCTTTCTCGTTGTCGTTGGTTTCCTCGTAACCGAAAGTTTGTATTACCGCGTCTGCTTCTAAATCAAGTTGGTGATGGAGCTCGTCTTGGGATTTGAGATGTTCTGGAACCTCTCCGGTAGCGATGCCTTATGAATGAACCAGGGTGCAATATTTTAGATTGAATCATCAAGTACTACTTCTCTTACAATTTATTGGTAGATCGGGAGAGGGCTCCAAAACGAACCAATTTCTTCCTCGGCCATGCTTTCGAGAAATTTAATTTCATCGTCAGTTAGGCAGTAGCGGGAGTTGAGTCGTTTTTAACCATTCTCCCGATCAATTGATCAATAATTCATCAATTATTGATAGTGCAATGTCCGATCCATCACGCCTGCATCTCTTCCATCCGTTGAGTTTTAAAATTCCTTCAATCAAACTTGAGATTTTCCAACCTGCTATAAGTGCATCTGGTATTTGGTATTTGGGTATTTCTGGTTCAGTTACAGTTGTTGTTTGTGTAGTGGTTGTGCTTCCTCGACTTAATCTCTGTCCTAAACCCAATGCTGGGTAGTGCTTTCTCATTTGAACTTCAACTTCTTTTTTGTCTTCCTCGGCTTTCTTTTCACGTTCTTTCTGAAATCCATTGCAAAAGTTCAAGCTCAACATCTCTAGTTTCCCGAGGCTCCTGATCTCTTTAGGTATCTGTTGGCAAGTCTTCTGTTTTGTGAAAGTTGAGCTACCTCCAAACTGTCTTTGAGGAAATGGTGGTACATAGCGTCTATGCTGAGTAAGTACTGCGTCAACATAGGCTGTTCTCCCAATGCGAAAGTCACGAATTTCTGAAACTGCGTTATCAAGTCTTCCACGAGACCCTTCCAAATAGCAACCTTCTTATGTTGATCCTCGATGAGAATCTGAAGCCGATTGATTGTTTTGTCTCTCGCATACAAGTAATCAGCTAGTGTACCTTCTATCTGGAAAATCGTAATAGGTTAGGATTATTATTGCCTGTATGAGTCCCCACTTTCTTCCAATACTCACGAGCTCGTGTTCTTGGTCGAGCATGGTCAGCGATTTCAATATTCTGTGTTCTTCCATTTTCTGTACATCCAATATTAGATTGTAGTCCTTTTCAATGAGTTGACGGGTGTTCATTCGTTTCTTTGATTCTACGCTCTCCATAATTCTCATCCACACGTTGCAGTAATGGGTGAAAACTCTGGAATCAGACGTTTAAACCACTGTTTCAAAGGCAGGCATCGAGCTCTCCGATAAAATCGCACGCCCGCATTTTTTAATCGCGAATGGTAATAATTTCCCACTTCAATCAACAGGCACGAAATCTTTGGGGTTAACTGCCAGTATTAATTTATTCCCCAACGGATAAATAAACAATATTTCAGCCACGCCGATGTCACTTCATCTTTCAATATCCCGATATACATTTCGAACTCGACAGTTTGGCGTGTAATCAATCAAAAACCGGGGGTTTCCACCGAAACTGATGAACTGAAAAGGAGGCTTTTCAATATTCGAAACTGTTCTCCCTATTTCACGGGGACATTGACGAGCTGATGACGTTGCCAAGTTGGGGCGAGTGAAGGCTGAATGCGTAAAGTACATTCATGTTTTTTCATGAGAAATTTGTATTGTGCTCGAATTTCAAGGGGACTGGTCAGGTTTTTTATTCTCATTTTGCTGCATACTTTTGCACAACGAGGGGTGTACCCACCACGAACTAGGGGTGGGTATCTATTAATCTAAATAATCAATCATTTACATAAATAATTGTTAAATAATTATAATCGATGTCTTTGGGGGTCGAGTATTGGATAATCGATTATTTTATAACGATTAGCTATCTCAATTTTTCCACTGAGTTTTCAAATTTTATGATCGATTTATGTTACTTTCATTGAGAAAAATAACTACCTAAAATAAAAACGGCAGCATAACCTCCACCTTGAAAAAATGAATAGATAAAATTGATCTATTATTATTTATTAATAAAAATGAAAATAATAATAATAATAATACTAACGCATTAGTATTATTAGTATATATTATTATTTGCGAATGAAAATTTCATGTTGTTATGTTATTTAATACATATCCTTGAAACTCCTGTTGCCAGACGATGCCGGAGAGTATTTCCAAGCGCCTAAATTGTGATTTACCAACTACTATTTCATCACTACTTTATCACAGAAGACTTTGTCAATAGCCGTTGTGTTTCGGTATCGTCTTGTTCGCTTGCAACTTCATGTTATTTGACGTACCTAACTTGTTTCAATCAACCACCAAGATGCCTCCAAAAAAGTCTGGTGTGGGAATAAGCAACGATTATTCGGTGAATCGACTAGTTATCGGTCGATACCCATCCCTACCATGAACCACTATAGTGGGTGTTAAGATTTATTTTACTTTGAACAAAAAACGATACGGCAACGTTAGGGCGTTACAAACAAATGTTAGCTATAGGTACTATTTAATAGTATAATTTACTATAATTAGTAATTTACTAATGGTCACATTTCAACGTAGTATACTGGGTTGTATACGATCTCTCTTGATTTACCGTTTGAAAAAAATGTTTCGTAGGTACCTGATAGATTCTTGAAACTTCTCTACGCTTTCCATCTTAGCCCATTCAATCTCGTAGTTATTCAGTTCTTCACAACTTTTCAGTAGAATTTCAATCACGTGGGTTTTGGCATTTTCCATCGACTCTTTCAACAGGGTTAGTACGTTGGCAAATTTATGGTCCATTTCAGTTGATTTTTCTTTCAAAAAGTCCGTCAGCTCAGCCTGAGTTGAATAAAAGTAAGAGTAAATTTCGTCTGTGTACGATTTCCTTTTTCGAAAAGGACTCGCGTCGTTCAATTGCAGTAATTCCAGGAGCCTTGTAGGTAATAAACGTTTGGATCCGACGCGATGATGTTATGGAATACGTGAAGAAGAAGAATCAAGAAACCGTCTCGTTCTTCCGCGTGTTGGGCTCCTCCTGCGGGGATCTGGAGACTGCGAAAAATGTAATGGCACATGGCAGGTTATTTCGGTGGTGGGGTTGGTGGAGGTTGGGGCTTAGCTATCCTTCAAAGCCGCTTTGAAATTCGCGGCACGTTCACCGAACCATAGATGGTATCCCATATACGGCCGGAAATCCCATAGCCTGTGAGAACGTGGATTGGTGTGACGAAGAGTTAGGGAATGTCGATGCGGGGTGGAGAAACCGCCGGAGCTAACTGTCAAGTAAGTTCCGAACGGGAGCAATTCTACTACAGAACACAAAACATTGTTTGACCATTGCTACCCAAGTTGGGAGATATCAGGCAGATATTTGGTTATTGTGCATCTCTCAATGCTTTGCTCTAGCTTCGAATTGAATAAATTTTATTTCGGTTCGTTGGGCAGCCATTTCTTTGACTCAATAAGGAAGCAAATTTTGACTCACTCGGTTTTCAAGAAGTATTCTCGATCGTTCCACCTGTTGAATGCCTTTGCTCTTTTTCAACTCCTTGCTGACCCTTTTCAGCGCTTTCCTTTTTTCTGCCGCGTCCATTTCGATCATCATCGGCCCGAGAGCCGCCCAAAGCTGTTCAACGTCTTGAGCAATCTCTTCATCGTAATTCGTCACCATTTTACTCAGCAAAATAAACTCGGCTTTCTTCTCGACCGGGTCCGCGAGAACTGTAATGCATCAAGAAGAAGGAAATTCGTCTAAACTAATTGGCCTTTTTAATTTCCTCGGTAAATTACTGAAGGTCATCAATGAGAAACCTCCCGGGAGGAAAGTCAGGCGAGGAATCTCAAGCGCTTGAGGCAATTGTCGCTTCATCCACCAGAGGGATTTTTCGAGAGCTAGTGGATTATTAATGACTTTTCAAACTTAACACATAGCCGTTTTCTTTTCAATTACGCACCATGAATAACCCACGAGAGTTCCTTTTTGTTCTGTTTGTATTGAAAGTCTACTCGACTTCCTAAAATACTTTGCGCTTCGTACGTTCCAAGCTGAACTCAATTCCCTCACTTAGTCAACTCATCGTATAAATAAACTAGCAATAATACCCGAGGAGGGAGCGAGCAGATGTAGATGGTAGGTAGAATGTTATTTGGTAAGAAGATGAGAGATTAAATAGAAGGAGGAACCAAGAATTGACTTATAATTAAGGTAAAATAGAAAACTCCGGAGTTAATGGGAGGGAAGAAGAGAAGTGTACTGTGAAAGTTCATTTGTGAGCCGGATTTTCTTCACACGCAGCTCTTCTTCTTGCTCTACTATAGCAGCAGATCCATAAATTCTTCCATTTCAGCTTGAAAACTCTTGCGAGAAAGTCATATCGATGCTGAGTTTCTGATTAGGAAGCAGCAACTTTTGGATCTCTTTCCATCGGCTGTTGCATGTTAAAGTTAGAAACAGATCCTCTGTGCCAAATTTTCTGACAAAACTCATCCTGTATTCTCTCGCACATGTAGCGAGGACTGCCGATAAACGAAAAAGGCAGTATAACCAGATTCCTAATGTGGTCTGCAGTTTCAATATCCAGAGAATCCTGAAAATGACAGAATTGCTCTGAACAAAGTCTCTTTTGATTTAATCGACGAAACGTGGCGATGTATAGATTGAAAAGATCACAAAAATTCAATAAACAGTTGGTTAGTTAGCAACCTCATTGACCAAAGGAGTACGAATTTTGTTTGTCGAGGATGAGCTCCAGCTATCGCGTAGACATTTTTGGTGTCGCTTTTTGATATCATGTGCCATAGTAAAGACATGAAAATGTCAAAACATGAACAAGAAACCGACGGCCCGAACCACTGTGTCTCTACCCTGCTGCCTGGCGTCTAATGCCATTCTGGGCGCCGCGCCGCCGTCCTCTCGTCACGGGTCCGAAAGAAGGAGGCTCATGGGGAACTGTCCAAGCCCAGCTGAACAGCTGCACCTCCCTCTAAGCCCAGCAGGTTGTCAGCGCACCTCCAGCGTTTCCGAGCACCCCTGAGACATAAGCTGCTTGCTCGAAGAACTGCGAATGCCAGTCGAGCGCGTACCCACTCGCGAACTTTGCTCTGGTGCCGTCCCCAGATTTCAGAGAGCCTCTCCGCCAGAACCTTGATGAATGCTCTCGCCTGCGGAGCCCACAAACCATCCACCGAGCACACTCTTTAATTTCTTGCCACCCTATGGACGTCATTGCAAAAGCGTTATTATATGACCTGATTTTGCTGATGAATAATCACTGCGGGAATCCACTCCGACAGCAGTGTCGGCAGGTGAGGTAAGGAGGGTAAATGCACCTTTTTTCCATTGCAGCAAAACCCTGTCGACTCCTCCTCCACATGAATGCTGTGCAATAGAGGCTCACCGATACCTATCCATCCCTCGTATTCTGCAGTTGGATCGGCGGTTCAGCGAACCACACGTAACAAACTTTGCCTTTTATAAATATAGAAGATGAAAAACCCTTTTAATTGCTTATCAACTCAATTGAGTTAACCACGGGATAAATCAGCGTTAGTTAGTAAACACTTCTGGTAAACGTACCTTTTTTTCTGGGTCTATCTTCTTTAATCGCCACTGGAATGTTCATTGCCTGCGGATTTTCCTCCTTTTCCTCTTCTTCCAAACTCTCTTTAGTTCTCGCCATGTAGTTCCGATATGCCACATCTATCGGCGGAGCAGACAATATCCGCATCAAATCTATGTCCACTTGGTTCAATGCTTTGGTCGTGTCAATGAAATCATCTTCGTCCTAAAAGCAAATTGGCTTCAGACGGTTTAGAATCTACTTTGCTGATTATGATTGGCCTCAAGATTTGTCCTTTTGTGATTCGAATGTGTTCATTAAAAAAAAAAAGGTGATATCTTATGATTGGGGGACACCCCCAGACCCCCGGATTGGTTAAGTTTGGATCAAGGCTCCATTTCGTAATCAAATTTGTAGCGTTTATCTTACAGCTTTCAAGTCATCGTCTTCGTGCCGGGCTCTGATTTGTCGCTTTAGGGCGTTTTGAACTTTGTCCTGGTAGATGGTCTGTTTGCGGTAGAGCCTATCAGTGATCCACGCAGCTTCCACTGTACCAAGTTTTCGATCCATCAAACAATGACAAATAAATAATGTACGTTGTTAATAATTATTTATTAATTATTTAAATATTTTATTTGAAATTATTTCAAAATCGATTAACGTCTTTTGTTTCGGTTTTGTCGGAATTTTTGGTTTATTATTCTTGGAATAATACACCTATGTTTTCGCGACGCGGGTCGACGACTCCGATCGGCCTCAAAATTTGACATTATCCGTTTCAAGAGGTCTACATTCAAAATCCGAAATGTCCGTCCGCCGTACGCCGTCCGCCGTCCGCCGTCCAGGCCGTTTTGGGCAGTAGGAATTTTTTAAAAAATCTGAAATTTTGACAAAATACTTGGTTTACCATCTAGTTGTGCCCGCAAGGTTTTCAGTCCGATCGCCCAAACCCGTGGGGCGCTATGGGGCTATAATGGGGCTACGGGTGGGGTGTTTTGAAGGCTTTGGGGTATGGGATCGAGTTAGGTGTCGTTTTCGAAGTATTTTTGGACGTAGAATCCATTTTTGGGGGTCCCGAGACGATCCGATTTCACTGTCTCGATCTATAGGGCTTTCATGGGGCTAAAAATGGGATTTTTGAAGAATCCCAGGAAGTTAAATGTTTTTCGAGTAAAAAATACATAATTTTTGAAAAAAACATTTTTGAAAAAAAATCCCCCCAAAAAAAATTTTTTTTTGAAATATAAAAATCCAAAAAAAATTTTTTTAAATTATTTCATTGACAGAATTAAATTTCTGTACAAGTAACCTATATCAAAGAATAATAAACCCTTGTGTAAAATTTGCAGCGTTTTTTCATAAAGTCGTCGGTGGAGAAACTTTTCTTGGAAACGTAATGTCCGAATCACACATGAAACCGCAGCACGACCGTTCGTGACCGTAAAATCCGAACTGTTCTGAAAACTCCCCTAACCCCCTAGAAACCGAATTCTCCTCCCGACGGTTGTAGAGTACGTGTTTATCCGTAGAAGACTTCCTTTCAGCCTGGAGAACTTGGCGAAGGGAAAGAGAATAGGCCGCGGGGAGTGCGGCATTCCCCGCGGAGATGGGCCCTTAACTATCCTGAAAGCGGAGAATGAGGAAACGGGGAATACGAACAGGGAATGGGGGGATAGCGAAACCGGACGGGCGCCAGACCGCTGGGGACACTTCCCGAATAAAGTTGGAATGGAGTTAGTGTGGACTTAGTGAAGACTTGGGAAGGAGTTGACTTCCTGGAGGTCGTGACCCCTTCATAGAGTCAACCTCCTCACGTAGTTCTCAGTGACATTTTTCGTAATTCGGTCGTCTACTGATATACTAAAGAGGTCGAATACAGGGAACGTTTCATACCCAAAAATTGGTAATGATCACTGTGGGGAAAACTCTACCCACACTTATCCGATCGATATCCATCCCGCCAACGCAGGTTCGAGGGGCTGCGCCCAGAGCGCTGCAGAGCTCAAGCGCACTGGCATTCCTCACTTCCCCCGAGAGCGGCTCAACAGCAGCCGTCTCGGGGGTGCCCTCGAAAAAGCCTCCAGTTAGCTGTCATAGCCCATTTTCTCTGCACTTAAATTTAATGTTTTATCTCAGTCGTCGCTCTATTTCCGACGATCGGGAAACTCCTGCTGGGAATTCCAAGGAGGAAATATTACATTCGCAAGGGCCCGTTGCCGTGAGGAGCGGTGCTTTCAGAAAACAGCTCTTCGCCACTGCACCAGTCAACGAGAAACTTTTTTTTAGTTTCAAACATTCTTTCAAAAGGATGAAGGACAAACATCCATGAAAATCACAAAAAAGACAACACGACGACGACGAGCCTTATTATAGACAATTCATTGCTATTGCGAGTGAATGTCACCGAGTTTCGATCAGAATTCCTAGTGGAGCGCTGTTAGATAACACGACCCTGAATACAGATGTATTCAGGGTCGTGGTAAGGTATGGTAGGTCGCCTCTATAGAAACTTCTATTATAATAGTAGTCCCTATAAGTAGATACCTACTGCTATTATAATAATAGTGTCAGAACTACATATTATGTATTATGACATATGTCAACAGTTTACATCCTTTTACTTCCTTTTTCACACAAATGAGTCAGCGGGGTTCCCGAGCCAGACTTCCCTCGATTTCACATTCTATATTGAGAATAGTTTATACCTACGTAGAAATTTTTCAAGAAGAGCCGTTGGCCGAGCAACTGCTCTACAGTGAGCCGGTTGCTCCAAAAAAATCTGAGAAAAGCGCAATCTTTTATAAGGCATCATCTTTGCTGTTCATCAAACTGGCATCCAATAGACTTACTATCGGTTTTTCAACATCATCTTTTCCGCCAATTGACGGCAGAAAATCGTTGAAGGAGGAAGAATTCAATAAGACCTTTGAGTTAGGAAGACTGCGTGATTGGCGCGGTAGGAGAAATGAAGTAAAGTGGACATTTGAGGAGAGTGAGGGTGTGGATCCAGGTGTCGACCAGGAGCAGGAACTTCATGAAGATGTACTTACTTTGGACAGCTCTGAAATATCTCGCTGTATCAGTAACTGATCGACTCATCGTCGACAACAGTTACTGTTGTCGGTAACCCCTGCGTTAAAAATGTGGTATCTTTTTAGCCATGAGGGCGATTTTCATTCATTTTTTCATGAATCAGTCGCAAGATGTGTAAAGGGGACTCCATTGTTTTGCATGAAGATCACTCTAATTTTATGTTTATTATTCTGGGAACAATACACCTATTTATTCGCAAAGGTGGTCAACAATTTTGATCGGCCTCAAAATTTGTCATTATTCGTTTCGAGATGTTTACATTCCAAAAATGAATTTTATTGTTTTACTAGCTGGGACACCCGTGCCTCGCACGAAATATAAAATTTGATATTGATATTTATATCAAATTTTCGTCCACACCTATCAATAATGCACTCGTGGCAACCCGTAATTTTTCTTAGTAACGCCTGTCGACCCTTATCTCGTCGTGAAGTATCAAATTCCCGTCCTTTGTCTCAATAATGCACCTGTGGCAACTCGTAATTTTTCTTGGTAACAACGCTTGTTGACCCGTTTCTCTTCTTGAAGTACCTACCTATCGAAATCGAAGGCTCACCAAAGAAATTCGTACCCACCCACCTACCGACGATCTTCGAATAACTTCCGAACGGGTTATCGCACCGAAATCGTTTTGTACTCGTTGAAATCAGCATGAAAAGCACGTTTTAACCGACGTAGTTCCGTTCAAAACCGATGCCAAAAGTTGTACCGGGTTTTGACTTTACGAAAATTTTCCTAGTAATCCGTTTCCTAGTAATGACGCTTTTCGACCCGCCTCTCGTTGCGAAGGAAAGCTCCGTTCGCGATGAAGGAAGAGAGTTGGCGAAATCTCATATAGCCTATTATCAAAGTTGGAACAACCTCGGAACAAACAAACAAACAAACATACATACATACAGACATAGAAATAGAAATAGATAGAAATATTGATCATGATGATTGATGATTTGATCTTAACGGTTTGTTTTCTGCCCCGTCTGCCTACCTGCCTACCACAGGAGTGGGACTCCTGCTGTGTAACAACCCCACTCTAGGACATAGCAGAGCAGCTGCGCGGTCCTTGAACCATACTGTCCCTCCAAGGGAAGAATATAATACACGAACTTTGCCAAAACAATCACAGGCAGAAACTTTATTCCCGTTTTTATCAAAATTCCCACTAAGTACCTACGGAATAGTGGGATTTAGGCCGGGCAGTATATTGAAGTGTCTCGACGGAATACGTTGATAGACACCTTAATAGATACAATGTGTCTCATACTATGTCAATCGATTTGTGGGAGTCAGACGCAGAACCATGCTCAACTCTCTGAGAATATAAATCTCGTGTGTAAATTAATTTGCAGTGTTTTCAAACCTCCCGTCACGCCCTATCCATGTTTACTACTTCCCCGTGGAAGAAAGTGAGAAACGCTTACCCAGGTCCGTCGCAGGGGCGAAATAAGGCTGACACCCGACATCACCGTCCTTCATTACTTTATCGTACAAGTCTTCCCAATTTTTCCTCACTTGGTGAGGCACTTCCGGAGGTTCGGCGCCATTGAGGCAGAAACCTCCACATTCAGGAGAACAATCGATTCTCACTGGAACTTCGCACGGGCCTCCGCATTTCGTCCTGCAGTTGTTCGAACTGAAAAGAGGAATTGGGGTTGTTACTTGAAGTTTTTGGTTCCGAGGCAGGAACGGGATTATTCGTATGGAAGAATGAAGAGGCTTTCGGGTTTTCATATTCATCGTACGTATTTCTTCGACATTGTGTTGATGTACAACTCAAACTGGGGTAAAAACATCCACGTAGCCGGCTCTGCTGGCATTAGTTCGTGTCGTATCGGTTTTTAATATCCCCACCCGCAAATGTTGAGTGGTTTTAGTGTGATTTCTAGTCCATTGTGATGGAGGTGAGTCTGGGATTTACCGATCCAGACCTGTAGGGTAATCCTCTTGTTCATCAGCTCACCTCACGACTCGACACTTCAGCCCTCGTGTTAACAGGTTCGTACCGGTCCGGTGGTTCTCGATTAGGTCATCCCCGTCCACCAAGCCTCATCCCTCCACCACCGAGGTGTATAATCTCCGTATAGAAGATTGCCATTTTCCCCATGCTCCAGCCAAAAATTCCCTTGCCATCAGGACATATCCAGTACCTAGTAACTACCGCTATGGATCCTCAATAGCACAATAATTGTTGTTGTTGTTGTTGTTATTGTTGAGTGAACCCAATCGAATCAAGCGCACTGTGAATCGGCTGAACGAACACCATGCACTTTTTGTGTTTATTTTCATACGGACTTCTACCACAATCCCCTACCTGTTCATCGCCTTTTCAAACTTGGTTACGGATGGATGATCCCTCTGTCGAACCGTTCGGTGTATACACCGGCTTTTATTTCCCATATGCCTACACATAATATATGTGTATATAGGTATGTATATATATATACATGTATCTAATGTATGTATATGTATTCCTACCCCTCTGATGAAGCCAACTAATCGGCGAAAATTTAGGTAATTGTTTTTATACTTTTTTTAGTGTTCCCTCTACTACTAATACGATCTGTCTGAACAATCAAAAACGTATATATATGTATATATACATATTATGTGTAGGCATATGGGAAATGAGAGTCAGGCAATCGTGGGGTTCACAAAGAGTACTGATCCCCCCCCCCCCCCCCCCCCACAAAATGGGTGGAAGCGACTGTCCAGTTTTCACTTCCGGCAAACATACTGGCAGAAAGGGCCAATTTGCTCTGTATAATACGATTACAGGGTGAGCGGGTTTGTGTGTCCAGAGGGAATGTATTTCCGAAAATCTCTGGTAAAACTCAAAGCTCATCATTATACTCTCGGATATTAGAGAGCAACTTGAGAACCTTTCCTCTGTATAGCTCAGGGTAAAGGTATTATATGCCTTGCCTCCCTCCTCTTCAATATAATCCCATCAATTAGGCGACGTCATTTAATTGGCAATCAGCTGTTGTATTGAAATTCCGATAGACGCCGCTCACTCCGTATGGATGTCTTCGACCTAATTATTCCAGGATACGTTGGGGCTCAACCCTCCTACCATCAACAATATATTACCGTTGTGAGGATCTGCTAAAGGTTTTAGCCTTCGGTTTAAACCAAATTCAGTCAAGATGTATTGTAATTTTTCGTTTGAAACTTCCTTGGTAGGTTACGCCTCTACCGTATCAGAATTCGGTTTATTGTTCTTGGAATGATGCACCCATGTTATCGCGATGAGGGTCAACAATTTTGATCGGCCTCAAAATTTGACATTTTTCGTTTCATGACGAGTAGGTTTCAAAAATAAAATGGCAAAATACGAGTATTTACCATCTGCTTGTGCGCGCAAGGTTTTCAGCCCGATCGCCCGAACCCTTGGGGCTCTATTTGGCTACAAAGGGGCTACGGAAGGGTTTTTTGAAGGTTTTCGGCTAAGTGGTCGAGTTAGGTGTCGTTTACCGAGTAATTTTGGACTTTATTGATTAATCTGCATGAAGTGTAGAGGTCATTTATTTATTTTTATTTTTTTAATTTTTTGGTTGCAATGAGCTCGAAAATTCAAAGTTCATAATATGAACATATTATGTCGCCATCACTTACCTTTTGTCCACTTTGAACGAAGCTTGCTCTTCACTCGTCCTCATCTTGAATTCTTTTTGGACTATACCATTTGAAATTCTGAGCCTTTAAGCTTTTTGCTACTCTCGCTTTATGTTGTCCATCGGAGATATGGTAGCTATAAAAAACACGGTGACCAATGCGAAGTCGTAATATAAACAGTGGACTGCCACTATTTGTTTATGTCGTTATCATTCGGAAAATTTCAGTGGTCCGAAATTAATTGGTTTTCTTTGAATAGGTGTACTAACGTGACCAGACGGATCGGGCTCCCCTCTATTCTACGTGAAAAATCTATACTCACCCGGTTCGTTCGGCTAAACCTGAACCTTGCACCTTCCTTTACATAACTAACAAATGTTGTTGTTCTATGTTTCAGGCTGAGCCAGCGTTAGTTTTTGATTCGGTCCACGTTTTCGCCGCTGGGTTGGGCTCTCTCGAATCCTCCCATCTCCTCAGGCCTGTCAACCTGTCGTGCGACCTGGAAATCCCATGGCCCGATGGCACAAGCCTTTACAACTATATAAACGCTGTATGTATATATTTAAATATCTGCTATAAATCTGACTCAGCAGTCACACATACGGAAATAATGATCCAAATGTCATCGCTGGGTTCGGCCAAAAGATGAGGGTGAAATTCGGCTTGATGGGATGGTTGAGTGCTATAATGGTCCAGCAGACTAATTTACAATGTAAATAATTTACTTTGAACTCAGGTTTAACTCGTAATTTAGAACATCAAGGGCTCTACATCCACTGATCAGGTTGAGGGCACAGACGGAACACCATGCATACTGATCAATCATTAATTAATGACACTTTCTAATGGAGGCCATATGCTAAAGAGAGAGAGAGAGTGTATGCCCACGGAATGAAAGTTTAAAGCTGGCCGAGCCAAATGGTAAGGAGAAATTTTCGCTAGTTCAACTCCCCATTCAAGATCTCGCCATGCGATGCCGGAAGATTTCCTTTTTTTTTTTTTTTTTTTTTGTCGCTGTTATGAGGTGGTGCTGAACAAACGTATAATTCCCTTCCTCGAATTCTAATTCCCTTTCCTCACCACTCTGATCTGGTGATTGCGACGTAAAGGTACTGCAAGTCGTAAATTACTATACGTACCCAAGTACTTCAACTATTTTCCCTACAGAAAACTAATTCTATTAAATAAATCGTTGTTCCTGATAAATCGACAGCCGAACATTGATGGTGAAAACATCGACATCGATGTTCTATCCCTAGTGGGTTGGTTCTGAAAGGTTGGCGTGTCGTGGTATGGTGCGATCGTGAATGGGCAGCTTTAGATATTGAGCTACATTGTAGCGTAATTAAATTGCAACGGCGTTTCCACTAGGGACGGCATGTTACTCAAAAGCAACAATATTCTATAAATTGAGATATCGATATTTAAAAATTATCGACACTTCAATGAATATCAGCAAAATTTGCTGCTGTATCGGTACTTATGTAATAAGTATCGATACCACCGATTTTTGTTTGAATATTACCGCAGAAATAACAATTAATTAACGCTAAAAACCAGGTGTTTTTGTGGAGTACTTAATGAAGGCTTATTCGATTGAATTTGCTTTTGAATTCCTTTTTATGCATTCAATAAATGTCATGCGGTCTTTACGTTGCGTGAAGATCGTCGTTTGAGACTCAGGTTTGTGAAAAGTTGGTTGGCCTCAGTGTTTATGCCGACCCCGAAGTCGGCACGACTTTTGAACGAAGTAAATATCACGAGCCAGTTCCTCCAAGTTGGTAATAACCCCAATTTCAATTCGTGAACTGCGAGCCGGGGAAAGCCGGAGTTTGTTAACATGTAAATTTAGGCACACAGTGTAGAAGCTGTTTACGACAGTGCTTGTGCGACGTAATTTAGGTTGTTTCGTGTGTTGGGAGGGGGGAGGGGGGGGGGGGGGCGCTTTATTGTATAGGGTGGTTCATTAACGGTACACACTTTTCTCCTGGGGCGGGTTAATCGTCAAAGAGTAATCGGGAAGTTGCCTCCTGTTTACATAGTGAAGTGCCGTACAATGACGTGCGGTACTACATTTCGCGATCATGAGGTACAATGCCTACAGTGCGGCTCGCCTCGGCCATAATAATATTCGGCACAATGACGAAGGGATGTATCCGCAAAATTTATCATTTTGAGTTGACTTCACTTATGATATAATATATCATAGCTCCCCATGATATACATAATATGTATAACATTATTATGATGTATATCATGGGGAGCTTCTCTATCGATTTTCGGACCCACACAATGTTATGAAAATCGCTAATCACAATGTCATTAATGTCATTTACCCATGAAATTTTGGTCACCCAGAGGACGTATCTCCGGATTTTGGGAATCTTGGCAACGACTGTTGGACGGGCCGCAGCACATTAGGGGGAATGGAAAGAACACGTTAAAGGGAAGAAAAGCTGATGGATTCGACACGTAAGGGGGAACGCCTCAATTTTCCTTCTCACTTCAACAGACCCCCGTCTCGAATAGTTACATACGTGTGTAATACCTTTGGTTAATTCCTTGAATATTAAACCAAAATAAGAAAAATACGCCATAGAAAACCAAAATTAAATAAGCTTTACTCCGAAAATTACTGGTAATTTTATAACTTCTTGATGTTCAAAATAAAAGGAACTCATCATTTAAGTCCAGTAGACAGAGCAAATGCTGGAAAAAATGTCGAATTTATTGTCACTTTCAGGGGGCGCTGTGGGGAGGGCCGAAAACCCACAACATTTCCGGTTTTTTGCTCATAACTTCTAACCTAAGCGGTTTTCGCCCAATAAGATTATCGTTGAATGTGTAGAGCTACGAACTTGACTACGAATTTTCCAATTACAAAGAGTATTAAGTAATATGTATAAAGTGAAATACAACTTGGGGAGTTGGAGTCACAGCTTGAACATAGATACAATAATTCCCCCAAAGGACCTTTCCCCCTAACGTTTATTAGTTGATCCCCTATCGTGCTCCCCGCGTCACTCATGGGCCCAATTCCCCCTAACGTGTTACGGCCGTAGGACGTATAGACAGACATCTGCCAGGTGCGTCTGGGCCACTTACATCTTTCTGTCGTAAAACGTTGACTCATCAGTACGTCACTTTCAAACTTTTGCTCTCAGTAGGATAATTGATTGAAAGAAAGAAACCTCAAAGTGTTATTTGAGTCACCTGTCAGCTTTCCGTATGTTCCACTGCTTGGGCTTGTCACTTGCCCATCCAACGCTTGGACATCCAACTCGACCACATAGCCGAAATACTTCAAAAAACCTTCCGTAGCCCCTATTTATCCCCACAGAGCCCCATGGGCTTGGCGATGGGGCTGAAAACCTTGAGGGCACAACTAGAAGGTAAACCGAGGATTTTGCCAAATTTTCGATGGATTTTGTCCGCTCGCTGATTTATCATTTACCCTCGAACTTTCAAACATGAATATCTCAAAACTTGGTTTTGGCAGGTAGGTACGTCCGTTTGTCATTTTGCCGACCACATTATAATAATGGTCTGCTACACTTCCACACAACAGATTCAGCGACAACAAAACAAGATCATCCGTTCCATAACAGGTGCCCCGTGGTACGTGAGAAACGACGTGCTCCGGGAAGACCTTCAATTATCCACAATTCAAGAGACCATCACTACACAATACACAAAACTGGTGGAGAAGGCCGAAGGAAACATGAATCCATGCGTCGCGGCAATCACAGCTCCACCAGGTTTTGCGACAAGACTCAAAAGAAGACATCTCAGACATAATCGTATCACTACTCTCACTGCTCATAACAACGCAGACATCCCATCCCAATCAAACTAACAGAACAACCCATCCAAAAAGCTCATCGAAGCTAGTGGAGAAAATAAATAACTTTTGACTTTGATATTATGACCATACTTGAATGTAATGACATTACATCGTGCGCCTCAGAGTAGTGATAATGGCTTCCCCTTCGAAGGTGAAGTCCCTCAGAGTCCACTCTATCGAACCCACCCATTCAAACTTGCATTCCGGTAACTTGAAAAATCGAATTTTTTCCAGCTAGGATATCCATATAGCTTGGATATCTATAGATATCCAATCTAGCCCACTGTGCGATGTTTTGAAAGTGCTAAATCCGAACAAGAGATCAAAAACCAAAATTCAGACCTTGTGGATTTTCCCGAATCATTCGGATTTCACCAATCCTAGTGAGCTTACTGGTTTTTGCAGGTCGGTGTCAACGGTCTGACTGGCCGAATAGAATTCAGCGAAGGAAAACGCACGAATTTCAAACTCGACCTTCTGAAGCTGAAACGGGAAGAGCTTCGGAAAGTTGGGGAGTGGACGCCCACAGGTGGTATAAACATTACTGACAGCACTGCCTTCTACGAGACCACGGTCCCCAACATCACTCTCATCGTGATGACCAGAGAGGTGAGTAACTTCTGTGTTGTGTCTGAGGTGGTACAAACTTTCCAGACGATCTCAAGGGATCCAAGTAAAGTAGAAATAGCAGTGGAGTAAATTAGGTATCATCTTAGCTCTGCTGCTGGTGGCTAGTTCCCTTCTGTTGACAAGAAATTAATGAGGAAAGCTCTGGTAAACATAGGCCTCGAATTAAGTAAATGATTTATTTTGTGATTTGTGTTATTATTCATTTTGTTCTGTCTTGTCAGGAGAAGCCGTACGTCATGGTCCGAGAAAACAATGCCACCGGCAATGCGAGATATGAAGGCTTCTGCATAGATTTGCTCAAATGGGTGGCTGCTCAAGTCGGATTCCAATACGCGATCCGACTCGTCCCCGACAACATGTACGGTGTCTACGATCCTGAGACCAAACAATGGAATGGAATTGTTCGTGAACTAATTGAGAAGGTATGTTTGTGTTCGTCCAACTACGAGCTCAACGTGCCGGTGCATGCCGCCAATTATAGCCAAGTACGCCGATTGTGCTAGAAGTAGCTGGTTTTCACCTCTATGATCGTGGTCTTGACATAATATTATGTATTTGGCTTCCACTATAGTGGAAGGCAAACTAGCCTAATTCATGCCCTAAACGTTACATTTTATATAATGTCACGTTTAGGGCATGAATTAGGCTAGTTTTCCCTTTGCGGGTTTGTTTATTTTCCTCAAACTTTCAGCGAATGCATGTGTCTGATGAGTCAAGAATCCAGTGCAACTAGGCGATTGCTTTTCTCTTACCAAGTTTTCCCATCGTCTTGTCAATACCGCAGGCCTTTCAGACTCTCGGTCTATCGACTTTGGCTTCAGAGCCAGTTAGAAAGACGATAACAAGTTGAACCAGTTTCCTTCGTTTTCCTCTTGGCGATATAATTGAATTTGGCCAACCTTAGTGATGATTCTTAGCCTTCCTCACCTAATCAGCTTTAACGCTTCCAATAATCAGCTCGGAGATAAATTGGATTGAAGATTAAACCGCAAATATCACCTGTTACTGACTTTGTGTTACCAACCAACTTGTAAAAACGATTAATTATTTAATCCTTGCTAATTGGTTATTACATAATTCAATTCCCTGGAAATTGAGGAGAAGAACAGTCACTTTTGATGGCAGTAACGTGAACTGGTTTATTCAAGGAAAGTCTACCAACCGGTTGCCTTGTTTACAATGTATCGTCACGTAATTGAAATTTTGACGTAATAATTACGTCAAGATGTAATTACGTGGTGTTAGAACTTAAGTGACGATTGGTGTTTTATCAATTATTGATAAAACAGTTTGTTGTCTCTCCTGTAAAGTTGCGAAAAGTAAATTACGTCGTGTTAAAGCTTAAGTGACGATATGCACATTGGCCGGGGTCATGACGGACACTAAAGTGCCTATTGTTCCGAATTCCAGTAAACCCTCGCCATGCAAGTTTCCTATACGGTGTGTTCATCTACACAAGTCCATGTTGTTGGTTATACCTGACCAGCAATACCTCCAAGTCGTGTCGTGAAAGTAGAGTGAGAATCCAATCTTGGATTAAATTATTAGTAGGCCAGTCATAATCGACACAAAAAATCGCTAAATTCGCAAAACTTGATGTATCTCTGGTTTTTTAGCATGTTTATAGGTTATTAGTTGAATTATATCATTAGTTATCAACGAAAGACGTTCGCTTCTTCGATTGAAAACCCTGCGGGGTCCCGCAATTATACAATAAATGCTAGACGTTACAGCTCAGTCTCCTGAAGCATCTACCGTTTTCAGTTGAATTATATGATAATGTTAAGAAAAGCTTGGGTTCTGAGTATAAAATAGCAAAAGTAAAAACACAAGACATTTGAAAATAGGGGACCCACCACTCAATAATAAAACAGTCTGCCTCATTGATAACCAATAATTGCTGTATTAAATACAGCACATGAATTTTATGAAAATGAATCACGTGAACTGTGTGAAAAAATATTTAATATTTAGAGGAAGATGGAAATTAGCATAAATGGAACTAAACGTTGTTTGTTTCCTCAGTATTTAGTGTTTGAAACGTTTTGACAGATCTCTCGTTGGCCCAGGGTAGAGTACCCAGCATCGTAGAAGGAGGAAGACCCTTGAGGCAATCACTACCTTTTTGCGGGTCATTAAATCTCGAATTAGTAACAATTCCGAAAATGTTGGTCGTCTGGCTTGAGCACCTGACAATCGATTTTAGTTTTAATCTGTTTTATTGTAAGTTCTTGTCAATCCTTCACCTCAACTTAAGCTATGCAATGAGGGGCCGTCGATGGTGTAGTGGTTATGATGCCGGGTCCACACTCAGGTGTCTGGAGTTCGAGGCTGTCTCTAATAAGGTTTTTTGTCCTTTTCCTTTTCACAGCTCTCGTTGAACTTCCAGACAATTACAACAATAAAAAGTGGCAAAACATGCAATTCCGGCGGCTCTATCTCATGTTGACATGTGTATGAGATAAAACCTGGCCTAGGGACTTAGGACATCAACACATGGATGCGTCGAATCTGAAGTTCAATCGCGTACAATCAGTCCACTTGAGGACTGCAGTGCCGTTGGGGATCAAAATCCTGTCAGGATGAAGGGGCACCATCGTCTAGCCATGACGGTGGGCTTGTCCCCCCTGCTTCGGGATTGTGATTCCCAAGTTTGAATTTCAGAGCTTTTTTTAAAAAAAAAAAAAAAAAAAGAAGCTATGCAATGAGTTTTTCAACCTCTCAATGTCAATGTGTCTCTGGTCAATGTTTTCATATGAGATAGGCGGTCATTTTTGGTCATTATCATGTAGAACGGGTAGTAGAGCCTCCCGCCTTCTGAGTTGCGGGCTACTCAAGTCATGGGACTATAATTGGCTGGGCTATTGGGCGCTTTTGTGCAAAACACAAAAAAAGGGGGCGCTTTGGGGGGTAGGGATGGGGACCTAGGTAATGAGCCGGGTAAGGAAAATTATTTTGAATTTGAAAAAATTCAAAATAACAAAAATTCGTAATAACCCCGGTAATCTTTTTCATATTATTCAGTATTCAGTTATTCTGGAAGGAGGAAGTTGAGAGTTTCACACTTCAAATCTATGAAGCTACTCTACTGTAAAAACCTGCTTTTTAGCATTTTTTCCCATAGGAATGATAGATTATTATGCGTAACTCATAACCAGTACTTGTATCGAATCACGCCACTTAGCCAATTTGAGGGATCTCTCAGTGATGTTTTGGGGGGAAGATACCTTCAAGGAATGGTGGAATTGTTGATTAGCGTCTGACATCCGAATACCTGACCAAATGCATACGCTGGTATCTATTTTCAAATGCCTCGTGTTTCCACTTTTGCTATTTTATACTCACTTTTACTTATGCTATTTTTACTAGAACTGTGCTACACTACAGAGGTGTCTCTCCAAAAATATTCATATCCAGGTTTTTTTAAACACTAATTACACCTGAAATAATTTGAATAATTAGGTAATTAGGTGCATTTTAGTTACATAAAAAATTTCAAGGGGCTCTTTTATTCGTATTTTCTACCGCAGTTTCCGAGTTGCGGCCAAATTTCAATTAGATATCCCAGTTGCGGCCCCCCTCTCATGCAAGGATATCCGAATTGCGGAGTGAGCTATCCCTCAGTATCAGCTGGTCCAGCTGAAGCGCGTGTATGTGGGCCTACGTCTGGTCGATGTGGCTGACCACCTGGACGTCCTGCAGTGCTACAAAATTGGTATTTAATTCTATAAGTATGGGCATACCAAAGCCACGTACCCGGAAGAACTTGACGTCTGTATTACATGTGGGTAAGCTGGGCACATGAGCTCCAAGTGCCAGATCCCCTGCCGGAACCCTATTGCACTTGTGACTGTCGGGCGGTGGTGGGAATCGAAGGGGCAAGAGTGGTCACAGGTGCTGGTTCTGGAGAAATCCCTGGTGCAGCCATTGTGATCTTGGATGCCCTGACCGTCTTGAAGCCCGGTCTCCTTAGCAGCTCCCACATGGTGGTATTTCTGACAACGCGTACGCGTGTTGATCGATTCAATTGACTGATTTACAATCTCTCCACTGTGAGCCCGTTACCGCAATTGGGACACAGCCTTTTCTACTTTTGCCTTGTCCGCATGACTTTTTTTCTATTTATTTATTTTCTCGGTGAACTGTTTGTTTCGATGCGTTTCGAAAATTTCCCCCCACGTTGAAAATGTGATGATTAAAACAGCAAGTTTGTACATTGTGAGGCGCATACATTCGAAGTCACATTCACCCCATACACCTTTACTCCCCCGAGCTACCATAACAGTTTCACTACACAGTTTTGCACTTCAGAACGCTTTCCGTGTGGGTGTTGTGTTTACTTTCGTACACCCCCCATGCCAAAGTTTGCAATTTCCACGGGTATCGTAAATAGCGTTCAAATAAAATAAATAATGGCTATCCCATTTTTTTTTTTTTTTTTTTTTTTTACATCTTTTGCTATAACACCAATCAAAAATCGATTCTACTTCTGCCACGAAACGCTACCGTACTAAGCAAAGCTATCAGACCTACCCGCAACTAATGTTGTGTTGAAAAGAAGTAGGAACTTATTTCAGAATCTGAATAAAACTTGGTGGCTTCTGATTTTATGAATAATAAAAAAATATTAATCAGATCCTCACTATCCCCAGTCGTTTCCTTGATCATTTCATCAAGGGGATCCTTCTTTTCTCTCTAAATGAAACGCTCTTGAATCTGCCTCTCAGCTGATTCAATCACCATAATATTAAGTTACCGTCGGCAAATAAAATGGAAATTATTTCGAGGCTTTTATATTACTCGTGGCTTCTCAATGTTTTTAAATTATAGCGCCCGGATGCAGCCGATTTTATAAAAGAACCGAGATGAAGGGATTCTTTATGCCTCTAGTTTTTACTCAGTCATGGAATGTTTGTTGAAGTTTTCATTTTTCCGTATATAGGTTCCGTTAATCGATATAGCGAGGTACATACCTATTAGGTTAACTGCTGGAAATTTTACACAACCGTTTAGGTATCATTCTTTGATTCAGGTTAACTGTGCAAAAATTGATTCGGTCATTAAAAAATTATTCATAAAATAAATCAAATTAAAATTTTGAAAAAATCGTATACAATGTCTAGACTTGTTGAGATCCATAGTGTGACAACTCTAAAAAGCAGACTTCGAGAAGATACGTGCTCCTCTCTCTCTCTGATAGGAAACTGAACCATAATAAATTACCCGTGGTCTGCAGATGATGTCTTGGGGTTCACGCTTGTCTTTGTATTATGAGCAGTCTGATACGAACAGTGTACTGATTAAATTGCCTGGTTAATGTTCCAGACGTATTCTCTTGACGCTCCTCTCTCTCACTGATAGGAAACTGAAACATTATAATGTTTCATATTTTGATAATTATCAATTACCCGTAGTCTGCAGATGATGTCTTGGGGTTCACGCTTGACTTTGTATTATGAGCAGCCTGATACAAACAGTGTACTGATTAAATTGCCTGGTTAATGTTTGATGTTGTTGTACAACGTCATTTGAGGCTTTCATTACCGTTATTCGACCTAATAACGGTAATGTACCTGTACATTTGGCGCCTGTTGTTACTCTAAGGCAAAAAAGGGAGCTGAGTATCTAAATCGTGTCAGTAACTGTTATTGTAGAGAAGTTCCTAGTCAACCAGTATTTTAGAAAGAAACAAAAAATTAAAAAACATCCGAAGTGGGTACCAAGGATGTAAGCTGTTGAGGATTGTCCGAGGCATTCTTAAAGGCTAAGAGTCACGTGACAAAATTAAAAAAGAGAAAACACGGAGACGACGACGAGCTAATTTCAATGTGGACATTTGTCGGCGAAAGTGGCAGAGTATCGAGTATACTATAGAATACCTCGGGGAGTGCAGAGAAATGCTGAGAGCGCTGGGACAACAAAGCTCAGCTTATTTCTATATTCTGGGTCACGGCAGGGTGTGGTAGGTGTGAGATCGCCTCAAATAGCTGGGACTGGGATTTATGTCATCAGTTTTCATCCCCAGTAACCACTTCTTCCCAAAAATTTAAAACGAGCGGCCTCTGAAACCTGACTTTCATTGTTTTTGTAGTTATTCTCTTTTAAGACTTAGAACACTTGAGACTTTTAACACTTGTTTTTTTTTTTTTTTTTTTTTTTTTTTTTTTTTTTTTTTAATTATTTTTCAACACTAAAACTTTTAACACTAGGTTTTTTTTTTTTTTTTTTTTTTAACGAAAAAAGCAACAGTTTTCTTGAAATATTTCAGAGAGCTGACTTAGCAGTGGCGTCCATGACCATCAACTATGCGAGGGAAAGCGTGATAGACTTTACTAAACCTTTCATGAATCTTGGAATCGGGATTCTTTTCAAGGTATGTATCACTAGTGTTATCGCGAACCGCTCATATAGGTAATTATGTTTTGTAACTTGCTTCTTCAATCACTCTTGATGATGGAAAAATTCCGGCAGGATTTGAGTATGTGGCCATCGTGGTTCTCCATGTTGATCATTATTTCACGAAACCTCTCATTGAGAACTATTTTAGAAAATTTCTAAAATAGTTCTAAATAGTAGTTCTAAATATTCAGTAGGTCCACCTACTGAATATCAATTAGGTAGTACCTATTGACATTACAGGATTACCTATTGATAGTATTACACTGTTAGTATTAAATAGGTAGATAACTCTTACGGTGCTCTTTGAGCTAGAACAAGAGCATCAATTTTGAACAAAAACTCGGGATTGGGACTGCATTCTCTGTGTTAATTTGTATTTTCTAGATTAAATATCTAATAACTATTTCACATCGCAAAACATGTCAACGTTCTACAAAATTTCCCATAAGTACCTACTTTCAAAACTAGTTTATGGTAGGTAGTTTAAATGGGTGGGTCTCTGAAAAGATACTTTTTGACCGTTATATTTCTGTCCGCTCCATTCCCCTAACCTCCTATTTTAACCCCTTCGCTGACCTAACTGAAGAGTTATTTTATTTATGGAAATCCGGGCCGGCGGATGTCAAGTAATTCAGGCTGAACCATTTTGAGGTCCTAAACAGTCCGGTTGTATTTTTCGGTTATGTTCCCACTCGACTGGGGGCTTTGGGGGTTGTATTTTAACCAATTTGAGCGTTTGGCCATTGAGAATACTCGTTTCTGTAATGTATATACGATCTTATTATAATAACAGTCGGAGATTGTAGCATTGTATGAAAAGGGTAAAAACTGTTTCGACGTATTAATTTCATGATATTGGTTACAAACTTGATGTTTTGTCTTGTTAGTTGTATAACAATATATATTTAAACGTTTTCCCGTGCCATATGTATGCCTTTCTATAGAATCAAATAGGTAGCCACCATTTTTTGGGTACCTAATCACTAAAACACTGTTTTGTTGTGAGAGGGGAATGTAATATGCCATCTTTGTTCTTTTTGATCAATTTCCTTCTGGTTATAGAAACATGAATTTTAATCATTGTCAATGCCTAGGATTATTCTGGACATATAAAATATTAAATATTCTAAATTGCTTACTCAGAAGAGTGAGAGTGAGATCACAAATTTTGTGATCTCACTCGCACACTTCTGAGTTAGCAATTTGAGCCAGTCCCACATTAAAAGAATTTCTTATATTATAGTAAGAATGGTCTCACTGCTCAGGTCCCGTCTAGTGCTCAAAAGTGCCCTAGAATGGGATGACAACGGGGGGTCTCCGACCGAAACCAGTCGTGAAACACATTTTCATGAAAATTGGTGTGGCATGAGTAACTTCTTGCTTGAAGCGATTCGCTTAGTTTTTTAGGTTACCGCTTTTATTTTTGAGGTATTCATAATCGTTGAGCCTCCGTGTCTGCTTTACAACTCAGGATATAATCACACATGATGGCCTTTGTCGTATGTGTGATCTTCTAGTCTTCTGTGAAGCTTCGCCCCATTTCCGCTCCATTCCCCTTTACTTTACTTCAGAAGGTTGGCTCGTATTAAAGACGTGAACCACCTTAATCTTTTGATGCCTGCCGTATAAACCCCGCCAGAACCCCCTTCTCTTTCATCTTTTGATGTGCTCGCAACGTACTGTAACTTTTGTTCGACAAATAGAGCGACGATTTTCGTTTGGTTTTTCGGATGGCAAATATTTGCGCCAATACCATTCAGTTCTGTTCCACGCCTCACAGTGGGGATGGTCATATTTTGGGGGGAAAAAAACCTCTGAAAATGTCCTTACTTATGGGAAATTTGACGCTGATGACGAATGTACCTCTTCTCCCTATACCTAAAATTGCTCCTTACCCTTGCTAAAAAAAAAAAATCCAGAATATTTTTTAGTGTTAAGGCCAAATAAAGGACGACTCGAAGGACCAATTCGTTAAATGAATGAAAATCGCGAGAGTTTGAAACGGTAATGTGACTAAAACTGGTTCAGGCAGGTAATGAAATTTATAGAACAAGAACAATTATTGTTCTTAATAATTAGTGTAATTATTCGGGAGGAAAAACGTTTCGGGCTTGCGGAAGCCCGCGCTTTTTATGTACACTCCAATGAATATTGAAATCCCGATATGGGGTGGAAATGTTACTTTTTTATCGTCTACCGTCTCTGATATGTATCGTTGTGAAGTAGTGAAGGGAGCCGGTTAGTATTTTATCGTTTAGCAGGTATGTGTAAACAGCGCTGTATGTTTCAATAATTGAAGCTTCGAACAATTATTGTTAGCTTCGTTGTCAAAAGCATACGTAACGAAAGTGATTAGCAGTGATACATAACGTTTTTATCTATCCTGAAAAACTGTACCTTCTTTCATAAGCACCCCAGTACAGAAAGCAAAAAGTCTGGCGAAAGAGCAACTTTTCCCACTTTCTATCAACTAATAATAAGTAAAGAATCGAAGAAAACAACGTCGAAATCGAAACATTTTGGGTGGTGGGGAGGGACGTCAAAACCCCTTCTTATGATTTTATCGCTGCTCTAGGGATATTTCCACTCTATTGGATGACTAATAGTGATTCGCTCGGCTAACAGCCCGGATTCAATCGCTTGTACTGCCAAGTTTTCAAACTAGTTTCCCCGCGACATTACAGGGTGAAACCATTTAGCGCTTGGCATTAATGAACAATGCGATACTTCCACGGTGCTAATTAAGGTTCTCTTTGCTTTAACCTCTTGTATAAACCTAATACACCAGCATAACTTCCGTATTCCTCCACTACAACTTCCCGAGGAATTACTGTGACTGAACTATTTGACGTGACGTCATTCCCCTCTCGACGGTTCTCAAGTTGAAGTAACATACTTATGCGCTCCAAAAATTCTCGTCTAAAATGAAGCTCCCATCAAAACTCTGAACGTATTCAACAAATAAGCTTTGGAAACTCGTTAGGGCTAACTTAGAACCTTGACAACTTTTCACAAACTGCTCAATTACAGTTTCCACTTCAAATTCATCATCGGGACGTCTAACTTCTAGGTGGATGAAACTTCATCAAGAATTATCGACCAAACACAGAAAATGTTGCTCCCAGTTGAATTCATCCGAGTTTAATGTTTCCACAGCGCTTTATTTTGCCATACCCTACACGAACAGTTAATTTAACTCTGGTAGACATTTCTGTCAAATTCAGATGGACGTCCCCACTTTATCAAGAAGGGTAGTTGTTATTTCTCGAAAATAATTGCCTGGATGTAGAGGATTAGTGGGAGCGCCACTGTTAATTCGGGAGCCAAACTAGGCGGAGATCGAATGCTTTACAGGAAAGGATCGGTAGGGGGGAGGACTAATGAGGCGATCAATCATTAATAATTATCACTGGGTTATAATCACATCTGGCCGTTTAGCGGAGAGTTCGGCATGCCCCAAAAAGGCCCGAGCTAGAAATTATATCCTCAATTTGCCCCACTTATTCACAGAAGTCACCTATAGGCTTTACAGGAAGAGTTATTGCCGACTTGATAGGAATTGGATTTAGTCGGGGCTTTTCTGCCAAATTACGGTAGTCCTTCACAAATTCATGGTCAACTTTTGTAGGTCTGTGAAAGTTTGAGGTTCTCGAATTTAGGGATCATGTACTTCGACTGCCTCCCCAAAGAGGAGAATGTGCCCATCGGCAGGGTCGTTCGTACAGAATCTGAATGGCTGGCTCATAATTTTCGCGCGTTTGGGTTTAAAAGTAGATCCCCTATCGTGAATTTTTCCAAGACAGTAAATTGTATGTAATTGTGGAAAAACTGTTGTGGTATAAAGCACTTCCCGTAAATACATCCCTGGAGTGCCTCTTTAAAATTTCTTACGAAACCTTGAGAACAAGAGCAAAGAAAGAAGTGGATGCTCGATGTAAACCGCGGGAAGTACTTGAATATATCTTAAATGAGGAGGTCCGTGCAATAAGGGCGTATAACCCTATAACGTCGGTGAAGTATTGAGACCTCGTACCTCCATTTTTGACGAAAACGGGATTTCGGTTATCCTAGTTTTTTCTAATAGGTAGGTAAGTTCTAATTTTTTCTAGCACTTAAGTTCCTTGGTTATCACCGATTTATGCTCTCATTTGGTAGATTTTCGTAGTATTACGGCTCAAAAGTGAAAATATTGATACCTACCTCGTAACTGGTAGGCAAGAAGAAGAAGCATTGATAACTCGTTTTATCCTGATTTCCTCTCCTAGTAGTCAAAATGTGAGATACGAGGTCTCAATACTTGACCGTCGATAAGCCCTTTTTGCCAAAATCGATCCACCATGATTTTTTTGCCGCTTTTTGAAACCAAGTTTCAGGAAGAAATTCCGGTTTGATTCGTTGTTATCCTTGTTTTCGCGTCTGGGGTTATACCTACGCCCTTTTTGGGGAACCTGTTGTTCTTGGTCTTCAGTCCTAGTGTTTTTATTAATAGTATTATTTTCCCTTTCATTTCTAGGAAACCTCTATTCAAAGCTCTTAAGCCCTACTTGTGGAGAAAAAGTTGAATGTCGTTTTTCCCCCACAATTAGGGCATAATATGCCTATTATTATAATAGGTTATATTATAACCATCCTCAATAATTCGAAATTTTCTCCGATGCAGTAATTTTCATGAATAATTGACCTTGTGGCCTTTGTAGTAGGAAAATAAGACAGTTGAAGGGTAAAGGTTTAGACAGAAAATGGAGTATCCACATTACAGGTGCACGTTGTAAAATTTGAGTTTGATATTCTAAGATCGCTGTTTTTGACTATAAGCCCTGTCAGGCAACCATGAGGGACCGAGAAAAAACTTTCACCTACCCAAATACGTTTTTTGTCTACACGGTAGTTTAAAATGCAATTTGCCTAATCCCCCAAGTCGTTTACCAACTCTCATGTCAGCTATGCCCGACATTCTATGTTGGTGAATGTTGCACAGCAGTTAACTTGCATATTGCAAAAAACATCCACGATTGCGGCCCTCCTGTTGACAACAGGCTGTTGTCTCGCTAATCATACAGTTTACTAAAATGAGTTTGGTTAGGGAGAGAGAACTAGTGAACTACTCACATATCAAGTAGTTGTTTTGCCACTAGAATAATAAACAATTCTCCTTTCAGTACCTGTAGTATAGCCTAACTGGTTTTCAAATGGTTCACTGGCCATCAGTCATGGAGCCAATTTTAACAGTGGGTCCATATTCCAAAATTACTATTGTCAAGTTACCACCATTCTGGACCGTTTTCATCAGTTATAATTTTCACCATTTGTGCTTGTTCATATACCTTCAGTATAATATAATTTAGAGTATACATTGTTAACCATAATTTTATGGTTTTTCTCTGATGCTAATGACAAATGGTTTTCTTGTCAGGGCTGTAGATGAGCTTAGTTGCTCGAAACCGGTCCCCACGCTATAATTGTTAACCTGAATAAACAATTTAGTATTCAGCAGAGGAGTCGTTCTCTCTCCCTAACCAAACTCATTGGATTAGACCTCTGCACCATCGGCAAACAACCACTTTGCAGTTTACTAAAAGCTTCAATGTTATTATTTAATGTAAGCTTTTACCAAATTGCTAAACTTTAACTGCAGTTAAACTGTGATACCCACAATAGGTTCATTGGAGCTTAATGGTCTCAAAGGTCTATAATAATAATCGGTTGCACGAGTCCGCTCTGCTGGCATTGAGACGTTACTATTATGTAATTACTATGACATACTTGGTAATTGTGTACGTATAGGTAGTTTGGTATGAATCGCGATTTGAATAATGATAACTGCATGATAGGTATGCAAATAAAAATCTGCTCGGTGTATGATTATCTGTTCACTGAGATAGGCGGAGGTTTGATTGCTCCACCACTCAGAAATCGCTAGTTTTAGATAGTATGAATACCGTTAATATGAACCACCTCCTTCATACTTGAACATCTCGTTGATTACAGTCACTTCGTTCTGGCCGGGTTGATAAAACCATCTGTGGCAAAGTGATTTATACATGTAAAGCCAGGATTCAATAACTCTTCAGTGTTATTCATCAGCCGGTTGTGCCTGCTGTGCCGCCCGAGCGCTCGCATTTCAGTCTGTGCACAATCCTTATGGGTTGTAATGTAAAAAAATGTAAATGTAACAAGGGAATTTCACCCTGAATTTTCGTCCGACTGGCTGCTGCCGTCGCGGACGTCGTCAGCCGTCCTCTCAAGGAGGATCGGAACTTGTCTGACGATTGCGCTCATGGCTCCTCATTGCCTCGTCCCCCTGGGTTGGGAGGAGTTCGCCGTCCGATTGAACGCAGAAAATACTTGCATCGGTGACCCCGCTCCTCACGCGGTCACCCATCCAAGTACTAACCACTCCCGACGTTGCTTGACTTCGCTGATCGAGGGAAACGGTAGTTTACCCAACGCCACACCGGACGACTTATGGGATGTTTAACAGTTGATGTTCAAATGTATCTTGGAATCTGCTTCGTTACCTGTAATTATTTTTTTACTGTGCAAGGTTTAGTTGTGTGATGCTGCTTAGGTGCCGAGTTCTCAGCCGACTCGCCTGTTCTCGTTCATGAACCCCCTCGCTGTGGAAATCTGGCTGTACGTCCTCGCCGCCTACCTCCTCGTCAGCTTCACTCTCTTCGTCATGGCAAGGTTTTCCCCTTACGAGTGGAACAACCCCCACCCCTGTTCGCCGGAGGCCCACGTCATTGAAAACCAATTTTCCGTCTCCAACAGTTTCTGGTTCATCACGGGCACTTTCCTCAGGCAGGGGTCCGGCCTCAACCCTAAGGTACCTTCCCGGAACCGTCTTACCGTCACATCGTGGTGTCCCGAATTCGGCCAGTAAATGATTAGTAGCCCTAAATGTAACAAAAATCCCCCCAAAACAGTCTACTGGCCACTCGATCATCCACGGTGTTCTAGGTTACTTCTGTATGCACCTACGTCGCCAGAGCATGTCATCGTTGCCTCTATAACCATATAGATGTTTTTAGCATGTTCGATTTAACGTGAATTCCCCAGTTGTTTCTTGGAATGGCGATCCTTCAAGAGAGGTAAGTATTTCTGCCTTTATCAGCTTAAGGCTTCTCAGCCTAATGAGTTCTCATTCTTTTCCGCTTTGATTAAACCCTTACGGCTAGTTTGCGTGAGATTGAAGGAAAATGAGGCCCATAATAATCCGTTTTTTTTTTTTTGTTTTTTTTTTACTAAATTTTGAAAAAAAAAAATGTGATGAATTTTCAATCACCGCGTCTAACGACCTTCTTCTCTCTCTCCAGAGAAGAAAATTTAAAATTGAATAATAAGCAACAATAAAAAGATACATAGATATCTAGGTAACGCCAATTCCTGTGAACCGCAATGTCATGTTTACAAAGAATTTTCGATCGCTCCTTGGACGATAACAAAACACCAATGTTAGTGACATTGTTGCTGATTTGAATACCTACATACATTTAATGTATCCAGTAACAATTCGAGGGAAGGAAATTTGCAAAAGCCTGTATGTTGATTTCCGGAACATTGTCAGGTGAGCTAAAAAACTGCGCGTCACTTAAGTTTGCCAACATTTTTCTTACCCTTATCAATGTTACCAACGGTGTTTTCAACAATGTTATCGCCCGAATGTGAGTCGAAAACAGAGACCGAAGATGTGACAGGACCTTCGGAGCTGGCTTCCAGCTTCAGTTTCAATTACTAACTATGCGGACTGGTTAATTAACAACAACAGGTTACCTACTGGTAGAGATGAGGGAGAATGATGACTATTCTGCTAGTGGTTCTCAATTATTTTAAAAAAATTGGACTGCATGATCGGTTTCGAGCGGTCCGGTGTCGAGATTTCCTATTTGTCCGCATTTAAAAAAAAAACCCTCGACTGAAAGTCTACTGGTGAAATACCGTCAACAGTGAATAATAAAATCAAATGAGTTGCTTGCAATCCATTACAAATCCATTAAATCGGCGATTGTCACTCCGGTAATTATTATGGGTGTTTCTCTTAGCAATAAAATGGAACGGCTTGTGAAATTCAACAAGTTGGTTGAGCCTCGGGATCCACTTACGGAATCCCATTCCCTTTGTATATATTCGAGATAACCCGGGTTTACTTTCCTCTCTGGCGGTGCTCTCCGAAACCGATGTGAAGTTTACATTTTTCCGGTTAAAAGGAGGTCTAATTTGGTGTTTCGAGAACGGCTTTTCCCCTATCCGCCTGACAGTTCATTAAACACCGGTATCCCTAGTAGGTGAAGTTGGCGGGGATTTCCTTGTAATAAGTTCAGACATGGGAAGGAGATGAAGTGGGGGAGAAGGAGGTAAAATGAACGCTGTCGACTTGGAAGGACTGGACCGTGCACTGGTGTTTTTCACTGAGTCCATCACTGGGCAAACTTTGCTACCCACGTCTCTTCTTTTCACATGTTTGTTATTTTTATACTATCGCCTTCAATCTGTTCTTTCAAGGTTACTATCAATTTTGTTGATATGGCTTGCGATGGTGAGTCCCAGTTTCCTCCGGAATCCTCCAGTCCCAAGTTTCGGGAATCGTTGAACCTGGTTCGGCGAAGATTGGAGAAGTTAGTTTAGTTAGACCCTAATCACAGATTGCAAGCTACTAATGTAATGAAACACTCCGGTCTCCTCCCAGGGACTCCGTATCAAACAAACGGTCGTTGACCCCAGTGAATCTCCCAGGTGTTCACCCTTGGTCTTCGAAAAAAGGAAGACGGGAACTATGTAACTCTTTTCTGGTTTTCGGCGGAATTTTATCCAGCCGTCAGGTAACGTGTGTAATGTTAACCTGCTACAGGGCGAGTTCATTGAACTCAGACATCTTATTGGCCTGCTTGTCAAATTATTTAGGTGGTGAATGCCAAGCTGAAGCTGTTGAGTGCCAGGGGTTTTTATCATGGTAAATACTTTTCGCCGGGGCTTGAAGCGATAGACACCCCACGATGCCACTACTGAGACTTACAAGACGTTTTTAAGTAGAGCACCTGCAAGCTCCTACACCCAAACTATCCCGCCCCTACTGCAGCAGAGACCATCTGGGCAGTGCCTGGAAGTTGTGAGTTGGAGAGCATTCCACTCTAAGCTCTGCAGGTCTCGCCGAAACAGGAGTGGCTGAAGGCGCGGTTTGCTCACCAAACAAGTTGTGCCTGGAATTTTTATACTGGAATGAATTGTTCAGTGATGCTAAGATTCCTCAATTCAGCGTGCCCTCTGAGGATCACTGTTCCCATCTTAGGTCTCTCTCAGTCCGAGCAGTGAAGCCCTGTAGATCCTGACCATGCGATCTACCCGAACGAACGAAACGAAACTAGGGAATTTCACCCTGAATTTACGTCCGACTGGCCGCTGCCGTCGTGGACGTCGTCAGCCGTCCGGAGGATCGGAACTTGTCTGATGATTGCGCTCATGGCTCCCCATTGCCTCGGCCCCCGGGGTTGGGAGGAGTTCGCCGTCCAATTGAACGCCGAAAATACTTCTATAGGTAACCCCGCCCCTCACGCGGTCACCCACCCAAGCACCCATGCCCGACGTTGCGACCCACTCCTATCGTCCAGATCCTCCAGCCTGGAAACAACGATCATGCTGAGCAGGAACACTAAAAGGGGTCTGAATCGACCTGAGGTTAGAGCTAGTTGTGGACTAGGTAAAATTCCAAGACGAACGTGGGGAACCCTTTCTGTTCACGTCAATATTTCAGTGATAGAAACGAACCTATGTGAGTTATTCTGCTTGTAACTTACAATTACTCTGCGTTGTGTTGTTGAATTAGCCGTTCAGGTAATACGTCATTACGATTGGGTAGGTACTCACCTCGAGTGGGTCCACATCTTTTAACTCCATGAAGACCTCCAGGTGAGGCAGGTTGCATGGCGAAGAAAGGATTAAACCTTGTAGCTTGAACTGGCCTCTAAGTGGTTTTGGCTGGCGTTATCCAAAGTAATTCCGAAGCAACCTCCCCTTATCCCGTTCCAACGTCAAACAGCTAAGAATCGTGATTACTAGTCAATATTGGTGGATTTAGGTGGTCTGGGGGGGTGAAACTAAGGGATTAAAGGCCGGCAATAATGATAGAACTTCTGTCCCCAGGACTACTTCAATATCAATCCGACAGGAGCATCAAACCACCTTCAAACTTATAATGAATTCTAATGGGCGCGGTGCCGTTAACGAGCGAACCCTAACTCAGATTTATATAATATATTATAAAACATATTATGTTTTTGAAAATTGAGAGTTGTGAAGGGAAAACGTGAACACTGAAGATGATTTTGGGCTTCTTCTTATAACGTCAAAATATTTGTGAATTTACCACTTGTTTCTAAAATTGACTCCTCCTGGATTGCAATGACTTCGTAGCTGCATCAACATGAACATCCTCTTCCGGCGCTGGCCAGGGTTATTATTATGAATACCCTTCATGATGCTAATTCCTTCATTCGTTTGTTGTATTTTTTAAGACGAGCGAGCGCATGCCGAACCGGATGTTCTCCTTTTTGAACCCCCTGGCCGTCGAAATTTGGGTTTGGATGGTCGCCGCCTACGTCGTCGTCTCCTTCACAATATGGCTCGTCGCCAGGTTTTCACCCAAAGAATGGACCCTGTCGCCTTGTACCTGTTCGGGCTCAACCGCTGAACCCTTTGACGACAAAGAAACCCCTCTGCTCCGCTACACGTACGAACACGTTTTGCAGAATGACTTCACCCTCGGCAACGCCTTTTGGTTCACAATTGGTTCACTGATGCAACAAGGATCCGATCTAAACCCCAAGGTAAACCACACAAGCACCCTACCTCAGAAATGCCAACTAAAACTTGGAAACTCTTTTTGTAACTTGAGCTTCAAAAAACAGCTTCACAGCCAGCTGCTAATGTAAAGTTTTGATTTTCAATCGTTGGTGGATATTTGAAATCTGTTGAAACTTTTAGATCTTTCAGGGCTGGCGACCTCCGTGATAATGGTAAAGTTTGTCCCAAAACGACAAAAGCCATTTGCTTTGCTGTTCCATTCTCTAAGATTAGCATTAACATGGTTTGAAAATTCGTATTCGCCAATAAGGTAAGTTCAGGTCTTTATCGTTGAAGAGGACATTGCACCTATCATCAGGCACCTTTGGTGATTTCATTAGGTTTAGTGTATTTTGAGTTTGTCTGCAGATTGTACTTATAGTTTAAAACAGTAGTGTACACGTCACTGTGCCATCTTCATGATTTTACGTGAAGATTCAAATCAGTAATGCTTTTTTTTTCTTATCAATGTGAACTCATTACCTAAAGAGAGTCCTGTTGTTAGTGTACTTTATCGTTCCATTTTGTGGCCTACGACGATGCCCAACTTCTACATCGTTGGCGTATCCAAAATGCTCAAGTAATTTGCGTATTATAGTATTTATTATGCTTTTTAGACCATAGTTGGCATTTCAGTGAGGGTAGGTGAGTGTGGTTTTCCTTTGTATTTCCCTTAGATCTCGGGGGCCTATTGTCATGTTCAGTGTAACTGAATTAGTGAAAGTCAAAATGACAGTTTTGGTTAAGAGCGTTCAATTTGAAGTCATCAATGTTCCATTATCTTCTTTCTTACAAACGGTGTTTATTTTCGTTCATTCTCGGTCGTGATTGGTCCTCGAATTCCTCCTGTGCAAATAAAATTCCTGTTAACACGCGCTGAATCTCCCCGAAAGTAAGTGAAATTATGTTTGCGGCCGGTAGGAAAACAAACACGGAACTAAAAAAAAAACTAGTTGGTGGAGGGGGGGGGGGGGCGTTGGATCGACCCGCAACACTTCTGATAGCAACTGGCATCGGTCCAGCTAGGCTTCGGAGCTGTAGAAAATATCACGAATTCCGCGATTCCCTGCAGAGCCCTCTTCGTTCCCTCCCTTCATAGAGCTTCAATTTTCCAGGCAGTATCTTCTAAGCTTCCTTTTAATCTTTTTTAAACCACGCTGTAATGGAAAGTACCATCACGTTTGTGCCATACTCGTAGATTTTCCACATCAACGGAGGAGATACGCGATGACAGGTAAATGTTTACTTTATTAATTTTGATCAAAACATTTTTGAATCGCACGTTCCGATACATCTAATTTTATTTTTAAAATATTCTACGTATTTTAAGTTTTGACGACTTTTGTACTTTATTTGACTTTTCTCCTCCTTCTTGCGTTTGGAGTTCCGTTTGTTCAAGGGGTTTCGCATTTTTGTAACTAGCGAGGAAAAGGGGTTTTGAGTTTGTGACTGTTATGAATAAACATCCATCTGAATAATGTTTCAAACTCAGTGAATGCCTAAGGGGAAGGTGGTTAGTATTATCCTAAACAAGCAAAGGGCTCAATGTATTATTTAGTGCTCGTCAGGACATTTCATTCCTGACGAGTGATTATGTGAGTTAATGAAAGTTCTGATAATTTTCCAAGTTCTGTACTCGGCAAAGCTTGCATGGCTAGCACTAACACATCCAGAATTTTCCACGTTAACTACCCGTTACGTATTCATTTTTAAGCATAATGTCCCTGATAGTTCATTATCCCTAATCAAGTTTTTGCATACCGTTATAATGATTCTCATCGGTTTCTACATATTATGTAACAATGTATTATGTATAATGTTACATAATGTTTTAATCGTAATATACAAGTCAGACTCGCCCAGGGGCACTGGTAGTATGTCGGCAGAACAAGAAAGTAAAATCATCGATAAATACAAATGGAAAAGAACTTGAAAATGTATTAAGTGAAAAAAGTGAAACCTATACATGTATTATGGAAGATATAATGAAAAGAGAAAGAGCGTAAACAAGAGATCAAATTTCGGAAATCAAAAGGAGAAAACAAAACCATCGATGACATTAACAATTTGATACAATAGTATTTTTGTGTAGAAGTACAATAACTATTTGTCAATTTTAGCATGGAAAATGCTTTAGCCTTGAACTAACTGTCTGAAAACGTTACGGTATCGAGGAACGAAAATGCGACCCGAAAGTAGCGCGTGGTTCCTAATTCGTAGTACGAATTTCGAACCAGGAGGTTATTATGGGGCCAAAGGAGTTCTCTTGTAATTTTCTTTTAGCAAGCTTCATTAAATCTGGGGATACAACATAATACACTACTAAGTTGTAAAAAGAAAAAAAACACTGGCGTTCGGTTCGGATTTTATCTATTAAAAGCAAACGAGCGTGTTCCATGTTCCTCGTATGTTTAGCCGGTAGGCTCAAGGTGACAGCATCCGGGGGTCTAGGGGGGTCCCCCAGCAATACAAAGAAAACATATCAGGCGGCAACGCTTTTTAAATTAATTGTTCTATTTTGAACGAGGTCCTCCGATAACATTGGAGGGGTAGAGGCACCAATAACATTGGGGGAAAAAAATGACATCAGATGTCATAACAAATTATTTTATGTAGGTGCCTGGGGGTTCTTCGGCTATTGTCAAAACTAACTTGAATGTAATGTTTCCGCAAAAAAGCCACTCTATAAATTTAAATCGCTGCAAATTTAACACGGGATTATTATTCTTCGATATAGTGCAAAAATTAATTTTGCGTGAAAAGAAAATATTTTTGAAAAAAAAAAAAAAAAAAAACTTCTGTACATTGTTTGGACAGATGTGGGACCTCGAAAAATGGACTATGCGTCCAAAATTACCTGGAAAACGTCACCTTACTTGACCTCCTGGGATCCAAAAAATCCCAAAACATCCCATCAAAAATCCCATTTGTATCCCCATGAAAGCCCCTTAGATACCAACGGTGAAATCGGGTCGTTCTAGGACCCCCAAAATACTACGTTCTAAAATACTTCGAAAACGACACCTAACTCGACCCCATAACCGAAAACCTTGAAAAAACCTTCCGTTGCCCCTTTTTAGTTCCACTTAGCCCCACGGGTTTGGGCGATCGTGTTGGAAACCTTGCGGGCAGAACTATGTAAGTGGTAAACCAAGTATTTTGTCAAATTTTCAGATTTAAAGCAAAATTCCTACTGCCCAAAACGGCTCGGACGGCGGACGGACATTTCGTTTTGACGTACAATGTCAAATTTTGAGGCCGATCAGAATTTTCGACCTCCGTCTCGATTATATAGACCTATATTACACCTGCGTATTATTCCAAGAATAATAAACCATTTTGTATGCAATTCAGCTGTTTGAAATAATTTCAATAATCATAACTGTTATCATCAATTCAATAATAATTATTATTATTATCCAGCGACACGGGGCCCACTGAAGTCCATGGACCTTATTGTGGATTGACAAAGGACGTTAACCGAGTGTTCCAGTTGCCGCCTTTTTTTCAAAATCTAATTTTACCCAAAATCTTTCTGATCAAACCGAAAAGGAATTTTGAGCAAAAAGTTGGCGTTTTTATAAGTCCAAATATTCTGGTCGAAAACTCAAAAGTACGACAAAGGCGAAGCGCCGAGTTAGAACTGATTTTAGTACAATTTAAAATAAGGGATAATGCATTATCCTTTATTTTATTAACGCTGTGTAAATTTTAGTTTTCTTTTTCTGTCGCCTCGGTATTTTCAGTGAAGGGACGGTACGTGTTTATCTGTTGGAAATAACAAAAATCGAAATTTTTATGGATAACTTAGAAATTTCATTAAAAGTAGTGATGAGGCGGGAAGGTATTGAGAGCTGGAAATAAGGACATATTTTGGAATTCGGAAAAAACAACTCAGCCGATATTTTATCGTTTAGTCTTGGTTGTACCCTTTGGACAAGAGTACCCGCTCGGGCTTAAATCGGGAAGCGTGTTTCTTATGGTCAAGAAGGGGGTACATTTTCGTTATTGACCCCTTTAAACCCCCACATTTATTTATGTTAAGTAGTCAAGTATCACGACTATTCCGATCATTACCGTAACTAATAAGAAATGAGATTCTATAGCTGATTGACCGATCTCTGCCAAGTCTGAACTTCAACGTAAATGGGCCGAGCCGTGTAGTTGTATTGTATGAACTCTCGAGTTAAAGTTTCCTCCTGCCATTTCGCTTAACATAGACTGTTCTGAAGCCTTATCGAACCCAACCAAAAGTTCTCACTTCCTTCCTTTACGCAAAGAAGAAAAGAGGAAAGAAACAAAATAAAATAAAGGAAATTTCCATCGGTTCGAAACGGGATTACCATTGTCGCCTTTTTGGGCTGAGAAAGGGGCCAACTGCAGAGTGGCAAAATTGCGAGCGAACGAATGCCACATGGTGTGGGGAGGGGGGTACAGAACGCCAACTTTTTTTTTGTCCCGCCACCGTTCGACAATTCAGTCCTTTTCCGGTGATCGGATGCAGGTGTCGGGCGGCCGCGGCGAGGGAGGGGGGGGGGGGGGGCTCCGTGCCGTTTTAACGGGCCATTGTTCGTTTTTCGCGGTCGACCCCGGAAACCCCTGGAAGGAAAAAAATCCATTTTTCGGCGCTTTTTCGGCCCTGAGTTGGCTTTGTTTGAATGGCAGGTTTTCACGCGTAACGTCTGACGGTGAATTTGATTATTGCAATTTTTCTATACAATTGTAGTCTATACAGTTTTCTCAGCAAGCCAAACCGATGGAACCTCCATGAACCAAATTGATTGGACCAAGCGAATAACAAACCTATTTTTGTATAATAATCAACCTTATGTTTTCGAGACTGGGGTCAACCTTTTTGATGTGCCTCAAAATTAAATGATTCTTGAAGTGTAGATTCCAAAATTTAATTCCCCGTCCGCCGCACAGGGGGGCGAATCGACAATCTTGGTGGAAATTTTTAAAAACCCGTCCAGGACTGGTAGGACTTCCTACAGAAAATGTTCTGCTGAGCACAGACACTGTTCTGTTGATATTCTTTTTTTGTCTAAAACTGTATTTTATCTGTATACCTACTACTAGAAAATTGATGAAAAATCGTAAAAATGATGGTCTTGAAGTTGCCTGTAATATTCAAATTAGGCGAGATAAAAAATTTCGCGTGATTTGAAGTGTAGCATGCCCATTTACATTCAATTTCGTATTTGACTAAGACCTCGAAGATTTCTGAATGAGAATGATTTCACAGGTATTTGTAGGTACGACAAATAAATTATTTGACTCGTTCATTTCATCAAAAATATTTAACTCAAAACAAATCTCATTTTGGTAGATTAAACTCTACGAATAAAAACAACTATAAATGAAAAAAGAGAGAAATGAGAAAAAGTTGATGAAAAATAAAATTTTACAAAATTTAAGTCGATAAAATGGAAGGCCCTAGACATAAAACTAGATAAAATGTACGGGAAAACTGAACTGAACCTTCTAAAGGTCGATCCACACAGTTCAGTGATTCGTGGCCGTCCGTGCACGGTGCCCTTCAATTGCATCGATGATAAAATTTATCATTGATGCAATTGAAGGGCACCGTGCACGGACGGCCACGGATCACTGAACTGTGTGGATTGACCTTAATGATTCGAATGATGAACACTGCATTCTATCACTGAAAAAATGTAAAAAAAAAAAAAAATATAAAAAATCCCCCACATTCCCTACTTTACCGAATTTGTATTCTTGAGCTCTTTGCTTTTAAAGTTCCTTCAGGTCGTTGAAGAACGGTCTAACGCTAAAGCATCGAGTTAAGAGTTTGGGCATTGTCCCAAAGCCTCCTGGGTTCCTCTGGGGAAATTTATCGCCCCGTAAATTCTTTGTGGACAACAGCAATTTGTGCTCTTCCATTCTTTTACCTACTCGAGTGCAAACGTAAAGTGAATGCTTCTTATTTATTGTTCAATATTTTCCTAATGTAATGTGCACTGGGCATGTTAGGTAACTGTGAACTGTTGTACCTAGTGGACTTACTATTTTTTAATGATTTTTTGTTGGTACCTTTTATAATAAAGCTTTTGCACAAATTAAGGAATAACAAGCCCTTGTGTAAAATTTGCAATTTTTTAATAATTTTGATAAAATCACACTGTACAGTCTGTGTTGCATCGTTTGCTGTAGGTTTTCCTCCGTATGAAATTAATTGGGTAGCGTCAGGGTTCCAAAAATTCCGATGAAACGGATGATTGATTCTTTTGAAACACCCTCCCGCCAAACAACATATTATTTGAAATTGCCATTATTTAAAAAGCCAATATTTACTTTCCCTTTGTAAAGCAGCCTGTTATACTGAAAATATTGCTATTTCATAGTATTCATCGATACCCTAAAAAATCTGTATTAGCTGTTAGTATCCTTTTATAGCGTAGGAATGTTATAATTGACATATTTCTTAGCCGCTTATGTGCAATGTATTTTACAGGCGACGTCGACCCGTATCGTCGGAGGGATCTGGTGGTTTTTCACGCTCATCATAATTAGCTCGTACACGGCCAACCTGGCCGCTTTCCTCACAGTTGAACGGATGATAACGCCCATCGAAAGCGCCGCTGATCTTTCCGAACAAACCGACATCGCCTATGGGACTCTGGAAGGAGGATCCACAATGACGTTCTTCAGGGTAAGCTTAGGATTGAGCTTGAATCCGATTAGAATGGTTGACTGAGGCAATTGTGGTGGTCTTTAATAGAAGATCAATTATAGATAAAGAGTATAATCCTAAGTGTTTAGCAGGGGTTTGGTGTAGTAACCTCTTCCTAGGTCTCAGGTGGTAAACCACTCTGTATTGGCCGGATCATTTTAAAACAGCAACAGATGTAGATAAACTGTGAATGACAACTTTAAGGCCGCTTTACACGCAACGACAAATCGTAACGATCAGGTTGCACCAACTTATCGCTCCAATAAATCGAATGGGGGAGGAGTGTTTACACGCAACGACAAATCGTAACGATCAGGTTGCACCAACTTATCGCTCCAATAAATCGAAAGGGGGAGGAGTGTTTACACGCTACGACAAATCGTAGCGATTAGTTGGAGGGACCGGCATCAACCTTCCAACCCAACTCCAACTCCAATAAATCGCTACGATGTCCCATTTACACGTTCCGATAATTCGTAAAAACCGCATCTGAACGATAAATTGTTACGATGTCCCATTTACACGTTAAATCCCATCTGTTGTCCCATCTGAACGATAAATTGTTACGATTTGTCGTAGCGTGTAAAGCGGCCTTTATTCATCATAATCAATAGATCAAACTCTTCAAATATGTTTAGTTTCATAAAGCTGACGCGCGAAGCTGAGCTTCTGATACTGGAATATCAGTAACATACAAGATAAGGTGGGGTCCGCACGGACTCCACTCTGACTTCGTCCAAGAAAAGGGGGGAAACCCCCTCGGATAGCGATCCCACTTCCTCCACTTCTGGAAGACAACTGAAGAGGAAGGTACTAAAGATCAGTATCAACGTGTTTGGAATGGCGCGTGAGACACGAGTTGGGGTTTGCCAGGACCCCACCTTATCCTAGAAGGGATTAAATCCGGTTAGAGATGCGCTCCTTCCCTGTACGATCGTGTCAGAGGCCCGGGTTGACCCTCCCTCGCGTCTTCACCACTAACCAAATTAGGCCTAATTAGCCTAGGGCTTTCATGGGGCTAAAATGGGATTTTTGAAGGATCCCAGGAACTAAAATATTTTCCAAGTAAAAAAAAAAAAGTTAAAAAATTGTTTCCGAAAAAAGTTTTTTTCCAAAACATTTTCCATTGACACAGAAATGGTTTTCGGACAAGTAAACTATACCAAAGAATAAACCCTTGTGTAAAATTTGCAGCGTTTTTTCTTTCTTCCTTGTTTTGCTTTTTACATTAAATGACAAATTTTGTCAGGTTCCCAAGAAACCCCTTAACCCTTCAGAAATAAAAACATGACCGTTGTTCCATTTTGATTCTCCTGTATTCTAGAACCTCCTCAATTCTGTTTTCTGTCAGGCCTCAAGAGGTTCGCCATTTTCACTGATAAGAGGATCCCCCGCCGGTGCAGCTTTCATGCTAATCCCTCTCCCTTCACCGAGTATCCTCATGTTACCATTAATAGGTAACTTATCTTAAGTCCCTGTTAGTTCAAACCACAACAGTAACTCTCCCTTCCAGGTGAATTTGTCGTTGAAAATAAAAAATAAAAAAACTTGCAAAAAAGTGCTTTACTGAATACTATGTATAGTCAGATACGTAAATGACGATCTTTGAAGATCTTTTGCACGAAAACTGTGATTTATAATCTTTTTATCGGGGGCACATAATCAGATTTTATTTTTGAGTCAGAAATAACTTTTATGTACATAAATTTTAAGTTTTCCAGACTTTGCCGTGGCCTTCATTACCTACTCGATTATGGTTCACTCAAAAAGTTTGTAAAATCACCTTATAATAGGTTTTTGAGGAACACAATAATAATTATTGTGTTCCTCAAAAACCTAAATACAATTATTGTATTTAGAACAACAAAGGAGTCATGTTTCTGACTAATCTCCACATTGGATATTTTGAACGGAGGTTGCCGATGTCAATCAACGCGGGAATCGAAAAAGCATCGGGCTTTGTTATGAAGAATCCGAATCTTTCATTCGATTTTCAAGAAACCGTCTCCAAGTTAGTTAAAAATGAGAGAGAACGCGGACAAAGATTAAAAATCCAGAAACTTGCTGGCAGCAAGTTGCTGCTACGTTATTAGATTATCGTAATTTGCGTAAATCAATTACATAAAATGTAATTGGTTTTTTAATTTTCTTATTTTTCTGGGTCGTTTCTCTAGATTGGTTCACGATTAATATAAATTTGAAAGGAGACATTTAAAAAACTGGTCTCTGACGTAGAATCTATTTAGTAAAAAAAAACTTTTTCCAATGAAACTCTAACGAATTAGCATTTTCCGCAGTTGTCAAAGTAAAGAGATGAAACCAAAGAAATGTTTACCGCTTACACGGAAAAAAAATCATGGCATAGATATGTCTCTTGGATTCTTGTAAATATTGTAAACGTTGCATTTTTATAGTAGAAACTTTCGTGCTCACATGCTCCAGTCAAAAGACTCTCTGAATTTCAATAGTGCAAATCTGACGGAAAAGCGAATGGAAGCCGAATGGAAGATAACTAAAAAGGGACTCATTGAGCTAACAAAAAAGTTATATTCACCCTGACATAAATGTCTCTTCGAAATACATTTTACGGTTTACTCTCCCGTTTTATTAATAAACCTTTTATGCCTGAAGCAGAAGGCGCCCGGTGCTAATACGCTACACGAAAATCCAGTTTTACGTTAACTTTAATGGATTCCGAAGCTGCACAAAATATTAAAACGTCTCTGACTAAGAAGAAAAGGGAGACCTCATTTAGGGAGCCACCGCCATCCCCCGCCTAATGCCGACCACCTCTCATTAGGAGAGAAATTTTCAAAAGAAAGGATTTTTTTTTCTAACCAGGGAGTTGATCAAACACCGCAGCTTCCCCAAAGTTACTTTCCATCGTCAAAAGGCTCCCGAAAAACGCCCTTTATGAAAACTTGAAAAATTTGCACTCCGCCTACCTGATCACTTCTTTTTTCTTATTGAAAGTTATTCCTGTAGATCTCTCTTTATAAGATCTTGTATTTAGTTAAATATTCTACTACATCGGATGTAAACGCTGTGTTATTTCAGTAGATTCAACTGAAGTGTTATTATCTATTAGTTATGTTATCTACTGACTGTTATTTCTGTAGATTCTACTGAAATAACACTTACCAGCTTATGATGGAGGTAGGAACAAGGGAAATGAAAGCTAACCCCTTTGGTATTTCCGAGGTTTTTTTTTTTTTTTTTTTTTTTTCAAGACGGAATATATTTTCAGATTACTCGGCTATCTACAGAATGAATCGAGAGAGTCTGGTCGAGATTGTGTACACACCAGGGGAAACTACCGAACGAAAATAGGACACTGGGGTTGTTGGGTCCCTCACCTTTTATTCTTTTCTCTCACTTTTTTCTCCTCCCGTTCTTGTTCTCAGGGAAAGTCGCTCCCTCTTTCACTCCCGTTTTACCGCAGACCCAGAAACCCCCCTCGGGAATGGGCACAAAGGGATAAAATGTATTAAAAGGAAATAAAGATTGCGGGCGAGGAGGGTTGTTAGGCCGGGAGCTCTATCGCCTTTTCTGATAGTCTTGCCCCCTCCTCCGCCCGTCATCATTCTCCTACCACTATACCCCTCTCCACGTCCTAAATCCCCCACCAGCAACATTATCCATCTGGTTTTTTACCCTCTCTAATTCACCCTCTTATCTTCCACAATGGCCGTGATGCCTACTTTACAATGAGCCGACCGAATAAATTTGCCGAGAGCGGCCAGAGACTTTTAAAAAGAGCTTCGGACTCGAATGGCAAGCTTATACTTGATGTATTCAGGTCACCAATCGCCCTAATTTGAAAAGAAACAACCGCTGTCGCAATTTTTTGGCCAAAAGAAAACTTCCTAGGTGAAAATTTCATTAAATGACATTTTCAGGAATTGCCAACCGTGGTTGTCCATTAAATGGCAAATTTTGCCCATTTGAAATTTATAGCTAATCAGTACTATCGATTCGTTGAATTTCAAAGCAGTTCGTGGATTGGATGTCCGCCCTAGGGTTATCACTCCACTGAAAATTCTCAATTTAGTTTGGAAGATTCTCAATTAGATTTGAAAAATCCTCAATTAATTTTGGAATGCTCAATTGGTGAGCTTGGAAATCTATATTTAAAGTCGTGATTTGGAGAACTCGCCCGTCCCACCAGATCTCAGAATTGGACACGGCCCTTTCCTGAGACCTGTGGGCCCAAACCCTGGTTTGGAGCTTAATAGATGCGCCACGGCACTCCTTGGTGTCTGATAGTCCTATCTTGTATATTATCCCTCCTCTTCTAGTTGAGCATCTCCGTTGTTCTTGACTCGGAGAAGCTGATGATTAGTCTCGTTTGCCTCTGATCAGGGAACCTGCCAGTGCAGCGCTCTCTCTTTTGCCTCCCCTTTGAAGGTTTCATTGACTAGAAAGCTCAGGATCTATTGGAAGACATGTTTAGGCCTCCTTTGCAAGGACATCAGCAGCCTCATTACCCTCAATGCCCTGTTGGGGGCACCAGGCAACGTCACTCTATTATCCCTCGCAAGGGACTTGAGTTGGTTCAAACAGTCCCAGATCAGTTTTTACCACCTTCAAATTAGCGAACAAACTCCACATTTGTCTATCGGTAACTGTTGTTGGGTAATGTGGGACACCCCTTACTTCGGATGTTGGGAGTGTAACTACATGCGAAAAAACGCTACAAATTTTACACAAGGGTTTATTATTTTGATATAGGATACGTGTCCGAATATTAATTCTGTCAACAAATAAATTTAAATTTTTTTTTTGTTCAAATTTTTTTTCAAAACAATTTCTTTTTTTTTTTTTACTTGGAAAATGTTCGACCTTCTGGGATTTTTCAAAAATACCATTTGTAGCCCCATGAAAGCCCTATAGATCCCCTCAGTGAAATCGGATCGTTCCGTGACCCCCTCAAAAATGGATTCTACGTACAAAAATACTTCGAAAACGAACCCTTAACTCGATCTCATAGCCAAAACCCTTCAAAAACACCTCCCGTTGCCCCATTTTACCCCCATAGCGCCCCACGGGTTTGAGCGATCGGGCTGAAAACCTTCAGACAACTAGATGGTAAACGAAGTATTTTGTCAAATTTCGTCAAATTTGAGGAGGATTCAAGAGCGCCAGGCTGGCAAGAACTGTCGCATTGGCCCTAATAAGCCCGCAGTTTTACTTGGAAACACTGGCTGGCTTCCACAAACGAATTGTCGCCAATTGAGGCCTGGTCAGCTGACCCTGTCTTACAGAAGTCCAATCCCCCGGCTACTACAGACGAAGCGTCGCCAATAGTGGCCTGGGCAACGGATCCAAGCGAAATTATTGGTCCCATTGATCTGGTTTCCTCAAGCAGTGTCGCCAAAGGATGCCCGGTCCTCAGGGCCAACCAAAAATGCACTGCTAATAATTAGCCATTGAAATAATTATTAACAATGAGAACAAACGTTCAGTAGACGATAATAATTATTGGCGCCGAGATTGGGGATTGTCCGGGTCCTGAGCGGTGAAGCTGCTCGCGGGAGAAGCGGGACCGCCCAATCTCGCCATCGACCGTAGCGCTCCCCGAGGCTGGCGAATTTACTATAAAGTGGGGCCCTGAGCTTCCACAGGTAACATCGTCCTTGTCGCACTTAAGTGTGAATTTTTCAGAATGACCTTCAGCCGTAGGATCAGACCTGTAGTATTCCTTGGGAGACTTTCGAAGCTGCACCGATGATCAACAATAATATTGTTTCTATCTTTCTCCGCCTCATAAATAATTCATACTATCTTTTATGGCTGGGTCCGCCAGTAAAACCGGGTTGTCAAACATCAACCCCGAGAAATTCTAAAAGCGAGAAATTCTCCCTAGTACTTGACAACTCTACGTGAACAATCATCCAAGTAACGTTCCTCTATCTAACTATTTCATTGTCAAAGGTCGTACAATGGATGAGTTTCGCTTGGAGAAGTTGTTGATGTATGTAATGTATACTAATAAGAGACACAGAGAAATAGAGGTAGGTACCTACAAAGGGTTCGTGAAGGCGGAGTATACGAATGAGACCCTTGCGGAATGCAAATGGCTTTGTTGGGAGTTGACGTGTCTTACTTCTTAGGTTTGAAATGAGACCGAGGTTTACTAGAAGGGAGGACTTCGTCTCAAGTTGTGCCACATTCAATTTGGTTGTGTTTGGACAGAATATCAAGATTGTCAAAATAGTCTGTTCTCTGAGTGATGGCAAATAACGTGCACTTTGTAGGTGGAACTATTGGTTCATGTTCTTGCCACCATTTGTTTTGGAGGAAGGGAGGTGGGTTATTCTTCGGAAATGGTGTAGCATCCCGGTTTCACTTCTCTGGAGGCTGAAGAAGCCTGGTAAAAGAGAACGGCCCACTTTCGCTAAATGAGTCTTGAAAAGACACCTCCAGAGCTCCTTTGAGGGTGGTCCAGAATGTCCACGGTTATGCTCAAGGTTTTGCCGAGTGCTTTCCAGACTATGTCGATGTAAAGGATTTGGTCTTCCCAAAGTCAACGTTGAGAAAACTAGAGTGGGTGAGGAACATCGAGAGACCGTGTGGGGAAGGAACGACCACCATGTTCCCACACAAAGTTTAAATTTGGCGCCGTTGAGCGACGCCGAGCCATAGCGACTGTATCGCCTGTACTGTAGCTGGAATTGCTACGGGTTGTATAAACCTAATCCGTTAATTCTGTTTCAGGACTCGAAAATAGGGATATACCAGAAGATGTGGCGGTATATGGAAAGCAAGCAGCCCTCCGTCTTCGTCAACACGTACGACGAAGGGATTAAGAGGGTGCTCGAGGGAAATTACGCTTTTCTCATGGAGTCCACGATGTTGGACTACGCCGTTCAACGGGACTGTAACTTGACCCAAATCGGCGGCCTCCTCGATTCCAAGGGCTACGGCATTGCCACTCCCAAAGGTCAGTGAATGGTGTGATGTGGTCGTCATGGCATTCATATGACTTGGCTTCACGGGGACAAATATTATCCTTCCAGGATCACCGTGGAGGGATAAAATATCGTTGGCGATCCTTGAGCTCCAGGAGAAAGGCGTCATACAAATCCTCTACGACAAATGGTGGAAAAACACTGGGGACGTTTGTAACCGGGACGACAAAAACAAGGAGTCCAAAGCCAATGCGTTAGGCGTCGAAAATATCGGTGGGTAATACCGTGACACCTTTTACCCTTTATGTTGTTCAATAAAATTTGAAGTTACATTTTATTCAATTAGACTGAGCGTAAACATCGAATAAAATTTAATGCAATCTGAGATGAACATGCCTTATGAATCTTTACAGGCAAACTGTTAAGGCTCCCGTAAAAGATTACCTTCTCTTCTGTTTACTGTTGAGCCCTGGATGATCGCTCATTATTTCTTTAAAATATGTTCCCGTTTACAATTTTTCAATAAGCGTTGGATCACATAAATGTTGATTTCAGGTGGCGTTTTTGTAGTTCTCTTGTGCGGCCTTGCGTTAGCGATACTAGTCGCCATCTTGGAGTTTTGTTGGAACTCCAAGAAAAATGCTCAGACTGATAGGGTAAGTAACCATAACTAAGTTATGGAAGACTAAGTCTTAGTCTTCCAAATTGATTCTTTACGCAGTTATCTAAGAAGAGTAATTTTACTGGGGAAATTTTTCGAGGATGCATCCAATCATTTTGAACTACAAAATTGTAGTATGTATACAGGGAGCGGAAACCCCGGGTTGACACAGAACACTAGTTTTTCGAGTGCAGAAACCAGTTCGATTGGTTTGAAATTCCGCGGTGTACGACAAAAATGGAACAACAGATCATGGATAATATCCACACTTATAAGGTCTGTGTTGATAAGATGGAGGCCTTAATTTCGAGCTTCACTGAAGTTCCTCACCACCCACCACCACCACCTTGTTAGTTACCGAAGATATAGGATCACTGTACGCTTTTGGTTTTGAAAAACGCAAATTTTTCCTTGACCATAAAAGACATATCTATGTGTAAAAATCTTGATTTTCTCGATGAAACAGGTGCAAATGGAACTGGAAGTTAGCAAATTGTAGCCCTAAACGATAAGCTCTGTAATAATTATTATCCAATTCATCCTGCTTCAATGCAAGTGTGAATCATCAAGTGGGTGGAAAGTTGTTGGGGGTCGGTCAAATAACTTTCCACCCACATTCATTGAATCGGCCAACATCATCATCACCAATGAATCATCAAGCCAATCAAAGTGCCAAGCATTCGAATTTTTGAATCATAACGTGGGTTGTTGTTACCCGTTGACTTTTTGAGAACCATTTGAGACAAATTATCTTCCATGAGTTCGTTTGGGAATAAAAATATTTGAATTACCTTCTCCTATATATCCACTCAGACTTTCAATTTGTATCTCAAAAAGTTAAAAATTGTTTACAACTCCTTTTTCAGCATCGTTTATTCAGGTAAATATCAGACGAAAAATATCAGAATTTCTTTTTTTCGGAAAATGCTGGAGCTAAAAGGTTTGTCTCTTTATGAAATGTTTCTTTGGATGAAAGTCCTCAGGGCGTTCGCTTTGTATTTCAGCTATGCTTCGAATTCAATTTTTTTTTTTTTTTTTTTTTTTCCCCTTCAAGCAGAGGAATGTCAAACAGGACCGATTGAGAGAGTTGACATGATAACGATATTAAAACGGAGCACTCCCTGCCAATGTTCCTCATGTGTTATTCAACATCAGAGGGTTGAGGCTACCCCACGGGGGGAATAATAAGAAACTCCCCGAAATACCTCGTATGAACTTTTTTCGCTCATTTAATTGGAATGTAAAAAGGGAGCATTTTTAAGCAAACATTTTTGGGAAAATATGCAAAGACTGTAGCTAACTGAATTTCCAAGTTCAAGTCGTCGCATTCATGTCAGCACGATTCTTCGTGGGTCAAGTGGCAAACCTGAATAGTGTTCACGCGATGTTTGACCTTGAAGCCGAACCAAATTGTGCAACCTGAAACAGCTCGGGTTGGATCAAAGAAAGCCGATCCAAATTGAAGCCAAGGTCACAGGCATCTCAGCATGCCGGCATACCGACTGGCAGAATTTTGACCCCGAATCACCTTCCGATTGAACCGATGCCAAATGGAAGATCCTCATTGTGACCTTCGTTCAAATTCAAATCGAGTTTCTTTGACATGGGCCGAGCTGTTGTATTCGACACGTTCTAATTGGGTTGGAAGAAAAGGCCGGAGGTTGAGTATCCTATTTTATTCTCTAGCTTTCGGGAGGTGCTTGCTCCATCTGAAATTAAGCCTAAAATATGTCATTACCCACTGAGTCACATTATGTATCATACTAACTGCCGTAAGTCACCGCATCACCTAAGAACTTATACTAAATACTCTTAATAATTCCCATAAATTTGTAACCCTTGTACGTGACTATTCTAGGAAAGAGAGGGTAACTATTAAATAGTTAATGACTGAATGATTAAATTTTAATGACCCAAATGACGATGATCTATCACTTTAATATGGCCCTGCTAGAAGTTTAAGGTACGAAATAACACCATAGCCTATGTAAATCGCGTACTACTTTTGAGTGTCATGCCGTTTGTGGCCTACTGTTGTAGATTCCTGAAGAAGGGAGCAAGCACCGCCCTAAAGCTCGTGAATAAAATAGGATACCCCACCTCCGGCCTTTTCTTCCAACCCAATTAGTACAACCTACAAGCCAGTTTTCCAACGAAACAATTCAGTTCGGCTTTGGGCCAGGCAGTAGCACACTAGTTCAGCTTTACCGCTCGGCCTAAGACAAATCATGGCGATCGGCATAGTGTGGACGTGCTTTTAAGTTTATTCAAACTCCTGTTTAATTTAATCCAGGGCTTTAGTCGTAGTTTATTTCTGTAAATGACTGATACATTTTTTCATTTATCGTAAATTGATTTCGATCTAAAGCACGCATCAAATCAACTCAGGAGTTGATAGGCAACGAATTAGCCCTTGTGAATGTGCGCCCCATTCTCATTAACACCCTTTACAAAACATTTAATGTTGTCTGTTAAAATATTTCAACGAGGGGCCAAAAGAGGCGCTATTGACGGAGACCGAACGTGTTGATCCTGAACAATCCTTACACTTACGGACTTACTTTGGGAATTTTCCCACTCCCTGAACTTTCCAAATTAGTCGGAAGTTCGAGATGACTCCGGGAACCTGAAAGTCTCGTGTGGTTTTTGCCCTCAGCAATCTCTGTGCTCTGAAATGGCGGAAGAGCTGAGGTTCGCCATAAGATGTCACGGTTCCAGGCAGAGGCCAGCGCTCAAGCGGAACTGCACGAGATGCTCGCCAGGGACCACTTACGTGCCTTCGTCTCTTGACATTCAACACATCAATGGCGTAAGTACCCACTCAAAAGCCAACTCGTCTGTCCTTAATGCACTGGGTGGACTAGAAGTGTATTGGAGTTCTGGCTGTTTGTTAAGTCATTAGAGATGCTACCTTTTTTCCTTTGGTCTGTACGGAGACATAAATTAGTGTACTGACCTCGAATCACGTTCTAAACCCCTCTAAAAAATTAAAACCTCCAACGAAAAAAAATAGTGGAGCCCTCAAGCCCCTTTGTATTTTGAACGAAAAGTTTAAATAAGAATGGAAATTCACGGTGCATGCCAAAGGAACGTGTCTCTTTTGGTGGCGACGTGTTGATGAGGATCTGTGTGGAGCAAAAGGGTTAATTAACTCTTTTGAATTCTTGTACCTTTACGTGGCCCCATAACTGGAACGGAAAAGTTGCAGACTGGTGCAAACATTCGCCACCACATGAACTGGATGGTGCGACTATTAGATGCCCATATAACTTATAAAATATTATATTTTGTAAGTTATCGGCATCCAACATATATATTATATAAATGCCAATATATAATATTATAATATCACTTATGCCATAAGTGATGGCCTCGATATTTTTTATTCGGTAAAGGGCTTCCTAATTATATTAGTGGAGTTAAAACTTTGATTGCTTGCTCTTATAGTATGTACCTACATCTTCTATCTTCTATATTTATAAAATCCAATGTTTGTGGCGGTGGTCGATTACTTTGATAGGTAGGTACGAGAGAGGTATAATCACTTTTTGGTTCAGGACTGATTAAACTGCTCTACAAAAAAAAGTTTTCGAGGGTGCTGAATCCGAACCCGTTGTCCGTTTTTTCCGATTGGACGATTTTTCGACGTTTTTATGGTTTTTATCGTAACGTCGCTAATTACAACTTTTGAGAGTTCCGGTTGGTCTCATTCCACTTAGTAGAGTCTAAACTTTCGAATGGTTGCCCTCGATACCTTTTGGCAGGTCCATTGGAGTCACCAAAAAGAAAAATGTAAGTGAAAAATAGGCGAAAAAATCGATTTGTACAGTTTTTCAATAGGTTTTTGGGGGATTTGGAAGGTTTGGCTCAATGTGAAAAAATGTAGGGGTCATAATTGGATTCAGCATGAAATTTCCTACAAAAAAAAAAATCGTCCAATTGGAAAAAAACTGACAACGGATTCGAGTTCAGCACCCTCGAAAACCCCCATCCATGATAAAATGAGACCGGCAACTTTCATACTTTCAGGTCTTTTTTTTATTTATTTTTTAATTAAAATAGATTTTATTTATTTTATTTTATTTTTTTTTTATTTTTTTGTAAAGCACTGTTGATTAGGTACATTATAATCAATACAATACTAACCGAAAAATATCATTATTTTTGATTTCAGGAGACGGCCATTCTCCCCATGATCGAAATGAAAAAATCCTCCCTTAGCTACGACCCCGACACCTAGTGAATGCTGCAGGGCTCGGCTCTCAAATCGGCCGAGTCCACGAAACTGTACTGGCCTCAGGAACATAACCTCCCTCCGGAGGCAGCGACCTACCAGGAGACCTACACGTAACACAGGCATCCACTCCCCGACACTCACAGACCCACCACGCCTGTGTATTTTGTTTGTTGAATTCTTCACGAATGACTTGTCATTGTGGCTTGTTGGCTCATTTGAGACAATAAGCTTCTCATAGGAAATGTGGTTTCTTACAAACAACTTGTAGTCAACAACGAAACCGTTGCTGCTGATAGGTTGAGGTCCAAGATAAGGCCCATGTGATACGACCCGGTTCTTGCACTCTCCGGTAATTGCCTCATGTCAGCGGCAGTAGAACCTTGCACCGTTAAATTAAAATACCGTTTCTTCTCTCACCTTCACTCACAGGTTTATCACCCGGCGTTATTCAACTTGCACGAATTATTTCTTCCATCACCTTGACCGTAATTGTGTTCAAACTGAGTAAAGGTAATTGATTGAACTGTTTGAACTAAACCGCCAAATTTAGGAAAGCAATTTAAAATCAACTTTGGAATGATCAAGGATCGTCGAGGCTGTTCTGCGACGTTGGAAATATCGACTTTGACCAATAGGCCTACTGTGTAATTAGTGATGTAAGAAAGAGGGAGTTTATAAGTAGAGTATCATTTTTTCAAGCAAGCGGCTACAACCTTGAAATACCTTGTGATCTTGTTGATGAAATTTTGAAATTCGAGTTGGATGCGAGATATGAATAACGATGGCCCTCTTTTGCCAATATTGTGATGAAAAGATCCAGAGATCTCTTTCGGTTGGCCATCTCGGCGTACGTAACCCTGGAAAAAGCCACCCGAAATTCCAGACTTTTCGCTGTCAGGAGAATTGAAGGAGGATGGAAACCAGAGCATGGTCTCTATTGACGTTGAGCCAAATGAATTCGCAAATAGTCTCATTTGGTTGGCCGCCCCTGGTCACCAGACCCCATAAAATTAATTTTGTTGAAAATCTGACAGTCAGCTGACCCGCGCTGTTGGTCTTATTTAATAAGCGGCCTGTGGTCAGCAGACCCACACTATTTGTCTTATTTTATTTGTATAATTTATATATTATGTATAATGAACATTCCTTGAAGCAGGCTGAGGAGGATCGATTCCTTGACTGCCACGCCGAATGGCGGCAAAGTAGGAAACTTCAGAAGCGTTCCTTCAGAATGGTCCGGAAAGTTCCGGACACAGATCTGTGTCTTGATCTTTATTTTTCCGAGAAACTACTTCACGTCAGGATACGAGAAAAGTGGGATTTCGGCCCCTCCATTGCAATTTGAATTTTTTGAACGGAACCGCGAACTTAGCTTCCGAGTAAAAAGCAGTGTGATTGGCCACTCACTGACCATTGAAAATTGCTGCAAATTTTACACAAGTGTTTATTGTTCTTGGATTATTCTGACATGCTGTTACATGTCCGTATATTCCTTAATTCTGACAACAACAAAATTTTGGAAAAACAATTTTTTTATTAAAATTGAATAATATGTAGCATTAGGACATATGAGGGGCCCCTTAAAATGGATTACTCGTCCAAAAAAAACGATACCTCATTCGACCTCCTGGCTGAAGTCCTTCAAAAGCCCCATTAGTCACACTCGCTGATAAAATAGAACCTTTTCTTAATTTGAAATTTCGAAGTTATCGGTCTCTGTATAATGTTAAGTGATTTTACGTAAAGCCAAGATTGTCCAGTGATATCCATCGGTCAGCGATCCTTCCAGTAACGCGCGCTTGGCCGCCAGAGCGCTCTCAGTTCCCTAAATCGTGTCAAAGCGAGCTCATTCGACGCAGAACTAGACAAACTTTCAGTTCTTGAAGATAAATGTATACGCCGATACGATTGTGTGTTCTACATGTTTCCAGAATTTTACTCTCCTCTGAAGAAATCAATCGTCTGCAGAAAATCTTTGACTTTTTGTGATTCGGATTTCAAGGTTGTACCCGCAAGCTCACAGGAAGTTTGCAACTAACTCAAATCACTCAGCACGTAATCAAACTCGAAGTCCAACTTGTTTTGTGACCACGAAAGTTTGACTCAGACTGTCAAGTGAACTAACGTAGGTAGTCGAGTAATCCTTTTCTTCCTTCCGAACTAAAAGAAAATGTGTTCTTATTTCGTTCCGAACAACCTGATATATCATAGGTTATAAACCTTTGAGATGCTATCATAGGTTATAACAACCTGATATATGACAGGTTATAACCTTTGAGATGCAGCCGATGGACACACTGCCCTTGAAGCATTTTTCTTAAGACGAAACGGGAATAACTTCCCTACGTAGTGCATTTTACCGTCGTTGAAATACTGCCGTAGCAACGACATTTCAGGAACCTCGACCTTACGGAATCTGTTGTAAATAATGTACATAAAGAAATAAACCGCCCATTTTCTAAAGAGTGAAGATTTTTCTAAGTGCCTATGCCATTATGAATTTGTAAACCAACTGCTGAATTTACGTTTAAAACGGAAAATAACAATATTTAGGTGAAAAACGTTGTGAAAAGATGTGGAGCAAAACCCGACCATAAGCGAATTTAACAGGAATTTAGTCTCAGATTTGCCCGCTGTAAATAACAATTTTTCCGAAATTTCATCTTGATGTTATACCTGGTTGTTACTTGTAATGATCCTTGTTCACACAAGAAATTTGATGTGGTTTTCATTTAATTTTTGCCACGTAAGGAAACTGAGAGAGATAATAAAATTCGAACGCCGAAATAATAAGAAACATTTTTAAAGCTATCAGGAATGACGAATCTGATCCTGAAGTTGATATTTGCGATGAGGTGAAAACTCTTGGTTAAGATTGTCATTCAAATATTTGTGTAAAATATATCAAAACCCATGTGATAACTTATTTGCTGTGGTTTTCTTTGAACCCGACGCCTTGGAAAGGGATTTTATGTAGGTAGAGGCAAAACCTTTCACATCTCACAACGAGATCAACTCAGTGTGGCTAAGCATTCTGGTGGAGGAGCTCCGTTTCAGAAGGACACATAATATGTGCATATTGGTTCAGATATTTTTCAGTGGCCAACAATAATAAAATACAGCAGGTAGGTACCGAGTCATTTTTTTCTTTTCCTTTTTTTAATACTTAAGCAATAAGAACTGCAAGGTGGGGGAAGTGCATAAGTGGGGATGTAAAATTTAATGCTACTTAGAACAATTTCCACGGGTTTCCATCTAATCTAGCGGCTATGTTTTAAACTATATGCCTGACATCACTTATCCGCCAGATGGTGTCAACGCAAATGACTGGAAAGTTATGAAGTCCGGGGATTCCCCGTTGGCTCACGGAGGCCTCCAACGAGCCCGGATTACTCACAAGAGAACCAAAAATGTATGTTGCTTTGTATTTGGCGATCCATTGTTGTGCTCGTAACCTGTGTGGCTTAGGTTGGTTGATCTCGCCTTGGTCCAATCTTCGCATACGTTTCAGTCTTTATTAAAACAAATGTTGTTGGAGCGTTTCTACCGTCAAGTATATATTCGGGTGAGAGTGGGTAAATTCCCTGTTGTAGTTTGCGTCGAACGATTCGCACGCATTCGTCGTACGGGCCAAGTCAGCAGATTTCAAGCCCAGATGTGGGGTGGGTATGAGGCGTTTTCCTGAATGTAAGTGCAGTACAGATATTCTAAAAATTTTTGAAATTTCTCCCCATCTCTTGACGGTTTGTCCCACATGACCACCTCGTTCCTTCGGTTTTCAGGGTTGTGTGGAACACATAGGTATTTTTATTCTTCGTGGACGCGTAAATCGCCACCTCTCTTCGTACCACCTACGATTACCGACATTGGAGCAGATCGAACAAAACTGAGCCTCGAAACTAGGAGGATGAAGTCACATTGTGCCATTTCACTCAGCTGCCAAGTTCAGTGCTCTGTTCGGGTTCTATCCATCAAATTGGCAAGGATTTTCAGGTGTATTAAGGTTTATTTGAGTTCAGTTCATTCCTCTAATTGAACTTCAGTGTTAAAGTATCTACCTATTTCTATCAGTGAGTTGGGCCCTACCATGCACTACTCATTGGTTATTCATGAAGAGGCAAGTGCGTGGTGATAATCAAGTTTGAGATAGATTCTGTGGGAACACACCAAGTTTTGGATGCTGGGTACCTACCTACCTATGTGTTTTTATGTACCTAATTCAGAAGTTCAGTGGAGATCCAGAGACGTGAATTCTCATTATCGGTGCCGTCGTTATGGAGGGAGGGAGTGTGGAAACACCTCCGTCCAGGGAGTCGCATGAAATGTCAAAATGTCCTGAGCTAACGACTAGGGGGAGAATGCAGCCACATAAATGGGAGATGAGCTTGCTGCGGATTGGCGTGAAATGTCAGGATCCACCACAGAGGCATCATCTCCGGAAGGGAACCGTAAGGATGACAATACCCTGCACGAACTGTCGTGTTGGGTATTGTTTTGCTAGGGGTCCGCAGTTATACTGGAGTCAGTGGAAACGCCCCTGTGGCTTCCTTGATTGAATTGTCAACGAAGGAGGCCTGGGCAGCGGATCCTGGCGTCGGGATCTTTCCGGCTGCCTCTTGGTGAGATGTCATAAAGTGAGGCGACCAGGATTGATCCCAAACACAGCACTGCGCGAAAAAGGCATTAAAATAATAATGAACACACAGTGAATGGTAATTTGAAGGGAGGAAAATACCTCCATCATAAGGAAGGCCGTCTCACCTACGCGTCGTGACGGGAGAAGAGGGGGTTCACGCCGTCGTCGCAACTGAGGCAAGACCCGCTCCTCCCGCCAGTACTACCCATCGATGTTAGTTTACTGCATCGATGGTACTACCTCTGACAGGCTGGCGAGAGTGCGACGCGTGGGGGGGGGGGAGGGTGTAAAAACCCCACAGGTACCTCATGTAGGTACAGACTCAATTCAACTTATTGGTGTTTGTTGATGTTTTAAATTGTTGGCCCTATTACCCCTCCAGGTACTGACTTGATGGTCTGCTAAAGCTGATAACTCTCTTGAGTTTTGGTCTGACTTTAAGTTTTCAAATCGCTAAAGAATCATTGAGAGATTTCCTTTTTGCACTTGCACTGGTGAAACCACAATAAGATTGTCGACGTTGGCAAGGGAACCATAAATAAAAACAGAGTCTACCAAAATGTCACCACTTGCATTTTTTAATTTAAATATGTACTCAAAAACTCTAATGACAGACATAGTTTAAAATACAACCAGAAACACTATTGTATACACTATCAAAACAAGACAGCTTTCAACACGCTACGCTGTTTTTCGAATCTGCAGATAATATCCCCGTTACGGAAACAATGTTTTAAACACGTTTTCAAAAAAAAAAAAAATCAAATCGAGAGAGAGAAAAAATATGCCACTATAATTTACAAACCGGAATATTTCCACGTTAAAATGTTCTTCTCCGTAAGAGATACAAGATTTTAAAAAACCGGCATTACAGAAGAACCAACTGAACGTCGAAAAGAAATACTAACAACTGATTCCACAAGACAAAATGAAACGAGATCAAAATGGCTACCTACGTACTGCCGGGTCGGGCAAACACAAAAGTTGCGTTCAAGATACTAAGGACTACAGTATAACATAGATATATCATCATTATATAACATTAATCCCCTCTAGACAGAATGTGAAAAAAAGGGCGTACGTCAACAGTAAGAACAGTTTTCCATTATTTCGTCAAGAAGGATAGTAGAAAAATTAAAATTTCAAAGGAATTTCAACATCAAACAAACGGCAGGATGAAATTAAATATAGAAAAAAAGTCAGTAAACAACGAGAATGGGGTATATAATACTATGTTAAGAGCACTTTTTCTTTCTTTTTTTTCTTAAATTTTGGAAGATAAGTTCTGTACAAATCCAACTACTGAAGTGAGTACAAAATCGCGTTCATAGTCGACGAAAATCAAATGATCCGCAGAAAGTTTCTTACAAAAAACGTTTTAGAAGTAAAATATCGATTGTACTTGATGGACCTGATTCGATAGTTTTGGACGTATGTGAGGAAGTTAACATTCAGTCAAATGTGTTGGGTTCTTGAAGGTGAGATTTTTTTTTTTTAGATGAAATTTTTATTAGTGAGAAGCGAGTGGAGTCACTTGATATTCACTTTTGAGGTGATAGTGATGAACACAATGAACTTGATTGTATGATTAGTGAGTTGGATCATGGAATTTTTCCAACTAAAAAAAAGACGAAAAGCTAGTTGTGTGTAATGTAACGACCCCACTCCATAGACATAGAAGAGCAGCTGAAAGGTCCCCACCCGTAAAGTCCATTATCCCTTCTGGGCAGAGCTTTTTTTTTAAATTATGTCCGCGATCGAACACATCCCAAATCAAATCCTAACTTCCTCACCACATATGCCAATAAATCTGACTACATCTAGACACAAAAGCATCATAAAACGTACCATTTGAAGTAGAAAACAACATAGTTTGCAGAAATTTAAAACAATAAATAAGATTTTTGCTTACGTCTAGTTGCATACAAAATAAGTGGATGAAACGAAGGGGGCTACACAAATCTATATCCTAATATATCAGGTCTAGATTCACAAAACGAGTTAATTTTGCTATATCAACTTTCTAGAATTGATATACGACAAATAATCATAAAATCAGCTTCCAGAGGCATGAATAAAATAAAATACTCAGCCTTCCAAATGTTCCTGATTTAGTTCAACCTTTACAAATTTCAAGAAAGCTAATTTTAAGAATATTTGCACTTTTTTATAGCTTAATATGTTATCTCTTCTTCATTTTTCACAAAATTCTAAATAAGTGATACCCACACTAACCAACGGCTCTCTTAAGTAATTTTAAATACATATATGAATTAATTACATATACACGTGTTTAATAATTCAGAATGCATCCTTTTAAAAGATAACGCTAATGATTTTTAAACTTTTTTTTTTTACTTTTCCCAATTTTTTTAATATTCTGTCATAATCAGAAGTAGACAATGAACACACAGCTATTCCACTACAAAACATATTTTATAATAGGTTATACCATGTTGGTTATGTTGATTATGATGAATGACATCTATAAGGCTTCAAAATTCATTAAAAATGGATGGTTATCTCTTTCTTTTTTTTTTTTTGTCAATCAAACAAAATTCAACAAGTTCACGCCAATCGTTGGAATTAATATCTACTACGATCCCTATAGAAGAGGAAATTAGAGACACTTCGGGGGTCTGGAATAACAAGAAAACTCAAAATTGAACCGTCTTTGTTCCATTTGAACAGATCCACAGAACGGTCGATAAAAGCAAATTTAAAAAAACTAAATTCATTTAAAAATTACAGCCATGACAAACGGTTTAAAACCATACACACGAAAAGAAAAAAATTATAAATAACTAATATAATACCTCGATAAATTTTTCAATATAAAATCCAGACTGGGTTATTTCTTTGAACCATCGAAAAATGCAAATTGAAGAAGCCAGAAAGGAAAATTTGAATAACTAATTCGATACTAAAACTATTTAATTATATACAACAATAAATTCATTTATCAGATCTTTTATCTCTCAATTCAAATTAATAAAGGGGGGGTGATTGGTTGAATGAATAAAGGAAAAATGAAGATCGATGGCAGAATTTGAAGGTGGATCCGGATGTACGCAATATGCAATGATGCAGGATGACAATAAGGAAACAGGGCATGAATTTGTCTTTGAAATGTGTAATGTAAATGGGAGGACTTTGAATTGCGGCAGAAAGTAAAAAAAAACGAGTCTACAGACACCCTCACGTTATGCATCGAGGAATAGAATGATTCATTGAGCCAAATAAGCGTTTATAACCTCAAAGGGTTGCATGGACGGGAACACAGTCCTTATTTTGTTGTGGGACGCAGAAAACACGTTCTGCCAACTTGACACGAGTGAGAAATAGATGTAAGTTTGCGTCTTATGAAAACTTACAAACGGAATAGGTGGCCGCGTCATTGAGCTCCATGAAAAAGTCGGTTTGCAGTATTTGTAACATCATATTTGTATTCAACGCCCTTCAAAACTACCCTGTACCCATTTTCAGTTCGAAAATCTGTATAGTTACGCGGCCTGGTAGGGTTATCAAAATGGTGAGGTTTGAAGTTCAAGCTTTGAACTGAAAGGTGATTATAATGTTGCGCATTAATCCCGCCAGAGTGAGCTGAGATTTTAAACACTCATAATATGCCATGCCATTGGCATAGCGATCCTCTTTACTTCACTCTGACAACTGCGGATCGCGAACTTCCTCGTGTAGACGATGGAAAGTTGAGAATGTACGCTCTTGAAGGTTAGAATAAGACAAATGTTTAAAAATCGTTAAAGGAGCTCAATGAAACAAAATTGAATAGGACTGAAGGACACAATGAGGTTGTATGACAATTATTTGGCCCGTTAAAACCCAAAAACAGTCAAATATTGCATTGTAAGGACGTTTTCCTAATTTTCAAGTCTACAATCCCAAAAAATCTTATTGCAAAACTTGTTTCTTGAAAAAAATAAAAAATAAAAAATTTATACGCCAAATGTCAACCATTCTAAACATTTTTCAATTGTGAATCATTTTAAACAGTTATGAACTTAATAAAATGTGAAACCTAAAAAACACGGATTTGAAATATGCTTTCTTCCTTTTTTTTTCTCTAACTTCTTGAGCAATGAATTAAAATGAGTTTGAGCAAGAGGTGTTTTGTTCATAAATGGAAAAGAAATTCGAAATACGCCATACTACGCCATAAGTAGACCTGCCCGTTGGACGAATAGCGCTAAAGGTGACAAGTCATACTGCAGATTTTGTAACAGCACTCGCACAAGTTGGTAATCCTGAACACACCAGTTGATGAACATGATTTTATGAACACAGAAATGATTGAACAAGAAGTTGGCAGATGATGTGTTGGTAAACGCAGATAACTGGTGATGGGGAGTTTGAAGGGTTGACGCGAGACATTGAACCTGATTACGCCTTAGAGGCTCGTTTCTAACTTTGTATGGCTACAAGAGGTTGGCATCACAGCCAACAGTATTTTGGTTTTTTTAAATGTAATCTTCGTTCAAAGAAATCTTCATTGACTTCCTGAATGGATCTCCGTCGCATTAGTGATGCCTCCAAAGGGAGAAATCATTAATACGAGTGTGAATCGCAACAGGGATAGCAGGAGGAGGGGGGGGGGGGGTGCTATCTCATGGGACACTAACTATAACAGTAAACGTTTTAGCATGGTACATGTATGCTTTTTGCCAGGGGTAAACTGGCTTGAAGAGCAGGACACCTGCTGTGTAATGTAACAACCCCACTCCATAGACAAAGAAGGAGCAGCAGCTCCATGTTCCCACATTTTCCTCCACTATGGTGCGTCATCCACCGACAGGGACCCTCTGGGCGGAGCCTGGTGGTGGTACAGTCAGGAGAGAAAGTATTTTATGTGAACTGAGTCGAAGCTTATGCCGGCTCGAGGTTTATATGTACAGCCAGTCCCGAACGGTTCGGGATTGACCACGCCCCTTTTGGCTGTATGGACAGCAACCAAGCAAGTAATTCACGATTCATAGAGCCAGTTCAGGACTGTCTGGGACGCGTTCAATCAGTCCCGGATTTTTTTCAGAACTTCCAGTGGAGGTTGCAGATGTTTTGGTTATCTTTCCAAATTGCTAGAAAACGTGTATGCACTGCGAGGAGTTCTGAACGGTTCCCATCCTCTCCTTTTCAGGTCAATCTCCAACCAAATTCGATTCTGGTCAAGGACCCATTCTACATACAAACCTTCAACAATTGTGCCAAGCCGAAAACAAGGGAATATGCCAATTCAACAACTTATACATTTTGGGGAAAGCATGTGCCATAATTAAGTATATTATACTACACTGAAACAATTCTAACCTGGAGGTGTCTCCCAGTAAATGGATGTATTTAAATTTCCCTAACGACAAAAGGATACGCGGAATTTCTGAAGATACTACGTAAGGGGTCTCTGATAAGTGGGAGAAAATTACGAATGTACAAACGTGATCATGGACAAAGTGAAGTGAATCAAACTGCCCCGTAAACTGGAGATTCTCACGCGAACTAAATTGAGATACCCAACCAATCAGATTGAATCGAGGGCCTTCTGCGTGATAAACCTACCGTCGGCCAAACACGGCAAAAACACGACTTGTATAAAAAAAAAATTTGTTAAAATATCGAGGGACAAAAAAATCTCACTCTCCCGTGAATTTTTTCCTACTCTATTCATCAACAGTGTTTCATCTACTGCAGCACAGTGCAATTTATTACGCCAAAAATGTAATCCCAATCAACAAACTGCTTCAACGCCAGAGGCGTCACCAACACATCACACGCTGCCTTCCGTTTTATTAAATATTTCTCAAATATTTTGCAAACATCAATGCCAGCCACTATGAGAAAGAAAATGATGATATAAGAAAAGTATTGAATGAAACGCGAATCGAATGACATTTAAATAAGTACTCTAACACTATTCGATTTTCATTTTTAGTCTTTTCAAAAATAATTTGTGATCTGCGTTCGACGATACTCTGAATACACATATAAAACATTTCGAGATCTTGGTGACCGCCTAATTCGATTTGAAGCAGTAAAATTGACGTAATTAATTTAAATAAATCATAACTATGCAATCATCAAATATTTTCCTACGGAATTAAAGTTATTATAAAAATATAACTAAGTCATCAAGTTTCAAATTGATAATCTTTTTTTTTCTAATTTCTTAAATTTACTAATAAAAAAAGAGACAAAAATTATAATAAAACAAGAGTTAAATTAAAAATGATATTTGAGAATCGACAGGTCACCCAATGGACAGTTTTATCGAAAGCGGCCAAGAAAAGTACTTCTTTAATCTACAAGGTTAAAAATTCAAACTAAAAACCTTAAGGAAATACTTCTTTTTTTTTTTTTTACTTTGCAGCAAAAAAAGATCTTGTGCCCTTTCAAAAATGTATTCATTTAAAAAACTGTCTTGTGCGTTCTAAACGTACAACAGTTGTCGGATAAAACAAATATGTGAGAGAAACTGTAACGCTGGGCCCTGAGGTGAGTCCGGAGGGCCTCGGAGTCCAAGGTGGGGTGAAAAGGTGATGTGAAGATGAAAACTTGGGAGGGAAGGTGATGTTCAAGGCCAATGATACCTGCTGTCTCTCCTGTGTCACTTCCCATTGGACGACTGAAGGATAAGGCTTATCTGTGTCCAAAGCTCCTTTTTACACGATTTGGACCTGCAAATGAAATGTGAAAATTACACATTTGGGTTATTCCACGAAAGTCCACCACTTTTCAGTCACAGGCACTTTTAGTCGCACTAACATGCGACATTTTAGAAGAAAAAAAAAAAAAACGCAAATCGTAAGGATACTATAGAGCTATGAAACCCATAGCATTTCTATTTTTTCAACATTGAGATTTGAAAATGTCGCTTTCTGGGAGAATGGCCCCTATGAATAATGTAAGTCGCTCATACTCCTCAAGCTCGAGGAACGTCTATGAATTCCGCCCTAAAAGCATATTTGGGAACTCCTTATTGACTCTGCACAAACCCAACTACTGACCTTCGGATCGACTGCAGCCATTCTTTGAATTGCTGAGCACCTTCAGGCGTAATGAGGAAAGCTGCTCTCGCTGACATGACGATGTTGATGAACTCGTCGTACTCAGCAGCCGAGAGGTGGTACAGCTTTTGGTGAAGACACTGAATATACCTGGACAACGCAAAGGTACACGTCAATTGAAAACCAACAACAAGTCTAAGAATCAACAACATCCACGAAAGCTCACATTTGCTGGCATTTTTGGACGAGAGGTGTAAGAGACGTTCTCAAATGCTGGACGACAAGAGCAGGGTTGTTCCTGGCGAGATAGTGAGCGGCCTCGACGGCCACGTCGTGGAGAATGAACGGAGAAACTATGCTGTTGACAGCACAGACGCAGAACTGTTGTAGGTACTGAGTGCCTGGAAATCGGAGACCACAATAAGATCAAAATAGCCGCAGACAATTCATAAAATTGTTTCAATGAACGTGTTTTACCTAGCTTTTCAGCGATCCTAACAAGCCATTTAACGTCTTCCCCGTAAGGAGGATTTCTGGCGTATTTGGCGTTGGGTCGATCGTCGTGAACTCTTCTGGCGATGGTCTCCATGGCGAGCATGCCGACTCTATATGCAGCCAAAAGGTATCGCAGCTGATGCTGCGAGTGAGGCACTTGCTGTTGAGAACGCTGCGCCTGATTATCAATTAAAACAATGAGTTAGTGTATCAAAGAACACTCGCTAAGTTTTTCAGAATTTGACTCACTTGGGGGGGCTGCTGAGCGCGAACTGGAGGCCCGACGGCAACAACTGGAGCTTGTGGTACTGCCTGGGCGGGAGGTGGAGGTAAAGGAGCCAAAGCCTGACTCCCAGAAGCTGTCGTCACCTTCACAAAACAACAAATTTTAAAGCAGATCCAAAAGACCGATGATATTCCAGGGATTGGCAGTTGCTTTACCTGAATTGGTGTAGCTGAAAAATACTGCGTCGGGGGAGTCGGTGGAGGGTAGAATTGGAATGTGGGTGCAGGAATGTGATACATCTGGGGCTGGATGGTGATCTGGTGGTGAGTTGCTGGATGGTGTCCTGCCAACTGGTACCGGCGTGGCTGCAGAGTGAAAAGGGACACCGGCACAGCGATTGGAGGCGCGTACTGTAAATTAAATTTCAATACAGGTTAGTGCTGTGGAAACTGCTATAGAGCCATTTCAATACAATTGGAACAATGGGGAACTGCAACATCAGCAAGAAACGGGAAAGCTACCTGAGCAGGACCAGCTGCTCCAGCACCGCCAGGCACAGGTTGGGCCTGGACAGCAGCAGCCGATGCGCCATTCGGCTCCACCCAAGTTAGCATCGGAGCAGCGGCGGCCACATGTTCGACTTGAGGAGGTGGTGCGGGCACCATTTCCGGTGGCATAACGGTGGTCAGGTTGCTGCCAGGTGGAACCGGGTCTTCCATCCCAAAAGCCTCTCCATGAGGTGAGTTCTGCAATACATACAATTATATATTAATACAACGCTTAAGCCAACATCGAGGTTTGTAGGTCAGAAACAGTAAGGATCGCCCCTGGGGGCAATCAGTTAACGGCATGGGGGCTAGCCCTTAAGGGCAGTATGGGACTCAGGGGTGCAGGGCGCCAAGTGTCAATTTAATCATCGTGGTTCGCAGTTTTCGCCATTTTGATCATCCTTATGTCCAATAACAATTATTTTTTGCAGGGAGCCCAAATCATCTACCAATCAGGGTGACCATTCCTGGACCACGAATCTGAAAACCATTTACCTTTTACAGTGTTTACCTTGCAGCTTGGGTACTAGAAAGCCAGATTCCTCACCAATAACCTGGCCATTATAGGTCAGACATCTGCTGGACAACTCAGAACTAAATTATCTTGTATTCCCAGAGAAAATCCTTGGGCCAAGGATACTACTTGATAATGTTTCGTCAAGCAATTGACAAACAATAATGGTGATACATATTATGATACAACTGCAATACTTTCGGTAAACAAGGGTATTCAAGTAAAAAATGAGTATAACAAAGGGTATTCGGTTAATAATTAATCAAAATGGGCGTTGGCTGTCTACGGATGGGGAACGGCAACATTTCGGCGCGAGGACTCGCGGATGTTTGTAAATTGGCCTTGCCTGTGAAAACTTCGTCCGTATTTAACCTGGAAAAATCTGGCGATTTCAACGTTTGTCTTCTTTAAGCTGTTTCCGAATTCTGACCCCACGAATCATGTTAGCCAAATACGCCCGTCTTACTTCCCAACATTTTTTAGTTCATTTTTTGGCCGCCTACAGGGAGGCTCACGTAGGCCATATTCTACTGGTCGACCTATAGAACCTATGGCAGCTCCCGTTTTCACGTGCTAAACCACTGGAACTAAGGGTTTACATCAGAAGACTGGTAGGTGTAGTATATGGACAACGCCAGTAAAAGTCAAATAGAAATATTTCCTCATTGCGGCCCTTAACTGCCCTTAAGAATTGAGAACCCTTCTATTCAAGCGAGCCCTTTCACTCCCTCGCTTGGAGAGGTGGGAGTCTCAAGTAAGTTTGGACAGAGTATGACACACAAGGCGAAAGAACTTGTGCACTGCGCCTGCACTTTCCCGCCTAAGTCCATCCCTGGGATTTGGAAAGACACCCACACATTGGTACAAAAATTCACCCGAAATGAGTCAGGTTCCTATAAACGAGAATGCTTACCCTCACATACAAGTCGAACCAGTATTTGGCCACTTGAAATAGCACGTCCGGGTACACGCCACCACCCTTAGCGACCCCTTCGACTGTCAGGCACGAATGTTCCAGCATCCGATCTGATTGCTCCTTGCACTGCGAAAGAGAACAATTTATAAAAATAACAGCAAGGCAGGGGACGTGAGTTGAGATATGTTGGGGTGCTGATATGGTACAAGCAGACATATACCTGGAGAATCGCTCTTTGGATTTCGTTGGGGTTGAGAGCGTGGGCGTGAGGAAGGCAGGAAAGCGCAAGTTCGGCTGCAGCTCGAACCATATTCCGGTCGCAGCCTCTGGACGCCCGGTCTGCCATACTTGCTGCTTCCGGCGGAGTCAAATGTCCTTCCCAGGTGTCTTGCAGGAAGGAGATAGCCGGAGCACCAATTTCCATGGCTTGGCCTGTAAAACAAGATGGGTTATCTTTGAACACCTTGGTTGGCCAGTGGACGGTGTAATGACAGTACATCTCCCTCAATCAATACCGGAGATCCAGGAGACGTGAGAAGAGTAAGTCCGCGACAGCCAATTGGGACTGACGCAGTTATGAAGGCCAAGCGCATACAATCCCAATTGGAAGGCACACATGTGGAGGGCCCGGTGAGGCCCATGGTGGTTCTGGCTGGTCGACGCCTGCGTGAACAGCGACGTGGAACTGTTTCCGCCTGCTTTGATGAGGACGGTTTTGGCCAACTCGAACATGAAATGAGCTCCCGCCTCTGAAGGCTGGTTCGGTATCGAAGGGTAGGCCCGCTTGCCCTTGAACCTGGAAACACACCTGCGCCTCAGCAAATAACAACATGCCCGATAGAGTGATAGGTGAGATGGTGTTCGATAAGTTCATAGAATGTGACTTCAAAATCGCTAACCTTGAGCTCTCTTTGGTCCTCGATGTGTTGGTAATCGTTGGAGTGGAATTTGGAGGTCCGTGAGCCATTCCTATATTTTTAGGGGGAATGCCATCCAAATCTGCAGATCCTGAGCTCGGTGAGGCTCTGAGAGGCAATCCTATAAAAAAATTTAAAAAACGCTTATGAAACTCACATTTCATTTCAACCCTGGAGTGGCACTTCGCGCAAACCTACACCATAAATTCAGCGGTCTCTGTTGGTATTTGGGTCTTTTACTCATCATGCTGAAGCGGTAAGCAATAAAATTACGTTTTTTACTGCTTACTCCCAAGAACCCCCTCAGTTTCCTAATCTTGGAATAATACACCTACGTAATCGCGACGGAGGTCGAAAATTCTGATCGGCCTCAAAATTTGTCATTATCCGTTTCAGGAGGTCTCCATTCCAAAAACGAAATGTCCGTACGCCGTTTTGGGCAGTAGCATTTTTTTTTTTTTTTTTTTTTTTTTTTTAATCTGAAATTTTGACAAAATAATAATTATTGGTTTCCATGAAGTCGTGCCCGCAAGGTTTTCATCCCGATCGCCCAAACCCGTGAGGCGCTATGGGGCTAAAATCGGGCTACGGGAGGGGTCCTTTGAAGGCTTTCGGCTATGGGGTCGAGTTAGGTGTCGCTTTCGAAGTATTTTTGGACGAAGAATCCATTTTTGGGGGGCCCATAAAGATCCGATTTGACTGTGGGGACTTATCGGGCTTTTATGGGGCTACAAATTGGATTTTTGAAGAATCCCAGGACGTCTAATATTTTCGGAGTAAAAACGATTATGAAAAAATAATTTTTTGTTTTGCCAGCTGCCCAACCTGGCAACATGCTTGTAAGGAGGGCACTTGATGCCAGTAAAAATTCTCTCATAGACAATTTCCTTTTCTTTTTCTTCTTTGTTATTTCCAGCATAGTGTTAAAAAAAACCCTACGATTATAGCTTAGAGCAGATAATTGCTCTATCTCAAATTGTTTTGATTTATGTTTATATTTTTGAGTGCCAGTCAGCTTTCGTTGCCCCGTTTGGGCATCAGTAGAACTTCTACATCGTGGTGGGGAATAAATTTTTTTAATGCCCTGCCAAAATTTGTCCGAGAAGAGCCTGTGTCAAAATTTAGAATCTCTTGTAAAACCAGACTGTCAGAAATGGTGCCGTATTCATTAGATGACTTTTTTCTCAACATCAATTCAGTGAAGCATCCATAACGTGTACAAGCCCTTAACTCATTCAATTCACCATAAACATCTAATTCGGCCTAATTTTAATTAACATGTGACCATTATCAAAATCACACTGTGTAATACGGCAAATAAAACGCTTCTGATTGTGATTCTGATTGTAACGTGTTTTTAGAAATCAAAAAGGCCAGATTTTTTTTTTTTTTTAATCAATTCTTGGATTTTCCTATCTCGTTCAACTACACCTGCCACATTTGTCAGAGAAAATACATTAAAATGTCAAAGTGTAAATTGTCGAATTTGATACACTGAACACTGACATTTAACGTGAAGTTTGATTTATTCCACACGGGAATGAAACTTACCAAGATTGGGATCAAGCTGTATTGGAGGCGTGTCCAAAGGAGGGTGTTCAATTTCGTTCATGTCGTACCATGAAGACGACATGCTCCGTACGGGAGGATGAGAAGTGTAATAGTGATGGGACAGGGGAGCTTTCGTCAGCTGATGAACCTCGCGGTCCAGGAGCTTCTCCATGATGTGCGCAATCCTGACAGGCTGGTCTTTGTAATGGACCAACAAAGTCACCGCTAGGTCACCCCTGGAAGGAAACCGAGATGCCAGTTAGATGAGGAGAAGGATGACACAGGAGGTGCTTTCACCGCTGTTTACCTTTGTCTTCTTGTTCCCTCGCACAGCAGAGGATGGTCAGCTTCGGAGACGTTGGCTTTCAAACCCAGTGCAGCGGTAGCAGCTTCGAAACCCAGCGCTTCGTCACTGGGCAACCTCAGGTGCGGTAGCAGAAGTTGACATTTGGATTCTCTCCCTAAAATCAAATGTAATGATTCAACAGTCACAACAAAGAATCTAAACCGCATCAAGCACATCTACAACGCTCACCAGGCATCGTGAGTGCGTCGAGAATGTAGCTGGCCAACGTGATAGGCAAAAGAGCATCTCCTCGAGTTTTCAACTGGCTGTCCCTCAAAAGCTCGGCACGATCCCTGATGACGTTTAACTCCTCAGCCCCGAGCGGTATTCTCTTCAGAAGGTTGACCAGCTCAGATTCTTGGTTGAACAGCTTGACCTGTATCAATACGTTGGAGGTTTTAGAGTTTGAAGTGAGTGTCTGTTAAATCAAGTGAACAATGTTTCCCACTCACCTCGAGTGGTTTTGTAGTTGCAGGTGGACGAGGCATTTCAAGGCCGAACAATCCAACTCTGAACGCCAAGTGGAAGTGCTCGGCATTTTCAGCGAGGACCTGGCACAGGAACCCGCACTTGGCCAACGTGTCAGAAGCCATCACACTCAGCTGATGCGACACAGGATTGATTTGCTGAAGAAAAAGATCAAAGGTATTAGAAAAACCCGGATCAAAATGCTGCTAAGAATTCACCGATCTTCGCACTCACCTTCTTCCTCTTGCCTTTGGCCATGACAGGCGGTAGCTCAACCATGAGGTTTGGAGGGTTCTCTAGAAGTTCTTCGGCCAGTTTGACGCCGAGTATGCAGGCTTCTCTATTGTGACCATGGGCATGGAGACCCTCGGCACGGGCAAACATGATTTCCCAAGGATCCTTGGGGCCTGGGACAACTGGAGCAGACGGTTTCTCTTCTCCTTTTTCCTTTTCATCTTTAGCTAAACCGGAAAGAAGGTTCTGTAAGGTTGAATTCTCAGCGACACCAGATTCTACCCATTTAATGCTTTGCTGCATCGCTCCACCTCAGCACCACAGTTTCTATGCGTTCATTTTACATAAGACCACAAAGAACAGCAAAATTACGCAAATAACCTCCAGGCTCAATCTGAGGAAAAACTCAACTGGAACGCCAACAGAAATGGAGTTTACTCCACCATTTGTAAGATAATTTCCCTACCACGATTAAACGTCTCAAACCTGATCTCACCACAAGTTGTGACTCGATTTTCCCTCTTAAGTCTCCGTTATAAACAACATATTTGAGAGGCGGCTATGAATGAGAGGAGACGATGACTGGCTTCATTGACAAAATGAAAAGGCGAATAAGTAATTATAGAATTACCCGTACATCACAATCTCAGACAACATCAGAACTTTGTCAGAACCCGCAAAAATACATCCGACCACAGAGGTCAAAGTATGTGAATGGCTCAGTCGATTTCGGACAAAGGTACACAGTGAAGAGACACATAAAATCTGAAACTGTGTACCCAAGTCCGGAGGTGAAAACATCAAAACCAACAGTTATGAAAACGGCTGAACTTACACGAACCGCTCGGGCCGGAACCATTGTCCTTTTCGACGGATTTCGGATCGTAGTAATAGACGAAAAACTCGTCAGAGGACTGCTGAGAGTCTGAGTTAGACGACACTGAATCGTCCTTGGACAGCCTCCTGGGCTCCAAAACTGGCTCCTGCTTGCTCGTTTCGGACTCGTCGCCGGACAGACTTTCTGTGGCGGGTGGATGTTTCTGGCGGAGAGCTTGGACATCGGAACAGCTTGACGAAGATGACTCGCTCAATCCGGATACGAATCCTGAAGAATAAATTAGTTCCATAATAGGGGTCTTCGTGGTCTGGTAGTTCCGACGTCGGATCGTCGAGAATTAGGTTTTGAGCGAATGCGCACGCCAATTTCCACGATTTAATTTACCATGGGCCGAGAGCATCGAATCTTTGTTTTGACCTTAGGTCGATGAAAGTAGCGCTGCATTCGCAGTGGCCCTTTTTTACGCCGGTGATAACCTCTTAGTACGGCGCTCATTGACAAGCTCGCTTCAGCTGTAACAGTTACTGTTTATTCGTGTTCCTTTTAACAGCTGAAACGAGCTCGTCAACGATTCGCTGATAAAAACTGGAGGAGCCTCATGGAACTCTCACTTTCGTTTTACACCGATTTGACGAGCGAAGCAGACCACGAATACCCCTTAGGTGTCAATAGAATTCCGATGTATTTCCTCAGACCAAAACCCTTAGTACAATTCCTCCGCCCAACAACTCACCTCCTTCTTGAGAATCCTCTTCTTGGTTAGGTTGATCTTGGTCGTTTTCACAGAAACCCTCACTAGAAACGGATGATCTATTCCCAGAAACCGAACCTCTGAAATACACATGAATTTAGAAATGAGACCTAATTTCTTGACGATGCTACATCAAGGGTTGCACCAACTCCAACCTGTTTCCATTCAAGCTGAAAAGAGGATTTTGTTCCAGTTCTGACAAGAGTTTCTGCTCCATTCGCCAATTCCGTTGGTAGCCATGATTCCAATCAACAAGCTGGTGTGGTATCCGCTGATTCAAAACAGCTTGTGATGAGCTCACCTGAAAGTTGTCCGTAATGTAATTACGATCAATTCAAAATCAACATAAGACAGATTTACCAGTCAAAATCACAAAACTACCTGATTGACGACAGTCGAATCGAATTTGGAATCGCCATTTTTGAAACACGTTATGGGCTGCGCCAGCCAGCTGGCACCTCCCTGGTATGTAACTCCCGGTATGGGGTAGTCGTCCCAGTCCATTTGGCAGGCAGCGATGGCCGGTTTGAAACCCGAAAACACGTCGATGCTCGTCGACATATTCTTTGTCAGCCGGTCAGCTTGATAGCCCGATGTTGAATGGATCGTACGGTTCTTTTCCACCTTTTCGATGATTTTCATGTGCCATTCGGAGAAATGATTCTTGAAAATGGTCCTCTCCTGAGAGGACAGAGCCGGGTTGAGAGCGGCCAGTCTCCAGAGGATGACCACTTCGTCGCAAAGCGAGGCGCAAGCGTGTTGGGTCCCGTTACTGTTCACGCTACTGTGCTTTCCACCTGCGCTCACACCCACGTGAAGAGCCACTTTGGTGTTGAACCACCAAACCATAATCTAAAAAAAAAGTTATAGTCAGTATCAACGAACTACAGTTGGGGAAACTTTACCAATTAAAAAATATATATTTTTTAAAAATAGGTTATATATATTTTGCTGTTTTAATAAATTTTAGAAAATCGTGGTTTTTCTAATTGATACTCAGGTTTCCAATTTTCATCTAACACGAAAAAAGTTTATTCGTTACAAACGACTTTTTAAGATATCAATCGGTTTTAAAACATTTATACTGTTTTACAGATTCTCCAACCCAAAAGTCGCAAGTATTGGCGTTTTAGTGCAATCAATACTTACCTGATCGCACGCCAAGCACTCGTCGGTGATGATTTGCAAAAGCGGGAGGGCGTTCCTGTCGCTCCTTTTGTACATCTCCCGCACAATGGAAAGCAAGTTCCACATTCCTTCGGGCTCTCTTCCTCTGAGAGGACGAAGGAGGCTGGTCCATTCTGCAGCCGCCGGCGGAGCAGTGGTGCTGAGGTAGTTGACATCACTAGGCAGGAATCAACGATTATAACATTTAATGTAAAGGTAAAGTGAGTTTTACGTCAAGATTTGTGACCTAATCAGCCAAACATGACGGTGATATTGATACTTTCGATTTAAACAAATCATCATTTTGGTCACACATTGCTCACCTAAAAACGATTGGAGCCGGAACACAGAACTTGATTAGTATTTTCTTGATGTTGTCATGCAAAGTTTTCTCGTCAAGATACCAGGAGGTTTGCTCATTGACCGATGCTCCGGCAGTTGGATCGGGAGCACCACACACCTAGAAGATAAACTCAGTCAAATATCATCTCCATCTGAATTCATAGCAAGGGTGGGCCAACTGAGCAACAAACCGAATTGATAGCGCTCGGTTGCGATGACAGCAGCTCGTCGAGAATTCGTTGTGCCGTTGGGAGGATCTGCTGGGGCAATTCACTGATCAGATACTGAGCGAACTTCTGGAGTTGATCGCGATGCAAGCGAGAAAGAGACTCACTCACGGGTGCTCTCAAACAAACTTGGTTCGGCTGAAAAGGAGCAAATATTGTTGCAATGAAAAATATAATGAAATAATTTGAATATCAATTATAATTGGAATAATTATTCTAACCAGGTGGATTCTGTGTAAACACACAGCAACTATGTGAGAACACCAGTAGGCGCTGGAATTACAAGTGCAGTTGCAAGAAATTATGCGGCGGCGATCGAATGCCACTGCTACGTTGTACTGGCCACGCTGGCTGTAGGTCGCTGGTAGACAGACTGTGGCACTTAGATGAAACCCTGGAACATGATCCCCAAAATTAAAGAGGAAAAAGAACAAAATATTGATTACTAAAGACACTGGATCATTGGGTTCTTGCCGATTTGTAGAGGGTCCTTGACGGCTCGGGACTTGAAAAGATGTTCGCCTCTTTGGAACTCGTCGGCGCTGGAATTGGCGAGACACGAATACAGCCTGATGTCCTCCTCGTTGTCCGGAAAACTCCAGTAGGCGATCCGGAGCTGCAGCTGCTCCGGGACTGGAGGGTAGACATGTTCCACAAGCTCGAAGGGGATGTGGGAGGCAACACAGCGAGCCGCAAGTTCGCAAAGCTGAGGGACTCGGCTCGTTTCTGCAATAACAACGCTTGTTATGAATAGATTCGAATTTGCAGCGTGTATTATTATTATTATTACAGTAAAACTGTTCCTGTTTAATTGAAACCTCTGTAATTGACAAAACTCTATCATTGACAGAAAAATCGTGGTCCCGACTCCTTGGAGGGCCCAAACCTCTCTCAAAGGACAGGAGCGGGCCAGAACAAGAGGTCAGGACAGGTGGAGGGAGATAGGGAGTGGGAGGGCTGAAGAACAACCC